>CM065590.1:363851437-364451437 GCA_033119425.1 Bufotes viridis
GATGAGACACAAGACTGAGACAAAGCCTTCACACAGCGTGCAGCGGATCTCAATCGATTCCCAGAGACCAGACAGAACATGGGGACATGTCTTTGTTTGTGCTTCACGTTTTCTTGCCTCACAGACTTTGTCTTCTGTCCATCTGACAGAAAACCTCACCTAGTGGGATCTCTTATACACTTCGCATTTTATAGATGCAATCCTCATACATTCACACAGTGAAGAGATGTTTACAGAGAATAGATATTTTCTGGTCGGGTGGGATGAACTGGGGTCAGTACCTAAGTAACCACGCTCGCTGCACCGTGGTTTTGGACTGAACCAAGGCCGCTCAATAAAACGTTACTCTCCTGGGACTGTAATGCTTGCTGCACCCTGGATGCCCAAGCCGCTTACCAAAACAGATTCCTCGGACAGTTGTGTCGCTCACCCGAGGTGACCATGACTCTGGGTGTGTAAGAGACATACACAAAAAGACTAGATGAAAATGGCAGCCAAATGGCAACCTCTAGACGTCTGTACCGACCAGTACGATCATAAACATGTGGCACGGAGTCTATGCACTGCAATTCCCAGAGACCCTGACTCTACTCACAATATTCAGTAACCTTAAAGGGGTTGGACATCTTGGACAACGGGGGCATATTGCTAGCATATGCCCCCATTGTCTGATAGGTGTGGGTACCACCGCTGGGACCCGCACCTATATAGAGAACGGAACCCTGAAAGTGAAGGAGGGAGCACTGGCTTAACTATTTCTGTCGGCCTCATAGAAATGAATGGGAGTATGGGCTGCGCATAATTTTTATGGGAGAGGCGCTGGGTGGTAGACGGACCCTGGGAAATCCGGGGTCCTCCAGCCACAGCTCTCCCCGCTCAGTTCTCGATATAGGCTAATTGGTGCTTATTATGCTTGATTGCTGCTCCTTGACGTCCACAGGTGTTTTCAATACCTGATAGAAAACACTTGAATGAACCTCTGTTCTTAAGAGTGGTAGTCTTTAAGGGGTTGAATAATTGTGTCAATGAAGAAATCACAAAAAAAACCTTTAATACTGTATTACAAAAACAATTGATGTCATTTTAGTTGCATTTGGTTCTTTAAAAAGTCCTTGTAAGATTTCATTCTGAACACAATTACAAATGTACAGTAAATTCCCTAAAACCCATTACAGCATTGGGGGTTGAATAATTTTGAACACAACTGTAGTACAGTTGAAAAAAAGACAATATCCATTAAGTTCAACCAGGGCATGGGAGAAGATGTAAATTATGGGGAGGGCAGTGTGTCGCGGACGTACCGAGACACATGGACGTCCCAGCGACAGTGGGTGGCAGGTGATCTGTGAGACTGGCGACACGTGGTTTGATCTGACAGGTTTTCCTTGTGGATCAATAGGCGTCTGTGTTGTTTCTGGTAATGGCCACACCTCTTGCCTCCAGGTGGTTCTTATGTGGTCATTTAACCTTTCTTATTTATAGTTGCTTCTCCCACTACGCTGTGTGGTTTATACCTTCTGTGTAGTGTTGAGCGAACAGTTCGAGCATCGTTCGGGTTCGTACCGAATTTTGGGGTGTCCGGGACCCGGACCCGAACCCGGACATTTTCAAAAAAGTTCGGGTCCGTTGTTCGTCGATTTCTTCCCACTTTCTGAAGGGCTGCACAGCAGCCAATCAGCTAGCGTTTTACTTCTTGCCCTAAGAGCCCATCACAGCCATGCCTACTAATGGCATGGCTGTGATTGACCAAGTGCAGCATGTGACCCAGCCTCTATTTAAGCTGGAGTCACGTAGCGCCGCACGTCACACTGCTCTGATTAGTGTAGGGAGAGGACGCAGCTTCTGTCAGGGCGAGATTAGGCAGGTTAAAGTCAGCAACAGCACCTAATGAACGGATCGATCTACAGCTGAGAATCATTGAACTTCTGCTAGTTACTTGCTCGCTGGTTTTTAGGCTGCACAGAGCGTTTTTCTGTCACTTATTTTCTGGGTTGATCGGCGGCCATTTTGTGACTTGTGGTGCACCAGAAGAAGCTGCCACCAAGTCCATCAATCCATCAATACTAGTTTATTTTTTTTTGCTATATCCTACATCAGGGGCTTGGCTGTGCTAATTGCTAATCACCCCTAGAAACTCAGGATAGCAATTTCTATATTTTATTAAGGGGTTAAATACAATTGCCCAAATACCAATCCCGTAAATCTGGTGTTCCAGCTTTGGCTAGACAAGTATAATACTGTCTGCTTTCTGGCAAAGGATAGATTATTTTCTGGGGTGAAATTCAATTGCCAAAATAGCAATACCATAAATCAGTGGTTTCAGCTGTGGCTGGCAAAATAGAATAGTGTCCGCCAAAACATATATTTTGTTCTGGGGTGAAATTAATCTTGCAAAATAGCAATACCCTGATTCTGGTGTCCCAGCAGTTGCAGGCCAGATTTCATAGTGTCTGCCAAAACACATATTTTGTTCTGGGGTGAAATTAATCTTGCAAAATAGCAATACCCTGATTCTGGTGCCCCAGCAGTTGCAGGCCATATTTCATAGTGTCCGCTAAAACATATATTTTGTTCTGGGGTGAAATTAATCTGGCAAAATAGCAATACCCTGAATCTGGTGTCCCAGCAGTTGCAGGCTAGATTTTATAGTGTCCGCTAAAACATATATTTTGTTCTGGGGTGAAATTCAATTCCTAAAATAGCAATACCATAAATCAGTGGTTTCAGCTGTGGTTGCAAAATAGAATAGTGTCCGCCAAAACATATATTTTGTTCTGGGGTGAAATTAATCTGGCAAAATAGCAATACCCTGATTCTGGTGTCCCAGCAGTTGCAGAGCAGATTTCATAGTGTCTGCTAAAACATATATTTTGTTCTGGGGTGAAATTAATCTGGCAAAATAGCAATACCCTGAATCTGGTGTCCCAGCAGTTGCAGGCTAGATTTTATAGTGTCCGCTAAAACATATATTTTGTTCTGGGGTGAAATTCAATTCCTAAAATAGCAATACCATAAATCAGTGGTTTCAGCTGTGGCTGGCAAAATAGAATAGTGTCCGCCAAAACATATATTTTGTTCTGGGGTGAAATTAATCTGGCAAAATAGCAATACCCTGATTCTGGTGTCCCAGCAGTTGCAGGCCAGATTTCATAGTGTCTGCTAAAACATATATTTTGTTCTGGGGTGAAATTAATCTGCCAAAATAGCAATACCCTGAATCTGGTGTCCCAGCAGTTGCAGGCCAGATTTCATAGTGTCTGCTAAAACATATATTTTGTTCTGGGGTGAAATTAATCTGGCAAAATAGCAATACCCTGAATCTGGTGTCCCAGCAGTTGCAGAGCAGATTTCATAGTGTCTGCTAAAACATATATTTTGTTCTGGGGTGAAATTATTCTGGCAAAATAGCGATACCCTGAATCTGGTGTCCCAGCAGTTGCAGGCTAGATTTTATAGTGTCCGCTAAAACATATATTTTGTTCTGGGGTGAAATTCAATTGCCAAAATAGCAATACCCTGAATCTGGTGTCCCAGCTGTTGCAGGCCACGTTTCATAGTGTCCGTCAAAACATATATTTTGTTCTGGGGTGACATTCAATTGCCAAAATAGCAATACCCTGAATCTGGTGTCCCAGCTGTTGCAGGCCAGGATTCATAGTGTCCGTCAAAACATATATTTTGTTCTGGGGTGACATTCAATTGCCAAAATAGCAATACCCTGAATCTGGTCTCCCAGCTGTTGCAGGCCAAGTGTAAATCTGTCCATAAAAGGATACCTTTCATCCAGGGCCTAAATACTAGCCCTAAAAGAGATATTCCCCTAAATCAGTGGTTACTGCTGTGCCTGGATTAGTGTAATACGCTACATAAACAAATAGGCAGATAGTGTTAGGTGCCTGTAAAAAAAAGGCCTAAATTTGAAATCAATACATTGGGCCAAATATTTTTTTTCCTTTTTGTGGTGCTTGGTGAACAGTAACAATGAGGAAAACATCTAGTAAGGGACGCGGACGCGGTCGTGGTGGTGTTAGTGTACCCTCTGGTGCTGGGAGAGGACGTGGCCATTCTGCCACAGTCACACGTCCTAGTGAACCAACTACCCCAGGTTCCAGTACCCGCCAGAATTTACAGCGATATTTGGTGGGGCCCAATGCCCCTTCTAAGGATGGTAAGGCCTGAGCAGGTACAGGCGCTAGTCAATTGGGTGGCTGACAGTGGATCCAGCATGTTCACAACATTATCTCCCACCCAGTCTTCTGCAGAAAGCGCACAGGTGGCACCTGAAAACCAAGCCCATCAGTCTGTCACATCACCCCCATGCATATCAGGGAAACTGTCAGAGCCTCAAGTTATGCAGCAGTCTCTTATGCTGTTTGAAGACTCTGCTGGCAGGGTTTCCCAAGGAAATCCACCTAGCCCTTCCCCAGTGTTGGAAGACATAGAATGCACTGATGCACAACCACTGATGTTTCCTGATGATGAGGAAATGGGAATAGCACCTCATCGGAGTCCGCACGTCTCTGATGATGATGAAACACAGGTGCCAACTGCTGCGTCTTTCTGCAGTGTGCAGACCGAACAGGAGGTCAGAGAGGAAGACTGTGTGGAAGACGATGCAGGGGACGATGAGGTCCTAGACCCCACATGGAATGAAGGTCGTGCCACTGACTTTCATAGTTCAGAGGAAGAGGCAGTGGTGAGACCGAGCCAACAGCGTAGCAAAAGAGGGAGCAGGGGGCAAAAGCAGACCAGCCGCCGCCAAGAGAGTTCGCCTGCTACTGGCCACCGCCACCAGGGACCGAGCACCCCAAAGGCAGCTTCAAGGAGTTCCCTGGCATGGCACTTCTTTAAACAATGTGCTGACGACAAGACTCGATTGGTTTGCATGCTGTGCCATCAGAGCCTGAAGCGAAGCATTAACGTTCTGAACCTTAGCACAACCTGCATGACCAGGCATCTAAATGCAAAGCATGAACTGCAGTGGAGTAAACAGCTTAAAAGCAAGGAACTCACTCTGGCTCCCCCTGCTCCCTCTTCTGCTGCTGCCTCGGCCTCTTCCTCCGCCTCGGGATGAATGTTGGCACCTGCTGCCCACCAAACAGAGGATGTGCCACCGACAACACCACCTGCGTCACCAAGCATCTCCACCATGTCACACGGCAGCGTTCAGCTCTCCATCTCACAAACCTTGGAGAGAAAGCGTAAATTCCCACCTAGCCAGCCTCGAGCCCTGGGCCTCAATGCCAACATTTCTAAACTACTGGCCTTTGAAATGCTGTCATTCAGGCTGGTGGACACAGACAGCTTCAAACAGCTGATGTCCATGGCTGTCCCACAGTATGTTGTTCCCAGCCGCCACTACTTCTCCAAGACAGCCGTGACTTCCCTGCACAACCAAGTATCCGATAAAATCAAGTGTGCACTGCGCAACGCCATCTGTGGCAAGGTCCACCTAACCACAGATACGTGGACCAGTAAGCACGGCCAGGGACAATATATCTCCCTAACTGCACACTGGGTAAATGTAGTGGCGGCTGGGCCGCAGGCGGAGAGTTCCTTGGCGCACGTCCTTCCGCCGCCAAGGATCGCAGGGCATCATTCTTTGCCTCCTGTAGCCTCCTCCTCCTCCTCTGCTTCCACCAGCTCATCCAGTCAGCCACACACCTTCACCACCAACTTCAGAACAGCCCGGGGTAAACGTCAGCAGGCCATTCTGAAACTCATATGTTTGGGGGACAGGCCCCACACCGCGCAGGAGTTGTGGCGGGGTATTGAACAACAGACCGACGAGTGGTTTCTGCCGGTGGGCCTCAAGCCTGGCCTGGTGGTGTGCGATAATGGGCGACTAGCCGGTTTGACGCACATCCCTTGCCTGGCGCATGTGCTGAATTTGGTGGTGCAGAAGTTCATTTACAACTACCCCGACATGTCAGAGCTGCTGCATAAAGTGAGGGCCGTCTGTGCGCGCTTCCGGCGTTCACATCCTGCCGCTGCTCGCCTGTCTGCGCTACAGCGGAACTTCGGCCTTCCCGCTCACCGCCTCATATGCGACGTGCCCACCGGGTGGAACTCCACCTTGCACATGCTGGAGAGACTGTGCGAGCAGCAGCAGGCCATAGTGGAGATTTAGCTGCAGCACGCACGCGTCAGTCGCATTGCGGAACAGCACCACTTCACCACCAATGATTGGGCCTCCATGCGAGACCTGTGTGCCCTGTTGCGCTTTTTCAAATACTCCACCAACATGGCCAGTGGCGATGACACCGTTATCAGCGTTACAATACCACTTCTATGTCTCCTTGAGAAAACGCTTAGGGTGATGATGGAAGAGGAGGTGGCCCAGGAGGAGGAGGATGAGGGGTCATTTTTAGCACTTTCAGGCCAGTCTGTTAGAAGTGGCTCAGAGGGAGGTTTTTTGCAACCGCAGAGGCCAGGTACAAATGTGGCCAGCCAGGGCCCACTACTGGAGGACGAGGAGGATGAGGAGGAGGTGGAGGAGGATGAGGATGAAGCAGGTTCGCAGCGGGGTGGCACCCGACACAGCTCAGGCCCATCACTGGTGCGTGGCTGGGGGGATACGGATGACGATACGCCTCCCACAGAGGACAGCTTGTCCTTACCTCTGGGGAGCCTGGCACACATGAGCGAATACATGCTGCAGTGCCTGCGCAACGACAGCAGAGTTGCCCACATTTTAACGTGTGCGGACTACTGGGTTGCCACCCTGCTGGATCCCTGGTACAAAGACAATGTGCCCACCTTACTTCCTGCACTGGAGCGTGATAGGAAGATGCGCGAGTTCAAGCGCACGCTGGTAGAGGCGCTCCTGAGAGCATTCCCAAATGTCACAGGGGAACAGGTGGAAGCCCAAGGCGAAGGCAGAGGAGGAGCAAGAGGTCGACAACACAGCTGTGTCACGGCCAGCTCCTCTGAGGGCAGGGTTAGCGTGGCAGAAATGTGGAAAAGTTTTGTCACCACGCCACAGCTAACTGCACCACCACCTGATACGGAACGTGTTAGCAGGAGGCAGCATTTCACTAACATGGTTGAACAGTACGTCTGCACACCCCTCCACGTACTGACTGATGGTTCGGCCCCATTCAACTTCTGGGTCTCCAAATTGGCCACGTGGCCAGAGTTAGCATTTTATGCCTTGATGGTGCTGGCCTGCCCGTGTATTCAGCACGGCAGGGGGCGTCATTACTGACTAACGCAGCCGCCTGTCCGCAGCCAACGTGGACAAGCTGACGTTCATAAAAATGAACCAGGCATGGATCCCACAGGACCTGTCCCTCCCTTGTGCAGAATAGACATTTATAACTGCCTCCCCCTCAACCATGTATTCTTGTACTCCGGGGCACTTCTTTATTGAATCCTCATTTTTTTTAACTTTACCATGATCTTGCGGTGCAACCCAAAGTTGAATGAACCTCTCCTCTGTCTGGGTGGTGGGGCCGAAATAACAGAGTGGCCTTCTCCAGTGGTGGTTGATATGACGGATGATTCCTTGCTGTGGGACCTCTCTCCTCTGTCTGGGTGCTGGGCCGAAATAACTGAGAGTAGCCTTCTCCGGTGGTGGTTGATATGACACATGATTCCTTGCTGTGGGACCTTTCTCCTCGGTCTGGGTGCTGGCCGAAATAACTGAAAGTGGCCTTCTCCGGTGGTGGGAGAAATGACGCATGATTCCTTGCTGTGGGACCTCTCTCCTCTGTCTGGGTGCTGGGCCGAAATAACTGAAAGTGGCCTTCTCCAGTGGTGGGAGAAATGACGCATGATTCCTTGCTGTGGGACCTCTCTCCTCTGACTGGGTGCTGGGGCCAAAGTAACTGAAAATGGCCTTCTCCAGTGGTGGGTGATATGACGCATGATTCCTTGCTGTGGGACCTCTCTCCTCTGACTGGGTGCTGGGGCCTAAATAACTGAAAATGGCCTTCTCCGGTGGTGGTTGATATGATATGACGCATGATTCCTTGCTGTGGGACCTGTATCCTCTGTCTGGGTGCTGGGCTGAAATAACTGAGAGTGGCCTTCTCCGGTGGTGGTTGATATGACGCATGATTCCTTGCTGTGGGACGTCTCTCCTCTGACTGGGTGCTGGGGCCTAAATACCTGAAAATGGCCTTCTCCAGTGGTGGGTGATATGACGCATGATTCCTTGCTGTGGAACCTATATCCTCGGTCTGGGTGCTGGGCCGAAATAACTGAAAGTGGCCTTCTCCGGTGGTGGATGATATGACGCATGATTCCTTGCTGTGGGACCTCTCTCCTCTGTCTGGGTGCTGGGCCGAAATAACTGAGAGTGGCCTTCTCCAGTGTTGAGTGATATGACGCATGATTCCTTGCAGTGGGACCTGTCTCCAATTGATATTGGTTAAATTTTATTTATTTTATCTTAATTCATTTCCCTATCCACATTTGTTTGCAGGGGATTTACCTACATTTTGCTGCCTTTGGCAGCCCTCTAGCCCGTTCCTGGACTATTTTACAGCCTTTTTAGTGCCTAAAAGTTCGGGTCCCCATTGACTTCAATGGGGTTCGGGTTAAAGTTCGTGTCGAGTTCGGATCCCGAACCCGAACATTTTCGGGAAGTTCGGCCGAACTTCTCGAACCCGAACATCCAGGTGTTCGCTCATCTCTACTTCTGTGGATTGTTTGTGGTTGGATCTCTTTTGAGTTCCTGGTGCTTCCATAGCCTTTTTGAAGTTAAGTCTTTCCTTTCCCTTTTGTATTTTGTTTGGGTTCTGTGTTGCAGTTCCCTATAGTTTGTATTAGGCCTGAACTCCTGTTTGTCCTTCATTTTGGAGGAACAGGTAGTCTCGTCCCTGCCATTAGTACCAGGGTCCTATTGGGCTAGATAGGACTCTAGGTATTCCTGCGTATGAACGCGCCTACCTTTGGGGTCTGTTTATACTGGTAGTTAGTCAGGACTTTCACTAGGAGATGTCCATCCTCCTTCCCTAGTTCTCAGGGCTGATTCCCTGTTCCCCCCCCCCCCCTTCGCTCCTATGCTCGGTATGGTGTTTCCCTCCGAAACTGAAGCGTGACAGTGAGAAGCAAGAATTGTACCCATTTTCATAACTTTTAATGTTAGGGGTTGTGCAGGCTGTATCATCAATATCTGATCAACAGGGGTCCAATACCTGGTACCCCTGACCATCAGTTGTTTGAAGAGGAGGCGCCTCTCCATTTGAGCACTGCTTCCTCTTAATTACACTGCTTGTGATCTCCCTTGCAGTGGTGGTGCAGTGTAATTACATGTACTTGCTCCATTCGTACAGTTGATAGTCGGTGTGCTGGGTGTCGGACACCTGCCGATCAGATATTGATGATAGGTCATCAGTATATACAGACTGCATAACCCCTTTAAACTATCCACTGGTCCTGCCATTACCACATCCTGAGGTAGAATATTCCAAAATATCACAGTTCTTATGGTGTATAATTAGTGTCTACTGTGGAGACTCAACTTTTTCTTCAGCTAAGGCAGTGCCCCTTTGTCTTTTGAGGGTTTTTTACATAGAACAGCTTTTCACCATATTTTTCTATGGTCCATTTATATATTTGTATAGGTTAGTCATGTTCCCTCTTAGATGTCTCTTCTCACGACTAAATTTTGTTCTTTTATTCTGTCCTCATAACGGAGACTCTCCATGCCCCTTACCAGTTTATTTGCTCTTCTTCGTACTTTTTCCAGCTCCAGGGCCTCATTTCAATGAACTAGTGCCCAGAACTGAACTACATGTTCCAGATGAGACTACACCAACACTTTGTACAAACCATACCTTCTAAGTCTATAGACCTTACTTTACTTATTAAACATCTATGAGGAACAGTTTCAAATGGTTTTGATAAGTCCAAGAACATTATATCTACAGTCACCCATCAGACTTCTACTCACCTTTTCATAAAAACAAATCGGGTTTGGCTAGTTTCACTCACACTAGCGCTAAAATCTTCCAGCAAGCTTTCCCAGCAGAAGAACATCCTACTGAAGTTCATCGTATCTGGCATAGCTGGATACTACCTTCCCCACAAAATGGGTCTGGTGGTACTTTTGCCCTTTCTGGCTATGCCGGATATGATGGACTTTGGCAGGCTGTTCCTCTGCCGTAAGATTTTAGTGCTATTATCCTTAGTCTGACAATGTCTCTCCTTATCACTTATTTTATTGACTGTCAGGTGCTCCTGTATATAATCCCTTAAGAGCCATTGATCTATTGTGGATGGGGCTTTAAAGTTCCAATGTCATGGAATGAGGATTCTTGCAGAAGCCAGGAGATGTGTTTCAGAATTTTATTTGGAAATATATGTAGCAAGAACATGAGTGGGGAGACGGGGAGTTTAATATCAGAGATTTAGGACACCAATCGAACAATAGTAGATCAGTATGTAGTTATCAGAGGGCATGTCACCAATACATTTGTGGTCGGATTGGCTATCAGAAAGGTGTACCTAACCTATCTACAACAAGCAGTAGAATTATGCCATAACTGCTGCGGTAGGGCAGCCTAAAGGGGGCCACCCTAATATGAAGTGACTGTAAGATGGTGTAGGTGGGTTGGTGAAATCAGCTGAATCGGCGTCAGCCTTGGCCCACAGGTGCCTATAAATAGCCTAGTAATCAGCCAGCCTAGGCCCACAGGAGCATATAAATAGCCTTGTAATCAGCCTCCCATCCCACAAATACAGCAATATATTTGCTTAATACTTGTGGTCGGATCAGCTATCAGAAAGGTGTACCTAAACTATCTAACGCTATCTACAACAAGCACTAGAATTATGCCATAACTGCTGTGGTAGGGCAGCCTAACGGGGCCAAAAAGAGCAGACCTTAGTTTAGAGCAAAATATATACATACCATTACGACACCCGCTTTGAACGCAAAAGACACTTCACAATGAAGGTGCGGAATATACCATACATATCACAGAGACTTCTATGTACCTTACCTCTGTCACGTGCGCCGACATGTCGTTCTTGGAGGTAGCTAATGTTGATGCTTTTGAAAGAGTGGCCGGTAATCAGAAACGATTTACTCCTATGTTGACCAACATATGAACATATTACGAGAAGGTCTGAATCCCGAGAGCTGCAGACTGAAAAAACTATGGTGAATCTGATGGAAGGGCCTAAATGAACTCCAACCATTCGCCAAGGGCCCTGCTCGGACACCAACTGTTACTGGTAGCAAAATACTTCACCTACACTTATTCCCCAGGCCACAGCTTTTATTATTTTTATTTTTATAAAGGACCCAAAAAGTTAGAAGATGGCGCATGCCGTCTAACTCTAGTAGTAGATTAAGTGAAATGTGTAAACTCACCAGGCCTGGGGAACCATAAACACAAATACATGGCTGTTCTAATTAACGAGCTAATGTTGCCTGTAATGAGGACAGAAAACGTACCCACCATACTAGCAGTTGTGACAGGAAAAAAGCTTAAGGTCCTGATAAACTATGTATGCTGCGCCTGTAGTAGTGATAGGACTTGTCGTGTCCGTAGACGTGACAGACTACTTATATTGTGCCTTATTATTATACCTCCTACTGGAAGATGGACCAGTACCCAGGTACTAGGCGCGACACCAACACCCTCAGCCCGAGTTTGATGATGAAGTAAGCATACCTGTAATGAAGACATAATGTACACACAATGCCTGCCGCTATGACAGGAAAAGCTTAAGGTCATAATAGACTACGTATGCTGCGCCTGTAATCGTGCTAGGACATATCATGTCAGTAAACGTGACAGACTTTGTAAATCACCTGTAGTGGTGAGATAGGACTTATTACTGTAGATGTGACAGACTTCGTAAATTAGTAGTGACAGGACTCCCTGTGGACAAAACTAACGCCATAGTATAGTGTTATTTTTTTTTCTTCAACCCCTGGAAAGGCGGAATTTGAGAAACGTGAAAAAATTAGACTACAGGGTCAGCTTCCTGGGAGAATAGGTCTATAATGCAAAGACGGGCAAGAGAAAAGTAACAGCGGGGAGCGAGGGGAAGCACGAACCTAGGGAGAAAATGCGAACCTGGGAGAAGGTGATGTCCGAAAAGGAAGGCTTGGGATGACAACAATGAAGACCCAACGACCTAGAACAATAATGTGAGTAAGGATCTAATGGCAAAAGCCACGCATGCGAGCCTCCACAAAAAAAATTGTATTGCAAGCCACAGCTGACAGAGCAATACGAGCGGGCTTGAAGGCAGAAAAAGACATGGAACCTACTGTGGCGGGACCACGCAGCCAACCTCGAATGGCGGAGTTATGTGTGTAAAATTTAAAGTCCGGAGCCATGCCTGAGAGAGAGAGAGACTAATGGCGGGGCCACGTGTGAGAGAGAGAGAGAGAGACTAATGGCGGGGCCACGCGTGAGAGAGAGACTAATGGCGGGGCCCCGCGTGAGAGAGAGAGACTAATGGCGGGGCCCCGCGTGTGAGAGAGAGAGACTAATGGTGGGGCCCCGCGTGAGAGAGAGAGACTAATGGCAGCGCCACGCATGAGAGGGACTAATGGCGGGGCCACGCGTGAGAGAGAGAGAGAGACTAATGGCGGGGCCACGCGTGAGAGAGAGAGACTAATGGCGGGGCCACGCGTGAGAGAGAGAGACTAATGGCGGGGCCACGCGTGAGAGAGAGAGAGACTAATGGCGGGGCCCCGCGTGAGAGAGAGAGAGAGAATAATGGCGGGGCCCCGCGTGAGAGAGAGAGAGACTAATGGCGGGGCCCCGCGTGAGAGAGAGACTAATGGTGGGGCCCCGCGTGAGAGAGAGAGACTAATGGCAGCGCCGCGCATGAGAGGGACTAATGGCGGGGCCACGCGTGAGAGAGAGAGAGACTAATGGCGGGGCCACGCGTGAGAAAGAGACTAAGGGCGGGGCCCCGCGTGAGAGAGAGAGACTAATGGCGGGGCCCCGCGTGAGAGAGAGAGAGACTAATGGCGGGGCCCCGCGTGAGAGAGAGAGACTAATGGCGGGGCCACGCGTGAGAGAGAATAATGGTGGGGCCACGCGTGAGAGAGAGACTAATGGCGGGGCCACGCGTTAGAGAGAGACCAATGGCGGTGCCACGCGTGAGAGAGGGACTAATGGCGCGGCCACGCGTGAGAGAGAGAGACTAATGGCGGGGCCACGCGTGAGAGAGACTAATGGCGGGGCCACGCGTGTGAGTGAGAGAGACTAATGTCAGGGCCACGCGTGAGAGAGACTCTAATGGCGGGGCCACGCGTGAGAGAGAGACTATTGGCGGGGCACGCGTGAGAGAGGGACTAATGGTGGGGCCACACATGAGAGAGACTAATGGCGGGGCCACGCGTGAGAGAGAGAGACTAATGGCGGGGCCACGCGTGAGAGAGAGAGACTAATGGCGGGGCCACGCGTGAGAGAGAGACTAATGGCGGGGCCACGTGTGAGAGAGAGACTAATGGCGGGGCCACGCGTGAGAAAGAGAGAGAGACACTAATGGCGGGGCCACGCGTGAGAAAGAGAGAGACACTAATGGCGGGGCCACGCGTGAGAAAGAGAGACTAATGGCGGGGGCCACGCGTGAGAAAGAGAGAGACTAATGGCGGGGGCCACGCGTGAGAAAGAGAGAGAGACTAATGGCGGGGCCACGCGTGAGAGAGAGACTAATGGCGGGGCCACGCGTGAGAGAGGGACTAATGGCGGGGCCACGCGTGAGAGAGAGACTAATGGCGGGGCCACACATGAGAGAGACTAATGGCGGGGCCACGCGTGAGAGAGAGACTAATGGCGGGGCCACGCGTGAGAGAGAGACTAATGGCGGGGCCACGCGTGAGAGAGAGACTAATGGCGGGGCCACGCATGAGAGAGAGAGACTAATGGTGGGGCCACGCATGAGAAAGAGAGACTAATGGCGGGGCCACGCGTGAAAGAGATAGAGACTAATGGCAGGGCCACGCGTGAGAGAGACTAATGGCAGGGCCACGCGTGAGAGAGACTAATGGCAGGGCCACGCGTGAGAGAGACTAATGGCAGGGCCACGCGTGAGTGATAGAGAGAGAGACTAATGGCGGGGCCACGCGTGACAGAGAGAGACTAATGGCGGGGCCACGCGTGAGTGAGAGAGACACTTATGGCGGGGCCACGCGTGAGTGAGAGAGACACTAATGGCGAGCCACGCATGAGAGAGACACTAATGGCGGGGCCACGCATGAGAGAGACTAATGTCAGGGCCACGCGTGAGAGAGACTCTAATGGCGGGGCCACGCGTGAGAGAGAGACTTATGGCGGGGCCACGCGTGAGAGAGAGACTAATGGCGGGGCCACGCGTGAGAGAGTCTAATTGCGGGGCCACGCGTGAGAGAGAGACTAATGGTGGGGCCACGCGTGTGAGAGACTGACTAATTGCGGGGCCACACATGAGAGAGAGAGACTAATGGCGGAGCCACGCGTAAGAGAGAGACTAATGGCGGGGCCACACGTGAGAGAGAGACTAATGGCGGGGCCACGCGTGAGAGAGAGACTAATGGCGGGGCCACGCGTGAGAGAGAGAGACTAATGGCGGGGCCACGCGTGAGAGAGAGACTAATGGCGGGGCCACACATGAGAGAGACTAATGGCGGGGCCACGCGTGAGAGAGAGAATAATGGTGGGGCCATGCGTGAGAGAGAGACTAATGGCGGGGCCACGCGTTAGAGAGAGACCAATGGCGGTGCCACGCGTGAGAGAGGGACTAATGGCGCGGCCACGCGTGAGAGAGAGAGAGACTAATGGCGGGGCCACGCGTGAGTGAGAGAGACACTTATGGCGGGGCCACGCGTGAGTGAGAGAGACACTAATGGCGGGGCCACGCATGAGAGAGACACTAATGGCAGGGCCACGCATGAGAGAGACTAATGGCAGGGCCACGCGTGAGAGAGACTCTAATGGCGGGGCCACGCGTGAGAGACTCTAATGGCATAGCCATGAATGCGAGACTAATGGTGGATTTCTTATATATGTTTTTTAAATATAAACCACTTATGCAGCACCATACTAAATTTGCCTCATATCTAGGGCTTAATAAAATGTTAAATAGCTTAAAGGCTGAAAGGGGTCTTGAACCCAGGTCCACTGGACTCAAGACAAGTACATTACCACAGAGCTATAAGCTTGATTAGTGTTAACATGGCATTTTATTCATCTATGCCATTCAGTATATGAAAAGTAGAATGAACCTAAAGTAAATAGCGAGGCTGACACCTGACTTATGTCAGTAGTCAGATATCAGCATCACACATAACTTGAATTTGCCTCATATCTAGGCCTTAATAAAATGTGACATTTTTTAAAGGCTAAAAGTGGTCTTGAACCCAGGCCCACTGGACTCAAAACAATTGCTCTACCACTGAGCTACAAGCTTGCTTAGTGACAGCCTGGGATTTTATTCATCTATGTGATTTTGCATACAAATACATAGTATATCTATAACTCATTCTCACTTTGACCCTGACCTATAAAGAGCATAATTCAAACTCAGGTGTCAGTCAGGTGTCACACTGGCATTATTTTGATAGTTGACTATGATATCTGACCATGTCCTAAAATGAACACTGTACAGGTGGGTGAATGCAGCTCTGGATGTGAGTGGTGCCTAAAAACATGGTATGGGCCCAGCTCTGAGCATGAAGAGCAAGGTATAACGCAGGCGTATGAATGCAATCTGAAAGTGAGCAGAGTATTAATGTGATGCAACAGCAAACGTATGAACGCAGCTCTAGTAGTGAATGGAGTATAGGACAAAATGTAAATGCAGACACATTGATGTAGCTTTTGAAGGTAACGAACCCAACCATGAACATTCGACCATTAGAGCCCAACCTCCTTCGCCACAGAGCGCTACAAGTCACTAACCGTGTAACCAAGTTCGATCCTACCGTGAATGCCAGCACTCGCCTTTATTGTGATGCAACAGCAAACGCATGAGCGCAGCTCTAGTAGTGAATGGAGTATAGCAGGGCTGGGACAAGGTCCACCACCAACAGAGGCTGAGCTGCCCAAGTGCGCCCCCCCCCCCCCCAACTTGTGGATGACACTGCAATGGGGGATCTGTGATGGATGACACTGTTGTTGGGGAATCTGTGCATGACAAATATGTGTCATCCACAGATTCTCCCCATAACAGGGTTCATTTAGTGAATGACCACCCAAATTGTGGTGACCGAATACATGGGAGTTGCATCTGCAGAGCTTTTGTATAATGCCACCCCACACTGTAGTGTCCCCCACACAGTAATGTCCGCCACACTGCCCCCCACACAGTAATGTCCGCCACACTGCCCCCCACACAGTAATGTTCCCCACACTGCCCCCCGCACAGCCCTTCGCACAGTAGTGTCCCCCACACTGCCCCCCACACAGTAGTGTCCCGCACACTGCCCCCACACAGTAATGTCCGCCACACTGCCCCCCACACAGTAATGTCCCCCACACCCCCCTCAACCACACAGCAGTGCCCCCACATAGTAATTTGTCATGCTCTCCCCCTCTTGTCATTCTCCCCTCTTCTTGTCATGCTCTTTCTGCCCCCTGTCATTCTCCCCCATCTTTTCATGCTCTTTATACCCCCATGTTGTCACTCTTCCCCCCATGTTGTCATGCTCTTTCTGCCCCCCATGTTGCCATGCTCTTTCTGCCCCCCATGTTGCCATGCTCTTTCTTCCCCCCATGTTGTCATGCTCTTTCTTCCCCCCCCCATATTGTCATGCTCTTTCTTCCCCCCCCCATATTGTCATGCTCTTTCTTCTCCCCCCCCCCATGTTGTCATGCTTTCTGCCCCCCCCCATGTTTGTTCCTTCTTCTCCCCCTCCTCTCCTCCTACCTCTGCTGTAGCGTGGCCGAGCTCTGCATGGTCTGCGCCTCCGCGGGTACAGGAGGAGGAGCTTTTGTCTCCAGTACCGAGCCGACTGACTTGAAGTGCAAACTGTGTGCGCACTTCCTGTCAGTCAGGCCGGGTACAGGAGACTGATGCTCTCTGTACCTGCGGACCGGACAGAGCTCGGTCACGCTACAATCAGGGAATGACAGGAGGGAGCGCTGAGCGGTTCCCCCCTGTCAGTTCCTCTCCCTCTGGCCGGCCCCCGCCTGCGCTCTGAGGCTGGAGCCTCCCCAGCCTCTGTGTCGGCCCGGCCCTGGAGTATAGAACAAAATGTAAATGCAACACATGGACGTAGCTTTTGAAGGTAACAAACCTAACCATGATCATTCGACCATTAGCGCCCAACCTCCTTCGCCCCAGAGCGCTACAAGTCACGGACCGTGTAACCGAGTCCGATCCTAGCTCGAATGCCAGCACTCGCCTGGCACCTTCTGCCATTGCTCACATAATTCTGCAGGTTGTTTTTTTTTTTTTAAATGATGGTCACCACAACACCACCTCATGTTCCCCTAAAAAAACATAAACATTGTTGGACATAAACCCTGATGCAACACCAATTAATCGACATAATAGTGCACCTATAAACCTAGCACAGAACCGCTGACACATGTGCCCATAACATACAGTTTATAGATTAAACACACTTACATACAAGAGCATCAGAACTCAAATACAGGCGCCTTGACCGATCTGCTTGTGTTCCCATATACAGACCACTAATACACATTTACCAACACCTTGCATGTCTGGCGCTAACTGCGGACGTGCGCCCCACATGTAAAACAGGTGACAGAAAAACATGCACCTTTTTTTATTTTTTTATATTAATGACCATTGATATATGACCCTTCCAGAGAGATAACTAAATAATAACATCACTTAAATACAGCGTGCGTAGCTTGGAGACACGCGTTCCGAATAAAACAGATATCAGAAAACATGCGACCATACCTACTCTAGGCGCATGCTACACCCATAACTATATGCAATAGCCCCTAACAAGCCCCTAAATAGCCGGACAGAGTTGGACCATTCGCGTCCAACTCTGCTTCGTCTCAGAGTATTGCGAATCGCATACTGCACTGTGGGTCCCGTGCCAACAAGTGCGATTCTACAGTGAATGCCAGCATTCGCCTGCCACTTTCTGCCGATGCCCAGGCGTGAATGAGCCTCCACATGATGCTGCTGCGTTTTTTTTTTGATCACCCCCCTGTAAGGGTCCCTAATCACCACCAGATAGTTATCTACTTGTTAGGTAGTTAGCGCCCAGCCTACCGCAGTCACTGATTAGCGTCATCTCTGTCGCTAATCAGCGCTAATACTAATATAGTATCTGAAAGTGATCAAGACTACTCGCAATCAGAACTATATTAGTACATTAGGGTTACCTTAGGCTCTATAAAAAATGCAGTGTTCGCACGATCAGGCCTACGTTCAGTCCACCCCACCGCAGTGACAGAATTTTTTTTTTCTGATCACTGCATAAACACAGTAAAATTGCTGCGCCGCTATAAAAGATCACTTTTGAGTTTTTTGATCTTTATTAGCGATCGCAGCGTTACTTCGCAAGCACTCCTTTTTACTAGGCAGGTGTGCTCTTTTTCCTGGGTAGTCTCAGAGGAATACCCCCTAAATTTAGTTACTCCAAAATGGCAAAAAAGGGGTATTCCGCTGAAGAGGCTTACAGGTTTCTGGCCGTGATGGATGAAAGCGATGGGGACGCTTCACCCGCTGAATCCAGTGGTTCAGAATATGAACCTGTAGACAGCAGTGGCACTCTAACCGCTAGCGAAGATGACGAGGTTGCGGTCCCTGCTATGGGCGATTTGCGCTTTGCACATTGTCCCATGGAGAAGGAGAGGTTTAACTCATGCACACGGCCGTGCACGGACCGTGGTATCCCGGCCTGGCATCCATCTGACAGCAGGAGCGCACAGCGTCATAACAACCAATGATGCTGTTCGCTCCTGCTGTCAGATAGATGCCAGGCCGGGATACCACGGTCCGTGCACGGCCGTGTGCATGAGGCCTTAAGGTAAAAAAAATATAAAATCAGAGGTAAGCAAAAAAGTTCGAGTTATGTTTCAAATGTTCAATAAAGCTAATGTTCTGTTTCTAATGTTATATAAAGTTAATGTTAATAAATTTATAGCGTTGCTGCCTGTTTTTTTTTTCTACCTTCTAGGTGGACCAAGCGATCAACCAGCTGCAGCACTGATGTGCATTCTGACAGAAGCATTGCGCTGCTGTCAGATTACATGTGAAGTCAGTGCATGCGTCGCTGCAGGACGAGATTTCTTCTCCGCAGTACAGGTACGTTTGCCCAAGCATATGAGCTGAGGAGAGGTTTTGGAGTTCATTTGCTTTGGCAAACACTCTGTATCAAAAAATCTGGCAAAGATGATCGATCTGAATGGAGAAATCACATTTGCCAGGACATAGAAGCCGAAGTGGGTATGGATGTTTGGGCGGAGCCCCTATGTCTTGGCAATCGCCAGGCCCCTCCTTTTTTTTCTTGCATATTTTTTGGCAGAGATTTTTTCATCCACATTGATCGATGCGAATGAAGAAATCTGTGCCGTTCATTTTTTCTTTCAGCCCAGAGGCTAAACGGAAAATAAATTCTCATTACCCGTATGATCAATATAAGGAGAATAACAAACTCCAAATGCTGGCCATACATGTAATGATTGCGGAGACCCCCAAATGCAAGGGCAGTACAAACACCTCACATGTGACCCCATTTTGGAAAGAAGACACCCCAAGCTATTCGCTGAGGGGCATATTGAGTCCATAAAAGATTGAACTTTTTGTCAGCGGAAAGGGAGACTGATCCGTTTTGCCCCAATGCATTCTGAATGGATAAGGATCCGTTCAGAATGCATCAGTTTGGCTCCGTTCAGTCTCCATTCCGCTCTGAAGGCGGACACCAAAAGGATCCGTCCTGACATACAATCTAAGTCAATGGGGACGGATCCGTTTTCAATGACACAATATGACACAACAGAAAACGGATCCGTCCCCTATTGACTTTCAATGGTGTTCAAGACGGATCCGTTTTGCCTATGTTCATAATAATACAAACTGATCCGTTCTGAACAGATGCATACGGTTGTATTATCAGTGCGGATCCGTCTGTGCAGATACATGAGCCCTGAAACGGATCTCACAAGCGGACCCAAAAACGCCAGTGTGAAAGTAGCCTAACTTGTGCCCAAAAAAATTATCTTCTATGAACTCGCCATGCCCCTCACGGAATACCATGGAGTGTCTTCTTTCCAAAATGGGGTCACATGTGGGGTACTTATACTGCCCTGGCATTTTAGGGGCTCTAAAGTGTGAGAAGAAGTCTGGAATCCAAATGCCTAAAAATGCCCCCCTAAAAGGTACTCATTGGAATTTGGGCCCTTTTGCTCACCTAGGCTGCGAAAAAGTGTCACACATGTGGTATCGCCGTACTCAGGAGAAGTAGGGCAATGTGTTTTGGGGAATATTTTTACATATAGTATATCCAGCAAATTAAACCCCTATCTAAAACATCACTTTTAATGAATAAATTAAAAGGAGAAATGAAGTACGCTATACGATAGCCTCTATTTCTCCGGATACCAATTCCCACTCCACTTCTATTAGATATTGCACACTGGATACCCAGAACCATCCACTCTATTCATGTGTACCGTAAGCAGGGTACATAGTAGAAATGGCATATATGATTGAAGTAGTTGCCTTATCCCTATTACTCACCCTTACTAGTGCCTGTGCCCAGGGACGGCCCCTGATGGTGGGGACTCCCTGTCCTCGTGCCTAAGGCCTAGCTCACCCTCTTGTCTTGCTACAGGGCCAAAAAACCCAGTCAGGCCTAGTGGATCTATCTGGGTATCAAGTGCGCAAACCAAACAAAACTGCAAATTCACTCTTGAAATCAGATGTACTTATGACCGTTCGCCCCATGATATCAGGATACAGCCCTCAGCATCTGTTTCTCATATTTATTTCGATTATTCTATTACCTCAACGCGTTTCCCCCCACGTTAGTAGGGTTCATCAGGAGGCTTTGGATATATCTCAACCATATGTTTATACAATTTTAAATGGTTGCTGAATATATATCAACCATATATTTGTGAGATATCAAACGGTTACTAATTGATACTCCTCAGTCCAATACTGATGTCAAGATAAATCATAAAGATCCGATATAACTACACGTTTCATAAACCTGATACATCATTAGCGTCCAGAGGAGGACAATTCAATCATGCAGACGGAGCCCAGATAATGGTCCAAGTCTGCAGCCCATAGACCTGCAATGGAAACATATACACATACCGATCAGAATGACCGCAGTGTTGTTAGATCATTCAGTCATATAACCAAATGCAAGGCACTTACTTATGATAAAGTGCCTTCAGGTATATGGGAGCGTTAACTTCCGTTTGTACAGCCTTGGTTGTGTATGAATTCCTATAAATATATAGTTGCCTTATTACATACACCCAGATACTGCCAATCACTGTGCTTATGACATGACTTGTATAGATATATAAAGGTAAACCGCACTTACTTAAGGCGTGCTGTATTCAGATAAAGGCCTCATTCAAACATGATACAAAGGAGGCCTCCGCCTCAAGATAATGCTGCCACCTGTAGAGACATATTATGGGCTAATATTTATTGGTTTGGGTAAAAGTTATAGCGTTTACAAACTATGGTGCAAAAAAGTGAATTTCTGCATTTTGAAGCAGCTTTGACTTTCTGAGCACCTGTCATGTTTCTTCAGGTGCTAGAATTCCATGATAGTATAAATACCCCCCAAATGACACCATTTTAGAAAGAAGACACCCCAAAGTATTCGAGGAGGGGCATGGTGAGTTCATGTATGATTTCATTTTTTTTCACAAGTTAGCGGAAAATGAAACTTTCTGAGGAAAAAAATAATAATAAAGTTTTCATTTCTGCTAACTTCTGGCAAAAAAATATAAAATCTCCCACGGACTCACTATGCCTCTCAGTGAATACCTTGGGGTGTCTACTTTACGAAATGGGGTAATTTGTGGGGTGTGTTTACTGTTCTGGCATTTTGGGCGGGGCTAAATTGTGAGCAACCCTGTAAAACCTAAAGGTACTTGTTGGACTTTACGCCCCTTTACGCACATAAGCTGCAAAAAAGTGTCACACATGTGGTATCACTGTACTCAGGAGAAGTAGGGCAATGTATTTTGGGGTGTATTTTACAGAGATATTTCTCACACACAGTATGGGTATATGTAAAAATACACCCCAAAACACATTGCCCTACTTCTCCTGAGTACGGCGATACCACATGTGTGACACTCTTTTGCAGCCTGGGTGTGCAAAGGGACCCAAATTCCAATGAGTACCTTTTAGGCGGGCATTTTTACGCATTTGGATTCCAGACTATTTCTCACGCTTTAGGACCCCTAAAATGCCAGGGCAGTATAAATACCTCACATGTGACCCCATTTTGGAAAGAAGACACCCCAAGGACAAGTTAGTGGAAATTGACTTTTTTTTTTTTTGTTTCTTACAAAGTCTCATATTCCACTAACTTGTGACAAAAAATAAAATTTTACATGAACCTTGGGGTGTCTACTTTCTAAAATGGGGTCACATGTGGGGTATTTATACTACCCTGGCATTTAAGGGTCTCCGCAATCATTACATGTATGGCCAGCATGAGGAGTTTCTGCAATTCTCCTTATATTGAGCATACAGGTAATGAGATTTTTTTTTTCCGTTCAGCCTCTGGGCTGAAAAAAAAAAATGAACGGCACAGATTTCTTAATTCGCATCAATCAATGTGGATGAAAAATCTCTGCCAAAAAATGTGCAAAAAAAAAAAAAAAAGAGGTAAGGCCCCATTCACACGTCCGCAAAAATGTCTGCATCTATTCTGCTATTCTGCGGAATAGATGCGGACCCATTCAGTGTGAATGGGGCCGGCAGTGATGCGTAGAGCACACTATGTGCTCGCCGCATCAGCATTTGCGGAGCTGCTGCCGCGAACTTCCGGGTTTCGGCCCCGAAACATCCGGCCGCAGCTCCACAAAAGATAGAGCATGTCCTATTCTTGTCCGGACAAGATGCGCAAAATGCGGTAAGCGCAATGCCGGTGTCCGTGCTTTGCGGATCCGCAAAACACATACTGACGTCTGAATGAATCTTACAGGGGGGTGATTAGTGACAGGGGGGGTGACAGAAGGTGATCAGGGGGGTGACATGGGGTGATCAGGGGTTAATTAGCGATAGGGGGGGTGTTGGTGTGTGGTGATTGGTGCACTAAGTGTCCTCTGGTGGTCCCAAGCGAAAGGGACCACCAGAGGAGCATGCAGCAGGCATATCAGACGCTGTTTACAAAACAGCGTCTGATATGCGATTCAGATGCCCTATTTTTAACAACTACAGCCTGCCAGCGCATGATCAGCGCTGGCAGGCTGTATTTAAACTTCCTGCCATCGCGATTCAGGAAATCTTGCCTCTCACGTGATGACGCGCCGACGCGTCAATGAGGAACGTCCCAGCCGCCCGCAGGACGTATCCCTGCGTTAGGCGGTCGGGATGTTGTTAACGACACACACAAACAGGAAATGAAATAAATAAAATATACACAGTTTTTTGCTAGTGTGTGTGTCTATATATATCACACTAGCAGAAGGACCTGGCTTCACACGGTATTTCATTTAATGTTTCAGTGTGTCGTTAAGATATCAACAGTATCCCCCATAAGTGACCTCTACAGCACCCCGCCCCTTTAACAGTGAACTCCACAGTCCCCCACCCCTTAACACTGGCCCCCACATGGGACCTCCACAGCAGCCCATCCACTTAAATTTGACCTTTACAGCAGCCTTCCCCTTTAACAGTCAGTTTCACAGCACCCCACTCCCTTGACAGTAGGGCTTCAGTAAACGATTATTTTAGAAATCGTATTCTATCGATTCTATTTTATGCATAAGATAAGGCACCTGTGAAATCCAAAACCCACACATTTGTTGTCTACATTTTAACTTTATGACATGAGAACAGTCATACTAGTTTATGGGAATCTAAGTTTTAATTGCTTCAAGTGTCAGGGGGTACGCCTCCCTTTTTGATGTATGTCCCAGGTGGTGGATGTCTACCACTTAACATAAAGTCACATTATATAAATTTAACTCCTAAAAGCTTCACATTTATAGCTTATACAACATTGCCGCCTAGGTATCGGCAGGTAGCATAACCTGTTCACCACAAAGCATTTTGGGTAATGTATGATCTCACAGTACCATTACCATATGTGCACACCCTCTGGTTTAGTTGGAAGACCGTTATCTAAAGGGGTGTATGCTTTTGATAAGTCTGTGAATATTAATCATAGACGGGATGAGAGAGGGATGCCAGAAAAAAAGACTACAAACAAAAGATTAAACAGACACGTGGATTTGATCCTGGATCACGGGGAACCCTCTGGAGAGCTGACCGTCCCTCAGGAGCCCTACTCACCTTTTGACCCTTGGTAACGTATATCTTGCTTATTGCTTGCGGTATTGATAAGTTAATCAGCCCGGTATATAGTCAAAGGTCCCCATTTGTGGATCTGTAATTGATAAGGCTCCTGATCAAGTATGATCATTCCCTTAGCAAAGATGCATATTGCTAATTGAGCATCAGACATTGGTACTTAGTCCTTGGGAACTTTGTTATTCCCTAGCCTGATACCGAGCTGGTAAAATTTATAGTGCCGCCATATACCTCAATTGGTTAACAGGTGATAGGAAGGGGTACTTTTCTTTAATTTGAACTGTTGCATATCATTGCATTGATTGGCGATATTCAGTATTGATTGAAAGTATTGGTATTATATTGCATTGTCTATCATTGTACAGTTTGTATCATCGATTTTGTATTTAACACATATATAATAAACTCACATATATTTTTGCATAGATGATGGTATCTCGTTTTCTTTCTAGTTGCACAAAATAATTAAGGTTCTCGTCAACGAGCTGAGAGGTTATTATGTCGCCCTCTCCTCAATAGGATCAATAACTTTGATATTTTTTCCTTTGATCCTTTCTTTTTTTTTTTTATGTATATAAAGCATTTTTGCGCTTTATATCCGCGACATGCCCCTATAATAGTGACCTCCACAGCGCCCTGCCCCTTTAATGCTAGGGCTACATGACGACTGTCACATTTTCTCTCAACAATTTTTATAATGATAATCTATGGTGTTGCACTGCGACATGTGACATGCTGTGTAGGGGTGTATGACCCCTACAAGATTTCTTTCCAGGTAGCAAGGGATGTGTATACCAAGTTTCGTTGATATCAATGGTTGCGTTTTTGAGTGATCGCGGAACATTCATACATACACACACACACCTACCTATATACGTCCTTCTTTATATAGATAGAAGATACACTGTATGTGTGTGTGTGTGTATATATATATATATATATATAAATATATATATATATATATATTTTACATATTGTCAGGGATTAGCTGCTGTTCGGGGGTCATTCTCACAATGATCTTCATCGACCACAGGGTTAGGGGCCAAACATTGCTTTTATTTGGCACCTCAGCAAAACCAACATAAATAATATAAACAAAACACCTGCCCGGCTGGGCTCTAACTAAACATGACTCCCTACCTCACTGAGCCCTGTTCACACACTGGAAGAACATGCGGCTTTTCCCAGCCTAACAATCCAGCAGCCTTTCAGGCTGTAATAAGTCCAGTACCTTTATTGGGGAAGTGTGGCCTGGCCATCCTCCCAACCCTTCAGCCCAAGTGTCACTGCGTCCCCCCAATGTTTCGGCTACACCTAGCCGCCTGGTCCCTCAACCAGCCTGGCTGAGACCCCACAGACAGAGCTAATCCCAGGTCTCTGTTTGCAATAAACACTCTCCTCAGAGAATCTGTCTCTGATACACACAGAGAGGGTTGATTTATCCCTCCCTGATTAACCCTGCTGGCCTCAACTGGGATTTCCTCAGCTACAGGACATGTTTATAGTGGACTAGGGATGTGGACTAAGGCTGGGAACACACCTAAGCGTTTCTGAATCGCGCGTTTTTGGATGCGCGTTTTTGTAACTAAGAAACGCGCATCATACGCGCGATTCAGTGATTCTCCCATATTTCAGCATGGTCCATAGGCACGTTAAAACGCCCAAAAGAAGTTCATGCTGAAGCGACAGCGTTTGGCGTTTTTCAGCGCGTTAAAACGCGCTGTAAAACGCCCAAATGTGAACCATGCCCATAGGGAAGCATGGCTTTCCACATGTTGTGCGTTTTACAGCGTGTTTGAACGCGCTGAAAAACGCTTAGGTGTGTACCTAGGGTAAGAGATTCCCAGCACTTACACTGTTCACCTTACCCGTGTGTGTGTGTATGTGTATATATTTATAGTATTAAGCAAATACCTTTGCTGTATTTGTGGGAGGGGAGGCTGATTACAAGGCTAGTTATATGCACCTGTGGGCCCAGGCTGGCTGGTTACTAGGCTATTTATAGGCACCTGTGGGCCCAGGCTGACGCCAATTCAGCTGATTTCACTACCTCTGGGTCAGCTCTAGGATACTGCAGCATGGGTGGAGGCTCCTTACGGCTGGGCAATGGTAGAATGTCTCAGGAGGGCGCTGGTATTCATGGTAGGATCGAAGTGGTTTGCACGGGACCCACGCTGCGGTCCGCGACATGTAGTGCTCTGGGATGAAGCAGAGTTTGGGCGCTAAATGGTCGAGCGATGGTTGTTAGTTGGCTCAAGCTATGCACGCTGTGTTTTGTGTATTGATGGTCGATTTAAAAAAAAAACGCTGTAGCATTGCACTTGTTGGCACGGGACCCACAGCATGGTATGCGATTCGCAGTACTCTGGATCAAAGCAGAGTTGGGTGCTAACGGTCAAGTGACTGTTGTTAGTATTTTTGTCCGGCTGTTTAGGGGCTTGTTGGGGGCTATTGCATATAGTTATTGGTGTAGCATGCGCCTAGAGTAGGTATGGTCACATTTTTTCTGATATCTGTTTCATACGAAAAAAAAAAGTGCGTGTTTTTCTGTTACCTGTTTTACATCCGCAGTTAACGACAGACATGCAAGGTGTTGGTGAATGTATATCAGTGGTCTGTATATGGGGACACAAGCAGATTGGTCAAGGCGCCTGTATTTGAGTTCTGATGCTTTTGTATGTAAGTGTGTTTAACCCCTTAAGGACCAGGCCATTTTTTTTTTTAAATCTGACCAGTGTCACTTTATGTGGTGATAACTTTAAAACGTAATGTGATCAAAATGCTTCTGTGGCGCTCAGTGTGTTCCACTGTTGTTTGGCAGCGGTACCGCAGCAGGACCGCAAAGCCTGCTGCAATGGAAAAGTAAACTGAATATATCGTCAATAGGTACTGCGCACAAAAATGGAGCAAGTATTAGTAAAAAAGAGCAGGGTTTGGCAATAGCCTATCCACCAAAAAGCACACAGGTATGTAATGTAGTTGTGAGTCTCATACATGCAAAGTACCTGGGTGTAATTTAGTTCGATCCTGCAGTCTGCCGAGGTAGCGTCTATGCTGGAGTCTTGGGTAATGAGTATCGCGGGTCCCGAACTTTGAATGTGGTCTTGGAGGTAGCTTCAATTTGATAGGGTGCAGCTTCACGCCCCGGTGGCGTGATGCTGCAAACGGGTAGGAGTAAGGCAGAGTATTGCGCTCACTAGGAGCAGCGAGTGACGTCACTTCCGTGGTTACCACTAACCACCGGTGCCAGAAAAAATCCCCCAACGCGTTTCGAACAGACGCTGTTCTTCATCAGGGGGTGTTACATGGCTCCAAACGCTGTCAAGTGCTCACTGCCTGATGTCAGGTATTGAAGTTAACTCCTTCTGTGCCTAAAAATGTAACGGGCCTTCAAAATTGCTGTCACTCGAATGCAAAAAGCTCTATTTCTGCATTTAAACCATTTGGCATTAGCGAGTCACTCGCTGCTCCTAGTGAGCGCAATACTCTGCCTTACTTGCTCCATTTATGTGCGCAGTACCTATTGACGATATATTCAGTTAACTTTAAAACACTTTTTCTTATCCAGGCCATTCTAAGATTGTTTTTTCGTCACATATTGTACTTCATGACACTGGTAAAATGAAATTGAAAAATGTCATTTTTATTTATAAAAAAAATACCAAATTTACCAAAAATTTTGAAAAATGTGCAATTTTCCAAGTTTCAATTTCTCTACTCCTATAATACATAGTAATACCGCCAAAAAAAGTTACTGATTTACATTCCCCATATGTCTACTTCATGTATCGATCATTTTGGGAATGCCATTTTATTTTTTGGGGACGTTACAAGGCTTAGAAGTTTAGAAGCAAATCTTGAAATTTTTCAGAAATTTTCAAAAACCCACTTTTTAGGGACTAGTTCAGGTCTGAAGTCGCTTTGTGAAGCTTACATAATAAAACCACCCAAAAATGACCCCATTCTAGAAACTAAACCCCTCAAGGTATTCAAAACTGATTTTATAAACGTTATTAACCCTTTAGGTTTTCCACAAGAGTTAATGGCAAATGGAGATAAAATTTCAGAATTTCAATTTTTTGTAAAATTTTCCATTTTAATCCATTTTTTCCAGTAACAAAGCAAGGGTTATACTTATTAGCCAAACAAAACTTAATATTTATTCCCCCGATTCTGCAGTTAGCACGAACAACCAATATGTGGTCGTAAACTGCTGTATGGCCAAACTGCAGGGCGCAGAATGAAAGGAACGCCATATGGGTTTTGGAAGGCAGATTTTGCTGGACTGGTTTTTTGACACCATGTCCCATTTGAAGCCCCCCGATGCACCCCTAGAGTAGAAACTCCATAAAAATGACTCCATCTAAGAAACTACACCCCTCAAGGTATTCAAAACCAGTTTTACAAACTTTGTTAACCCTTTAGGTGTTCCACAAGAGTTATTGGCAAATGGAGATGACATTTCAGAATTTCTATTTTTTGTTACCTTGTCTCAAAAAAAGTGTAATATAGAGCAACCAAAAATCATATTTACCCTAAAATATTACCAACAAAACTGCCACCTTATCCTGTAGTTTCCAAAATGGGGTCACTTTTTTGGAGTTTCTACTGTAGGGGTGCATCAGGGGGGCTTCAAATGGGACATAGTGTCAAAAAACCAGTCCAGCAAAATCTGCCTTCCAAAAACCATATGGCGTTCCCTTCCTTCTGTGCCCTGCCGTTTGACTATACAGCAGTTTACGACCACATATGGGGTGTTTGTGCAAACAAGAGAATCAGGGCAATAAATATTGAGTTTTGTTTGGCTGTTAACCCTTGCTTTGTTACTGGAAAAATGGATTAAAATGGAAAATTTGCAAAAAAATAGCTGTTTTGGGACCGATTTGTATTTTTTGTTATATACATCGTTTAACTGACAGGTTAGATTGTGTGCTATTTCTATAGAGCAGGTTGTTACGGACGCGACAATACCAAATTTTCCATTTTGGGGTTTTTTGTTTCAGTTTTACAATTATTTATTTACAATTTATTTTTTAGTGTCTCCACATTCTGAAAGCCTTAGTTTTTTTTTATATTTTTTTGGCGACTCTTATGTAGCGGCTCATTTTTTGTGGGATAATATGGCGGTTTGAGTGGCACTATCTTGGGGTGCATATGACACTTTGGTCGCTTGCTATTACACTTTTTGTGATGTAAGGTGACAAAAATGGCTTTTGACACCGCACTTTTTAATTTTTTTTTGCTGTGTTCAGCTGAGGGGTTAGGTCATGTGTTATTTTTATAGATCAATAGATCAGGTTGTGACGGACGCAGCGATACATAATATGTATACTTTTTATTTATTTATATAAGTTTTACACAATATTTTTTAAAACAAAAAAAAAAATCATGTTTTAGTGTGTCTCCATAGTTTGAGAGCCATATTTTTTTTATTTTTTTTTTAGGCGATTGTCCTATGTAGGGGCTCATTTTTTGCAAGGATGAGATGGCGGTTCGAATGGTACTATCTTGGGGTGCATATGACTTTTTGATCGCTTACTATTACACTTTTTGTGATGTAAGGTGACAAAAAATGGCTTTTTGACAACGTTTTTATTTTTTATGTTTACGGCGTTCATCTGAGGGGTTAGGTCATGTTATATTTTTATAGAGCAGGTCCTTACGGACGCGGCGATACATAATATGTATACTTTTTTTATATATTTTGGTTTTACACAATAATATCCCTTTTGAATAAAAAAAGTTTTACTGTCTCCATAGTCTGAGAGCCATATATTTTTCAGTTTTTAGGCAATTGTCTCAGGTTGGGTATAATTTTTGAGGGATGAGGTGACGGTTAGATTGGCACTATTTGGGGGGTCATATGACATTTTGATCGCTTGCTATTACACTTTTTGTGATGCAAGGTGACAAAAAATGGCTTTTTGACAGTTTTTATTTAATTTTTTTTACAGTGTTTACTTGAGGGGTTAGGTCATATATTTTTATAGACGAGATTCTTACGGACATGGAGATACCCAATATGTCTACTTTTTAGTTTTTTTTTTACATTTAACACTAAAAATCATTTTTGAAACAAAAAAAATAATGTTTTAGTCTGAGAGGCATAGTTTTTTTATTTTTTGGCCAATTGTTTTAGGTAGGGGCTCATGTTTTGTGGGATGAGATGGCGGATTGATTGATACTATTTTGGGAGTCATACGCCTTTTTGATAGTTTTGTATTACACTTTAAGTGATGTAAGGTGCCAAAAAATGGCTTATTTACACCATAATTTTTTTTTTTATGGTGTTCACCTGAGGAGTTCAGTCATGTGATATTTTTATAGAGCAGGTTTTTACGGACGTGGCGATACCTAATATGTGTAGTGTATTTTTTTATTTTTATTTTTTATTCAGTGATATGTGTTTTTTTTTCATTTTTTTTTTTGACCCAGACCCACTTGGTTCTGAAAGATCCAGCGGATCTGGTGTCTGTATAATACAGTACAGTACACTATGTAGTGCACTGTGCTGTATTTTGTACTTTACAAAGTCTGAATAAACCTTTAGCAGGTCTATTCAGACTTTCAGCACCATGGAGAGCAGGACGCTTCTGAAAGCGTCCTGCTCCCATGGCAACCATCACCCGCTGCCATAAGAGAGCAGCGGGTGATGGATGGGGGCTCCCTCCCTCTGTGATCCCATCCTGTCAGGGGCTGCAAAGGCACAGCAGCCCCCCGATGGGAGAGGGAGCTCCCTCCCTGTTAACCCTTCCATACCGCGGTCCGTACGGACCGCGGTATAGAAGGGCTTAAACGGCTGGCATCTGATCAAGCACAGATGACAGCCGTTTCTATCAGAGTGTCAGCAATGTGCTGACACTCTGATAGGTCCACTAGACACCAGGGAATAGACAAAGGAGGCTCCCGCACCACCTCCCGCAACCACCCCCCCCCTGCACCCCAGCCGCCATAATGATTGGGGGCTGCAGGAGGGGGGGGTTAAAATGTATAACTTTGGGGGCATTAACTCTGATCGACCGCGGGGATCAGAGATAGCCAAAAGAGCTGCAAACTGCAGGTCTGAATTGACCTGCGGTTTGCAGCGATCGCCCATACGGGGGGGTCACAGGACCCCCCTGGGCATTGTAACAAGGTACCTGCTGAATGATTTCAGCAGGTACCTTGTTCCGTTCACTGCCGGCTGAGCAGCAGTGATCGGAACTACTCATGACGTACCGGTACGTCATGTGTCCTTAAGGACTCGGGAAACATGCCGTACCGGTACGTCATGTGTCCTAAAGGGGTTAATCTATAAACTGTATGTTATGGGCACGCATGTGTCAGCGGTTTTGTGCTAGGTTTATAGGTGCACTATATGTCGATTAATTGGCGTTGCATCAGGGTTTATGTTCAAACACGTTTATGTTTTCTTAGGGGAACATGAGGTGGTGTTGTGGTGACCATCTTTTAAAAACAAACAAACAAACAAAAAAAAAAAACTGCAGCATTATGTGGAGGTTCGTTTGCGCCTGGGTAATGGCAGAAGGTGCCAGGCGAGTGCTGGCATTCACGGTAGGATCGAACTTGGTTACACGGTTAGTGACTTGTAGCGCTCTGTGGCGAAGGAGGTTGGGCGCTAATGGTCGAATGATCATGGTTGGGTTCGTTACCTTCAAAAGCTACATCGATGTGTCTGCATTTACATTTTGTCCTATACTCCATTCACTACTAGAGCTGCGTTCATACGTTTGCTGTTGCATCACATTAATACTCTGCTCACTTCAGATTGCATTCATACAGCTGCGTTATACCTTGCTCTTCATGCTCAGAGCTGGGCCCATACCATGTTTTTAGGCACCACTCACATCCAGAGCTGCACTCACCCACCTGTTCTTACATCAGATGTTAAATTCTGCTTCCACTTAAAGCTGCATTTTCCTTTTCATTGCTACATCATGGTTACTCAGTATTTTCACTAGGGCAGTCAGCACACCGCTCTGATACCGTTCTCCCAACAAACATAGCTGCTTTCTTTCAGGTTTACGTTTCTTTCCTCACTGGTGGTTACATTTCATAGGCCTACTTTTTCAGTTTCACTTCGGTGAAAGGGAAAAAAAATAAAAAAAATTTGTGCTGTTCTTTAGTCCTGGTTCGCATTCACTCAGACTGGTCTCCTTTACTTCGGGTTCGCATTCACTCAGATTGGTCTCCTGCCCCAGTTCACCATACAGTCCCTCAGTGGGCTAATAGGAGTAAGTTTCCTACTATGTTTTACAAGTTGTTCATCCATTAGTCACGATAAGGGTCTTCTCTTAGCGAACTGTAATGCCTCTGGATCTTTTTTCTCCCATCTGTTCAATTTCACGGTTGATTTAATGTTTTATTTTGGCACGTGGTTCGGTTCACTAATTTCTATGCATATCCCATCAGGTCTGGCTCACATTTTAATTACTTATCGTCACTATAACGTCATCCAGTTCAGTCTTGGCTTCGGGGGCCCGATGACCGCTTCAGCCTCATGGCTCCGTGGGGCCTATGACCGTTCTTCACTTTATTCGTTAGGGGTACAATACGGTTGTAAGCTGGTTAGTGTCCTAGGTTTACTGTCGGAGGGGCTCATGGTTATGCGAGTCCCCAAGACATACTGGTGCTGCATAAGTGGTTTATAATAAAAAAATAAAAATAAAAAAAAAATTTTTTTTTTTTTAATTAATAAAATAAATATAAAAAAACGCCATTAGTCTCACGCTCGGCCCCGCCATTGGCGTCTCTCGCGCTCGGCCCCGCCATTGGCGTCTCTCGCGCTCGGCCCCGCCGTTTATATTTTACACACACAACTCCGCCGTTCGAGGTTGGCTGCGTGGTCCTGCCACAGTAGGTTCCATGTCTTTTTCTGCCTTCAGGCCCGCTCGCATGGCTCGGTCCGCTGTGGCTCGCAATACAATTCTTCCTGTGGAGGCTCGCATGCGTGGCTTTTGCCATTAGAGCTTCACTCACATTATTGTTGTCATTGTTTTCTTTTCAAGCAGTCATCCCAAGCCTTCCTTTTCGGACATCACCTGCTCCCAGGTTCGCATTTTCTCCCACTTACCCTCTCTAGATTCTTGCTTCCCTCGCTCCCGCTGTTACTTTTCTCTTGCCCGTCCTTGCATTTTAGACCTATTCTCCCAGGAAGCTGACCCCATGGTCTCATTTTTTCACGTTTCTCAAATTCAGTCTCTACAGGGGTTTGTTCAATAAAAAAAAAACAAAAAAAAAACTATACTATGGCATCAGTTTCGTCCCCAGGGAGTCCTGTCACCACTACAGGCGATTTACGAAGTATGTCACGTCTACAGACTAATAAGTCCTGTCCTGACTACAGGTGATTTACGGAGTCTGTCACGTTTACTAACACAATAAGTCCTAGCACGACTACAGTCGCAGCATACGTAGTCTATCATGACCTTAAGCTTGTCCTGTCATAGCGGCAGGCATTGTGTGTACATTATGTCTTCATTAGAGGCATGCTTACTTCATCTTCAAACTCGGGCTGAGGGTGTTGGTGTCGCACCTTGTTCCTGGGTACTGGTCCATCTTCCAGTAGGAGGTACAATATACGTAGTCTGTCACGTCTACGGACACGACAAGTCCTATCACTACTACAGGCGCAGCATACATAGTTTATCACGACCTTAAGCTTATTTCCTGTCACAACTGCTAGTATGGTGGGTACATTTCTGTCCTCATTACAGGCAACATTAGCTTGTTAATTGGACCAGCCATGTATTCGTGCTTATGGTTCCCCAGGCCTGGTGAGTCTACACATTTCACTTAATCCATTACTAGAGTTAGACGGCATACGCCATCTTCTAACAATTTTTTTTTTTTTTTATCAAATTTCTTTTTATTATCAAGCACAAAGCAGTATTATGACAATCATCAATAGACAATCATAGGCACAATAATATACTCCAGTAATACATTGCCAATGTAAAAAGGTTTACAGTATATCACATGCTCGACAAAATTTTTCGTTTTTTATCCCCTCCTCCTCATTTTACCCCGTACTGCGGAATTAGGAGATCAGTTAACAACCCCCCACCCCTTCCCTAACCCCTAACAAAAGGTGCATTGAGTTGTCTAGTGACGTATCATATATCACAATTTGACATTACAATGCAATGTAATGTGCGGCGAGACGACCATCCCAAGAACCAGAAGAACCATATCATACCCAACGGAGCGCATCGCACTGGTCACCACCAGTGCAAGATATACTCTCTCTCTCTCCACGAACACCAACCCTTCCAGTACATTCAATTTAGTCTATACCGGGCAAACAAAACTACCACAGTCTACCTAAATCGGATAATTGATCTTGAATGCATTCCTCTGCTAGGGCTCTTGAAGCCAAGCCTAGGTCAGATACCCATCCCCCCACACTGACAAAAACCCATTTGGACGCTTCCTCTTCAAGTAAATACCCCTCTCATATCGAAGAATGGTATTTAGTCTGCTAAAAAATTCCCGTCTCGTGGGGGGGCTAGGTGCAATCCAATGCCTAGCTACCAACACGCAAGCCTGGAAAAGCATTCTTTGTATACAGATAAATACATCATTACCCTGAACTTCCCCCTCCAATAAACCCAAAAGACAAGTTCTAGGATTACAAGGAACGTCCATCTGAGTAACCCGTTTAATAAGCTGCACAATATCTCTCCAAAATTTTTCAAGTGTAGAGCAGGTCCAAAACATATGCAATATGGAATCTCCCTCTACCGCACACCGAGGACAACAAGAGTCAGGCCTAAGGCCTATCTTATGCATAAAAACCGGTGTTTTATACACCCTGTGTAGTAAATATAATTGAGATTTACGTTGAGCCTCGTTGAGGGTCAGAGAGGGCATCATGGATAGCGTATCTCTCCATTGTTCCTGAGTAATATGCCCTACGTCAGCTTCCCACTTCTCCTTAACCCCGAAGGACCCCTGAAGGAGAGACGTTGTCAATAATATATCTATACAGTGAAGAAATCAACCCCTTCGTACTACCCTTGTTCAATAGCTGTTGCATAATTATAGGAGTAGATAGAATCTTTTCAGTCCCCGCAAACTGCTCTTGAAATGCGTGTCTCAATTGCAAATACTGATAAAACGCAGAATGCGGGAGTACATATTCACTCTGTAGCTGTGCAAAGGACTTCATATTACTATTACCATCCTCACATATATGATGCAAGCAGAGAACACCTTTTTGTTCCCAAGGGGAGAATCCCTCCAGTCTAAATAGTTCAGGTAGCTGTGGGTTTCGCCACAAAGGCACATGTCCATTGGGTCCACCAAGACCAATATCCTTAAATTTGGACCAGATCCAACAAATTAGGGATACAATGGGCATATCCCCAGCATCCTGTACCCTACCTACCTCAGGTACACTAATTGGTATATCTTGCCTACCTATAAAAGACATTATACGTGCCGTGGACCCTCCCTCCATACGTTGCCCTTTTAGATGTTGCAATTAGGAAGCGACATAGTACACCCAAGGATTGGGTATGGCCAGGCCCCCTTCCTCCTTGCCCCTCTGCAATGTCTCCAGCTTTATTCTGGGCTGCTTTTTCTTCCAGAGAAGCGATCGAAAAATACTTTTGGGGATTTTATAGTTTGGGGAATCCAAATAGGTGAATTGTGCAGGAGGTATAGTAACTGGGACATAAGGATCATTTTGATCAAATTACCCCTTCCTATCACTTTAAGCGGTAGTTTGGACCAAGCAGAGACCTTATCCAGGAATTTATTTAACATGGGCTCTAAATTAAGTTTAACATAGTCCGCAGTTCTCGCAGAAATCTGGATCCCTAAATATTTGAATTTATCAACCACTTGTAGTGGAATTTGTGACCAATCCAAATGAAGCGGGGGCGCATCAAGTGGGAGTATCACTGATTTATCCCAATTGATATGTAGCCCTGACCGGAGGCCAAAATCAGTAATATGTTGCATCACCGGATGAAGTGACCGCTTCAGGTCGCCCACATACAGAAGCAGGTCGTCTGCATATAAGGAAACCTGTTCCTCATGACCACCCAAAGGGAGGCCCTGCCAATCCGGCGATGCATGCAACATGCACGCTTCTTCTAACTTTTTGGGTCCTTTATAAAATAATAATAATAATTAAAGCGGTGGCCTGGGGAATAAGTATAGGTGAAGTATTTTGCTACCAGTAACAGTTGGTGTCCAAGCAGGGTCCTTGGCGAATGGTTGGACTTCATTTAGGCCCTTCAATCAGATTCACCTTTTTTGTTTCAGTCTGCAGCTCTCAGGATTTAGACCACCTCGTAATATGTTCATATGTTGGTCAACATAGGAGTACATCGTTTCTGATTACCGACCACTCTTTCAAAAGCATTTACTTTAGCTACCTCCAAGAACGATGTGTCTGCGCATGTGACAAAGAGGTAAGGTACATAGAAGTCTCTGTGATATGTACGGTATATTCCACACCTTCATCGTGTAGCGTCTCTTGCGTTCAAAGTGGGTGTCGTAATGGTATGTATATGTTTTGCTCTAAACTAAGGTCTGCTCTTTTTGGCCCCTTTAGGCTGCCCTACCGCAGCAGTTATGGCACAATTCTACTGCTTGTTGTAGATAGGGTTAGATAGGTTAGGTACACCTTTCTGATAGCCGATCCGACCACTAGTATTAAGCAAATACCTTTGCTGTATTTGTGGGAGGGGAGGCTGATTACAAGGCTAGTTATATGCACCTGTGGGCCCAGGCTGGCTGGTTACTAAGCTATTTATAGGCACCTGTGGGCCCAGGCTGACGCCGATTCAGCTGATTTAACCCACCCACACCATCTTACAGTCACTTCATATTAGGGTGGCCCCCTTTAGGCTTCCCTACCGCAGCAGTTATGGCACAATTCTACTGCTTGTTGTAGATAGGTTAGGTACTCCTTTCTGATAGCCGATCCGACCACAATTGGACATTAAGCCCATTACAATAACATTACTAGAACATTAGTGCATAAACATTAGTAAGAACAGTCTATATTAAATGGCACTGACTGGAGGGTGAGACTGCTGGCACTGAGTGCTGGCTGCGGCTGAGACTGATTGCTGCGGCTGAGACTGCTGGCACTGACTGGTGGCTGTGGCGGAGACTGTTGGCACTGACTGGTGGCTGTGGCTTGTGGCCGAGACTGCTTACTGGTGGCTGAGACTGCTGGCACTGAGTGCTGGCTGTAGCTGAGACTGCTGGCACTGTGACCGGTGGCTGTGGCACTGACTGATGGCTGAGACGGCTGGCACTGAGTGCTGGCTGTGGCTTAGACTGCTGGCACTGACTATTGGCTGTGGCTGAGACGGCTGGCACTGACTGGTGGTGCTGAGACTGCTGGTGGGGGAGACTGGTGGCACTGACTGGCTGAGACGGCTGGCACTGAATGGTGGTGCTGAGACTGCTTGCAGTGACTGGTAGGTGAGACTGCTGGCAGGGGCTGCTCTCTGTGGCTGACAGTGCTGGGACTGTGCAGCTCTGTGATGCACGGACAGTAATAGCGGTGGTGCGACGTGGAGAGCACACCATAACCTGCGAGTGATGGCGGTGATTAGCTGGCACACTGTGTGGGCAGCAGTGGCGTGCCTAGGGTGTTTGCCACCCAGGGCGGTTCCTTTCTCTGGCAACCCCCTAATACTTTAAAAACATTGTACCCCCTCACAGTAGTTTTGTACAGATATGTCCCAGGTCACAGTAGTTCTGCCCACATTGTGCTCTCACAGTAGTTATGCCCTCTATGTGCCCCTTTGACAGTTGTAATGCCTTCTGTTCCCCCTTCACAGTAATAATCCTCATTGTTCCCCCGTTAATAGTAGCCCACTGTGCTAGTTATGCCCTCTGTGCCCCTCCATAGTAGAAATCTCCATTGTGCCCCCTCACCGTAATAATGCCCACTGTGCCCCCTTCATTGTAGTAATGCCCTCTGGCTCTGTGCCTCCTCCATAGTAGAAATGCCCTCTGTGCCCCCTCCTTAGGGATAAAGTCCTCTGTGCCCCTTCTGTACAAAAACAAACAAAAAAAACTAAACAAAACACGGGCCCCTTTCACACGGGCGAGTTTTCCGCGCGGGTGCAATGCGTGAGTTGGGCTTTGCACATGAGCGTTGTTTTTCACGCAACGCAGCCCCCATAAAAGTGAATGGGGCTGTGGGAAAATCGCAAACATCCGCAAGCAAGTGCAGATGCAGTGTGATTTTCCCGCATGGTTGCTAAGAGATGGGACCCGATCTTTATTATTTTCTCCTTATAACATGGTTATAAGGGAAAATAATAGCATTCTCAATAAAGAATGCTTTGTAGAATGTGGATTAAGGGGTTAAAAATAAAAAACTTAACTCACCTTAGCCACTTGATCGCATAGTTGGCGATCTCTCCTCTCTTCTTCAAGCATTAGCTGCAGTCTAAAGGACCTGTGATGACGTGACATCACATGGTCCCTGGACTGCAGGATCCGTCCACATAGGCTGGCAGCGTGATCTGTGTCTGAAGGGCTGAATGGTGGAGCAGAGAGAAGTCTTCCTGCTTCACCATTCAGAGCGCCGCCGGCCTGAAGGAGGGGGGGAGCTGAGCGATGAGTGACAGGACCATCTGTATTGATGGAAGCGCTCATTGCTTCTGGCCTCTGGCAGCCCCTGAGAGGCGGCAACCCCCATGTGAAACATTCCGAGTCCAGGGCCAAACTGTATGACCCTAGAGACATTGCGGAACAATTCCGTCAATTCTACCACGACCTTTATAATCTAAAAGATACGGTGCCCCTGCCGGACAAATTTGACACGCTTCTAGCGGACTTCCTAGACAAGGCCCAGCTACCCACATTAACTCAGACAGTTATCTTCTTTGAATGCATCTCTCCCAGCGGGGAAATCGCGAATATTATAAGAAACTCCAACCGTTACCAATTCCCCACGTCTGAAATTTTTAACAAAGTGATGGAAGGCACACCCTTCTCGCCGGAGATGCTCCAGGGGGTGATCGTGACATTACCAAAACCTAGTAAGACCCCCGACGATCCGCAAAATTTTAGGCCTATCTCCCTATTGAACTCCAATATAAAAATATTTGCCAAATTGATAGCCTGCAGGATGTCAGCAGTCTTGCCGTCAATAATAGTTGACGACCAATCAGGGTTTGTGAAGGGCAGGCAAGCATCGGATAATACTAGAAGACTTTGTAATATACAAATGCGGCAGAATTAAAGAAAATCCCTATTGTGGCGGTAACTCTTGATGCAGAGAAGATGTTCAACCGCCTACGCTGGTTGTATGCCTTTTCGGTGCTCTCTAAGATGGGCTTTCTAGGCCCCATTATCAATGCTATTATGGGACTATATGCTAATCTATCAGCCAAAATTTTGATAAATGGAATATTGTCGGATAGTTTCCAAATTACGAATGGCTCGCGTTAGGGACACCCATTGTCCCCTCTGATATTTATCCTCGCTCTTGAGCCACTGGCCCAGCACATACGCTTGTCAACAACTGTGGAAGGAGTCCGGATAGGGGATAAATCTCACGTAATCTCACTTTACGCCAACGACATTATCCTCACACTTACAAACCCCAGAAACTCTCTAGAAAAGGCGCTTTACATTATTTGGCCATTTGTCCTATTACAAACTTAATAGCTCCAAATCGCAAGCTCTCCCCGTTAATATCAAAACGTCTGAATTAACGGAACTAAAGCAGAAGTTCACCCTAGATTGTCAGTCCACTACTCTGAAAGAGGTGTCTTGGACAGGCCGTGTTGCGGAGTTCCAAATGATGGTCCTCCCAAAGCTGATCTATGTGTTCAGAGCACTACCTATTCCAGTACACAACACGTTTTTTGTTTCAGCTCAAAAGATCTTAAACACTTCTATATGGGGCTCTAGCAAACCAAGAGTGGCGCATTCGATAATGATCAAGAAGAGGGTGGGTGGAGTCGGCCTCCCCTCAATCAAGGACTATTTCATGTCCATAGGTCTTTCTTTCCCCTGGGAGTGGTGGAATGGGAACTCAGAGAAGCCTTGGGCGATAATTGAAAGTCATTTTACTCCCGTGGGCTCCTTACGAGATTTGCTGTGCCAAAGCTTATGGAGACCACCTAAGTATAAATATAACAATATGCTTTTAACTATCAGCCATGCATGTTCGCTCTGGTCGCAGTTCCACCGTTGCCAAGGGACAAGAGGTGCCCTAAACCCTAACTTATTATCAATGTTGGCTCTGGAAGGGCTTATAGGAGACATAAAACTCTCCATTTGGAAGGAATATGGAATAAATTCAGCGGACCAACTGTTTGCTGATTCATACCTCACAACATTTGAACATATACATGTCAAATATGGCTTACCTAACTCTGAATTGTTGTCTTATTTACGCATTAGGAATTGCCTAGATACGCTTCACAAAACAGATGTCAATGTTCATAAAGGCATCATTGCCCTTTTTTGCTCTCCCATGCGGAGATCAGTAAATTGCACAAGGCAAATTTATGACCAAATGGGGGAGAAGGACAAGTTCGTTAAACTACCGACCATGCTCCGTTGGGAACGAGAGTTGGGACGGGAATTCCCAGCAGAAGACTGGGCATCGGCGACGAAATTTGCTATTTCTGCCTTCAAATGTGTAACCCACTCTGAAGCAGCTATTAAAACAATACTCCGCTGGTACTTCACCCCCGACAGACTTAGCCAAATGTACCCTGGCACTACATGTTGCTGGAGGGGGTGTGGGGCCACTGGAACTCTTTACCATATCCTGTAGTCCTGTCCGACACTCTCGAGTTATTGGAGTCACGTCTTTAAGATAATATATCAGGTATATATTATATCATATCATAGATAATATATCAGGTATAATTCAGATTTCACCTTCTCCAGAAGCTTTATTGTTCATTGGCATTACTGCATTCCCTTATGCCATTCGGCGACTGATAGGCACAATCCTCATTCACTCAAAGTTTGTCGTTATCAGACATTGGAAATCTCCAGACCCTCCGGCTTGTGAAGTTTTTTCAGCATTAAACATGACGTGTAGGTACGAGCGCCGCCTACCAGCCTCCCTTATCAGTGTTTCACTTAGGGATAAGATATGGGATCCTTGGCTAAAAAGCCTTTATTATGTACAATAAATGAAGTGGCATTTAGGGCTCTGTGTCATTGTTTGGGAACCCCACCTGCTCCAACCACTTCCGCACGTTAATTGCATGTTAATTGCACATTATTTTGTCTATCTCATAAATGCTATGTACACTGGTGGTTATGTTTACCTGCGAGTGCTTCACTCATTTATTAATCTTGACGCATTTCTGTAACAGTGTATTGAGAATTGCTACTTGGTGGTGGCTGCGTCCACTTGAAACCACATGCTTGTATCTTTACTTTAAAGTATAATCAGTTTTTTATTAATTTTTCAAACCGTAAAATGTCTCACTTTCAACATTTAAATGTGTTCTATGATCTATTTTTAATAAAATTTGGGTTTATGAGAATTACAAATCATTGCATTCTGTTTTTATTTACATTTTACAGTGTCCCAACCTTTTTGGAACTGGGGTTGTAAAATAAAACCTGTACTGAACGAACTATACTATTGATTTCTATACCTGAAATGAAAGATTTTATAATTTTCTGTAAGCATTATAAAACTTGTACTGCCTTTGTATCTTTTTCTTTATTAGGAAGCAGAGATTATATCTCTGACCACAGAGATTGAAGTCCTAAAAAACTTTGCATTTGTTGGTGACTCACCAAGTTTAGGACTGCGGGAAGAGAAATCCAAACTGAAGTACCGACTGAACATCCTGCGTAAGGTATCTACTTCGAATGCTTCTATTTGGTTTCAGAATATTATGGAGGTTTTCTATATTTTTAAAGAGGACCTGTCTCCTGCTGAAAAATTAAATATCTATTCCTCCCTTACTAAATACCACTACACTTCTGTTGTTCTGGTGGTATTTTTTTCCTTTTCATAACCAAGGGATGGTCACCAGCACTCTATGCCCTAGAGGGAGTAAACGTCTCTGCTCTGATGCTGTCTGCACATGTTCAACAAAATTTACATATTAACCTGTTAAGGACCCATGTGACCCCCCCACCTGTATCGGCGATCGCAGCAAACCGCAGGTCAATTCAGACCTGCGGTTTGCTGCGTTTCCGGTCCATTCGGGTCCCTGATGAACCGGAAAAGAACGGTGATCGGTGGTGTTATAACACACCACTAATCACCGTCCTTGCATTGAGGACGGTGGTGGCGACGATGGCTTGTAATTGGTCCGGGGAGAGAGGCGGGAGATTCAAACTCCCGGCGCTCCTCTCTCCCCTCCTCTTTCTGCTGCTGCGGCTGTGCTGTAAGGTGTCAGGCATTTTCATGACTATATGTGATATCTGATGATAATATGGTTAAAATGGATGTTCATTTCCTTTAAGAGATAGACTAAACCAGAGTTTTGCTATACAACTAAATCAGGCCAAGATAGGGTCATGCAGAGGTTAGTCTGTGTAAAAGTTTGTACTGAATACAAAGTATATTGTTTTAAAAAGTTAGTGCCAACAGATGTGGGCTTATCTTAAAGAGTACAATGGGTCTCACATACACTGTCTGGAAGACACGGACATGCAATAACAAAGTGTGGTCCTTTCTTAAGTACCGGGATCAAAAGAGGTTATTGAGTGTCATTCCAGATAGTCACTTGTGTAAAGTTTATATTCTTTATGTGATTGCATATAGTTTTAGTATATTTTAACCAATGATACCTATGTTTGTATACTCATATCTAGTTGTTGATAATGTATCATTATATCCATTTGTGTATTATATATATTATGCCATGTATATATCAATGTGTATATTATATTAGAAGCATAAGTTAGTTTTGCTAAAAGGTAAAACAATTGAAGAGCTCAGTTATCTTAGCCGGCAATTAATCAGTCATTTGGAAGGGTAAGATACACAAACTGGTTAAACTCTAATTGTATTCGTATCTGCCCCATAAATTCAAGGATTAGGAAAACTTCTAATACCGCCAGTCAGTCTGAGCAAAGTGTCAGAAAGAACACTTTCTTGGTTAATATAATGATCAAAGGTTGAAAAGGTCATGTGAACAGATTAGATCTGTACACATCTGGCTTTCCTAAACATTTAAATTCTAAAAACATCATAGATGATACAATAGTGCCATCAAGTGATAGATGGACAGAGGTTTCTAAAAAAATGCCAATTAAATGACTTAATTACCATAATTACCATACATTAACACCCACCTTATCCAATTGGAAACCCCTAATCCAAGAGGGGAGGGACATTAGATAAGAATTTGAATATCTGATGCAGTTTTTGGACACCTGGGACTCTTCAGAAAACTTGAGAAACTTCACAGATCATCCTTACTACTTCCAGTCTTAAGAGGAATTCCTCCAGGAACACACCCGAGACTCACAAAGAAACCGGAGATCTAAATCTTGGAAAGCTGGGTCTCTTCTAAAAGCTCTTTATCCCAAAGCCAGGGGTAACGTATAATTTATTTTATTTGCAGCAATTATAAATCGCTCTAATTGGCATATAGTTAAGACCCCATTTTGAGTGGGTCAATAGTATTAAAATAGTAATTTTATGGGAAATTTTAATGAACGTGCACATCATTAAAATTCCTATAAGATTTCTATCAGAGTGAGATCTCTGATCGGATTTTATTATCCGTAGTTAGGCCAATAGGCGTATTTATAAGGTGTTTTAACTGCCATATTCTTTGATTGAGCATAAGGGACTTTCCACAGATTCATTTCTATTGTTTCTTTGTTATATTATAAGGTTTTAATTACCAGTACACTGATTTGTATTAATTTGCTGAAGAATAGCGTGATATTGTACTTGGTTTTAGTAAATTAAGTGAGTCTGGTGTAAATGGTGGAGCACCATATCTTGATATTATTTCCAAACTTTCTTTGTATTAATTTGTATGCCATTTTCATATATTTATCTGTAATAAATTATGTTTTATATAATTAATTGCACCGTTTCATTAGCTGCACAAATTGACTTTAGATCTCATCAATAAAAGAACTGGCGTTTATATGTCCGCCGATTAATTTTTCATCATTTTTCATAAAATTATAAAATCATAATTTTTATGATTTCATATTTTATATGAAATAAATATCCGACATATCTGGAGGCACTGCTGAGATTGATTGAGATATATTTCTATAACTAATTTGTGCAATTAGTGAAAATATTCCATACTCCTTATTGGCAAGTCAAATTGTTGTTGTTATTTATTGATCAGTGATCAGAATCATGAGTGCAACAGGCAGCGATCAGGGTAATGGCCAGGCTGTGGCAGATGATGCATCTCACCCGGAGCAGATGATCTTTAAGATTATGAAATATATATTTTCACGGGTAAAATTGGATAAAGAGATGACTGAGTGGACTAAGGAGCTGCAGATAAGAGCCCTGGAAGAACGTGGGGAGATATGGAAGTTAGGTGGCATGGTTTAGGTGGCATGATTTGGCAAACGATAATACCAAGAGGGACCAACACCTCTTATGTGCATTGCCACCTGTTTTGTATGCATTATTGGCGGTCAATACTCTTTCACAAAAGAGACATGAGTCTGTGAAGAGAATGGAGCCCTATATAGCCCAGCTAGAAGCAGATCTCAGAGAGACAGAGGGCACGATCAAGGACTTAAAATACAACCTTGATCACAGCCATGATGCATACCAAAAGGCAAAACGTGATTTAGAGGAGTTACATCTCCGTCTGTCCAAAAATCAACAGACAGACGAATCAGCCTGTAATATAGCCAGTGATGAAGGAGATCGAGATAACACTGGGAGATCTCCTGACCCTCCATTTCTTACTCCCCGATATCCAGACATGTCATCACATGCTTTTAAAGCAGACCCCATCCAAGACACTCAGCAACCTGAAAGTGTTGGCATGATCACACAGGAGGCATAAACCCAATTGAGCCAGGCGTTTCAAACCGTGACCGCCTTACTAGGTGCCAGCAACACGGAAGCCCCAAGAAGTGTCTCTCCACATATTCCTTTGGAGAGAAGTGTTAGGGTTAAATTCCCTGTGCCAGATGTGTCTGATGAAAGTGGTCAAAGTGCATGTGAGTCTGAGAGTGATGTGGGAATGCGTGTGTCTTATTCTTTGTCACGCAGGCATGAGTATGCTCATAAGGGGGATCAGGATCCCAGGCGACCATCACATGCTGATGTGAGCTCAAGGAAGAAAAATTCCCAATATACAGAAAGGGATCAAAGTTCCTCTAGCATAATTACATTTTTAAATGCTACTGTGTCAAAATTTTCTAAGAAGGGTTCTGCCTAAATAACGAACCACTTAGAATTGTATGAATCCACCATGGATTCTTTAAAGTTGTTTTCTGATGCTGATCGGATTAGATTCCTTCCATGGGTATTTGAGGATAAATACCGTTATTACTTTACCTCCTTTAAGGAGAGAGGAATTCATAATTGGCAAAGTGTTTTGCATGAGGTCAAGCTGGAATTTCGGACCATACCGAACTGCTACCGCTGCAAAACGGGACATATATAAATTTGTTTGCAGACCTAGTCAAAGTCCCCGTGAATTCCTCTCTGTCCTTAAAAATGCCTATGGATTGGCATATAGGTCCCCAAACTGGGAGTCTGAGGAGTTCAAACAATTGTTCTATGAGGCTATGCCAACCCAGATAAAACTTAGCCTAGCCAGAGATCTGGACATGCGAGCTCCCCTGGATAGGTTAGTGACAGCTGCCACCTTACTGTATAATATCAGTGAGGGCCATAATTCAGGTGAGAGGAGATTCAAGAAGTCCCCAGAGCAGAGCATAGCTGAGGCTAAGGTAAACCCTAGCCTGGGATTTGAATCACAGCCACGCAAGTTCCCTCAATCAACAGGACCTGTCCAACAGAACCAGCGACAGCAAGTAGGACCGCCCAAACAGACCAAACCCCAAAATGATAATGGATCAGAGGGGAATAATTCAGGTGCTGGAAGGTCTAATGACCGTCCCTATTACAATAGGGGTCCCCAGGGCCCTATTACAATTCTCAAGGTTATCGGCGCTGGAATAACAGGCCCAGACAACAGAGGGAAGATAGGCAGGAAACCTCTAATTCACCCAGGAGTAGGTCACCTACCAATAACCAGGGTGCCCAACAAAACCAAAATCCACGCAAACCAAGTAGGTTTGATCAGCTGGCAGAACAAGTGGCCCAGCTGAGTGACATGGTAAGTAAAATGTCCCAGATATCCCCAGGAAAACAGTCTGAATCTTTTTTAGGGGTAACTGCAATCCCCAGCAATTCAACAGCATAAAGCAGATTGGGCCGGGTCAGAACCCAGGCCGCTACAAGGGTATTAAGATGATTGTGGTAGAATCTGATGTGATTTCTAATCCCATATTTCCTTGCAGCACCCCTGACCCTGAAATTAGGGCCAGGGGGGAAATGTCTAATATGTCATTTGTCTTGCAGCCTAATAATGTCAATTCCTATGACCAGATGTCTGTTCCAGTGTGTAATCGCATCGTTCCAGCATCTAGTTGTGAGCCAGCTGTGACCTGTGGTGTCACACAGCTTTTCCCAAAGGAGGGGGCTAACGCTGCTCCTCCAGCTTGTCCTGGGAGACTCAGGAATGCAGAGGTCACGGAGCTGCAGAGAGGTCAACCTCTCAGACAGCAGATGGGTAAACATCCTAACTTTCTCTGTGATCTGTTTCAGGTTGATGGTCGATACTTTGTGGATACTTATCTCCAAAATGAACTCATCAGACCAATCAAAGGCTTAATAGACACCGGATCACAAGTCACAATTTTATCTACACTTATTTCCAACAGGTTTTGGATTTAACATCAAAGAAGCCAAGATTAAGGTCATTCGATGGCTCTTTGATAAGTATAGGTGGAGATGCCTTACAGGTAAAAGGAACATCCTGGTTGACATTTAAGATTGGCAAGGAGACAATTAGACATCCCACATTGATTGTAGATCTTCCGTATGATCGGTTGATCATAGGAATCGATTTACTAAAAAGATTGAGTTCCATAGTAGACTTCATTAATGAAGCAGTATGGACTCAGGTGAAGGTACCCATTGCCTATGAATATTCCTGCAATGCACAAGCACAACGCAGTTGTCATGTGATTGAGGAGAGGCCTAACTCTATTGAAGTTCATTTCAGGAACAATCAGTCGCCGGATGTCACGATCCTGAAAAATGGTAAGCCCGAGGAGGATGTCAGCGGTGTCGCTCACATCATTACTATCCAAAGGGAAAGAATCGAGAAAGTAACCCTGGATGATAATGTCTTAACCATTTCTCTTCAAGGGGGAAATCAGGAAGTCGCGGTCCTGACCAAACATACTCAATCAATGGTTCGGATTGAAAAGGTCAATGACAATTTATTGATTCCCGTACAGGTGAACAATGTAGCCCGGGTAAAATACGCCAAACTGGATTTAAAATCCAAAGCTAGCTACATAAGCTTAGGACTTCTAAAACAAGTTACTAATCCTAAAATGATAAAGAGTTCCTCTCCACAGGACCAATGGATTCATGACCTGGATGGAGATTCCCAGAGTTACAATGTTTTTGCGAGATGCATTTTATCTATTTCGATAGGAAATAAGACAACAGAACACGTCTTCATCGTGTTGAATGAACCACGGTACCAGATGTATATAGGTAATGACCTTCTACACAGATTTGCCGTGCAGATTGATCTGGTGAACCATACTCTATGGTCCAGATTACCAGGAAACCCAGAGGGATTCCAGGATGTAGATCAAGCCTTAAGATGGGGACAACAGATGCCCTATGCCGTGAGTATTATGGTTGCTGAGGAAGTTGAAATCCCTGAAGGATGCAAACCATTTCTTCTACCCATTCAAGTAAAGAAGGGACAGAAGCTGAAGAACGCAGACGCGTTGATCTGTTTATCCAACAGAATGCAGCAACTCGGCCTAAAGGTAAAACCTACTCCCCTGATAAATATCCATCAGGATCCATTACAGATGGTAGTGTATAACATGGTTCCCCATAGCATATCCTTACAGAAAGAACACCGTGATTGGTCTAGCTATGGATTCGGAATACTACACTTTTGGATTCCAAAATGATGTAATCGGATTAATACCTGATGAGTACCTGACCGAAGAACGGATAGTGGAACAAAATTTTTCCTCAAGCCCTGAGGGGTTATTTAATATTCACTCTGTTTATCCTTTCAGCGCTGAAGAAGGTACATGCCATATCGAGGAAACATCATTGGTTTTCAACCATGAAATCTATGAAAAGGAGTTCGAGTCATACCAGCAAGGAAAGGATAAGGTACGCTACACCCAGAACGATTTAACTACTGAGCTTGAAGAAGCTTATGAGTTAAGTCAGCCTGAGATCTTCCCAGAACTTAAGGAACGGGTGGAAGAAAAACTCTCCATAGCCGACGCATGCTCAGATGAATCAGAGCCTCAACAGCTAAGGGAACTCTTTACAGAGTTCCAGGAGATGTTTGCCAAGGATTCTTATGACTGTGGGGAAACTGACCTACACGTTGCAAGAATCCAGACAGATCCCAATGCACCTCCTGTTTTTGTTAAACAGTACCGACTTCCGCTGGCGGCTTATGAGTCACTATCGGAAATCGTCAAAAACCTGGAGAAGAGGGGTATCATCCGTCCAGTACACAGTTCGTTCAATCATCCAATACTTGGAGTCCTCAAACTTAATGGTCAATTTCGACTCTGCTCGGACCTAAGGCGACTAAACAAACGTGTCTACATGTCCGGATGGCCCATGCCATATATTGATCAGTGTTTGGCAGTGACTGCCCTTGACTGTGCGCAAGGATATTGGACGATTAAGGTGGATGAACGGGATCAGTACAAACTGGCCTTTACATTCGGCAAACAACAGTATGCGTGGACCCAACTGCCCTTCGGGTATATGAATGCGGGCCATGAATTTGCAGTGTTCATGCATAAGGCAATGCCTGATGCCGCTGAACGAGGTACCTTATCCTATGTAAGTGACATCCTGATCAAAAGTACAACTTTTGAGGAACACGTCCAGGAGTTGAGGCATGTACTAACCCAGCTGAGGAAAGCAGGTGTGAAACTTTCTTTACAGAAAGCCCAATGGTGCCGGACCAAGGTGAATTTCCTTGGCCATGAAATCACTGCCGAAGGAATCAATCCGCAAAAGAAGAAGGTGGAGGCAGTGATCAACACAAAATCTTCTACAAATCTCAAGGAGTTGAGATCATTCCTGGGCATGATGAACTACTCACGTAAGTTCATAGATAATTATGCAGAAATTACAAAACCTCTTTTGCAGTTGCTAAAGAAAGGAGTAAAATGGGAATGGAGTGAGAGTCATGAGCAAGCTGTAACCGAGCTCAAGGCCAGACTTATCCAGGCTCCATGCCTTGCTTATCCGGAAGGTGGAAAACCATTCTTTGTAGAAACAGGTTTCACCGACAAAAGCGTAAGTGCAGTTCTTTTCCAGAAACAGGAAAACCAAAACAAAATCATCGCCTATGCCAGCAAGTCATTGTCACCAGTTGAGGTAAGGTTTAACAGCTGTGAAAAAGCATTACTGTCAACTGTGTGGGCTTTGCAGTATTTCAGGAGTTTTATTCAAGGCGAAAGGATCATTGTGGAAACTGCACATCAGCCACTGCAATATTTGCAAAGTGATCGGATAAGGGATGGAAACCTGTCAAACAGCAGGATAACCGCCTGGACAATGTCCTTGATGGGATGGCCATTGGAGTTCAGGTACAAGCAAAACAATAAAAACCCAGTTGCTCAAGGACTAGCAGAACTCCATGATTGTTCCAATACGGACCATAAAGGTGAGTCACCAGAAAATGATTTCCTGGAGGAACAGTCATCATCCCCATATAAATCGTACGAAGAGGAGTACTGTAAGTCGTTACCATGTGTGTATGTTGACGGTTGTTCTTTCCATACCAATATAGGATCTGAACGTACACTTGTTGCAGGGATTGGAATCGTATGGAATAACATATTCCAAAACATATCCATCGGATATAAAATCGGTTCCAAAAACAGCCAGATCGCAGAACTTACTGCTGTGTACAAAGCCATACAAATGGCTATTGAGTAGATATTAAAGAGTTTGTCATAATCACCGATTCTGATTATATTCGTAACAGCTTTGTGGAATACTTTCCTGGATGGAAAAGATCTAGCATGATGAGAAGCAACAACAAGCCAGTCAAACATGGTAAAATGTTTTGTAAAATTGATGAAATGGTTACTACCCACAGTCTCACCATTTACTGTAAAAAGGTAAGGGGCCATTCAAAATATCCGGGTGTGGATAAAGATGGGAATGACCTAGCGGATTCCTTTGCCAAGCAAGCAGCCATTAATGGAGAAGTCTTGGACGTGGATGACCTCATGGGAGCTATCCAAGTGGATGCTATATGACAAGGAGTCAGGCCCAAAAGGGAGCTGAAGCCAATGTGGCGCAGTGGAGCCAAGATTCCCCTAGTGAGGATCTCATTGCGAGCCAAAAGGGGGATCCAATCATTGGTCTCTTTTATAAACATATCGAGGATCCACGGAATTGTCCCATAACCACGGAGGACTGTGACGGTAAGGAAGAGCTACGGATCTTGATGAAAGGTAAGTCCCAATTCTCATTACAGGATGGATTGTTGATACGGACAACAAAGAACGGTATAACACAATGGGTAGTACCCGCAGCATACCGAGGTCTGATGCTACAACATGCCCATGATGCCCCAACAGCAGGTCATCGAGGTGAGAAAATAACATATGAATTGTTAAGGGACTATGCTTACTGGCCACACATGTTACAGGATGTACGAACATACTGTCAAGGATGTCTAATATGCCCTCAATTTCAACCTCAAGGACCCAATCATCGGGCACCGCTGATGAAAAGGGGGATGTCCATGCCATGGTCAGACATCCAAATCGACTTCATTGGACCAGTAACTACATCTTCAAAAGGAAACCGATACATGTTAACTGTGACATGTTTATTCACAAAATGGGTGGAATGTTTGCCGTGTAAAACATGCAGTTCCAGTGTATGTGCATCTCTACTTATCAACCATATTTTTTCTAGATTTGGTCTTCCCCAGCGCATCGAATCCGATCGTGGAAGTCACTTCACCAGTGAGGTGATGAAAAAGATGTGGGAAATCCTGGGGGTAAAGAGGAAGCTACATATAGCTTATCGACCAGCCTCTAGTGGTGGAGTAGAGCATTACAACCAGTCCATTGTGAACATCCTGAAAAAGTTTGTCAATGAATCTGGTAAGGACTGGGATGTCAAGTTGCCTTTAGTGCTTATAGCCATCAGAGCCACCCCAAGCGCAGCAACTAAGCTTTCTCCCTTCGAGATTATCACGGGAAGGAAGATGGTGTTACCCCAGCATTTACTTTACCGGACGACAGACTTGATCAATGCTACAACATCACATCAGTATGTGGAGAATTTATGTAAGCACCTTCAGCATGCTTTTGCGTTTGCACAAAAGAATATAGAGAGAGCCGCAGTGAGTGCTAAGACGTACTACGATCTGAAGACTACTCAGAAAGAGTACCAAATTTATGATCAGGTGTATCTCTACAACTTCGCTCGGAATCAAGTGAAGGAGAGAAAATTCCTACCTTCCTGGAAAGGTCCCTATGTCATCACTGACAAATTATCTCCAGTGGTCTACAAGATCAAAATCCCTAAGGGGGATGAATTTATTGAAAAATAGGTGCACATTAATCAGCTACGTGTTTGTCATCCTAGTGCATGACTTCGAGAGATTGAAGGAGTTGGATGAAAAGAGGTGAAGAGGCTTTATGGTTCCAGCTAAAGACGTAAATAAGGATTGGTATCGTATGAACGGAAAAGTGTTATCTGTTATTCTACATCTTTGACTCATACTAACTCATCCTGATGTATGTTTCCTCTGTAACTAAAACATCTCTTGACTCACCTCTGAGACCAGAACTTATTCTGTCTAAGAAAAGAACTTATGCCAATCAGAGGTATATGGTATTAGTAACTCTTATCTTGCAGGATAAAGTTTAAAAATGTATGTACTCATATGTGTCATACAATATTTTATAGGCGTAAGATGTCATCAAAGATGATTGCCATTCTCTGTATTGTCCTGATCTTGGGGAAAGAGTTCCATTCTGAGCCGATTGCTGTGCCAGGTCCTTCGTCCGGAATCATGCTGCAAGATACATCATCGGATTCATCTTGACGAACAAGAGGATATTATCCCAGAAGATCTACGTCAGCCTGGATCAACGCGTTTTCGTCGAAAGGCAACTCAACGTGTCCGAAATCCAGTCGCTGGAGATCCAAGCCTGGTACCAGACGCACGTCGGATATTCGCAAGAACGGATTACCCAGATCCTGAAGCAAGCAAAGAAGACCTTGACCAGAGAGCAATTCTCTACAAGTCAAAGACCAAAGCGATTCATCTCTGCGATCGTAGCCGCTATAATTTTTAGCGTAGTGGGCGCTGTCATTGCCACAGGTGTAACAGTTGCCATCTCCATCTCAATCAAAACTTTGGGAACTCGAGATCAGTTCACTAAAAAGTAACTTAATGAGCATTCATGCGGAGATGGGAAAACAGAAAAAACATTTATCGTATTTATATACCGTGGTACAAGATACTGTTATTACCACAAACTTATATTCTGAGTTATTGACTCGCGCAAATAGTCATGAGAATAACGAATAGTTTGTTCAGAGTTATATTTCTAAGAGAGCGTATTTAGAAAGACTTTAGCCAAGCTCTAAATTGGAACTTTGTAACCAAAGCCTACGCGCCATGACCCACGAAGAAGACATATGAAAAGCCCTTTTGGACATTCCAAATATATTCACACTTTGTGGAATATTTGTAATGAAGGGGGATTGTGTCAGGCATTTTCATGACTATATGTGATATCTGATGATAATATGGTCAAAATGGATGTTCATTTCCTTTAAGAGATAGAATGAACCAGAGTTTTGCTATACAACTAAATCAGGCCAAGATAGGGTCATGCAGAGGTTAGTCTGTGTAAAAGTTTGTACTGAATACAAAGTATATTGTTTTAAAAAGTTAGTGCCAACAGATGTGGGCTTATCTTAAAGAGTATAATGGGTCTCACATACACTGTCTGGAAGACACGAACATGCAATAACAAAGTGTGGTCCTTTCTTAAGTACCGGGATCAAAAGAGGTTATTGAGTGTCATTCCAGATAGTCACTTGTGTAACGTTTATATTCTTTATGTGATTGCATATAGTTTTAGTATATTTTAACCAATGATACCTATGTTTGTATACTCATATCTAGTTGTTGATAATGTATCATTATATCCATTTGTGTATTATATATATTATGCCATGTATATATCAATGAGTGTATATTATATTAGAAGCATAAGTTAGTTTTGCTAAAAGGTAAAACAATTGAAGAGCTCAGTTATCTTAGACGGCAATTAATCAGTCATTTGTATTAATTTGCTGAAGAATAGCGTGATATTGTACTTGGTTTTAGTAAATTAAGTGAGTCTGGTGTAAATGGTGGAGCACCATATCTTGATATTATTTCCAAACTTTCTTTGTATTAATTTGTATGCCATTTTCATATATTTATCTGTAATAAATTATGTTTTATATAATTAATTGCACCGTTTCATTAGCTGCACAAATTGACTTTAGATCTCATCAATAAAAGAACTGGCGTTTATATGTCCGCCGATTAATTTTTCATCATTTTTCATATTTCATAAAATTATAAAATCATAATTTTTATGATTTCATATTTTATATGAAATAAATATCCGACATATCAACGTGCAGCACCAGCTCCAGCGACCCCCATCACCCTCCTGCACCCATCAGGTAGGTTAGGGTCAGTGAGGGAGAGGTACAATTAGGAAGGGATAGAGTTAGAGGGAGAGTTAGTTAGGGTTAGGAAAAAACAAACAAACAAAAAAAAAAAACACAACAGATTCAGCACCGTCTGTGGCGGTTGGGGTCCACAGTACTTAGCTGTGAGACCCTAGACCCACCCAGGGGTGCTGCCACTTGACCCCCCCCCACCACTTTTTTTTTTGCGTGCACTGACCGTGGCCAGCACTCTTAGCATCTGGCCACTGTTAGTGCATCGCCTGCCCCACCACTGATCAGCATTGTACCGCTGATCAGCAAGTTTGAGCTTTTTTTTTTTTTTTTTACTTTACCTTTTAAGTACGTGAACACCCGTGCCCCCACGCACATACAATAAAGTTTTACACACATGCGCACACACATACCCATGGCCTGCCAGACGTTCTCGGTGGAGGAGGCCCATATGCTCTCCGACTCCGAGAGTCCCAGTGAGGATGAGGATGACCCCATTTTCCTCCTGTCATCCACATCCTCCTCATCTGATGACGATGAGACCCCGAGGCAGCGGAGACAGGGGCCCCACATGCTAGGGACCCTGTGGCCCACACTCTGGGGCTCGTACTGGTTTCCAGACCCACCGGAGCCCCCTACCGGCGAACTTAGCTGGTGTCCCCCAGTGGATTTTGACCCCGAGATTCTGGATTTTGTTGGCAATCCAGGAATCCAGATTCTCACAGTGGGCTTCACTGAAATTGACTTTTTTTGTTTTTTTTTCAGTGACCCACTTGGGCGTACAGATTCGTCTGCTCCACCATCAGATTCACAACAGTTCGTTGCTCAGCACCCGGGCTCCTTTTTGGCTAGACGCCGGTCAGTGCAGCCGAGATGAGGCCATTTTGGGGCCTCGTGCTGCATATGGGTCTAGTGCAAAAACCGAGTGTCAGACAATACTGGAGTGGGGACGTCCTCTAACAGACCACTGCTAGATAAGGGTTACCACTTGTACGTGGATAACTTTTATACTAGCATTCCCTTGTTCAGGTCCCTTGCCGCCAGATCCACGTCCGCTTGTGTGACCATGCGGAAAAATCATCGCGGCTTCCCTACCTCCACCCTCCAGGTACCTATCCCCAGGGGGTGAGACCCGTGCCCTTACCAGTGACAACCTGTAATAAGTACAGTATGGCCATGACACGTCCCAGATTTGAGGCCATCCGGAAATGCCTGCATTATGCAGATAATGCAGCATGTTCCCCCCAAGGTGATCCTGCCTATGACCATCTGTATAAGATACGGCCGGTCATCGATCACTTTGGGGCCAAATTTGTTCAGGCCTACGTACCTGGAAGGGAGGTCGCAGTTGAGTCTCTCGTTGCTTTCAAGGGGTGACTCAGTTTCCGCCAATACGTTCTCTCTAAGCGAGCGAGCAATGGCGTGAAAATGTACACAATTTGTGAGAGTACCTCAGGGTACACTTACAAATTTCGTGTGTACGAGGGGCAAGATTCCCGTATTGAACCTCTAGAATGTCCCCCCACTCTGGGTGTTAGAGGGAAACTCGTGTGGGACCTTATGTACCCACTGCTAGATAAGGGTTACCACTTGTACGTGGATAACTTTTATACTAGCATTCCCTTGTTCAGGTCCCTTGCCGCCAGATCCACGTCCGCTTGTGTGACCATGCGGAAAAATCATCGCGGCTTCCCTACCTCCACCCTCCAGGTACCTATCCCCAGGGGGTGAGACCCGTGCCCTTACCAGTGACAACCTGTTGCTGGTCAGATATAAGGACAAGAGGGATGCCCTTATGCTGACCACAATTCATGGTAACGGCACCACCCCCGTCTCTGTGCGAGGTACCACGGCAACGGTCCTCAAGCCCGATTGTATTGTCGACTACAGTCGGTATATGGGAGGAGTTGATCTCTCTGATCAAGTCCTCAAACTATATAATGACATGCGGAAAACCCGGGTATGGTACAAAAAAGTTGCGGTCTACTTGGTACAGGTTGCCTTGTACAACGCTTTTGTACTATCCCGAAGCGCTGGCAGCACAGGGACATTCCTCCAATTCTATGATGCAGGGGGCGTGGCTTGCTCATTGCTGAGTAGGACGTGCATTGCTGCACTCTCCCGCCACTCCAGCTAGATCAGCTATCTTCACGAGACCAAACAACATAAAACTGACCAAGATGGGCAGAAAAACTTTTTGGCTCCAAACCAAATGCAGCGGGACAGCATGGGGCTTCCAAGATGGCCGCCAGAGCTTCCACTCCATTCCCTGACTGCGGCATACGATCGTCTCCATCAGAGAGACTCTAGGAGCCCCTCCTCGTGCACCTCTGACAGCGGATGGGACCTCCAAACCCAGCTACGGGCGCTACCTACTAAAGAAGACCTAGAACATTCGGTCTCCCGGCTAGAGAGGGCGTATAAAGCAGAAATGGAGGTACTGAAGGGGGAAATTAAACATCTGGGGCACAGAGTTGAGGCCTCTGAAAAAACACAGGCGGTCATCTTCGAACATTTAGAAGACCACCAGAAGGTGCTCTCAGCCCATTCTATGCAGATATCCCAGCTGCTGTCCCATATCGATGATATCGATAACCGCCACCGGAGAAATAACCTTCGGATCAGGGGGATCAAAGAGACTGGCTTACCTGCTGTCTTGGAGTCCACCGTCCAGACGCTATTTAGCTCCCTGCTGCAGCGGTCGGACGACTCCCCCATTGAACTAGATCGCGTCCACAGGGCCCTAGGGCCTAAACCAGCGGACCCCAACAGACTGCGTGATATAGTCTGCCGCGTCCATTTTTATAAGATCAAAGAGGACATTCTAAAGGCGGCCCGACAATCTGAGGACTTAGCTTTTGAAGGGGCCCAGATCCAGATGTTACCGGACCTATTCAGAAGGACTCTTCAGCTGCGCAGAGCGGTTCGTCCCATCCTTACCTTGTTGAAAGACATCACCTATCGATGGGGTTTCCCGTTTCAACTCCATGCTAGAAAAGACGGCAGAACAGCGACTTTCCGGGACATGGACGACCTTCCAAAGTTTATGGAGACATTCTCCTTACCAATGGTCTCCCTTCCAGACTGGCCGGTGATGCCTTCACCACTACAACTACCGGACAGAGCGCAATGGTCCCAGGTGTCTCCGCGGACGGCGAGATCGAGGAAGACGCCATGATACCTCATGTCCACCACGCTTACCTGTTAAGCATCAGTGCACTTTTCAAATGTTTTTCTGTTCAGCACTAACTCTCCTAGTTCCTCTATGCCCTTGCTACACTTTTTCCTGAGTAGCTTGCTACCTCATGTTATTTATCTGTTCATACGGGTTTATATGTCCAGTTATAAGCTCCCCTGTGTCGTCAGTGGGTTATTCCCTATGGCCGAAACAGTGGAACCTGCATTAGATAGCTCATTACGGTTATAGATTATTGTAAGAGTGGCGGGGGAAACGCCTGTCTAGCCCGGGCCTCCACCTCTCCTACCTGTTCTGTTAGGGTAATTGGGATTTCCCCTTTATATTGCCTAGTTACTGAGAAGAGGGCCGCTTGATGTTGGTTTGTGTTCCCCCGTGAGTCGCTTGTTTGTCTCCCATGTCATGTCTTGTCTATGCTCATGTGCTCCCCCACCCCTCCCCTTTCCTGACCAGTATGTATCTGGGTTGACAACTCCATCACATATGATGGAGTCTATTAGAATCAGCTCATACAATGTCAATGGCCTCAATGAACCCGCTAAACGCAATCAAATCCTATATAATCTACACAAACAGAAGGTCTCAATAGCCCTCTTACAGGAGACCCATTTCAAAACTGGTCATGTAAAAATAAATACTATACGACCTGGATGCACTATCCTCTATCCTCATGTCTATCCTCATGTGCTCCCCCACCCCTCCCCTTTCCTGACCAGTATGTATCTGGGTTGACAACTCCATCACATATGATGGAGTCTATTAGAATCAGCTCATACAATGTCAATGGCCTCAATGAACCCGCTAAACGCAATCAAATCCTATATAATCTACACAAACAGAAGGTCTCAATAGCCCTCTTACAGGAGACCCATTTCAAAACTGGTCATGTAAAAATAAATACTATACGACCTGGATGCACTGTACACACCCAGAGTCAAAGTCTCGGGGGGTGTCCACTGCCATCCATAAGTCTATACCAGGGGTCCTCAAACGGTCCCTCAGACCGTTGGAGGGCCGGACTATAGTTTAACTATAAGTAATTGTATATATTTACCAGTATTTCAATGGGAATCATTCCCCCCCCTCCCTTGTCACGCTCATTCCCCCCTCCCTCCATTGTCACTCTCATTTCTCAGCCTCCCTGCCTTGTCACTCTCATTTCTCAGCCTCCCTGCCTTGTCACTCTCATTTCTCAGCCCCCCTCCCTTGTCACTCTCATTTCTCAGCCCCCTCCCTTGTCACTCTCATTTCTCAGACCCCTCCTTTGTCACTCTCACTTCTTAGCCCCCTCCTCCCTTGTCACTCTCATTCCCCCTCCCTTGTCACTCTCATTTCTCAGCCTCCCTGCCTTGTCACTCTCATTTCTCAGACCCCTCCCTTGTCACTCTCATTTCTCAGCCCCTCCCTTGTCACTCTCATTTCTCAGACCCCTCCTTTGTCACTCTCACTTCTTAGCCCCCTCCCTCCCTTGTCACTCTCATTCCCCCTCCCTTGTCACTCTCATTTCTCAGCCTCCCTGCCTTGTCACTCTCATTTCTCAGACCCCTCCCTTGTCACTCATTTCTCAGCAACCTCCCTTGTCACTCTCATTTCTCAGCCCCCTCCCTTGTCACTCTCATTTCTCAGACCCCTCCCTTGTCACTCTCATTTCTCAGACCCCTCCCTTGTCACTCTCATTTCTCAGACCCCTCCTTTGTCACTCTCACTTGTCATCCCCCTCCCTTGTCACTCTCATTTCTCGGCCTCCCTGCCTTGTCACTCTCATTTCTCAGCCCCCCTCCCTTGTCACTCTCATTTCTCAGCCCCCTCCCTTGTCACTCTCATTTCTCAGGCCCCCTCCCTTGTCACTGTCATTTCTCAGCCCCCCTCTCTTGTCACACTCATTTGTCAGCCCACCTCCCTCGTCACTCTCATTTCTCAGCCCCCTCCCTTGTCACTCTCATTTCTCAGCCCACCTCCCTCCCTTGTCACTCTCATTTCTCAGACCCTCCCTTGTCACTCTCATTTCTCAGACCCCTCCCTCCCTTGTCACTCTCAGGCCCCCTCCCTCCCTTGTCACTCATTTCTCAGGCTCCCTCCCTCTCTTGTTACTCTCATTTCTCAGACCCCTCCCTCCCTTGTCACTGTCATTTCTCAGGACCCCTCCCTCCCCTGTCACTGTCATTTCTCAGGCCCCCTCCCTCCCTTGTCACTGTCATTTCTCAGGCCCCCTCCCTCCCTTGTCACTGTCATTTCTCAGATCCTCCCTTGTCACTGTCATTTTTCAGTCCCCCTCCCTTGTCACTCTTTCTCAGCCCCCCTCTGTTGTCACTCCCCCCCTTCTTGTCACTCTTTTTCTCAGCGCCCCTCCCTCATCACCTTGTCACACTGCTCATTCATTACTCACCCCCCTCCCCTAGTATAGCGTGGCCGAGCTCTGTGAGGTCCGCGGTACAGGAGCATTTGTTTCCTGTACTCGGCCGACTGATAGAAAGTGCACAGTAAGCGAGCACTTCCTGTCAGTCCGGCCGGGTACAGGATACAGGAAACAGGGCCGGATCAGTTTCCTCGGCGGGCCGCAGTTTGAGGACCCCTGGTCTATACCATGTGTACTCAAACTCGGCAGCTAATAACTTTGGCCGCTATCTTTTTCTCTAGGTTTCCCTATTTTCCAGGCTCATTATAATTGCAAATGTCTATTTCCCCAATACAGGTCAGGTGCGGTTTGCCTCTAGGATGTTTTCCGCCCTTACTGACTTCGCTGATGGTCTGCCGATCGTACTTGGTGTTATAAATTTCCCACTGGAAGCGTTCATCAATGCCTCCTCTGGTAGGTCCTCCGTTCCTTCTGGGGTAGCCCGTAGCTTTAAGAGACATCTTCGTTCCCTAAGACTAGTAGACGTATGGCGCATATTAAACCCCAACACCAAGGATTATACGTTCTTTTCCACTTCACACAATACTTACCACCGCCTGGACTACATTTTTATCTCACACTCCCTCCTTGATACATGACCCTCAGCGGGTATAGAACCAATTCTACTCTCAGACTACTCACTCATTTGGGCTGAATTAGGTATAGGGGACTCCACTAGATCCCGCGGATCTTGGAAACTTAATGACAATATACCTGGGGACCCTGTTTGTGTCGCAGATATCAAATCCACTATCTCTGATTTTATAGAGATCCACAAATCTGACCCCTCCAGCCTGACCATCCAGTGGGAGACTTTGAAGTGTGTAGTGCGAGGTAGACTCATTTTACATGCCTCTAGACTAAAGAAAGCGAGATCTGAGAAGATAAAGGGCCTGCTCCAAAAATTGATAATTTTAGAGCAGCAGCATAAAAGGTCACTTTCTACCACGGCCTATCAGAAGCTCATTGAGACCCGAACCGCTTTTAAGAAAATTGTTGACCAAAAATACCTGGGCGCTAGGGACAGGCTGCAAAAGCTCTTCTACGGACAAGGTGACAAAGGAGGCAGATTGCTGGCGAGAGCACTGAGACCGAAGATGAGCTCCTCATACATTCCCTCCCTAAACTGTAGGACAGGGGGCAGAATTCATGCAACGGGAGAAATCCTCCAGGAATTCCGCTCCTATTACGAGGAGCTTTATAATCTGTGAGGGAAGTTTGCTGATTTATCCCTGGACACTAAAATCCAGAAAATTTGAGAATACATCTCTGGTCTGTTAGGCCCTAAGATCTCCACTGAACAGCGGGAGGGATTGGAAGGGGAAATAACGAAATCCGAGGTTCACAAAGCCATTAAAGACCTGGTGGCTGGTAAGAGCCCAGGCCCGGACGGCTACACACCTCGCTTCTATAAAAAATTCCTAGAGGATGTCTCCACCCCCTTCACCAAGATGTGTAATTCCCTAACAGACGGGGCTTCCTTCCCCCCCCAGGCTCTGATGGCCCACATATGTGTCATACCTAAACCAGGGAAGGACCCCTTGGCATGTACTAATTACCGCCCAATCTCTTTGATCAATATAGATGTAAAGATATATGCCAAAATCCTGGCAGATAGAATGAAACTGCTCATGCCCGCTATGATCCATGTAGACCAAGCAGGTTTTGTTCTAATACCATAGGCTCCCTGACCGTAATAAACGGAGCTAACAAGATAGGGTCCCCCCTCTGCCTTCTCTCAGTGGACGCGGAAAAAGCGTTCGATCACGTAGATTGGACCTTCTTGGGTGAATCCCTGGGGGCGTTTGGTTTCGGCCCTAGCATGATTACCAGAAACCCCAGCGCCCAGGTACGAGTCAACGATTCTCTGTCAACACCCTTCCATATCCACAATGGTACCAGACAGGGGTGCCCTCTGTCCCCCCTTCTATACTTTTTGGTTATGGAATTCCTGGCCAGAGCTTTCAGAGCAAATGAATCTATCAAGGGTATGAGACTTGGAGAACTGGAATCAAAGATCGCTATATATGCAGATGATCTCCTTATCTACTGTACAGATCCGATGGTCAGCTTCCCTAACATTTTAAAGGAATTCTCGACCTTTGGAGAACTATGCAACTTTAAAGTCAACCTCCATAAGTCAGAGGTTCTCAACATTACGCTACCTCCAGGCCTGGTCCATACCCTGCAGGCCTCATTTCCTTTTCGCTGGGCTCAAGGCCATATCACATATCTAGGCACGGTTATCCCTTCCGATTCCTTAGATTTTTATAACTTAAACTTCACCCCCCTCATTGAAGACATTAAGAAAGACTTACTATCCTGGTTTGGCAGGATCCATGTGATCAAAATGAATATACTTCCACGGATTCTGTATCTTTTCCGCAACATTCCCATGCCCTTACCAGACAGATTTTTTAGGGTTTTTAGGTCCCTATTCCTGAGATTCATTTGGGGGAGCTCCAACCCGCCACAAGTCAAGAGGGGGCGCTGGGGTCCCAGACCTCCCGAAATATCACAAAGCCGTAATCTTGTCATATGTATTAGACTGGTTCCACGGCTGTCACTCCAAAAAATGGGTCCAATTTGAGAATCAGGAGGTAGGCTATCCAGCTCAGAATCTGCTCTGGATTTCGAAGTCTAAAAGACCCCCTACGTCTCCCTCTACTGACTTCTGGCATACTACGCATATGGGATCGAAGCGCGGCCTCCCTAGGCCTCACCAAATTCCCATCTCCATTAATTCCTCTCTTTGATAATCCTGACTTTTCTATGGGCATGAAGCGGAACTCATTCTTAGGTATTAAATGTAAGGATAACCCTACTATATCCCACGTTTTAGAGAATGGTTCTCTTCGTCCACTGTCCTCCTTCCCGGGTGGTCTGGCTGGAGGGGCTTGGCTCTCCTATAGTAGCTTGAAAACTTTCATAAACTCCTTGGGCCCCAAAGAGGGATTAGCTAGGAACCTCACTGCTTTCGAATCACTATGTCTCCAAACATCACCCCCCACTCATTTGGTGTCTCTGTTGTACGGGCTGCTCCAGAAGGGGGATGACTCCCTCTCTACCCTACCCTTTGTAAGGGCTTGGGAGAAAGAACTAGGGAGATCCTTCTCCTTAGATCAATGGGAAAAGGCGTTCGTGCTATCACATAAGTCGTCTGTAAGCTGCGGACTCCAAGAAAAGAATTTTAAAATTATGTCCAGATGGTATAGGACACCCGACCTTTTGCACTCCTTTTATCCTTCATGCCCCAGTACATGCTGGAGGTGTGGGCAAGGGATAGGTAACATGACCTACATATGGTGGCAATGTAGCCAACTTTCACCTTTCTGGAAGGTCCTGAACGATCTGTATGGCCGGGTCAGCGGAAAATCAGACAGGTGGACCTTAGAGGGAGCGCTGCTTTCTATGTTCCCGGGATCGGTTTCCACTCTGAAAAGAGGCCTCTTGAGATTTTTTGTGCAAGCCGCTCACCTGGTCACACCTAGATACTGGAAAACTACTACCACTCCCCAATTTAAGGACTGGCTCAACACTTTTGAGAAAATCCATAGAATGGAGGAGCTAATGGCTCCTAGATGGTGGCCATACTAACAAATACCTAAAAATTTGGACTTCCTGGATTATGTATAAAAACTCCAGTGAATTCCAATCATGGTTAAGCAGGGTTGACGCCAGTACTTCAAACAACTAATTTTCACTTTACAAGTATACTACGAATCAGGATATATACCCCCCCACCCATCCCTCATGTCTCACGTCCTTTACGTGTACACCAGCATACCATGTTAAGAAACCGTTACACAGTTATACTTATTCAATACTTACAGCTGTAATTATATGCTGTTATATTCTTGACAATGTACATCATCTCCCTACTGTGTAATGCATATGATTATATACATGTCATTGTACTTTGCCTCGATCTGCAACCAAGGAATGTTGTTAAATATATAACTGTAACAAATGTGATCAGAAAATGGCAGATTTTTTACATATGATTTGGTCATGTCCAATTATACAGGAATTCTGGGTCAAGGTCCGAGGGGTACTAATAGCTAGAACAAAAGTCACACCGAGGTGGGAAATAGCTACTACCATACTTGGAGCAACCCCACACTTCGTTAAGGAAGAGATAGGGGTTAAAACACTATGGCTTAAGACGTTGCTTTTAGCAAGAATGTAGTCATAAGGAAATGAGGGTCAGCACAACGACCTGCCGTGAGGGAATGCATCTCCTTGACAGATAAAATTAAAAAAATATGAAGGAATGGCAGCAAAAACGGAGAAACAAAGGAAAAGGAAGGAAAAAGACTGGGCAAGCTTGAGCAACTAGGTTACTATGTGGCTCGGCTGAAAGAATAACAGGAATGGAGTTTGTAAGGTTTGGTACAAAAAACCCATGCGGTGGGACACACTATGCGTGCTTATTGGGCTGCGCTCTAGAACCGACACACAGCAAGGGGAGGGGTGGGTGGGATCGGTATTGGGTGGGGAGAGCAATTTGAAGAGGAATAATATATATGATTATTTCATTATATATGATAAATACAAGTTAGCACTCTATGTTAGAGAAGAATTGGACAAAATATGTGTAACCAAGTTTATTTTTTCTGGAGTATTGTTATACCCTTCGGATATAGGAGTGGTATAATAATGAAGAGTGCTAATTGCTTATACAAATTGTGATAAATAATGTATTTTATATGTGGAAAAACAAATAAATGAATTTAAAAAAAATAAAATAAATCACCAATGATGTCCTTGCTAATAAAAGTAATTGAACAACAATTCTATGATGCAGTCCTCAAGGACCTGATCTTTTCAGACCGGGAAAGAGCAGGTTGGAGTACCTCGGGAATTGGAGGCGCCTGGATCGTCTTTGGCCAACACTTTCCAGGTGTGGTCCCCTATACTGGAAAGAAGGGACGAACCCAAAAATGATGTGTCACAAGAGGGGGATACGGAAGGACACCACCACTCAATGTGACACGTGCCCCGATCATCTGGGCCTCTGCGTTATTGGTTGCTTCAGAGAGTATCACACTTCCATGGAGTACTAAATTTTTATAATCCCCAACAGTCCCCTAGAGAACATTAAAAAAAAATATAGCTCTCAGACTTTGAAAACATGGAAACAAATTTTTTTTCCAAAAAAAATACTAAAAGTGCAGGCATCCTCAAACTGCGGCCCTCCAGATGTAGTAAAACTACAACTCCCGGCATGCCCAGACAACCTACAGCTATCAGCAGGGCATGGTGGGAATTGTAGTTTTACAATATCTGGAGAGCCGCAGTTTGAGGATGCCTGCTTAGTGTCTCCAAAGTCCGAGAGCCATACATATTGGGCATCGCCGTGTAAGTAAAAATACCCCATAAACTAGCCCCTCGATAAACACCATTTTTATTTTCACCTTGGATCCCAAAAAACCGCTATCTCATCCCGCAAAAAATGAGCCCCTACATTAGACAGTTACTCAACCAAAAAAAAAAACTGTAGCTCCCAGGCTATGGAGATACTAAAACTATTTAATTTTTGTTCCTGAAATGATAATATAGTGTATAATCTAAACAAATTATATAAAGTAGACATATTAGGTATCGCCACGTCCATATCAATCTGCCCTATAAAAATAACATTTGACCCAACCCCTCGGATGAACAGCGTTAAAAAAAATAAAATAACACCCATTTTTTGGCAAATTTTCCATTTGAATCAATTTTTTCCGGTATAAAGCAAGGGTTAACAGCCAAACAAAACTAAAAAATTATTGCCCTGATTCTGTAGTTTGCAGAAACACCGCATATGTGGTCGTAAATGGCTATATAGCCACACGGCAGGGCATAGAACAAAGGGAACGCCATATGGTTTCTGGAAGGCAGATTTTGATGGACAGGTTTATTTACACCATGTCCCATTAGAAGCCCCCCCTGATATAGCCTAGACTAGAAACTCCAAAAAAGTGACCCCATCTAAGAAACTTTAAAAACTTTGTTAACCCTTTAGGCGTTCCACAAAACTTAATGGCAAATGTAGAAATAATTATAGAATTTAAATTTTCCCTATCGCCCATGACAGCACCCTTGCAAGACCGCCTCCATCCAGGACAGGAAACCTCGTGAAGAGTTCAAAAGGAGGATCTCATCCCACATCACATCAGTTTTTCCTGTTTCCTGTCCTAGGGATAGGACGGTTTGTGAAGAGTATTATGCGGAGGCTGCAGGTCCCTGGTCATTCATACCGTATGGGGGTTACCTGGTGCGGCATAAGTCTCCTCTAGGAGCCGCCTGTAAGGTCTGGATGTGTGGGTTCATGATCCTGTCAGGTGACGGGCTGTTGTTCCTGGGCCGTCCCGGTGGCACTGTGAGGTATCGCTGGCACGCCGGCTCTCCCTGGCCTTGTTGGGGAGTCCAGGCCTTCTCCTGGTCGGTAGTTGATGGGGGCCGGGGGCGCAGCATGATCGGCGGTATGGCATTCCGGAAGCACGTCTTTTTGCACAACTTCCGGTGTATGGAACGCACGCTGTGCATGCTGGGTAGTCCTATACCGGAAACCGGCTCCTAATCCCGTGATGGCAGGCGAGACTGGAGGCGCATCCGGCATTTGGAACGCACGCCGACTCCGGAGGGGCCGCCTGCCTATAGAGGTGCTTGGGGGCATCAGCAGGGATCAGGCTTTCACCAGGTGCGCGGTCTGAACCACTCCAGCCAGCCCACGGACAGGGAAAGCGCTAAATCCCAGCCTCAGCATGGAGGATGAGAGCGCTCAGCGCACCGATTCACAGGAGGGACATGATGGAAAACCGGTACTCCTGGTGGGGGTAAGGGGGTTCAGACCCCAAAAACATTTGCTTTCTATTGTGCTTCAGTACTGATAGGGCCTCCTTTTGTGTGCTTCTTTTAGACTACTAAAGAAGGCCCTAGAAAAGCAACATCAAAGTCTAGGGGAAAGGAATGTGCAGTTTGTAAAAGAAAACTTGCCCCATCCTGGCCTAAGATGTTGTGTCAACACTGTGTAGACAAAGTGATAGAAAATGAATCACCAACGTTGCTCCAAAGTATCAAGGATATAGTAAAATCTGAGGTTTCAGACTCCATGAAAGTGTTTAAGAAGTATCTACCCTCTTCATCTGAAATCAGTGCTCCTGTAATTGTTTCTGAATCAGTCTCCTCAGATGAAAATGAACCTGGCGAAATTGACGATTCTTCTGATTCGTCTTCTGACAATAAGAATTCTGGTAGACCCCCTCTTCTCTTCAGAGGACACTGAGTCGCTGCCTAAAGCTATTAGAGCCACCATGAAAGTGGACGAGGCTAGGGAAGAGAAGTCTGTCCAGGATATAATGTTTGGTGACCTAGGTCAGAAAAAATCTAGAGTTTTTCCCGTGAATGACAATATCAAGCTTTTAATTCAAAAAGAATGGAAAAAACCTGATAAAATATTTTTTATCTCCAAAAACCTGAAGCGCAAATAACCCTTTGATGAGGCTTTGTGTTCCAGCTGGGATAGACCCCCTAAACTGGATGCACCAGTAGCAAAAATCTCAAAAAAGACAGCACTTCCTTTTGATGATCTAGGCTCCCTGAAAGATCCCATGGATAAGCGAGCAGAGATATATTTAAAGCAGGCCTGGGAAGTTTCGACACAAGCATTTAAACCTAGTATTGCATCTACATCCACCGCTAGGTCATTAAAGTTATGGCTCCAGGAGTTAGAAGCCCATATCCAGGATAAAACCTCCAGAGATCAACTGCTGTCAGTGTTTCCAACCATCCTTAAAGAGGTAGATTTTATATCAGATGCTTCTGCCGATGCCTTAAAGCTGAGTGCTAGAGCAGCGGCCCTAACCAATTCTGTCAGAAGGGCTGTTTGGCTCAAAGGATGGTCAGGGGATACCGGATCAAAAAACAAGCTCTGCGCTATCCCCTGTCAAGGTGATTTCCTTTTTGGATCTGTACTGGACGACCTTTTAGAAAAGGCATCAGACAATAAAAAAGGCTTCCCTGTCAATAGACCAACTAAACGTCAATCCTTTCGCAAGAATAGGAGAGTTTTTAATAAGGATAAAAGGCAGTCTTTTAAAAATCAAGATAAAAAGAATAAAAAGTTATCTTTTTCGCTCTCAGGCCCCTTCAAATACAAAGCCCAGTCAACAATGACGGTTCCTTTCAGGTAGGCGGAAGTCTCTCTCTTTTTTTCCAAAAATGGGTAGAACTGTCCCCTTGTACATGGATATTGGGGATTGTGAGAGACAAGTTTCGTCTCGAGTTTGTCTGCCGCCCACCAGAAAGGCTAAGGATTACAGATGCATCAGGGAAATCCGAAAGAAGTATGGCCTTAAGAGAGGAAGTCGCTTCTTTAATAAACAAAAATGTACTCTGTCCGGTACCGGGAGAGGAGAGAGGAAGGGGGTTTTACTCCTCCCTCTTTTTAGTTCCCAAACCGGACGGCTCATTCAGGGTTATTATAAACCTAAGAGAGCTAAATCCGTTTCTGTCCTACAAAAAGTTCAGGATGGAATCAATTCAAACTGTCATAAAACATCTTTTCGAAGGTTGTTACATGGCAACTATCGATAGAAAAGATGCCTACTATCACATACCAATTCATGTAGAGCATCAGAAATACCTAAGAGTAGCCATTGCAGTGGACAACGACATCCTGCACCTACGGTATACAGCCCTTCCCTTTGGGATATCACAAGCCCCAAGGCTTTTCCCCAAAGTCATGGCAGAAGTGCTGGCAGTCGTAAGAAAAAAGGATATCTTGGTCATCCCATATTTAAACGACCTCCTAGTCATAGCAGACTCAGAAGCAAATCTGAAGTCAAATACGAAAGTGGTCTTAGAGTTTCTGCAAAACATAGGATGGTTAATAAACTGGACAAAATCAAAGGTATCCCCTTCGCAAGAACGTATATTTTTGGGAATAATTCTAAATTCCGTAAAGATGTCATGCTTTCTTCCTCAGACCAAAGTAGAGAAGATCATAACATAAGTTTCGCTCTTTCTTTCAAATCTTTATTTATCGTTGGAAAGACATGGTACAGTTGTACAATTGTTGCCAAGTTGGCGTTAACAATATAGCAAATAACTGTACTACTTGGGTTAACAGCATTTTGTTCAAATACAATAACAATTAGGAACAGATTAACATGGATCGCAATCAGCTTTAGACTGGCAGTGGATCGAATCAGTGACAGGGTAATGAAAACAGACATAATTATTGGGTCCAGCATATAAGGCAAGTAGTAATCAAGGTTACTGGGAGTGACCAATGGTCTAGGAGACCCATAAAGGCTATCAGAGGATTTACAGAGTAAAAGTGTGGCGTGTACTTATTGGCACGGGTGTAATAGCTGAGTCAAGGAGAATGTGCAGATATCCCCATGGCGTTATACCAGGCCTGCCAAGGAGCCCATATTTTAAGGAACTTATCATGGGATAAGGATTCCCAGCTAGATAATTCCTCAAATCTGTATATTTCACATAATTTGTCTATCCATTCCCCTCTGGTCGGGATAGTGGTGGAGAGCCAATAGCGAGGTATCAGTACTTTGGCTGCAGCTATAAGATGTGGTATTAGGGAGTGTTTTGTCAGGGGATAGTCTGGAGACGGTAGGTTCAGGAGAACTAGTGTATGAGTAAGAGGGGTGTTAGTAGAACAGATAGCCTGAACATCTGTTGATACCGAACTCCAGAATGGAGTGAGTAATGGGCATGTCCACCATATATGGTAATTTGTGCCTAAGTTGTTATGGCATCTCCAGCAACATGGAGATATGGAAGTATCTATTTTGTGTAAAATGCTGGGAGCTCGATACCATTGTGTGATTAATTTATAAGAGTTCTCCTGAACCCTAACACATCTAGAAAAGCTATGGGAATGTTGGAGGATCACCTCAATGTCTGCGGCATCAAAAGACAATCCCATGTCTTTCTCCCATGTGGAGATATAGGGAGTTGTTTCCACAGTTTTGGCTTCTTGTATTTTATTATATATTAATGAAAGCAATTTTTTCCCCGGGGAAGTGGATGTCAGGAGTAGGTCATACCAGGAGGGGAGATAGTCTCGCTGGAGTAAGTCCAAGTATCTTTGACAGAAGAATCTAAAGTGCATAAAGTGTAGTGGGGACCAACTGTCCAACTTGAGTGATGCCTGGAGATCTCCCATGCAAGGTATTCTCCTGTTGTGTAACAGGTCACCTATGGCTATATCTCCCAGATTAGACCACAAGTTGTATACATCTGAGTAGCCACTGAGGATGAAGTGTGGAAGGAGTTTGATTGGCATGAGAGGGGAAGGGCGGTCTGGAAAACCAAAAAGGACAGATAATTTCTGCCAGGAGGATAGTATACCCTGATAGAAGGTCGAAGAATTTTGGAGTGCCTGGCGGCTTCTCAGGGCGGCTGGAGTAGTGTGGATTTTGATCTCCCATAGTGACGTTAACTCAACTGGGGAGAGTATCAGTCGAGCTATTTGGCAACCTAGTTTGTTGTTGTAAGGGTTTAATAGTTCCGAGTGCAGTCGGAGAAGTGATGATAAGTAGTAGTATTTAAAGTCTGGCATACCAATTCCGCCTTTACGTTTCGGGCGGGTCAGTGTGTCATGGGATATTCGGGGTTTAGTCTGCTTCCAGGTGAAGGAAGAAGTTTCGCTCTTGATCCAAAACACAAGCAGGACGATCAGACAGGGTATGGCGGCCCTGGGGAGGATGACCTCAACCATTCCGGCAGTAGCTTGGAGTCAGTTCAGATCCAGACCCCTTCAATGGCAGATCCTGAAGCAAATGCAAGACACGGTTTCCAACCTAGATCTTCCATTGCATCTTCCACCAGAGGTAATCTCTTCTCTATGCTGGTGGCTGGATCCTCACAATCTGACCAAAGGGCTCTTGTGGGAAATGACCGAACCAGTGATCATAACCACGGAGGCAAGTTCTTTCGGATGGGGCGCCATATGTCAACAAATGACCCATCAAGGAGAGTGGAGCAGAGAAGAAAGACAAGAGTCTCAGAATATGAGAGAATTAAGAGCAGTCTTTCTAGCATTAAAGGCTTTCCTCCCAGTCCTCAGAGGAGAAAACGTAAAGGTTTTCTCGGACAACTCCACAGTAGTCTCGTATCTAAACAAGCAAGGCGGCACCAGGTCAGAAAGCCTTATGGGTTTAACAACAGATATCTTTCTTTTTGGATGACAGAGTGATTATTAAGCCGGATCCATCCTTCCTACCGAAGGTTGTATCTATGTTCCACAGAACACAGGACATTGTCTTACCTTCTTTCTGCCAATCTCCAAAAAATGAAAAAGAAAAGGAATTACATAATCTAGATGTAAAAAGATGTCTGTCTCAGTATCTTATAGCCACTGAAGAATGGAGGAAGACTTCCAGACTTTTTGTACAGTTTGGCGGTAAAAATCGTGGTCAGGCGGCATCATCCAAAACTTTATCTAGATGGATTGTAGGGGCTATAAATCTGGCATATTCTTCAGCAGGAAAGTCCCTTCCTTCTAACCTTAAGGCGGATTCCACCAGATCAATGTCCAGCTCCTGGGCAGAAAGGGCGAATACTTCTCTAGAGCAAATCTGTAAGGCAGCCACCTGGCAGTCCCCCTGCACTTTCTTCAAACACTATAGATTAGATTTAGGATCAAGAGATCAACTAGCTTTTGGTAGGAAAGTCCTGCAGGCAGTGGTCCCTCCCTAGATATGGATACTTGCCTATCATCTTGCAAGGGTGCTGTCATGGGCGATAGGGAAATACAAGATTGCACTTACCGGTAATCACTTTTCCATAAGCCCATGACAGCACCCGTCATTAATCCCCCCTAAAAAACAAAAAAATATATAAAGAATATAGAGTATATATATATATTTATATGTATATGAAAAAAAAAAAAAGAAAGAAGAATATATGTTGTTTTGAGTGGTTTTTCAGGACATGTTCTCGCTATAAACTGATGTGATGTGGGATGAGATCCTCCTTTTGAACTCTGCACGAGGTTTCCTGTCCTGGATGGAGGCGGTCTTGCAACGGTGCTGTCATGGGCTTATGGAAAAGTGATTACCGGTAAGTGTAATCTTGTATTTTTCTTAGCTTGCGTCAAAAAAGTATAATATAGAGCAATCAAAAATCATTTAGCCTAAAATAGTGGTAATAAATAAATAAAATAATGGTATAAACAAAAACGGTCCCGCAAAATCTGCCTTCCAAAACCATATGGAGTTCCCCTCCTTCTGCGCCCTGCCGTTTGGCCAAACAGTAGTTTAGGACCACATATGGGGTGTTTCTGCAAACTACAGAATCAGGGCAACCCATATTGAGTTTTGTTTGGCAGTTAACCCTTACTTTATTACTGGAAAAAATGGATTAAAATGGAAAATTTTACAAAAAAATCGAAATTCCAAAATTGTTTCTCCATCTGCCGTTAACTCTTGTGGAACACCTAAAGGGTTAACAGTTTGTAAACCCAGTTTTGAATACCTTGAGGGGTGTACTTTCTTAGATGGAGTCACTTTTTTAGAATTTGTATTCTAGGGGTGCAACGGGGGGCTTGAAATGCGACATAGGGTAAAAAAAAACTGTCCCGCAAAATCTGCCTTCAAAACCCATATGGTGTTCCCCTCCTTCTGCGCCCTGCCGTTTGGCCAAACAGTAGTTTAGGACCACATATGGGGTGTTTCTGCAAACGACAGGATCAGGACAACCCATATTGAGTTTTGTTTGGCAGTTAACCCTTACTTTGTTCCTGGAAGAAATGGATTATATTGGAAAATTTTCCCAAAAATCGAAATTCTTAAATTTTATGTCCATTTGCCATGAACTCTTGTGGAAGACCTAAAGGGTTAATGATGTTTGCAAAATCAGTTTTAAATACCTTGAGGCGTGTAGTTTCTAAAATGGGGTCATTGGGTGGTTTCTATTATGTAAGCCTCACAAAGTGACTTCAGACCTGAACTGGTCCATAAAAAGTGGGATCTGTAAAATTTCGGAAAAATTTCAAAATTTGCTTCTAAGCTATGTAACATCCCCAAAAAATAAAATGGCATTCCCAAAATGATCGAAAAATGAAGTAGACATATGGGGAATATAAAGTCATCACAATTTTTGGGGGTATTACTATGTATTAGAGAAGTAGAGGAACTGAAACTTTGAAATTTGCTAATTTTTCCAAATTTTTGGTAAATTTGGTATTTTTTTTATGCAAAAACTTTTTTGATGAAATTTTAGCAGTGTCATGAAGTACAATATGTGACGAAAAAACAATCTCAGAATGGCCTGGGTAAGTAAAGGTGTTTAAAAAGTTATTCACACACAAAGTGACACTGGTCAGATTTTCAAAAAATTGCCAAGTCCTTAAGGTAAAATAAGGCCGAGTCCTTAAGGGGTTAATCATGGGCAGTATGGTGGCTCAGTGGTTAGCAGTGGTGCCTTGCTGCTCTGGGGTCCGAGTTTAGTCTGACCAAGGAAAATATCTGCATGGACTTTGTATGTTCTCCCTGTGTTTGTGTGGGTTTCCTCCCACACTTAAAAGACATACTTAGATTGTGAGCTTGATTGGGGACAGCATGATGCTAATGTCTGTAAAGAGCTGTGCTATATAAGTGAGCAAAATAATGACAATATACTGCATGATAAACAACTTTTAGGATACAGCAATGTGGGATGGATACTGTGCAGATTTTACACTACAGATTTGCATTTTACAGTACTAGTAAAGTGCATGATATCCACAAATGGCAAAAACTCACCTCTGGTGTTGATTTTAAGGAGGCTGTGTCACCAGGATCAACCCTACTGAACCAGGCATACTGGCTGCTACGGCTCATCATGCTGATATCTTTCTTTTGTCAGTATCATAAACAGCTGCAGTGAAATATCCATTTCTATTCATATGCAAATGAGAATCTCGAGCACCAGGAGGTAGGATGGAATCCTTTGAGCACTGCTTTGTAAAAGCCCCTGTGCTCGGCACATTCCATCTCTTTCCCTTCATTGACAGGGCTAGACATGCTGAGGTCAGAGCTGTGTGGTAGCATGTAAATATCATATACTATACTATAGCTTCACCACATTGAGATCTGCTCAAAAAGCTAATCTACATATTACTGCTTTATTCACAGGCACAATATATGATTATACAGACACCAGTAATATATGTTCGTTTATAAGCATGGAAAAAACAGACCCCTGGCTAAGTGATTGGTTATGCATGTAGAGATCCCAGGTTTGAATCTTGGGAGAAACATCGCCAGTTTTTTTCTTCCACATTTATCCAATAAGAAAAGACTATTATATTGACAATGTTATTATTTTTTTTTTTTTTTCAAAAGCTGATAACTATTACTGGTTTGTTATCATAAAAAACCCAAATATTCTCAATATGGTAAGGTGCTGGTATTATTATTATCATCAATATATTATTATAGTATAGCCTTTTAATATGGTTTTGAATAAGAGAAAAAAATAACAGAATATGTAGATCTCTTCTGGGATTTGAACCTACGATCTCCCACATCCATGGTAAATTACCATACCATATCATCACCACATAGATATATTATTTTTTTTCTATGCTTATAAGCGATCACATATTACTGGTGTCATAATAATCATATTTTGTGTCTGTGAATAAAGCCGTAATATGTAGATTAGCTTTCTGTGCAGATCTCAGTGTGGTGAAGCTATACTGTATAGAATATATGATATTTACATGCTAGCACACAGCTCTGCCCTCAGCATGTCTAGCCCTGTCAATCAAGGAGAGGGGGGCATGTGCAGAGCACAGGGGTGTTACAAAGCAGTGCTTAGACGATTCAGCCCAGCCATCTAGTGCTCCAATTACTCATTTGCATATAAATAAAAACACAGATTTTAATCCGCATGATGAGCCCTACCAGCCAGTATGTCTGGTGCAACAGGGTTGATCCTGGTGACAGCCTCTTTAAATTCACTGCATGTTAATACTCACTGCAGTTTCAACCTTTGCGATTCATAGGGAGAAATCTACAGCAAATCCACTGCAACAAATTTGTTGTGTAGTTGTACTCTAAGGAAAAAACCAAAAAAACTGATTGGATAATTTTTTTTTTTTTTGTTTATCCCTCCCACTAGTTCTTTTGCACAATTAAATAATTTATGTCTCCACATTATGAGAGTGATAACTATCTCTTATATATATAAAAACAAATTTCTGTCTGTCTGTTTTTTATGCGCGCCAAATGACTGGAACGATCTGCACCAAATTGGACACATAGGCACATCAGGTGTCTGGAAAGGTTTTAGACCAGGTCTCGGCTTTCTAGGATGTACAATTCCTGAGATATTTCACAAAGGCTGTAGTAGCCAAAACAGGTTCGCTTCACCTTATTTCATACAATAAATATCAATATTGGGGACGTTTGTTGTAAAAAGAAAACAAAAAATCTTTATTGGACCATTAATTATAAAATAGAGGAAAGACTTGTAAACAAACAACCCGACTACACATTTGTTTTTATGCTAGTATGATATGGGTAATGAACCAATCACTGCCTCATTCTAAGCTTTACACCCCGTATTTTCCTGGGGTGTGTGATTTTACCAACTCAAATGTGATAGTGGCGTTCAGAAATAGGTGCACACTCCCCAGCACTCAGATGCCTGAATTACCTCAAAATACTGACTGCTAGAACCTATCTAGGTAAGGGTACCCTGTCCTCCTGCACTCAATTCCTGCTTTGCATTGTTACAGCTGGATTGCGACTAGAGTACCCCCCGGTCAGTAAGGGGTTGATTTAACTGTCCCTGCTGCTAACTGCTATATTGTGTCTATGCTCAACATCCCTGGTCCTGTGCACCTATTTCTGAATGCCACTATCGCATTCGAGTTGGTAAAATAACACACCCCGTATTTTCCTTGGGTGTAAGTGATTTTAAGCTTAGTATGATGCGGTGATTGGTTCATTACCCATATCAAACTAGCATAAAAACAAATCTGTAGTGCCGGGTTGTTTGTTTACAAGTCTTTCCCCTATTTTATAATTAAGGATCCAATAAAGATTTTTCCCATGTAATCACCATGACGGCCACACAGGAGATTGACCCATGACCTCTGTGGGGGCGGGAACAGAGAAGAGGTTAAATTGCCCCCACCCACCACCACACCTCAGTGTTCCTGTCCCCACTGTGGCCAGGGTCAGAGAAGAGTCTCCCTGCGGGTCGGCAGGGAGATGAAGATGGGAGAATTCTACCTCCTACAACTTTTTTATTTTTTCATTGTCACCGGGAGGTTCCGTGGTCGGTCTCCTGGTCACCTGTAGCTCAGCACAGTGAGCTCCCCAGTCCGCCGGTGGCTTCGGGCTAATGCTGAGCTGGGGGTAGTGGGAGGGCTCGCTCTGGCTGGTCCGGAGCCTGCTCCCGTGCCGCGAAGGGCAGTGAGCGGCTGGAATGCGCGCACGCCGACGTGTGACATTTTCTTCCGGCGCCCGGTCATGTGGCCCAACCCGGAAGTGGAAGCACAGAGGGCAGAGAAGTTTGAATAAAAAGCGGAAAAGCCACGATGACTCTGATCTGAGGTCTGAACAATCTGTAAGTAAGATCCCTGCTGCTTTATAATGTCTGGTCCAGACTTACAAACTTCTGTGGAGCTCGAGTCTCCCTCTCTGCCTGCTGTGAGTATCCCCCTGTGGGGTCTGCTTCATATATGTGTCCTTTATAGACCAAATCCTCATGGCTTTTTTCCATGTATGTTTCAGGCTAAAGAGGCCCAGAATTTTTTTAAAAAATCTCCACGTTGCATCTCCTGTGCTAAACGTTTGCCTGACTATTATGGAAAGAAGCTATGCAAGGACTGTATTTCTAATGTGATCCATCAGGAGCAGCCGTCTTTATAGGAAAGCATTAGAACGGTGGTTCAGGAGGAGCTCAGGGCTGCCAGAGTTGTGACGTCAGAGCCCCAGGGTCCGCCACCTCCTAAACGGCCACGCACAAAAGTTATTTCCTCATCAGAATCTAAGGATGCTGTGGAAAGAGCCTCCTCTTCCATGCATTATGAGGATGTCTCCTCTCTCTGAAGGAGAAATTTATGAGAGTAATAAGAAATTCTATTTTATTGCCGTCAGGGCAACTATGGGGATTGAGGAAGCCCCTAACCCCATTCAATACAGGATGAGATGTTCGGTGGCCTGAGAGTTATAAAATCCAAAGTATTTCCTATAAATGAAAACATTAAAGTGATGATTATGGAAGAATGGTCTGAACCAGAAAAAAGATTGGGAATTTCTAAAGAATTTAAGAATCGCCTGTTTGATCCATCCCAGTCTAAATTGTTTGATGAAACCCCCCAAGATTGATGTACAGGTGGCCAAGGTCAATAAAAAGACGGCTCTCCCATTCGAGGATGCGGCTCAGCTTAGGGATGCCATGGAGCGTAAGGCTGGAAATCTTGGGAGGCTTCCATGTACAATATTAAAACTAATATAGCGGCTACTTCCGTGGCTAGATCTATGTATCTGTGGCTTAATGAATTAGAGAACCACATCAAAAACAAAACCTCTAGAGAAAAGATTTTACCATCTATTCCTCTGTTAAAATCAGCTACTGGTTTCCTGGAAGACGCCTCAGCTGAGTCTATTAGATTTGGTGCAAAAGAGTCAGGTTTTTCCAATGCAGCGCGTAGGGCATTATGGATGAAGTCATGGTCGGGTGATAAGACATCCAAGCAAAAATTAATTTCTATTCCCTTTAGTATGTTTTTGGTCCGGTGCTAGGGAGAAATTTCCTCCTCAAACCCCAGTCCAGATCAGAAGATAAACAATGACGCCATTGTCGGGGGGAGACTACGAAAGTTCCTGGGTCTATGGACCATAACATCCGGGAATCCTTGGGCCTTGGAAATTCTCCAAAACGGTTACAAAATAGAATTCACCTCTCTCCCCCCTTCAAGGTTTGTAGTGACAAATTCTCCCTCCAAACTAGGCAATCTAAATATTTACAAAGGTGTCCAGGATCTCTTGAAGAAAGGGGCAATAATTCCGGTCCCCCCTTCTCAACAAGGTCTGGGATTTTACTCAACCTTATTCCTGGTGAAAAAGAAGGAGGGAGAATTTCGTACCATAATAAACCTGAAACAGCTAAACGAATTCATCCTATACAGGCGATTCAAGATGGAGTCCCTAAAGTCTATAGTCCCCCTAATAAAATTAGGGGCATTCATGTGTTCAGTCGATCTGAAAGACACTTATCTGCATGTCCCTATTCATCCGCATCACCAAAAGTATCTCAGGTTTGTAATACTGAATCCATCCAATCAAATCCTCCACTTTCAATTTGTAGCCCTACCATTTAGAATCTCAGCAGCTCCAAGACTGTTCACCAAACTGAAGATAGAGATGATATCTCCACTGAGACAGGAGGGGCTGAATATCGTGCCATATCTGGACGATTTTCTAATCATTGCAGATTCAAGGGAACTCCTAATGTCAGATTTGGAAATATTCTTATCCCGTCTGGAGATGTTGGGGTGGATAAGTGAACAAGCCAAAGTCTATGCTGATTCCTTCCACAAAGATACAGTTTTTAGGAGTAATATTGGACTCTTGGAAACAGTCGACCTTTCTCCCGCAGAGCAAGATCCAATCGCTAAAGCACAAAGTGAGATCCTTTCAACATCAGAGAAAATGCTCGGTAAAGGAAGTAATGAGATGCCTAGGTCTTCTAACCTCTTGTATTCCCTCTGTAGACTGGGCTCAAGCTCATTGCTGTGTGATCCAGAATTGGCTGATATCCCAGTGAAACAAGAAGATGGGTTCCCTTGAAACCAAGCTTTGGATTCCAAGTTGGGTGGCCTGGTGGACAAAGGAGGATAGGGTCTCCTTCTGTAACGGTAATTACATACACCAGCAAAGTAGGTTGGGGAGCAAAGATAGGGGGAGAGTACTTCCAAGGGTCCTGGAGCCACAACATTGCCAGCCAATCCTCGAACTGCAGAGAGTTGTATGCAGTAATGCAAGCCCTGTTCTCAGCCCAACATCTAGTAAAGAAACAACACGTAAAAATTCTGTCAGACAACACAACGGTAGTCGCCTACCTGAACCATCAGGGAGGAACAAGATCAAGGAAACTCCAGGAAGTTGCCCAGAAGATCTTTTCCTTTGCGGATAAAGAGCTAAGGTCCGTCTCAGCGATGCACCTGAGAGGTTCTTCGAATGTGGAAGCGGATTATCTAAGCAGACAGACGTTAGACCAGACAGAGTGGGCTCTCAATCAGGAGGTGTTCGACATGTTGACGGAGAGATGGGGTCTACCTGTAATAGACCTCTTTGCAACAAGGAGAAATGCAAAACTCAAAACATTCTGCTCCTTGAATGCGGTGGATCGACCATGGAGAATAGATGCTTTTTCCCTGACATGGCATTGGAACCTGGCATATGCGTTTCCGCCTCTTCCTCTCATTCCAAGAGTGATCCAGAAGGTTTTAAAAGGGAAGACTACAATAATATTGATTACTCCCTTTTGGCCCAAGAGGAGTTGGTTTGCTCCGCTCCTCCGACTAGCAGTGGACGATCCATTCACACTTCCACTCAGAGGAGATATCCTGCATCATGGACCTATTCTCCATCCTCACCCGGAATTCCTGAAACTCACGGCCTTGATCCTGAGGTCTCCATTTTAAGGGTTCAGGGTCTTTCAGATAGAGTTATTGCTACTCTGAAGCATTGAAGGAAAAAGGTAACATCTGATGATAAAATTTCACTAAGGCTGGATCCAGGGTTTCTCCCAAAAGTGGCCTCTGATAAAAACAGGAGCCAAGAGATTATTTTACCTTCCTTTTTGAACAATCCGAGAAATAGAGAGGAAGAGTCCTATCATTCTATAGATGTTAGACGTGTTGTCCTGAGATATTTAGAGGTTTCCAAGGAGTTTAGGAAATCAGACAAATTACTAGTACAGTTTTCTAGTAGAAATAAAGGATCCAGGGCCTCCAAATCCACTATAGCTAGGTGGTTAAAGGATACCATTATCTTATGTTTTAGGAATCAGAATTTTAGATCCGCCATCTAATATTCAAGCTCATTTCACCAGAGCCATGTCCACTACTTATGCCGAAAGAGCAGGTGCCTCTTTAGAGGATATGTGTAGAGCTGCTTCATGGTCCAGCAGTTATACTTTTGTGAAGCATTACAGATTAGACTTGTCTAGCTCTGCGGGCCTCTCCTTCGGTCGGAAGGTTCTGCAGGCAGTTGCCCCACCCCCCTCTGAGTAATTTTATAACTCTCCTGTGTGGCCATCATGGTGATAACATGGGAAAACCGGAATTAGACTTACCATTAATTTAGTTTCCATGAAATCACCGCGACGGCCCTTATTTCCCTCCCCTCAATTGTGATATTACCTTTCTTCTCCTGGTATGAAGTAATACTAGGAATCCTGAATTCTAATTCAACTTTTGTCTATTTTTGGCACTTGTTGGGATCTTTGGAAACACTGAGATATGGTGGTGGGAGGGGGCAATTTAACCTCTTCTCTGTTCCTGCCCCCACAGAGGTCATGGGTCAATCTCCTTTGTGGCCGTCATGGGGATTTCATGGAAACTGAATTACCGGTAAGTCTAATTCCGGTTATTTGTTTTCTTTTTACAACAAGCGTCCCCAATATTGATGTTTATTCCTGAGATATTCCCAAAAATGGAAATATGGCACCATCACATGACCTGCATTAGCCAATAGAAGCCTGCAGGTCTTTGACTCATTGAAGATCGCAGGTCCTCCAGTCTCGATATAAACACAGTTTTACACCAGGTTTCCATAACGACCTATCTATTTTTCTTCACTGCTGGAGATCACCTTTAAAGGGGCAGGGTGCTGTCAATGACTGTTAAGGGAGTGGAGTGCTGTGGAAGTCACAGTTAAGGGAGCAGGCTGCTGTGGAGGTCACAGTTAACAGTGACCTCCACAGCAGTTGCCCCTTTAATAGTGGCTGCTGCCCACTTAGTGACCTCCACAGCGGCCTGGCCCTTTTAATGCTAGAGTGCTTTGCAAAAATATTCACCCCCTTGACTTTTTTCGTATTTTGGTGCCTCACAACCTGGAATTAACATTTTAATTTACAGAACATGCCCACAAATTTGAAGATGATTTGCTGAAACACATCCTCACAGCATGATGCGGCCACCACCATGTTTCACTGTGGGGATGGTGTTCTTTGGGTTATGTGTTGGTTTTGCACCAGACATAGCGTTTTCTTTGATGGCCAAAAAGTTCAATTTTAGTCTCATTAGACCAGAGCACCTTCCCTCCAAGTGCCTTTTTGCTTTCAGCTGAAAGTAATGGCTTTCTTCTGGCCACTCTGCCCTAAAGCCCAACTCTATGGAGCGTACGGCTTATTGTCGTCCTATGTACAGATACTCCAGTCTCTGCTGTGGAACTCTGCAGCTCCTCCAGGGTTACCTTAGGTATCTGTGCTGCCTCTCTGATTAATGCCCTCCTTGCCCGGTCTGTGAGTTTTGGTGGGCAGCCGTCTCTTAGCAGGTTCGCTGTTGTGCCATGTTCTTTCTATTTGGTTATGATAGATTTGAGGGTCTCCTGGGTAGGGTTGTTTCGGGGATCGAACTTTCGATACGCAATCTATACTTTAATGCCAGTATCGATTCGGTACTGGGATGTTAGTTTTTTCAATACTAGACTGCTCTAATATCTCCACTAATGAGAGAACACAGCATGTGCCACGCTCGGCACACACTATGGTCTCTGCGGCCAAACAGTGGAGAAGGAGGGAGGAAGGGAATCCCTCCCTCCTATGACGCGGCCGCCGCTGAGCCGTGGCTAATTAATGCAGGAGGAGGGATTTGGGAGCTCGGCGAACGGCAGCAGCCTCCACCTCCTGAGTGTCCTGTGTCCTCATCCACTGTCGGCCCAAGTCCCGAGTCAAGCAGCCAGCAGAGCAAGTACCCGGCCTGGCCCACTGCACCACCAGATAATTATCCTTTAATACAAATACATGAGGCGGGTGCCGGTGGTATCTGTACTAAAGGTTAATTATCATTGGTGGTCCCCTCTACCCTCCCCTCCTCATTGGTGGCAGTTCCAATCGGAGCCCCAGCAGTGTAATCCTGGGGCTCCAGTCGGTAACCATGGCAACCAGGACGCTACTGAAGCCCTGGCTGCCATGGTGAGCTCACTGCTGCTGTGTGGACAGGGCAGCAGGGAGAGTGTGAGATCCTATTCACCCTGATAGAGCTCTATTAGGGTGAATAGGACAAGGGATGAAAGATCCCAGGTTCTAGCCCCTAAGGCCCCTTTCACACGGGCGAGTTTTCCGGGCGGGTGCAGGAGGAGGACGCATTGCACCCGCACTGAATCCGGACCCATTCATTTCTATGGGGCTGTGCACATGAGCGGTGATTTTCACGCATCACTTCTGCGTTGCATGAAAATCGCAGCATGCTCTATATTGTGCGTTTTTCACGCAACGCAGGCCCCATAGAAGTGAATGGGGCTGCGGGAAAATCGCAAGCATCCGCAAACAAGTGCGGATGCGTTGCGATTTTCCCGCATGGTTGCTTAGCAATAGGACCCGATCTTTATTATTTTCCCTTATTTCCCCTTATAACCATGTTATAATAGCATTCCTAATGCATAGTAAAATGAAGTGGAAGGGGTTAAAAATAATAAAAGTTAACTTACCTTAGCCACTTGATGGCGTAGTTGCGATCTGTCCTCTCTTTCCCAGCATCAGCTAAGAACTAAAGGACCTGTGATGACGTCACATCACATGGTCCATCTTACCATGGTGATGGACCATGTGATGTGACGTCATCATAGGTCCTTTAGCTCTTAGCTGATGCTGGGAAAGAGAGGACAGATCGCAACTACGCCATCAAGTGGCTAAGGTAAGTTAACTTTTATTATTTTTAACCCCTTCCACTTCATTTTACTATGCATTCATTATTAAGAATGCCATTATTTCCCCTTATAACCATGTTATAAGGGAAAATAATCAATTCTCCAGAAGACCCGAAACCGGACTTCAGTGATGAAGTCCGGCTTCGGGTCTGGGTACCAAACATGGCGATTTTTCTCACGTGCGTGCAAAATGCATTACAAACGTTTGCACCCACACGGGAAAATCGCACATATTCCCGCAACGCACCCGCCTCTGATCCGGGCGTCAAACATGACGCCCGTGTGAAAGAGGCCTAAGGGGGGAAATAGTTATTAAATAAACAGTGTAAAAAAAAAAAAAAGTTTCAAAAACCCTCACCAAAATAGTAAGTATAAATCACCCCCTTTTCCAATACGTTTATTTATTTATTGTTTATATATTTTAGATCACATATGGCCATGTCTAAAAAGTCCAAACTTTTAAAATATTTTAAAAAAATCTATGCGGTGACCGCCGTAACAGAAAAAAACAAAACGCACAATTCGCTATTTTTTTTTTTTTTGTCACCTTTTCCCCCCCCAAAAAAAGGATGGGACTGTTTGATTATGGGCTGGACGTTTCATAAAATGCAGAATGCACACGGCTTTTGGGGTTTCATTTTTTCCGCATGGTATCGAGTATCGCAATACTTTATGGTATCAAAACAACCCTACTCCTGGGGATCATCAAAGATTTGGATATTTTTTTTATAACCTAACCCTGACTGGTACTTCTCAACAACATTGTCCCTTACTTGTTTGGAGAGTTCCTTGGTTAGTGATGCCTCTTAGGTGTTGCAGCCTCTGGGGCCTTTCAAAAAAGGTGTGTATATGTAATGACAGATCATGTGACACTTAGATTGCACACAGGTGGACATCATTTCACGAATTATGTGACTTCTGAAGGTAATTGGTTGCACCAGAGCTTTTTATGGGCTTACTAACAAAGGGGGTGAATACGCACATGCCAATTTTCTGTTTTCTAATTCTGAACAATAGTTTTATTTCTATATGTTTCTTATTTCACTTCACCAACTTAGACTATTGTGTTCTGATCCATCACATAAATTTCAGATTAACAAAACATTGAACTTAAGGCTGTAATGTAACAATACGAAAAAAGTCAAGAGGGTGAATACATTTGCAAGGCATTATACATGATTGTCTCAACAATTTTTAAATTAATAGGCTATGGTGTCGCGCTGCACACGACATTTGCAAAAAATTCGCCCAAGATGGATTTTTCTGCGACTGTCACGTCGCAGCATGTCACATTTTGCAGTGCAACACCATAGACTATCATTATAAAAATTGTCGGGCCACATGTAGCAGTGTAGTTGTGCCATATGCGTTGTGCAGCCCTAGCCTAAAGCTGACCTACAGCAGTGAAGAAAAATGGCTGGGTTGTTATGGAAACCTGCAAACTTCTATTGGCTGATAAGGGACATGGGACTATGTGTATGGCAGTTGGGATATGAAGAGAAACTTGCAGGCTTGTATTGGCTAATGCAGGTCATTTTTTGGGAATATCTCCGGAACGGTACGTCATAGAGAGCTGTGACCCCCACAAGATTTCTTTCCAGGTAGCAAGGGATGTGTATATCAAGTTTCGTTGAAATCGATGGTTGCATCTGAGTGATCGCGGAACATACATACACACACACCCATCCTTCTTTATATATATTAGAGAATACAAGATATACAGACACTGGCTTGAGAAAGGCTCTATGGATGAACTGAAACGTTGCTGCACATCGATGAATAAATTTCTTCACGTTTTGGAACCTTAGAGTGCTGTCAATTTTTCCTTTTCTATTATTGCGTAGGAAGCTCATACCCTGGGACATAGCACCTGTTTTTAAATTATTTAGTTAATGCCGCCATTTTATATATATATATATATATATATACCCACACACATATGTACATACACACACTTGTATAGTGTGTGTTTAAAAAAAATATATTTCATGTACTTGTCCTTTTTGTGTTCCACTTCGAATTCTGGCACTAGTCCACCCAGAACACAAAGAAGTAGGCCAAATAATCTTAAAGGGAATCTGTCACCTGCATATTACCAATTTTTCTTTCCATTAATCCAGGTGTATAAATTACCTCATTTCCATATGTCTTCTTCTTTTAATTGTTTGTCTTGTATTTGTAAAAAAACACTTTATCCAATATGCAAATTAGGCTGTAAGGAGCCCAGAGGGGCGTTTTTCTTCTTCCAAGGTGCCCAGGTACGTCCCCCTGATGTGCCCGGTCCGCCTAAATTTGAAAAACAGGAACGCCTCCAGCATGTAAAATCGCCTCCCAGAGGCAAGGCTAAGTGCTCCAAAACTGCCCCCCCCCCCCATACCTCTGCTTTCTGCCAGAAACATCCCTGATCCTCCTCTCGTCGGCAGCCCCAAATCTCGAGCAGGCGTAGTGCCAGGTATTGCCTGCGCAATTGTGGCAACTGAGGGAAACAGCGTCACTGGGCTCGGCGCATGTGAAAAAATTGTGCGAAAAATTCATTCTCACCATCAGGGAACATGAGGAGGAATTTATTCCGCACATAGATAATGACCTCCTCACTCAACTGGTGGAGGCACGGCTGGCGTTGTGGGATTACACCGACCACCAACACACCGATTATGGGAAGACATTTGCTCCACATTCATTCCATCATGGGAGGACCTCTCGCCAAAGGCACAGGTTCAGTGTCCTAGGTTTTGCAATATACACTAAAATGTAGCTGTGATATCTATGCATATAAAAATATTTTTTCATTATTTTACAGGTGAAAAAAATATCACTAGGTAGCAGTTAATGAGGGACCACTTCAAGAAAGATTACAACACAACTTCGGGCCCCGAATATTTTATTATATCTTTTCATGGGACAACACTGTATATATGACCTTTTTTTATACAATGTAAAGTAGTCAGTGTACAGCTTGTACAACCACGTAAATTTAGTATGTTCTCAAAATAACACAGCGCCATTAATGTCTAATCTGCTGGCAACAAATGTGAGTACACCACTAAGTGAAAAAGGACAAATTGTGCCCAAAGTGTCAATATTTTGTGTGCCCACCATTATTTTCCAGCACTACCTTAAATCTCTTGGGCATGGAGTTCAATAGTGCTTCACATGGGTATTCCCATCTCAGACAATGGTGGCATATTGCTAGGATATGCCCCCATTGTCTGATAGGTGCGGGTCCCACACCTACAACGAGAACAAAGTAAGTGCTGTGGCTGTAGGACCCCGGATTTCCCGGGGCCCGTCTACCACCAAGCGCTGCTCCCATAGAAGTGAATGGGAGCGCACTGCGCTTGCGCGGCCCATGCTCCCATTCGTTTCTATGGGGCAGGCCGAAATAGCCGAGCCAGCACTCGGCTATTTTCAGCTGCCTTATAGAAATTAATGGAGGGCGGCTGCACATTCCGAAGGGAGGGGATTGTGCTCTGCTTCAGTACATGTTCACAGTACATGTTGGCATTCATGGTTCCCTCAATGAACTGTAGCTCCCCACAGCCAGCAGCACTCATGCAGCCCCAAACCATGAAACCCCCCCACCTTTCTTCACTGTGGGCAAGGCACACTTATCTTTGTACTCCTCACCTGGTTGCCACCACACATGCTTGACACTATGTGAACAAAATAAGTTTATCTTGGTCTCATAAGACCACAGGACACTGTTCCAGTAATCCATGTCCTTAGTCGTCTTGTCTTCAGCAAACTGTTTGTGGGCTTTCTTGTGCATCATCTTTAGAAGAGGCTTCATTCTGGGATGACAGCTACTGTATGCAGACCAATTTGATGCAGTGTGCGGCATATGGTCTGAGCACTGACTGGCTGACCCCACCACCACCACCACTGCTTTAACCTCTACAGCAATGCTGGCAGCACCCATATGTCCATTTTGAAAAGACAACCTCTGGATATGACACAGATCATGTACACTCAACTTTCTTGGTCGACGATGGTGAGGTCTGTTTTAAATGGAACCAATCGTGTTAATCCTCTGTATGGTCTTGGCAATTTTTTTTTAAGCCTAGGCCATCTTTATTTAGAGCAACAATTCTTTTTTTCAGATCCTAAGAGTTCTTTGCCAAGAGGTGCCATGCTGAACTTCCAGTGACCAGTAAAAGGATGTGAGAGCGTTAACACCAAATTTAACACACCAGCTCCCCATTCACACCTGAGACCTTGAAACACTAACGAGTCACATAAAACCAGGAGATAAAATGGCTAATTGGGCACAATTTGGCCATTTTTTTTACTTAGGGGTGTACTCACTATCGTTGCCAGTGGTTTAGACATTAATAGTTGTGTGTTGTTATTTTCAGGCAGGGCCGGTGCAAGGATTTTTGCCGCCCTAGGCAAGATAAAAATTGACGCAAAGGCCGTGAGCAGTCCGTGGTATCCTGGCCTGGAATCCTGCAGAGAGCAGAAGCACACGGTGTCATTGGTTGCTATGACGCCATGCGCTTCGTGCCGCTGCTACAGTACTGTAATACACTGGTATGATCTATACCAGGCATGCCCAACCTCCGGTCCTCCAGATGTGGCAAAACTACAACTCCCAGCATGCCTTGACAGCCTACGGCAAGGCATGGTGGGAGTTGTAGTTTTAAAACATCTGGAGGGCCGTAGGTTGAGCATGCCTGATCTATACTATTGTATTAGAGTACTGTAGCGGCGGCACAAAGCGCACGGCGTGATAGCAACCAATGACGCTGTGCGCTCCTGCTCTCTGCAGGATTCCAGGCCGGGATACCACTGACCGCTCACGGCCGTGTGCATCTGCGGTCTAACCCTCAGTATGCCCTGACAGCAACAGATTATAAGAGAATGCTGAGGATTGTAGTATCACAGGGATATAGCCTGCCCAGTGACCCCAAATGGCCAGAATGACCTCATAAGATCTGTGACTGCTCCATCTACCATGTTTACCACTCCTATATCCCTGTGATACTACAATCCTCAGCATTCTCTTATAATCTGTTGCTGAGCCTGTCAGGGCATGTTGATTGTTATAGCTTTGCAACTCTTTAGGTCCTGGCTAGGCAGCTAGGCCTAGCTAGGCTATATATGCCTGCACTCAACTTAAATGATCTGTAATGACTCTACAAGTTGAACAACTTGACAAAGGCTTCCTTGAGCTGAAACGTTGCATCTGGAATAAACATCACAGCATTGGATGTGCTGTCTCCCCCCTTTTTTTTTCCCAGTATTTTTGTTTGCTCACGCGTGTGGGGGATTTTTTATCCCTGGAGACGAGCACCCATGACTTGGACAACTAAGGAGTGCTGTTCAACACCCATGTTTTTACATCTTCTGGACAAATTATTCTACTACCGCCAATACTGTGCCGCTATGCTCCCCAATACTATACTGCAGTATAATACCTCTGATAATACTAGTACCACACAGAGCCCATCATATAAAATACCCCTTCTTTGTGGCCTCAGTAGATGCCCCTACAGTGCCCACCAATAATGTGCTGGCAAGAAGTGCCACTTAATAATGTACCAGTAAAAAGTGCCCCCAATGATGCCCCCCCGGCCTTAATGTCACATTACTCCCTCTCTATCCATGGCACATTTCTCCCCCTCCATGAGCCTGGGCCTGGCAGCAGCAAATCTTTGAATCAAAGCACCCCCCCCCCCCACCCATGGCCCACTAATGGCACATTTCCCCCTCCATGGGCCTGGGCCTGGCAGCAGCACATCTTTGAATGGACCCCCGCAGGGCACAATAATGGCAGATTTTCCACCTTCATGGGCCTGGCAGCAGCACGTCTTCCTCCCCTCCAATCCAATTTGATCCGATAAACCTTGAAGGAGCGGGCATCTGGTTCTGCCATGTCTTTTCAGATAACATACCGTCTTTATATTCTCTGATAGTATTCTGACATGCTGATCTTGGAGAAGGTGCTTGGCTGCTCTCAGTATCTTCAGCACTGCCTTCAGTTCCTGGTAATTTGAGGACTTTTTTCTGTCCTGAAGGACCCAAGAACCCTGGAAGAGATATTGGTTTACATGCCAATGGCCAATGGTCAGGAGGCATGTCAACCCCTAGGTCCTGTATCCACCTGTCTACGTATGGAGGGCGGTAATCCGAACGCGGCGCAACCAGCAATTGATAGAACTCGGAGAGGGAATATCGATATATGCCTGATCCGATACATGCCTTCTCAAAGGGAGTAAGAGACCTGTCAAACCCTGGGGAAGAGGGGATAGTAGAAAGAAAATGCGACAACTGTCACGACCTCCATTGTCCGAAGGGACAGGGGTCCGAGAAATTCAACAATTCAGTATAAGTGAGCCATCTGCCTGAAGACCCGAAGAACGGGGCTTGGGACTTACCAGTAGTCTGCCATTGCACAAAAGGACCACCAGTACAACCCGGCGGGAAGCTGGGGTTACCCAAGATAGGGAGCATGGGGGATGGGGCTGGTGAGATCGTGGAGATAGAGCTAGCTTTACGAAATTGTGATAAAGTAGGGCCAATGGTAGGATGAGAGGACAGAGTCAGCGAGATGGCCATTTCCACCCAAGGCAAGTAGCAAGAGGAGATCTTGAATAGGACTGTTCCAGGGAGACCCACTGTTTAAAAGTCGCATGTCGACCCCAGTCCACCACCCTCTGTAGCATGGAAGCCACATAGTATTTACGCAAGTCAGGAACCCCCAAACCCCCCTTTTCTTTCGGGATATGGAGTAGGGATCTCGCCAGTCTCGGTTTGCCATGTGCCCAGATAAATCTGAAAAGGTCACGGTGAGCTGTATCAAAGAAACTCAAGGGGATTTTAATAGGGAGGATCTGAAACAGGTACAGCAGATGTGGCAGGACATTCATCTTGAAAATAGCACCACGGCCAAACCAGGTATAAATGCCCTTAGACCATCTCTTTAAATCCTCCCTAATTGTGCCCAAAAAGGGGGCATAGTTTCTAGCATATACCTCTTTCAGATCCTTCGGAACAAAAGTGCCCAAATATTTGATAGCCCCCACTATCCACCTAAACGAGAAGGAAGAAGCGAGGTCGGCCTCCAGGGAGGTCGGGAGGGAAACATTTAGGGCCTCCGATTTTTGAAAGTTGATCTTAAGGTTGGAAAGGGTGTGAAACGTGTTAAACTCCGCAATTAGATTCGGGAAAGAGACCCTAGGTGTAGTGATAGCAAACATTAAGTCATCAGCATAAGCCGCAATCTTATACTCCCGCCCACTTACCCTAAGGCCCGAGATGTCAGGACGATTCAGAATCGATCGAAGGAGGGGCTCTAAGGTCAGCACAAAAATCAGGGGGGAGAGGGGACATCCCTGTCTTGTCCCATTCCCAATGACGAAACAGGGGGATAACACTCCGTTAACCTTCGCGGCGGTAGTGGGCGATGTATAGAGAGAACAAATCCAAGCCAACATAGGACCTGTGATTCCCACATGATTCAGTACCTCAAACAACCAGGGCCATCCCACCCTGTCGAATGCCTTCTCAGCATCGGTAGATGAGAGCCAAAGGGGGGCGCCCTGCAGCTTGGCGCAGTGAATCAAGTTCAGAACCTTGGTAGTATTGTCCCTAGCCTCCCTAGAGGGGATGAACCCTACCTGATCCACGTGGATAAGATCAGTTAACAAAAGGTGCAAGGCGTGTGGCAAGAATTTTAGAGAACAACTTTGAGATCAACATTTAACAGGGATATAGGCCTTTAACTAGCACAAGCCAAGGGGTACTTCCCCTCTTTGTGGATAACTGTAATATGGGCATGCGTCATGTCAGAGGGGAGAGGAGTCCCTGAGGTAATGACGTTCAAGGCTTTAACGAAGGGGGGCCTGGAGGACCGACTGGAACTGCTTATAATACGAGGCAGGTAGGCCATCAGGGCCTGGAGCTTTACTGGGTTGCATCGATTTCAGAGCCTCAGAGAGTTTCTCAACCGTGATAGGGCTGCTGAGACCTGCAGTAGCTTCAGGGGATATTTTGGGGAGTCCCAAGTCCATCGCCGCAGATAGAGGGGCCAGCAGGCGTAGAATGTGGCAAATTGTACAAGTCCCAGTAAAAGTGAGCAAAGGCTTCCGCTATGGAGTCGGGGTTATGAACATGAGGTCCCTTGGCAGAGGCAACCCGGGGTATATAGTTTCGCGCTCTTTGCTCACGTAATGACCTGGCCAGCAATTTGCCGCATTTGTTACCATATTCAAAGAAGTGTCTACAACCCTTAGCAAGGATAGCTTTCGTACGGATATCTAATTTCTCTCGAAGTTTTCCCCTAGCCAGGCACTTCGGGTTTCTTATCCCAGCCCTTCACACTACAAACGGTACCAGACAAGGGTGCCCCTTGTCACCCTTATTGTTTAATCTGGCTCTTGAACCTCTGGCGAGAGCGATCTCGAAGGAGGATGGAATTAGAGGAATAAGAATAGGCAGGAAGGAATATAAACACGCTATGTTTGCTGACGATGTGTTGTTCTTCTTGGCCCATCCACTGAGAGATGTCTCAGGTCTTTTTACTGCTAGCCCACTTCGAAACTCTCGCAGGCCTCAAGGTGAATCAGAATAAGTGCGAGCTACTAGATCCTTCTCCTAAAGTCTCGCCACAAACATGGAATCTGATTATAGGATCGATTAAGGTCACTAGAGCTGTGTTTCCCAACCAGTGTGCCTCCAGCTATTGCGAAACTACAACTCCCAGCATGCCTGCACAGCCAAAGGCTGTCTGGGCATGCTGGGAGTTGTAGTTTTGCAAAAGCTGGAGGCACACTGGTTGGGAAACACTGCACTAGAGGATCGATTAGGTATTTGGGTATTCAGATTGGTAGGAGACTGGGGGACCTACACTCTTTGAACTATACGCCCGTTATCACCTCCCTAATCGCTAGCCTTAAACGTTGGCAGAATCTTCCCTTATCTATCCTTGGCAGATGTCAACTAATAAAAATGATGGCATTCCCGAAATTATTGTATCATATGCAAACCTTACCCTTATTGCTAAAACATAAAAACTCATGAAATTAGAATTCTTGTCCTTCATATGGAGATCCGGGAGAAGCAGGATCTCGCTATGCAAACTTAAGCTCCCCAAGGAAAAAGGGGGTACTGCTCTGTCAGACATAATACGGTCACACAATATAGCTAGTATATTTAGACACTGTATAGACTGGGCCACGGGCACCAGTACTTTCCCCTGGAAAGGGGATTTTTCACAGGAGACAATAGCCGACACGATCCTGGCAGGTTGGGGAAAAGTTAGGAAAATTGTCATAAATGAATTATGGAGAGAAACTCAATTTAAAATAATACATAGAGCAATATATGGCTTCAGATCTCACCCAAAAAATGAACCCAACCAGCTAACCTCATGCCCCAAATGTGGGATGACAAACACGGATATACTGCATGGGCTGTAGACATGTGCACAGTTAAGAATCTTTTGGGCAGACCTGAATAAAGAGCTGTTTCAAAAACTAAAACTGATAATCACAATATACTGATCCCAAAGGGAACAAAGGGAATAAAAATAAAACTTAACTTTTAATGGTCAAGCATAAAAAAGCGCTGAAAAACAATAAAATAAGTTAAGCCTAGTCACAGGCTCAGGTAAAGCCACAAAAGCCCTTGGCGCACAGGCCCAAGAGCGACTGACCTGCCATCCAACAAAACATGCCAAACTACAGTGAAAATGAGTGATAGCCAGTAGAGATGGAGTGGAAATTGGAACGTGCTCACCCAATTAGCAGGATAATCAGCAAAGATATTCTCCACTGGATTCACTGTAGTGGTCTTCAGTAAGAGCCAAGATATGAGGCCATGTTGGAATGCAGCAGGTACAACAGGTGCAAGATGTTGATGCCGGTCTTATCTGTACAGATGATGGGGAGTAGGAGCGCTGTCCCTAATAAATCCTGACTGGGGAAGGGACTATATACTACCTATCTACACATATCTGTAGAGGGGGGTACCTTTCACTGAGGACCCTCTTCTGTGCACTAGGACAAGGGACGTTAATTATTGGGCGTCCTTATTAATGTAGTCCTTTTTTGGGGGGGGCCCTTTGGCTATTTTGTAAATCTACCCACTGGTAGTTTACTCACTAACAGTGTAGCCGGCCCTACTCTACAACATGTCATTTGTGATGCCATGACTAAAATTTCTTTGTTTTCAGTGGGTATTTTTTGATTGCTTCCTTAAGATTATTTGGAGCACACCCTACCTGTTGTGGCGTTCTGGGGGAATTTTCCCTAACTGACATGCTGATTTGTAGATGCCTGTTCATACCTGGCATACCCCCCTCTTTTGATTGGTGGTATTGCCAGTGATGATTTTGATTGACTTAATCATACTTTGACTGACCTTAGCTAATCTCGATTAACCTAAGCTACCTTGGCTATATATGTTTTGATTGACCTAAGTTATTCTTTGGAGCATTTTACATATAGATCTAAGTCCCGCTATTTATCATCACTCCCCTGATGATTTCTCGTGAATGAAACGTGGCACGTCGGGAGTTTTTTGTCCGGGAGCCCTTTACGCTTAGGGTGATTTAGGGACTCCGCCCGGGTTTAGGGACGGGGTCGCCCCTTTCGGGGCGCGTGCTCTGTGTAGATAGGTAGGGTCGCTGTTAGTCCCTTCCCCAGTCAGGATTTATTAGGGACAGCGCTTCTACTCCCCATCATCTGTACAGATAAGACCGGCATCAACATCTTGCACCTGTTGTACCTGCTGCATTCCAACATGGCCTCATATCTTGGCTCTTACTGAAGACCACTACAGTGAATCCAGTGGAGAATATCTTTGCTGATTATCCTGATGACGACGCTGCTAATTGGGTGAGCACGTTCCAATTTACACTCCATCTCTACTGGCTATCACTCATTTTCACTGTAGTTTGGCATGTTTTGTTGGATGGCAGGTCAGTCGCTCTTGGGCCTGTGCGCCAAGGGCTTTTGTGGCTTTACCTGAGCCTGTGACTAAGCTTTCCTTATTTTATTGTTTTTCAGCGCTTTTTTATGCTTGACCATTAAAAGTTAAGTTTTATTTTTATTCCCTTTGTTCCCTTTGGGATCAGTATATTGCGTTTCAAGAGTGGGAAGTTGGTTGTGTGAGGTACAGCCCCTTGATACCTTGCTTTATTGGTTTATTAAAACTGATAATCCCAGAAAATCCTGAAATGATACTCTTCCAGGCATCTGCACAGGAGAGCCTCTCACCTGATGTGATGCATTTGTTCCTTCTAGCTGCGAAGAAATGCCTATTAGTCAAATGGTTAGATAGACTTTGCCCGGATACACATGAGGTAATAGAAAAGGTCAAGAATTATCTGGTTGTAAAGCTGTTCTTGAAGTCTTCCACCCAACTGGAAGACAACCTGAAAGTGCATGCACTTCAGCCACTCTTAAAAGGCTTATTAGCCGTTGTGTGGTGAAGTGAGAAAATTACAGACTTTTTTGGGGTGTTTTAATTTCCTTTTTATTTATAGTAACATAGTAACATAGTAACATAGTATATAAGACCGAAAAAAGACATTTGTCCATCCAGTTCGGCCTGTTTCCTACAAGTTGATCCAGAGGAAGGCAAAAAACCCCTGTGAGGCAGAAGCCAATTTTCCTCACTTAAGGGGGAAAAAAATTCCTTCCCGACTCCAATCAGGCAATCAGAATAACTCCCTGGATCAACGACCCCTCTCTAGTAGCTATAGCCTGTAATATTATTACACTCCAGAAATAAATCCAGTCCCCTCTTGAATTCCTTTATTGTACTCACCATCACCACCTCCTCAGGCAGAGAGTTCCATAGTCTCACTGCTCTTACAGTGAAGAATCCTTTTCTATGTTTGTGTACAAACCTTCTTTCCTCCAGACGCAGAGTCAGTGGATTTGTCAGACACAACTCTTAGTTGACATGGCCCAGGAGCAGGCCCTGTGCCCTCACCCTGCCTCTGGCCACTTCTGTTCCCTCAGCCAGGGAAGTATTGTATGCGCTGTGGGCTCAGCTCCACTATACAGTGAGGACGAGCTACTAAAAGACAGTCAGCAGCTACTGGCAAGCCAATATGTGGAGGAGACATCTGCCGCTTCCTTCACTAGGTGAGAAAGTAGTGATGAGGAGAGTGGAGTGGGAACTGGTGTTGCGAGCGGTCCTGACCCAGAGACGGTTGAGGAGGACATCAGTGACTTGCAGACAGTACTCGATCATAAGGATGTAGCTGATCGCACTTGGGAGCCGGGTGACGAAGGGGCTTCATCGTCATCGGGAGAAGAGGGTGGCAGCTTGCCGTGAGCCAGCGGCGGAGCCAGCATGATGCCAGCATGGTCGGGATTCAGCAGGGTCGCAGCAGTGGGAGGTTGGGAACCAAACGCGCCCGGGGTAGACCACCCCCTTTGCAGGAGCCTACCTGCCTGGAAGTAGCGGTGCATGGGTTCACGGAGGCAGCGAAACTAGATTTGTGGCTGCAACTTGCAGAGTTTGCCCCGGAAAAGCTGTCCTGCCCGGCCAGTAGTTTGGCATCAGAGCGGGTGTTTAGTATGGCAGGGGCCATAGTTACCCCAAGAAGAACGAGCCTGTCCACCCAAAATGTGGAGAGACGTACCTTTGTCAAGATGAATCAGGCGTGGATCAGTCAGGATTTCCACACACCAATGCCTGATGCATCAGACTAGATCATCCATGGTGCAACACCAACACTTTGACAAAAGAGACATGTTTCTTCTGGCTACCTGCCTCAGCTACTATTCGGATGCTGCCACCTGCCTGATGCCACACACCTGATGCCAAGTGCTCCTTCTTTCACCCACCACTCTGTGGCCTCCTGATGGTTCTGCCACCTCCACAGTATGTAACCTTGCCACTCTGTGGCCTCCTGATGCTGCTCTTGCCACCTCCACACTGTCATTGTGCCACTCTGTGGCCTCCTCATGCTGCTTCCACCTCACCACTATGTCATAGGGCCACTCTGAGGACTTCTCATGCTGTTTCAACCCTCCCCATTCATGACTGGGCCACTATTTTGCCTTTCGGCCTGGCTGACATCATCATTTGACCCTTCTTCTGATCTGCCAGAAGCAAGGAAAAATGAGATGCACAATTGATCCTGTCTGTGTAGCATCTTTAAGGCCTGTATGGTTCCATCAGAATTGGCTTGTGATTTGGTAACCAAAAGCAGGAGTGGGTACAAAACACAGAAGACATGCAAATATTCCATTCACGCGTCATCTCTGTTTTGGTTATGTGTTATCTGTTGTCATGCCGTGTTGGAGCCGATTGGTTTAGGCGACAGTGGCCACACTAGGGAGCACTGCAGCCAAAATACATCAAGCAGCAAACAATCCATTAGCTGTCAGCAAGCCAACTCCAACTGGGCAAGGTAGTCAGTGACAATGGTCGCACCATCCTTGCCACCCTGAACCAGGGTTGCTTCCTGCATGGCCTTTAAAAAAAATGCACTTGTGCAAGACGCTGCCAATGTCCAGGAAACAGTCTGAAGCTACATGGTTTAATCCGCGACATTCCAACTCGCTGGAATTAAACATTGCACATGCTTGAGCTTTTGTATGAGCAGAGGAAAGCCGTGAACGTTTTGGTCATGCAGCAGGGAGGATGTTTTGTTTCCAGGTCAGGCAGTGGAAGCTCATGCTGTTCATGCTTCAGTTGTCCCTCATCTGCCTCGTATGTATTTTTGAAGAGACGCTAAAGCTCCTGCAACAGGTGGCAAAGAAGGCGAAGGAAGAACAGCTAACACATCTAGCTTGTGTAGCTGTTGGAGACTCACAATAAGAAACTCCCATAAACATAGTAACATAATTTGTAAGGCTAAAAAAAGACATCTGTCCATCCAGTTCAGCCTGTTATCCTGCAAGGGCAGGAGGTGCTGCCACTTGTGGAGAAGAAAGAGGGGTTTGGAGGTGAAAGAAGGGGTTACGGGTGAAAGAGAGGTCGAAGGTGAAAGAGGATGATGAAAACAGTGACACTGGCCACGACACTCAATCCTCTCAGTGTGGGGCAGAAGTGGAAAGAACTTGCTCCTCACACACGCTGGCCAGAATGGCGACCTATAGACTTGCTTGCTTACGCAGCGACAAGCAGTTCGCTGACATCAATCAGTCTGATGATTACTGGATTGCTATGGTTTTAGACCCTCACTATCACGGCAAAATAGGAGAATTTTTTCCTTTCAAAGAAAGGGGATCAAATTACATTACCATGGAACACTGTGTACGCAGCTTGCCACAGCTTATGGTGAGCAGACAACTGCCGTGAGTGTGTCTTAAACAGAGGCCCCTCCCACCACCACAAGCAGCAGAAGCTGCAGCAGCCATTTCAGTCTCACCATGATGGAGCAGTTTTGCCATGTGCATTGCCAGGCTGAGGCCAGTCAGCAAACAGTCAGCCCCCGCCTCAAAACCCCAGTTCAGACCTACCTAAACTTTAGCCAGTCTCTGACAGATACCCTGTTCCTTGACCCAATGGATTTCTGGGCAGGCAGACTAGAACAGTGGCCCGAACTGGTACAGCATGCTTCCTTTTTTCTTTCTTGCCCAGCCTCCAGTGTCATCTCGTAGAAGGATTTCAGGGCCTTGAGGGGAGTGGTGACATCCAAATGGTCCGGCTGCGGCCTGCCTACCATCACATTTTATATGGCTGCTGCTTCCGCTTGCATCCTGTCATTGCTAAGAACCTGCCTACCATCACGTCCTGTACGGCATCCTACATCATGCCACTGCTGTGACCTTCCTACAATCATGTTCTGTACGGCTGATGCTGCTGTCATCATGCCACTGCTGTTACCTGCCTACATCACACTCTGTGTGGCTGCTGCTGCTTCCTACATCACGCCACCACCACCTTCATGCCCTGCCGGTCATCATCTTCTGTAAGGCTACTACTGCCTCCATTATGCTGCTGCCTTTTTGTCTATATGTACCATATGGTTGCTACTGCAGTCACCGTTGCCTTTAATTGATGCTAATCACCTACTGCCACCACCTTTAATGCAAAGCATCTGCCACCACTATCCCCATAACAGTGCGTCACCCACAGATGCCCCCATAACAGTGCGTCACCCACAGATGCCCCCATAACAGTGCGTCACCCACAGATGCCCCCATAACAGTGCGTCACCCACAGATGCCCCCATAACAGTGCGTCACCCACAGATGCCCCCATAACAGTGCGTCACCCACAGATGCCCCCATAACAGTGCGTCATCCACAGATGCCCCCAATACAGTGCATCATCCACAGATGCCCCCAATACAGTGCGTCATCCACAGATCCCCCAATACAGTGCGTCATCCACAGATCCCCATAACAGTGCGTCATCCACAGATCCCCATAACAGTGCGTCATCCACAGATGCCCCCATCGGTGTCATTCACAGATCGCCGATAACAGTGTCATCCACAGATCCCCTCCATAACAGTGTCATCCACAGATCCCCCATAACAGTGTGTCATCCACAGATCCCCCATAACAGTGCGTCATCCACAGATCCCCTCCATAACAGTGTCATCCACAGATCCCCCATAACAGTGTGTCATCCACAGATCCCCCATAACAGTGTGTCATCCACAGATCCCCCATAACAGTGTGTCATCCACAGATCCCCTCCATGGCAGTGTTATCCACAGATCCCCACCATTACAGTGTTATCCACAGATCCCCCATAACAGTGTGTCGTCCACAGATCCCCATAACAGTGTGTCGTCCACAGATCCCCATAACAGTGCATCATCCACAGATCCCCTATAACAGTGCGTCATCCACAGATCCCCTCCATAACAGTGTGATCCACAGATCCCCCATACTACTGTCATCCACAGACCGCCATTAGTTCAAATCCCACCAAAAGCACACCTTTTGGTTCAAAATGTTTTTTTTTCTTATTTTCCTCCTCAAAACCTAGGTGTGTCTTATCATCAGGTGCGTCTTATAAAGCGAAAAATACGGTATGTAGTGGTTGGTGAAAAGTGGACATGTAAGCTATTCAGACTAAATTAGAGACATAAGGTGGTAAAACTACAGGTTACATAAAGGATGAAATTAAATTAATACTCCTTGGATGTCTGGTAGATTTTGAAACAATCAAGCATGCACAGGCCAGGTTTTTCAGGAAAGGTTTCGCAGTGGTAAATGGTGCCCTTCCTTTTCCCCCTTTTGAAACACACCCTGCAACTTTTTTGGGTCCTTCCCTTCCTTGCTGTCTGGGGGACTTGACCTGGAAAATGTTGCCCTGGTACAACACGGGCACCATGATTCCCTGAAGTATTGGGGCCCTCCCCGGCCAGGCTTTGAAAAATTAGGGCATTGACAACCAACTCTTGGAACTGAAGGAAAGTTCCTGTGTGGCCGGCAGATTGAAATAGAATGTACGCATTGTACATTGCCGTCTGTATGATGTGAATGGCGAGCTTTTGGTACCACACTTTTGTTTTTCGTGTGGCACTGTAGGGCTTCAGAACTTGATCTGAAAGATCAACCCCTCCCATGTACCTGTTGTAATCAAGAATGCAAACTGGTTTGGAGACAGTGGTAGTGGAACCTCGTTCAGGAGCAGGGGAGATGGTGTTAGTGTGAATGGTGGTCAGTAAAAGGACATCTCTCTTGTCCTTGTACTTAACCACCAGCATGTTCTCATGGAGGAGAGCCCTGCTTTCACCCATTCTCGTGGTTGCCCTACCAGAGCTCTAGGGAGGCCTCTCTGATTTTTGCGCACTGTGCTGCAAGCCACAGTACCTCTGGCAGTTAGGGACATGAATAGGGGGATGCTGGTATAATAGTTATCCACTTAGAGGTGGTAACCCTTATCCAGCAGTGGGTCCCACTATCTTCCCACTAACTCCTAGGACCGGGGGGCATTCCGGGGTTCTGTCTGGTAATCTTTCTATTTGTAAATGCGGAACTTGTGGGTGTACCCGGAACTACTCTCACAAAGTATGTAAGTTTATGCCATACCTTGCCCGTTTGTTAGGCAGGTACTGGCAGAATCTAATCCTCCCTTTGAAAAGTAATAGGGACTCATCTACACAGACATTTTTATCGGGGGTGTACACAGCAAACTTGGTGTTAAAGTGGTCGAGGCCTAACTTTGAACAGACTGTCAAATTTCGGGTCGTTATGGGGTATTCTGGAGCTGCCCTCAAAATCTGGAATTTGGGTCTGATAATCCTCAGGGGGTGGGGTCCATAAGAGTTCACTCTGGGGGGTTGCCATAGCTGCTACCCTGGGGTGCCTTCTTGAAGGTCGCTCATCACTGGATGATGATGATGAGGAGTAGAGGAATGTGGCATCCTTTTCTCCCTCACTAGCAGACTCAGTATCAGAGGCAAGGGTGGCATATGCCTCGTCAGCTGAGTATACTCGTTGGGACGGAAGGGCGATTTTTATTTTATTGGGGGGTGACATGTGAAATGTGTAAACCTTTATTTGTCAGGGGTGTGTATGTTGTGTTTTCACAAGTGAAGGGGTTTGTAATAAACTTGAAATACAGAGAAAAGGAGGAGAAAAAAAAGTATAAAAAAACAGGTGCCGGATGCACGCACAAAGATGTTGCGTGTGTGCAAAAATCTACACTAACACTACCTAACTAAAATTGATATATATATACACATGGAGATTTATATATCTATATATAAATTAAAATATACCGTATATCTATCACTGAAAAAAAAATCTGCAGTAAACTGAGTAGACCAGTCAGAAAAATGGATGTTTCTGATTAGCGCTCAGCAGGTGCAGGACACACGGACGCACACAGATATTGTGTGCGTGCAAAAATCTACATTAACACTGCCTAACAAAAATTGATTTCTACATATGTATGTATATGGAGATTTCTATATATCTAACTATCACTGAAAAAAATTTGGACAGTAAACTGAGCAGGTGCTGGATGCACACGCACGCACACAGTTTGTGTGCGTGCAAAAATCTACACTAACACTACCTAACAAAAAATAATTTATATATATATGTATATGGAGATTTCTATATATCTAACTATAACTGAAAAAAAATTGCACAGTAAACTGAGAAGGTGCAGGATGCACGCACACACACAGATACTGTGTGCGTGCAAAAATCTACACTAACACTACCTAAAATTAATCTCTCTGTAACACTAAATATATATTTTTTTTTCACCCAAAAAAAAGAAGAAGAAAAAAAAAAAAAAGAAAACTGAGCACAAAAGTGACCAGTAAAAAATATGGTACCTATTGGTGCTCAGGGATGCAGAAAATTTACTGCAGATACAAAAAAAGAACACTAGCTAAAAATTTATATTTATATAATATTATAAATATATATTTATAATAAGCTTCTAACTATTATGCCTTAAAAAAAAAAAAAAAGTCACAGATTAAAAAAAAAATACCTGCATCAAAAAATGAGCCCAGGTGCTGAACAGTGAAGTATGGACTGATCAGCGCTTGGTGTTCACAGCTCGCACACAGTATACAATAATTGCTTACCGGTAATTGTTTTCTCGACGGCACCCATGCAAGTAGGACCTCCCATCCAGGACAGGAAACCACCTCAGTGATTGTGATTACCGATTCCGGATGTGCTAACACCACCAGAGAGAAGACAACCAATAGAGAAAAAGATTATTTTTTTGGAAAAACTTTTTTTTTTTTTCCTGAGAGGGAATTTTGGGGGTGTCGTCATGGGTATCGAGAAAAACAATTACCGGTAAGCAATTATTGTTTTCCCCTCCCCCATGACGGCACCCATGCGAGAATAAAATATAAATTTAAATTTAGGGAGGAACAACGGCCTGAAGAACCTTCTGCCCGAATGCCACGTCGTCATTAAGGTTAAGCCTGTAATGCTTGAAAAAGGTATGTGGGGTGCTCCAAGTTGCAGCCCTACAAATTTGACTTACAGAAGCATTAGCTCTTTCTGCCCAGGATATGGCCACCACCCTTGTGGAATTAGCACCGAATCCTTCTGGAGGAGGAAGACCGAGGGAAGCATAGGACAAAAGGATGGCTTTCTTAAGCGACTTGGCTAGGGTTCCCCTGGAAACCTTGTGGTCTTTTAGTCTACCCTGATATTGGACAAAAAAGTTTTCATCCACTCTCCAGGGAGCGGTAGCCTCCAGATAAAAAAAATCAAACATCTCCTAACATCCAGGCTGTGGAATTTCCTCTTTAACTGGTTAGTAGGGTTAAGGCAGAAGGAGGGAAGGATTACATCGTGGTTCATGTGAAATTGAGAAACTACCTTAGGGCGGAAGGAGGGAATAGGTCTAATGATGACCTTATCATCCAGGATGTTAGTGTATGGCTGGAAGGCCAAAAAGGCCTGGATCTCCGAGACCCTCCTAGCCGAGGCGATGGCTATTAGAAAGGCAAGTTTACAGGCAAGGGTCTCCAGGGAAAGTTCCTGCAAGGGTTCAAAGGGATGCTGAGACAAGGCCGTAAGGACTGTATTAAGGTCCCAAGGTGGGGTATGGGGCCATAAGGATGGACTCTGGAGGCAGCATTCAGAAACCTTTTTACCCAGGGGTGCTCTGCTAGTTTGTAGTCAAAAAAATAACTCAGGGCCGCTATCTGGACTTTCAGAGTGGAAGCCCTAAGCCTCTTTTCTAAGCCCGCCTGCAAAATAGCAAGAATTTTAGGAATTTCTGGTTCTCTAAGAGGGTCAGGGGGAACCCCCAGGAAGGTAGAAAAAACTTTCCAGACTTTCAGGTACTTATTAGCCCCTGCCAATAAATCATTCAGCAGGTACCTTGTTACAATCTTGTTACAATGTGGAGGGACCCCCAACCCCCCCCCCCCCCCCCCGTATCAGCAATCGCTGCAAACCGCAGTTCTTCCTGAAGTTTCTGATCCACGCGGTTCGTGACCACGGTGATCAGAAACGGAAAAATGGACAAACTTTAACTTTTAATTTTTAACCCCCCTGCAGCCCTCAATCATATTTCGCAGGTGCTGGGTGCATGGGGGGGGGGTTGTGGTCAGTGCAGGAGGTGGGCGGTGCAGCGGGCGGGATGGCGATCCCTCGCCCGCCTCCTCTCTAATTGGTGGCCAGTGGGTATAGCAGTGTCAGCACATTGCTGACACTCTGCTATAAACGGCTGACATCTGTGCTGTGATGTCAGCTGTTTAACCCCTTCCATGCCGCGGTCCATACGGACTTCTCTATGGAAGGGGTTAACAGGGAGGAAGCTCCCTCCCTCGCCCATCGGGGGCTGCTGTGCCCTTGCAGCCCCTGATTCTTGATGGGATCGCAGAGGGAGGGGGCTCCCCTCCATCACCTGCTGCTCTTTTCTGGCAGCGGGTGATGGTTACAATGGCAACAGGACGCCTTCAGAGGCGTCCTGCTTACCATGGTAAAGGTAACTCTGATCAGACTTCTGCTAAAAAGCAGAAGTCTGATCAGACTTTCTAAAGTAAAAAATACAGTACAGTACACTATATAGTGTACTGTATTGTATTATACAGACATCAGACCCACTGTATCTTCAAGAACCAAGTGGGTCTGGGTCAAATAAAAAGTAAAAAAAAGTAAAAATAAAAACACATTTATCAATGAATAAAAAAAAATACACTACACATATTCGGTATTGCCGCGTCCGTAAAAACCTGATCTATAAAAATATCACATGATATAACCCGTCAGATGAACACCATTAAAAAAAAAAATGGTGTAAAAAAGAAATTTTTTTTGTCACCTTACATCACAAAAAGTGTAATACCAAGCGATCAAAAAGGCGTATGCCTCCCAAAATAGTACCAATCAAACCGCCATCTCATCCCGCAAAATAAATTAGCCCCTACATAGCACAATCACCAAAAACAATTAAAAAAAATATGGCTCTCACACTATGCAGACACTAAAACATGATTTTTTTTTTCTAAAATGCTGTTATGGTGTTAAAGAAAAATACATAAAAAAAAGTATACATATTAGGTATCACCGCGTCTATAAAAACCTGCTCTATAAAAATATCACATAATCTAACCCATCAAGTAAATACCGTAAAAAAAATTAAATAAAAACAGTGTAAAAAAAATTTGTCACCTCACATCACAAAAAGTGTAATAGCAAGCGATCAAAAAGTTATATGCACCCCAAAATAGTGCCAATCAAATCGCCATCTCATCCCGCAAAAAATGATACCCTACATAGGACAATAGCCCCAAAAAATAAAAACATATGGCTCTCAGACTATGGAGACATTAAAACATGATTTTTTTTGTTTCAAAAATATTATTGTGTAAAACTTAAATAAATAAAAAGTATACATATTATGTATCGCCGCGTCTGTAACAACCTTCTCTATAAAAATAACACATGTCCTAACCCCTCAGGTGAACACAGCAAAAAAAATATATATACAGTGTCAAAAGCCATTTTTGTCACCTTATATATTATCATCTTATTATCTACTATTATATCACAAAAAGTGTAATAGCAAGCGACCAAAATGACATATACACCCCAAGATAGTGCCAATCAAACCGACATCTTATCCCGCAAAAAATGAGCCCACATAAGACAGTTGCCCAAAAAATAAAAATAAATATGGTTTTCAGAATGTGGAGACACTAAAAAAATCATTTAAAAAAGAAAAAAATGCTTTATTATGTAACACTGAAACAAAACCCCCCAAAAAGTAGTCATATTTGGTATTGACGCGTCCGTAAAATGCTGCTCTACAGAAATAGCACACGATGTAACCTGTCAGATCAACGATGTAAATAACAAAAAATAAAAACGGTGCCAAAACAGCTATTTTTTGCAAATTTTCCATTTTAATCCATTTTCCCAGTAACATAGCAAGGGTTAACACTACAGCCAAACAAAACTCAATATTTATTGTGCTCATTCTGTAGTTTGCAGAAACACCCCATATGTGGTTGTAAACTGCTGTATGGCAAAACGGCAGGACACAGAAGAAAAGGAAAGCCATATGGTTTGTAAAATCAGTTTTGAATACCTTGAGGGGTGTAGTTTCTAGAATGGGGAAAGTTTTCAAGATTTGCTTCTAAACTTCTAAGCCTTGTAACGTCCCCAAAAATTAAAATGGCATTCCCAAAATGATCCAAACATGAAGTAGACATATGGGGAATGTAAATTAATAACTTTTTTGGCGGCATTACTATGTATTATAGAAGTAGACAAGTTGAAACTTGGAAAATTGCAAATGGTAAACTTGGTATTTTTTTATAAATAAAAATAAAAAATTTTTACTCCATTTTACCAGTGACAAAGTACAATATGTGACGAAAAAACAATCTCAGAATGGCCTGGATAAGTAAAAGTGTTCTAAAGTTATTCACACTGGTGGCACTGGTCAGATTTGCAAAAAATGGCCTGGTCCTTAAGGTGAAAATGAGCCCGGTCCCTAAGGGATTAAGCAGGATGCAGGCTATCACTGGTAAATAACAGCTCACCAAAGAGAGGCGGTTATGTGCTCCCCCATTTTCACCGCACAGTTGTCGTGGTCACTTGCAGACATTAGCTCTGAGCCTCTGATTGTGTAAAACATCTTTAAACCCCTTAACCCATAGCACAGTATATATACGGTGTTATGCGCCTGAATGTGTGTTGAGCGGGCCTCTGCAGGGCTCTGGCTGTATGATCAAGCGGGAACCTGCCCTCACTGACAGGAAGCGGTGAACGCGCCACCCTTGTCATTTAACCACTCAGGTGCCGCAATCAATGCTGATCGCTCCCTCTTCCTTCCAATCGGAGCACCAGCAGTGAAATTGCGGGGTTCCGATTGGTTGCCATGGCTTTCTTGATACTGAGCTATGCGCGAAGCATAGCTCAGAATAAAGTGTGTAAAAATCCTATTCACCCTAATAGATCTCTATTACGGTGAATAGAAGAAGATCCAATGTACTAGGCTCCCAAGGGGGCTAATAGTTATTTAAAAAAAACTAAAAAAAGTTTTAAAAAAAACTATTAAAAGTTTAAATCACTCCCCTTTCACAATTTGTGTAATTGTAAAATATACAGTATAAGCAATTAAAAAAAATAAACATATTCGGTATCGCTGCATCCGAAAATGTCTGAACTAGTAAAATATTTTTAAAAAAATCCTGTGCGGTGAACGCTGTAAGGGGGAAAAAAAAGTGATTTGCTATTTATTTTTTGTCATCTTGTCCCTGCAAAAAATTGAATAACGGTGATCAAAAAGTCTTACGTACTACAAAAATGGTACCAATAAAAACTACAGTTTGTTATGCAAAAAACAAGCCCTTATACAGCTCTATAGACCTGAATATAAAAAAAGTTATGATTGTCAAAATATGGTGATTCAAAGAAAGTAGTAAAACAAAAAAAAAATCTATTTAAGTTTGGTATTTCCGCATTTGTATTTAGCCACAGAATAAGAACGTCAGGTGATTTTTGAAAAAAAAAAAGTATCTTGTCCCGCAAAAAAATAAGCCCTTATATACAGTAATTATGTGAACGAAAAAAATAAAAAAGTAATGGCTATTGGAACCTGACGAGGAAAAATCCTAAGTGTAAAAATAGAAATAGGCCTTTTAAGGGGTTAAAGACTGACACATGCTGTTTGCGTACAGGAAATGTTCGGAAGGTATTATAAAACAGGTGCCATACAGGGCCTGGACAAAGGGTAGGCGGAAGTAAGCACTCATCTAGGGCATCCCCTCAGGGCAGCCAAGGGGGGTGCAAAAATGTTTTTGCTGTCTTTGTTCTGCAGCTGCAAGTGCGCAGAACTTGCGTTTCAGGGTGCTGTTTCTATGTGTCAGAATTAGTGGGTTTTTGTTTGTCCACCCGCCTCTTGAGGATTGACCACAAGTTCTCACTGGGATTAAGATCTGGGGAGTTTCCAGGCCATGGACCCAAAATGTCAACGTTTTGGTCCCCGAGCCACTTAGTTATCACTTTTGCCTTATGGCACGGTCTTCCATCATGCTGGAAAACGCATTGTTGTTCACCAAACTGTTGTTGGATTGTTGGAAGAAGTTGCTGTTGGCGGGTGTTTTGGTACCATTCTTTATTCATGGCTGTGTTTTTGGGCAACATTGTGAGTGAGCCCACTCCCTTGGATGAGAAGCAACTCCACACATGAATTTGTCTCAGGATGCTTTACTGTTGGCATGACACAGGACTGATGGTAGCGCTCACCTTTTCTTCTCCGGACAAGCCTTTTTCCTGATGCCCCAAACAATCGGAAAGAGGCTTCATCGGAGAATATGACTTTGCCCCAGTCCTCAGCAGTCCATTCACCATACTTTCTGCAGATGATCAATCTGTCCCTGATGTTTTTTTTGGAGAGAAGTGGCTTCTTTGCTGTCCTTCTTGACACCAGGCCATCTTCCAAAAGTCTTCGCCTCACTGTACGTGCAGATGCGCTCATACCTGCCTGCTGCCATTCCTGAGCAAGCTCTGCACTGGTGGCACTCCGATCCCGCAGCTGAATCCTCTTTAGGAGAAGATCCTGGCGCTTGCTGGACTTTCTTGGACGCCCTCAAGAATTGAACCGCTTTCTTTGAGGTTCTTGATGATCCTATAAATTGTGGATTGAGGTGCAATCTTAGTAGCCACAATATCCTTGCCTGTTAAGCCATTTTTATGCAACGCAATTATGGCTGCACGCGTTTCTTTGCAGGTCAACATGGTTAACAATGGAAGAACAATGATTTCAAGCATCACCCTCCTTTTAACATGTCAAGTCTGCCATTTTAACACAGTCAGCCTGACATAATGATCTCCAGCCTTGTGCTCGTCAACATTCTCACCTGAGTTAACAAGACGATTACTGAAATGATCTCAGCAGGTCCTTTAATGACAGCAATGAAATGCAGTGGAAAGGTTTTTTGGGGATCAAGTTAATTTTCATGGCAAAGAAGGACTATGCAATTCATCTGATCACTCTTCATAACATTCTGGAGTATATGCAAATTGCTATTATAAAAACTTAAGAAGCAACTTTTCCAATTTCCAATATTTATGTAATTCTCAAAACTTTTGGCCACGACTGTACACATTTATAGCTGAATGCTTACTGCTATTAGCAGTACAAAGCTTTTGATGAACAATATATTTACAGTTTTAAGAATCTATTTCATACACGTATGCTCAAATAAAGGACAAAACACAAAAAAGTTTCCCAGTGCTCCTAATTAAAAAGTATTCATGTACATATGTCTAATAATTGTTAGCAAAATAATGTCAAAAGCACAACCTGAAAAGTTTGTGCCTTTTAAAGTTCCCATGGCGACAAAATTACACCTGCAAATTACACTAAATATAATTACAAAATATTTTTTAAACCACATGTTTTAGGGGAATGCGTTTTATAAAAGCGTTTTACGCCTTTTTAAATGAGCAGTAATTCTGAGTAAATAGTGGCAACTTGTACTCACTAAGAATTTTAAACAAACTGTTCACAAGACAACATTGCAATTAGTGTTAGCAATCCAAATGTGAAGTAACAACTTTATTAAACGGCAAGGCAGCTAAAACTTACTAAAAGCCCATAACTATAAATTTACATCTACACTTTGTGAAAATATGTTGCTTTGGGGTGCTAATAGGTTTTGAAATAAACAATTTTGTTCCCTGCCAGAACAAAACTACTACAGACTAGCTTATATAGCAAACCTCTCATACAATCTTTTTATTAGTCCATGCATTTTGAAAGGGGGGTTGTGTGTAATCTTGATCTCTAAAATTTGGCCCACACGGTCTTTCTTTTTCTCTGTTGAACTACACGTTGTCGATTTTATATACATTTGTTACTGGCACGGTTACTGGAAGTTTATTAGATGACAGGCCGCTGAGAAGAAAAAAAAAGAAGGCTGTGAAGTTAGATCCCTACAGAAAAGATTTCAGCAACCTGACAGCTCTGTTTTTGGTGAATAAAGGTATTTTAGGCAATAGCGGTAAGGTGGTTATTTTGTTTGGCTATTTTCCCTTGTCATGTTCCTAGGCTTGTTAAAAAGTCATACTTTGACTCATAGGGAGCCACTTCAGAAGGTGGAGTTAGCACCACTGTTCTCTTTCCCTGGGAGATACATCTCCATATAACCAAAAATTCCAATTATAAACTTTACTTTAACCACCTCAGCCCCCCTAGCTTAAACACCCTTAATGACCAGGCCACTTTTTACAATTCTGCACTACACTACTTTCACCGTTTATTGCTCGGCCATACAACTTACCACCCAAATGAATTTTACCTCCATTTCTTCTCACTAATAGAGCTTTCATTTGGTGCTATTTCATTCTTGCTGACATTTTAACTTTTTTTTATATTTTACTTTTTTTGACGAAATATTTGCAAAAAAAATCAAATTTTTCACTTTCTGTTGGAAAATTTGTCAAATAAAACTACATTTCTCTAAATTTATTGTTCTACATGTCTTTGATAAAAAAAAATGTAATAAGTGTATATTTATTGGTTTGGGTAAAAGTTATAGCGTTTACAAACTATGGTGCAAAAAAGTGAATTTCCGCACTTTGACTTTCTGAGCACCTGTCCTGTTTCCTGACAAATGACCCCATTTCGGAAAGTAGACACCCTAAGGTATTCGCTGATGGCCATAGTGAGTTCATGGAAGTTTTTATTTTTTGTCACAAGTTAGCGGAAATGGAATGTTTTTTTTTTATTTTTCTTACAAAGTCTCATATTCCACTAACTTGTGACAAAAAAATAAAGTTTTACATGAACTCACCATACCCCTCACGGAATACCTTGGGGTGTCTTCTTTCTAAAATGGGGTCACTTGTGGGGTATTTATACTGCCCTGGCATTTTAGGGGCTCCTAAAGCGTGAGAAGAAGTCTGGAATCCAAATGCGTAAAAATGCCCTGTGAAATCCTAAAGGTACTCCTTGGAATTAAGGCCCCTTTGCGCATCTTAGCTGCAAAAAAGTGTCACACGTGGTATCACCGTACTCAGGAGAAGTAGAGCAAAGTGTTTTGGGGTGTAATTTTACATATACCCATGCTGGATGAGAGAAATATCTCTGTAAATTGACAACTTTGTATAAACAATATGGAAAAAGTTGTCATTTACAGAGATATTTTTCACACACTGTATGGGTATATGTAAAAATACACCCCAAAACACATTGCCCTACTTCTCCTGAGTACGGCGATACCACATGTGACACTTTTTTGCAGCGAAGATGCGCAAAGGGGCCCTAATTCCAATGAGTACCTTTTAGGATGGCATTTGTATGCATTTTTCTTCTCACGCTTTAGGGCCCCTAAAATGCCAGGGCAGTAAAAATATCCCACATGTGACCCCTTTTAGAAAGAAGACACCCCAAGATATTCTGTGAGGGGCATGGCGAGTTCATATATTTATTTTTTTTTGGCACAAGTTAGCGGAATTTGATTTTTTTAGTTTTTTCTCACAAAGTCTCCCTTTCCGCTAACTTGTGACAAAAAGTTCAATCTTTCATGGACTCAATATGCCCCATTCGCATCGATCGATGTGGATGAAAAAATCTCTGCCAAAAAATATGCAAGAAAAAAAAGAGGGGCCTGACGATTGCCAGGACATAGGGGCTCCGCCCAAACATCCATACCCACTTCAGCTCCTATGTCCTGGCAAACGTGATTTCTCCGGTCACATCGATCAATCGATCGTTATGGAGGAAGACATCTTTGCCAGATTTTTGATACAAAGTGTTTGCCAAAGCATATGAACTCCAACACCTCTCCTCAGCTCATATGCCTTGGCAAACGTACCTGTACTGCAGAGGAGAAATCTCGTCTTGCAGCGCTGCATACACCGACTTCATGTGTCTTCTGACAGCAGCGCAATGCTTCTCTCAGAATGCACATGAGTGCTACAGCGTTTTTATCGGTTGGTCCATTGGTCTACCTGGAAAATAAAGGGTGGTTAGGGGGGGAAAAAAAAGAAGAAAAAACAGGCAGCAGGCTCATAAACTTGAACGTTACAGACTTTATAAAATCTGAACATCAGAACTTTTAAAACCTGAACTAACTCAAGATTTCTTTTTCTTGCTACCTGTTTAATTTTTTTTTTCTTTTCACTCTATTTTCCTTGCAGAAACCTCTCCTCTCCCATAGGACAATGTGTAAAGTGTAAATCACACAGAGATGGTGCGAAGTACATTATGCACTTTATCCCAAGTGAAAGGAGACGTTTCTACCGTTTCACATTTCTACTGTAGCACACCAGCACCCCTATGTGTTAGGGTCTCTCAAAGCCTAGTATCCTGAGAGACCCTAGAGCCTAATTGTAAAAACTACCTGTGTTGTGCTGTCCCTACGTCCCCAAGTGTACCTGAGTGCGGTACTTCCGGAAACACTCCCCTAGGCATAGGGTAGGGTGGTCAGGACAGTCAGAACAGAAATAACGGGTGTCACGCCTTATTCCACTCCTGCTACAGACACAACATCTTTTTCGGGGTGGCGGTTGGGTTGAGGAACCAGCAACGACATTGGGGAAATGTCGCTCGTGTAGACGGCTCACTACACTGGTGGTTGGGGCCACCGAACCTCCTGGATACAGGAGGTTCTCGATGATCTCTTCCTGAAATTTGAGGAAGGATCCTGTTCTCCCAGCCTTACTGTAGAGAACAAAACTATTATACATAGCCAATTGAAATAAATATACAGACACCTTCTTATACCAGCGTCTGGTGCGGCGGGAGATGAAATACGGGGCCAACATCTGGTCATTGAAGTCCACCCCTCCCATGTATAGGTTATAGTCGTGGACTGAGAGGAGCTTTTCAACTACACTGGTTGCCCGTTCAATTTGTATTGTCGTGTCTGCGTGAATGAAGGAGAGCATGTAAACGTCACGCTTGTCTCTCCATTTCACTGCGAGCAGTTCTTGGTTACACAAGGCAGCCCCCCCCCCCCCTTGAAAGACGGGTAGTAACGAGCCATTGGGGGAAGCCCCGGCAACTAGGTCGCACGGTGCCACAGCAGCCAATCTGTTCTAAGAACAAATGCCTGAAGAGGGCCACACTTGTGTAGAAATTGTCCACATAAAGATGGTACCCCTTGCCGAATAAGGGTGACACCAAGTCCCAGACTATTTTCCCACTGCTCCCCAGGTAGTCAGGGCAACTGACCGGCTCCAGGGTCTGATCTTTTCTAGATCCGAAATTTGTGTGTATAGCCTGTGGCCCTTTCACAGAGCTTATACAATTTGACCCCATACCGAGCGCGCTTGCTTGGGATGTACTGTTTGAAGCCAAGGCGCCCGGTAAAATGTATCAGGGATTCGTCTACGCAGATGTTTTGTGCGGGGGTATACAAATCTGCAAATTTCAGATGGAATTGGTCTATGAGGGGCCGAATTTTGTGGAGCCGGTCAAAAGCTGGGTGGCCTCTGGGACGGGAGGTGGTGTTTTCGCTAAAGTGCAGGAAACGCAGGATGGTCTCAAATCGTGTCCTGGACATGGCAGCAGAGTACATGGGCATGTGATGAATTGGGTTCGTGGACCAATATGACCGCAATTCATGTTTTTTTTGTCAGGCCCATGTTGAGGAGAAGGCCCAGAAAAGTTTTACATTCCGAAACTTGGAGTGATTTCCACCGGAAAGGCTGGGCATAGAAGCTTTCCGGGTTGGCGGTAATAAATTGAGTGGCATACAGATTTGTTTCTGCCACGACTAAGTCATAGAGCTCCGCAGTGAAGAACAGCTAAAAAAAAAAACAGTGCCGATCCGATCTGAGCCGTCTCCACCCGAACTCCTGACTGGGCGGTAAAAGGGGGAACTAATGGTGCGGCTGAAGATGGGGGCTGCCAATCCGGGTTTGCCAGCACCTCAGGGATTCTAGGGGCTCTACGGGCCTGTCTGCGTGGTGGCTGCGATGGGGGAATTACTGCATGTGCCACCGTACCAGCTTCAACTGCCCTTCTGGTGCTCGCCACTTCACCATGTTGTACGGCAGTGCTGGTACTAGGTCCAGGATGGGCTGCGCTGCTGGTGTATGCCTCACCACGTAATCCGGCAGCGCCAGCCCCACTCTGCTGCCCTTGAAATGGATCCTGCGCTACCTGTGGTCTAGCGACACGGGGCCGGGTACGTCTGGTGGTATCAGGGACGTCAACCTCCTCGCCTGAACTTTGGGTCAGACTGCCACTAATTTCTACAGGTTCATATTCTGACCCGCTAGATTCGTCAGATGAGGGTTCCCATTCCTCATCCGACTGGGTCAGAATCCTGTAGGCCTCTTCAGCAGAATACCCCTTATTTGACATTTGGACGACTAAATTTAGGGGGTATTCCCTGAGACTACCCAAGAAAAAGAGCAAGCCTGTCTTACAAATGGGAGGGTAGCGAAGTACAGAAGCTGCTGCGATTGATAAAAAAGATCAAAACTTTTTTATCGCCGCAGCGCTTGTGAAGTGATTGTGCAGTGATTTAAAAAAAAAAAATTTTTGTCACTGCGGCGGGGCGGGCGTGGGTGAACGCACGTGTGGGCGACCGATCAGGCCTGATCGGGCAAACACTGCGTTTTGGGTGGGGGGCGAATTAAGGTGACAATAATACTATTATAGATCTGACCGTGATCAGCGAATCAGTGACTGCAGTGCGGTGGGCTGGGCGCTAATGCTAACTACCTACCAAAGGGGGCCTAAACTAATCTAAACCTAAAAGTCAATCCTGGTGAAAAAAAAAAAAGTGACAGTTTACACTGATCACTTTTTTCCCTTTCACTAGATAATTGACAGGTGACAGAGGGGTGATCAAGGGGTTAATTGGGGTGATGGGGGGTGATCAGGGCCTGGAAGTGTGGTGCTTGGTCTACTCACTGTAGAGATGTGCTCTCTCCTAAGTCCAACCGACGAAAAGGACCCAGGAGAGGGCACAGAAGCCATTTAATGCATTATGTTTATAAATATAATGCATTACATGGCTCTTGATTTGTTTTTTTAAAAATCACCAGCCTGCCAGCGACGATCATTGGCTGGCAGGCTGGTGACGCACTTCTCCTGGGCCGGTGCCGATAGTCTGTGCGCCCGTTCAGGGGCACAGATCGCGTCAACGAGGAACAGAAGGACCGCCGAGATCACGCGTATCTGGGTGCGGCTGTCCTAAAGAGGTTAAGGACTGTTTATGTAACAATTAAAATAGGGTTTTCAATAAATTTGTTCGATCATTCACTAGACATTTTTGATACATTCAATATAAAAACAAATAGGACTCAACCTATAATAATTTTGATGGCAGTGTTAAAAGCCCCTCATTCTGAAGATAAATGGTAGACAGTATTGTAGACTGTAAAGGGGTTGCCTCACTACGTCACTTCAGTCCAGGACTTTCAGCACTCTAGGGGGTGGTACCTGCTAGTGCGACTTGCAGCTCAGGAAAGTGGCACTGGGACACAGTAACCCCGCCCCTTGTCTCTGTGCGCATATTTCCCAGGGTGCTAATGATTCAATAGCAGCCTCAGCGCAGGTGGGTTCACATTCCTGCAGCCTTATATTATTCTCTTGAACTGCTCCCGGGTTACTGCCATTGCCGTGAGTAGCTCACAGTATATAAGGCGGCTGGAACGGGAGGGAGCTAATGTACAAAGGCAGCTATGCGTGCTTGCTCCTGCGATCCTGGCCACCACAGAGGCCAGCACTTTACTACCAATTGAGCAGATGCAACCACCGTTGCTGCAGTGGCCATAACCCTTGACAATGAGCACTCTATAAAGGACTACAAAATGACACTTTGCCAGGAGAAGAGGCAATACTGTATAAATAAGTATATTAGTAAGTTCTTTATTATAGCGTTCTATTTAACATACATATTAATGTACCAAGTGACACAACCCTTTTAACTTTAGGCTAACATCAGTACTAACTGGACTTTACATATTTGTGCTCATATACATTGTGTGACCCACAGAACTTATACTATACAGATTTTTTTTTAGATGGCAACTACAGTACTTCTTATAATGTGACTGTAGAACTTGTTTAATATGTTGGAGATTTACAAATTAATGGCATATTTTTAATATTCTATTCACATTTGCAAATAAACTTATTTTACACTTGAATCAAATATAAACAGAATTACCAAGAAAAATCTAAGTTGTAGATGAAAGAAAATATATTCAAAGTGACAAAACTAATCTGAAGCCCAAATGCATTTACAATATAACTTAGAAAATACACACCAAAAGGAGGGGAAAAAATTATTTTGGCACAAAATAGTAAAATAAATGTTATAATTTTAAAATGGATAGGAATTCCATGTCATACTGGTTGTGTTAAATAAGTGAATACTGATTGCAATTTTTATTTTAAAGTGCACCTGTCAACCAAATATATCAATGGATTACTACTTATACAGGACAATTTGCTAAACTCACTTGGGATGAATAATTATGTATAAATATCTTTATAATGAGTTTTCTTCAAATATATTTCCCTTTTGTTCGACAAAGGAGAAAGCGTAGAAGCAGTAAAAGAAGTTTGTAATATGCATTATATGTAATTCATTTGTGCTATAGATTAGAAATATTTGATATGGTAACTGAATATCGAGCATGAAGGAGGAAACCATAGCAATGTAACAGTCGAGACATTAATATAAGATTTGTTGACTTATTTTTCCATTTAATATAACTGGTCCACCTTTTAGAATACAAAGCTAGAGCTCAGAGTTACAATATAGCAACTGTAACCTTTTATCTGATAGTGTAGCATGGCTAATTCATTAAGCTTGGTTGTGTTGATTTCATGGAAAACATGTAAGAAAAGCAATCATCATGTAAGTGACAGTCATCAATAAAACACACTGATAGATGTACATGAGTGAAAAAGTACTCCAACAAAGCAACAACTGGCATATACAGTTATGTTTCCAAACATATACACACACAAAGTATTTACTGTGTTCAAGTTTGAAAAAAAAATGAAGCACAAAGAAAATTTGATTATATTTGGCACCCAAAAACTATTGGGAAACACCCTCTTTCAAAGTCCAAAACAAATGAGGTTGGGTCCTTTGATAACTAATCCCTCAAGCAAATGTTCAGTTCTTATATAAAATTAGCATTTTCAGTTTTGAATTCTCTTTTGAAGTGGCTTGTAACTTCATAGTAATAAGAACGAGAGACAATATAATTTACAATTTACTAGTAAGTGGCACCAGTAACAATTTCCAACAATTACTAGTACATGAGCTTTTTGCAGTATCCACATCCAGTACAGTAGTTCAGTATAGCAAATCCCTAGGAAGAAAAAAAAAAAAAACACATTGCAATACAAATTACAATTTAAGAAAAATGATTCAAAATTACTAAAGTTGGAGCAACTTAAGTCAAGAGTGTTTTGTTATACTTTTGTGGCCACGCTCTCGCATTGACCCACCCTAACTACTTAATGTCTCCATTTTTTACTTGCTTTTTACATAGTTCTAATTTCAATATATATATATTTTATTTATTTTTTTCCAAATATTGTGGTTATATGTGCCCTTTTTAGAATGTGGTAAATGCAGAATGCTGTAAATATTTATTTTTCATAAAATTCAACAAATATATCAGCCATAAAGTTTTTATTACAGGGTCTTAAGAACAGGTCACCAGCACATATGGCCATCAGCTCCATTTTTGGAGGTGTAGAAAAACCCATTCAAGATAATACAGATCACATATTTCGGGGCCCTGCCCTTTCCTTAGATAGTGGATATAGAACAAGTATACCTAGTGCTTTAAATGGTGATCAAAAATTCCCATTTGGGGCAGGGTGATTTGCATATCAATGAATATTAACATACATTCTTAAAACACACTGCAAGTAGAAAAAAAAGTTCAATGATGTTCCTTGGTACATTCCTTTCAATGTAGAGTGTTACTAATAAGCTTCAGTAGTAAGTCCTCATTAAATGAATGAATAGAAGTGCTGGAGGGAGAAATCATTCGTAATGATATTGCTCATAATAGATTGGTCTCAGTAAGAAAAGACTGCTTGGAGTGGTGATTGTGGTTTTCTTTCCATTACAGGGGTTGCTCCATGAAAAATATTCTGCAGTTTTCAAACCAGCAACTGGATCTTAATTCTTTTATGATTGCATGTATTTAAAAATTTTGTATAACCACTGAGTTATAAAATAAAATGAATCTGTGCAGCACCACCTGTTTGTTTTTTCTTATTTCTTTGTCCTGCTCACTGAGAAGGTCGCACATGCTCAGTTTTATCCTTCAATTGCCCCCTGAGTTGTGATAGGGAGAGAATGGAGCAGAAGAGACACACCACTTGAGTCAATTAGATATAAATGTAGCAGAGCAATTAATGGAGAGATCTCTGGATCTATGTGAAGTACAGGGCTGGTTCTAGCTTTGTAAGATAATAGATTGTCATGTACTATATGATGTCTCATTTTAATTTTTTACATTAGTTAGAAAACGACATTTACTGCATTGGAGGTTGCCATAAGAGCAGGTGATACTCCTTGAACCTACGGGAGACATACGCCTCTTAAATGTACTGTAGAGAGCCTCTTATATGGACTGGAAGGGGTTGGGGGCGCTGCCCAGAGCACTTTCAATTTTGAGTAGCTATAGGATCTTGGATCACATGCAGTTGCACTGAAACTAGCAGGCATGCCTTAAGGGAGGATCGCAGAGGATTGTGTATTAATTTGAAAATACAGGATGTGTAGATAAATAGAAAATTTAATCAGTAAAGGGGGGTCATGTATGTGAGTGGTTGGATGATTGGTATAGTAAGGGAAATTATGCTATTGAAGATGGGTTTATTGTGCTACATATAAGTCAATTGGTTGAACGTAAGAAAGTGAACATTATTTTTTTCCCTTAAAAGGTTAATCCGCTGGCATTGCCAGATACAGCTTTGTATGCGGAGGCAGCAGGGGCCTGGCTGTTAACTCCCAGCCTGGTGCTGCTGATCGGGCGGGCACAGATCCTGCACCCACCCGATCAAACTACGTACATGCACGTGAGGATGTGGGAAGTTGTTAATGAGTTGATACCTTTCCAGAAGTTGGTTCGCATGATCATGAACCCAAATGTATGATGCAACGGTACCTGACAAGATGGTGGTTAGTAAGGTCACAAAACCTGTCAATAAAATAAAAATAATAATAATAATACCGCATCAATTAAACAGCCAACAGGAGCACGCAGTATCCCATTCTTATCTCTGGTAAATGCTACTACTCACCGATGTGCCACCTTGACGCTCCCGGCCCTCCACATGAGGTCTCCCGATAAGCAAGACCTGTGGAGAAGCGTGGGACGCCGACACATAAAGGCTGAGGGAGGCGCACATCCGGTGACCTCAAGCGTTCCACGCTGGAGCGCACCGGAAGTTAACAATGCGCACATGTCTAGAGATGTGCACACCTTGGAAGATACATACGAAGCAGGAAACCAGGAAAACAAGACCCATGTGACCAGAAGTGTCGGCGGCCGCTTGCGTTCCCACACTGAGGCACATAAGGAGAAAAGGATCATTTATATGTACGGCCCCCCGGACGTATTATCTGTGGGAATACTGATTACAATGCATTCTGATGCACCTATATTCAATACCTAATAAAGCCATGGGGGTCTATACCCCAACTTGACAGGTATGTGATAAGATTACATAATTAAACCCCTTCATCCATGTCAGCACAGTACTAAGGGGCAGTCCCTGCTAGGATACTGCAGGACTATATTAAATAAACGGATGCAGGTGTCATGATAGCAACACCCTAGACCATATTTGGCCCTTCACGGGCCCAGACCAGATCAAAGGGATAGGACGATTCATATGGAGCAGCAATATGCATCTCATAGAAAGAAAGGGAGAGGATCACTAGACAATCAGAGGAAACAGCTGAAAGTAAGCCTGTCAGCAGTCATGCCATTTCAGAATTACCCATCACCAGTAACATGAATTGTTTCTCCTCCTTTATAATCTATTTAATGGCATGTCCCTGAGGCCTTTAATATATAGGAAGAACCATGCAGTGTTTCAGTGAACGCTTAGATAAACAACAACCAGTGGCGTTTCTAAGGCTGGTGTCACCCGGTGCGGTAGAAAATGGTGCCACCCCGCCAAGCCCCCCCCATCGGCGATCTGTCTGCTTGCCCCCCCCCCTCCACGTCAGCTGTCTGTTTACTATCCAAATCCCCACCCATGTTATCGCTTGGGTTCAAATTATAGAACCCCCAACAGGTCCCCCCCACCCCAACCCCCGGCAATCTGTCTGCTTAGCGCCCACCTCCCACATATTTGCAAACATATTATATTATGTGCTATCCAGAATACAGCGTCACATACCTTACATCCAATAACTTCTCGGATGCAGACCTACTCTTTCCTCATCTTCTCCTTTCAGACCAGGCCGCCATGAAGATTTTTCACCATTCTCTCGTCTCTGTAGTTTGACAAAAGACATCTTAGGTTCCTACTTTTCCATCATCTGCCTACCTTCTTAACAACTTACCTGCCACCTTCAATAATAATATTAATGTGCACTAATTCAAAAATGCTCCCTCAGTGCCGCCAGTTGAGCTAATCTCCCCATAATGTGTGCAAGTATAAAATACCCCTATATAAAATGCCCCTAGTAAATGCCCACATAGTGCTCCTCTCCTCCTCCCCATAGTGCCCCCATAATGTGTCAGTATAAGATTCCCCCCATAGTATCCCCAAGAATTTACCAGTATTAAATGCCCCTTCTTAGTGCCCCAATAATGTTCCTATATAATATACCCCCATAGTATTCTTCTCCCCTCCAACACAATAGTGTCCCCATAATTTGCCAGCCATGCCCCCAGTAGATTCCCCCATAGTGTCCCCCATGTGCCAGTAGATGCCCCCCATAGTGTCCCCCATGTGCCAGCAATGCCCCCATAGTGTCTCCCATGTGCCAGCCATGCCCCCATAATGTCCCCCATGTCCCAGCCATTGCCCCATAGTGTTCCCCATGTACCAGCAATAATGCCCCAAAGTGTCTCCTTTATGACAGCAATGACCCCCCCAGCACATCACAAGAAAAAAAAAACAAAAAAAAAAAAAAAAACATACTTACCTCCATGGCAGCGATGCAGGCCTCTTCTGGCCTGTGTCCCGAGCAGTACGCCTCTCCCTTGCCCTACTGCAGTGTTCATCTCCTGGTGGTGTCACTTAGGGGCGTAGCTAGAAATGACTGGGCCCCACAGCAAATTTTTTTATGTGCCCCCTCCTCCTGGATCTCCCACCCCCACATACCTATTGGACCTCCCACCCCTTTCACCCAAACACCCCTCCAGGACCTCCCATCCCAACATGACACTCCCTAGATCCCCCTAAGTGTCATCCACACATCCTCCCTAAGGGGATGTGTTGTCCTCAACACATCCCCCCATTAGTGTCCTCAACACATACCCCCATCAGTGTCCTGCACACATCCCCTCATCAGTGTCCTGCACACATCCCCTATCAGTGTCCTGCACACATCCCCTATCAGTGTCCTGCACACATCCCCCAGCTATATATATCAGAAGTATAAATATATATTATCATACTATACATGAATGCATAATTTAGCCTCTATTTCTGAAAGGTTTCCACCAGGATTCAAACTCACAACCTTTTATATCAGAGGCAAGAACCCTAACCACTGAGCTATGGAGTTCAATGCTAAACTGTGCTAGAAAAACCTCATAGTGGTTTATCATGTATTAGGTATTCCTATACAGCAGAAGTATAATTATACACTTTTTTTATATATATATATATATATATATATATATATATATATATAGTAATTACACATTTATTTAGTGTCATACATTTTTTTTTACAATTACAGAAAAATATATATATATAAAATTATACTTCTGCTGTATAGGAATACTATGAACTACTATGAAGTTTTTCTAGCACAGTTTACCATTGAGCTTCCATAGCTCAGTGGTTAGGGTTCTTGGTTAGGTATTCATTCATTAAACCCCTTAAGGACCTTGCCATTTTTCACCTTAAAGGGGTTATCTCACTTCAGCAAATAGCATTTATCATGTACAGAAAGTTATACAATCCACTTACTAATGTACTATTATCCATATTGCTGCCTTTGCTCGCTAGATTCATTTTTCCATCACAATATACATGGCTCTTTTCCAGGGGTTATGACCGCACTGCAATCCAGCAGTAGTGGCCGTCCTTGCACACTATAGGTAAAAGTGTAGGACTCTCAGGTGGTTAGGACCAGAGGAGTGCACATAAGCCAGCTCTTTTTTATAGTGTGCAAGCACCGCCACCACTGACTGATTGCAGGATGCTCGTAACCATGGCAACAAGCAGTGTACAATGTGGTAATATGATAGCACAAAGGAGGAAGCGAGAGAGAGATTAAAAGGAAACTCCCCATTCCCCTCTTCAGTGTCTTCCGAATTACTACACCGGACAGATGCAACTTAGTATTTATTTTTGAATTAATCAAACGATTATTCATAAAAGTTCAAAAAATGGTGGGTAATCAGAATGCTGTCATGTTGGACTCCTGGAAAACCAATTACCAGTGAGACTAATTACTGATTTCCAGGACGTCCCCCATGACAGCACATAGGATAAATACCAAATTAATTTTTAGTTTTTTTTAGGGGAGGACTACTGCTTGAAGGACTTCCTGCCCAAGAGGTCGCCATGGCCCTGGTTAAATGAGCTTTAATGGATACAGGACAGACTTAGTTTTATAGTCTGTAAACTTCCCGGTTAGTCTCTTTGAGCCATATGTATAAAGTCTGTTTTGTGACTTTTTTACCTTTATTGCTTCCTCCATATTGAACAGAAAGATTTGTATCCTGTCTACCAGCTTCTGTGATCTGATAACAGACCTCCTGACGTCAAGGCAATGGAAGCGCCCCTGAGCATTTCTAGGTGAGACACAAAGAGATGGAAGGATTATCTCTTGTTCCTTATGAAAAGTAGAAACCACCTTCAGTAAAAAAGCTGAATCCAGCTTTAAGATTTCTCTGTCAAATAGAGGTCATGGACAAAGCTTGAATCTCTCCTATTCTATGAGCAGAATTGCTACTAAAAAGGCAGTCTTCATGCTCAAAGGGCACACAACAAAGGGAATTTAAGACTAAAGTGAGGTGCCAATTAGGAACAGTTTGCCATATAGTAGTGTGACACAGTGAGAGGTTTGGTGGTAAAAAGCAGGTATTTTCCTCTCAGCCTGTGCTGCTGGGTTGATTGCAGCCAGGTGAGGGCAAATACTGGACCGGATTTTAGGTGCCGGTCCGGGTTTTTTGGGTGATTACCTAGCTGCACTTAAGACAGCTGGGTTTTATGCAAACTCTCTCTCTGTGTTTGGGATCTGAGCCCTGTGCTGGGCTGAAAAGCTGAGACCTGTGTGTCAGGAGAGCAGGCCATTTAAAGACGGTCAGTGGACTTTTTGTGTTGCTGAGCATTCAGCCAGGTGTGAACTAACACCTAGGATTTGAGGTGATTTAACCTGGAAACTGCTGGTGTTCCGTGGAGCTCTCCGGGCTGGAAGCAAGAGCTTGCAAAGAGGCGTGCAGTCTGCCTGGAAGCCTGAGGTTGGACTTTCCTGCGGTTGAGCTGACAGCCGTGTGTGAACACGCACCTAAACCACACAGGTGAATTTGATTCAGTCTTGGACTTTTGTTTTGCCTCAAGTTTTTGCTGTGTGTGAAGTAACACTAAGTGACTGTTTTGAGTTTTTGTTTGTGCAAGTGTGAAATAAAACACTGTTTGCTGCACTACCTGGACTCTCTTTGCCTCTATACTGCACCCGCACCGCTGTCTACCAGAGCAACCCCCCCACATTTGGTGTCGGATGCGGGCAATTGCAGTGAGGCTGGCGTGAAGCCAAAACTTTTCGTAGCATTTTTTTTTTTTTGGGCACTGTTGTATGTCCTGGATTAAGCCTGCCAAGCTGCAACCACCAACACAGGACAAGATGGAGGAGATGATAAAGCAGCTTGTCCAGGCCAACTTAAAGCAGCAAGAGAGACATGAAGAGGCCGTCGCACAGCTGCTAGAGGCTAATCAGTGACAGCAGGACACGAACCAGCGACTGCTGCAACACGTAATGGCGCTAGAAAAGTCAGGGATGCCTCAGGGAGTGCACGATGCCTGGAAGGCAGTCCGCACGGCCGTTCCCAAGATGACACCGACAGATGATGTTGAAACCTACTTAGCGATGTTCGAAAAGGTGGCCGTGAGAGAGAGACTACCCCGAGACCAGTGGGCGGAGGTCATCGCTCCGTTTCTGGCGTCAGGACCCCAACAGGTATACTTTGATTTACCGGACGACCAAGCGGCAGACTACTCTGTGGTCAAGGGTGAGATCCTGGCGAGACTGGGGGTGAATGTGTTGGTTAGGGCCCAGCGGGTACATCAGTGGGAGTTTAACCCAGCTGAGCCAGCACGACCCCAGTATTACAATTTGCTAAAACTCTTACAAAAATGGCTGCCGCCTGACGTACTTAGTCCCACTGCTATGCTGGACCGTATTGTAGCTGACAAATTCTGGAGGGCATTGCCACTGCCCCTCCAGCGCTGGGTTGGCCAGACCTCTCCTACTAGTGCCCTGGAGATGGTGGACCTGGTCGAACGTTATGGGGCTACTGAGGAACTTAAGGGGAGAACTCTGGGGAAGGGAGTAATAAAACCCAGAAAATCCCCTCCCCAGACCCTGCGGCCTGAGCTGAGAAAGACCGCACAGGATGTGCCCTTTGGGGATCGGGACTCTATAATCTGCTGGCGGTGCCATGAGCCTGGCCATGTACGGGCCAACTGTCCCCTCCTGGGTGAGCCCATGGATGTGAACTTTGGGTATCGACAGTCGTTGTATGCCAGAAGGGTCGATGTGTCAGAGGTTAACCATGATGAACATTTGTGTCGGGTGGAGGTGGGAGACACTCCAGTGGCAGCCCTGCTGGATTCAGGGAGTCAGGTGACCCTGGTGAGGGCTTCCCTGGTGCGACCCACAGAGTTTACAGGCCGGAGAGTCGGGGTTTCCAGCATTCATGGAGATTTAAAAGAATACCCCACTGCTCTGTTGTCTGTAAGCACGTGTGTCGGCAGGCAGGTCCATGAGGTGGTTGTAACCACGAGTATGCCCTATGATGTGATAATAGGAAGAGACTTTCCATTGTTCCCAGCCCTGTGGCCGGCCATTGTACATACAGTTCCCAGACAGGTAGGAAAACTTCCAGTAGTGAGGCCTAGCCCAGGTGAGGTGTTAGAACCCCAGAAACCCAAGGCAGAGGGACCCACAGTAGGTCCAGTGGGTGAGGGGAAGACAGTCCCCTAAATAGGATAGGTAGAAAACATAGGAAGGTGGCTCAGCAAGGCCAAAGCCGGACCTGCAATCGAGTGTCTGGGGTCCGTAGCCAAAGGGACCCGGGTTTAGTTGTTGGGCCACCTGTGGACAGTAAGGACAGCGCTAGGGGGAAGGGGACCTATAAAATAGCACAGAAAGTTGGAGACCCAAATTACAAGGTACACCAGCCAGGACTGCAAAAGCCGGAGCCGGTCTACCATGTAAATTTACGGAAACCTTGGAAGGTTAGAGAGACTTGTATTGAGAACAACCCGCGGCCGGTTTATCTAGGGAAAGAGATTCCGGTCCCTCTGTCTGCTAACAGGAAGCGGCTGCCACAGATAAAATTACTGGCAGCCTTTCCACTGAACAGACTCAGAGAGCCAAGGAGTTTGTTAGTCGGAACACAGAGGTGTTCTGTGATTTCCCTGAATGCCCTTCCATAACTCGCCGTGATATTGTCACTGAGCCCCAGGCAAAAGTCTGGTTAAAGCCGTACCAGGTGCCCGTGGCTCGGCGACAAGCCATCTCTGAAAGAGTGATATGGGGTTGGCCGCAGCCTGTCCCCATCTGGACAAAGAAGGAAAGTCCTGGGTCACCAGAGGGTTCGGGTGACTTCAGAACTTTAGATTTTCAGTGGAACACAGAGCAGGGCAGTAACAGGGAAATGCGAGTGCCCGGTTCTGGGTATACTGTCTGGCGTGTGTTCACCCCTCAGGGTTGAACAAAGGGGGGTATGTGACACAGTGAGAGGTTTGGTGGTAAAAAGCAGGTATTTTCCTCTCAGCCTGTGCTGCTGGGTTGATTGCAGCCAGGTGAGGGCAAATACTGGACCGGATTTTAGGTGCCGGTCCGGGTTTTTGGGTGATTACCTAGCTGCACTTAAGACAGCTGGGTTTTATGCAAACTCTCTCTGTGTTTGGGATCTGAGCCCTGTGCTGGGCTGAAAAGCTGAGACCTGTGTGTCAGGAGAGCAGGCCATTTAAAGACGGTCAGTGGACTTTTTGTGTTGCTGAGCATTCAGCCAGGTGTGAACTAACACCTAGGATTTGAGGTGATTTAACCTGGAAACTGCTGGTGTTCCGTGGAGCTCTCCGGGCTGGAAGCAAGAGCTTGCAAAGAGGCGTGCAGTCTGCCTGGAAGCCTGAGGTTGGACTTTCCTGCGGCTGAGCTGACAGCCGTGTGTGAACACGCACCTAAACCACACAGGTGAATTTGATTCAGTCTTGGACTTTTGTTTTGCCTCAAGTTTTTGCTGTGTGTGAAGTAACACTAAGTGACTGTTTTGAGTTTTTGTTTGTGCAAGTGTGAAATAAAACACTGTTTGCTGCACTACCTGGACTCTCTTTGCCTCTATACTGCACCCGCACCGCTGTCTACCAGAGCAACCCCCACATTTGGTGTCGGATGCGGGCAATTGCAGTGAGGCTGGCGTGAAGCCAAAACTTTTCGTAGCATTTTTTTTTTTGGGCACTGTTGTATGTCCTGGATTAAGCCTGCCAAGCTGCAACCACCAACACAGGACAAGATGGAGGAGATGATAAAGCAGCTTGTCCAGGCCAACTTAAAGCAGCAAGAGAGACATGAAGAGGCCGTCGCACAGCTGCTAGAGGCTAATCAGTGACAGCAGGACACGAACCAGCGACTGCTGCAACACGTAATGGCGCTAGAAAAGTCAGGGATGCCTCAGGGAGTGTACGATGCCCGGAAGGCAGTCCGCACGGCCGTTCCCAAGATGACACCGACAGATGATGTTGAAACCTACTTGGCGATGTTCGAAAAGGTGGCCGTGAGAGAGAGACTACCCCGAGACCAGTGGGCGGAGGTCATCGCTCCGTTTCTGGCGTCAGGACCCCAACAGGTATACTTTGATTTACCGGACGACCAAGCGGCAGACTACTCTGTGGTCAAGGGTGAGATCCTGGCGAGACTGGGGGTGAATGTGTTGGTTAGGGCCCAGCGGGTACATCAGTGGGAGTTTAACCCAGCTGAGCCAGCACGACCCCAGTATTACAATTTGCTAAAACTCTTACAAAAATGGCTGCCGCCTGACGTACTTAGTCCCACTGCTATGCTGGACCGTATTGTAGCTGACAAATTCTGGAGGGCATTGCCACTGCCCCTCCAGCGCTGGGTTGGCCAGACCTCTCCTACTAGTGCCCTGGAGATGGTGGACCTGGTCGAACGTTATGGGGCTACTGAGGAACTTAAGGGAGAACTCTGGGGAAGGGAGTAATAAAACCCAGAAAATCCCCTCCCCAGACCCGGCGGCCTGAGCTGAGAAAGACCGCACGGGATGTGCCCTTTGGGGATCGGGACTCTATAATCTGCTGGCGGTGCCATGAGCCTGGCCATGTACGGGCCAACTGTCCCCTCCTGGGTGAGCCCATGGATGTGAACTTTGGGTATCGACAGTCGTTGTATGCCAGAAGGGTCGATGTGTCAGAGGTTAACCATGATGAACATTTGTGTCGGGTGGAGGTGGGAGACACTCCAGTGGCAGCCCTGCTGGATTCAGGGAGTCAGGTGACCCTGGTGAGGGCTTCCCTGGTGCGACCCACAGAGTTTACAGGCCGGAGAGTCGGGGTTTCCAGCATTCATGGAGATTTAAAAGAATACCCCACTGCTCTGTTGTCTGTAAGCACGTGTGTCGGCAAGCAGGTCCATGAGGTGGTTGTAACCATGAGTATGCCCTATGATGTGATAATAGGAAGAGACTTTCCATTGTTCCCAGCCCTGTGGCCGGCCATTGTACGTACAGTTCCCAGACAGGTAGGAAAACTTCCAGTAGTGAGGCCTAGCCCAGGTGAGGTGTTAGAACCCCAGAAACCCAAGGCAGAGGGACCCACAGTAGGTCCAGTGGGTGAGGGGAAGACAGTCCCCCTAAATAGGATAGGTAGAAAACATAGGAAGGTGGCTCAGCAAGGCCAAAGCCGGACCTGCAATCGAGTGTCTGGGGTCCGTAGCCAAAGGGACCCGGGTTTAGTTGTTGGGCCACCTGTGGACAGTAAGGACAGCGCTAGGGGAAGGGGACCTATAAAATAGCACAGAAAGTTGGAGACCCAAATTACAAGGTACACCAGCCAGGACTGCAAAAGCCGGAGCCGGTCTACCATGTAAATTTACGGAAACCTTGGAAGGTTAGAGAGACTTGTATTGAGAACAACCCGCGGCCGGTTTATCTAGGAAAGAGATTCCGGTCCCTCTGTCTGCTAACAGGAAGCGGCTGCCACAGATAAAATTACTGGCAGCCTTTCCACTGAACAGACTCAGAGAGCCAAGGAGTTTGTTAGTCGGAACACAGAGGTGTTCTGTGATTTCCCTGAATGCCCTTCCATAACTCGCCGTGATATTGTCACTGAGCCCCAGGCAAAAGTCTGGTTAAAGCCGTACCAGGTGCCCGTGGCTCGGCGACAAGCCATCTCTGAAAGAGTGATATGGGGTTGGCCGCAGCCTGTCCCCATCTGGACAAAGAAGGAAAGTCCTGGGTCACCAGAGGGTTCGGGTGACTTCAGAACTTTAGATTTTCAGTGGAACACAGAGCAGGGCAGTAACAGGGAAATGCGAGTGCCCGGTTCTGGGTATACTGTCTGGCGTGTGTTCACCCCCTCAGGGTTGAACAAAGGGGGGGGTATGTGACACAGTGAGAGGTTTGGTGGTAAAAAGCAGGTATTTTCCTCTCACCCTGTGCTGCTGGGTTGATTGCAGCCAGGTGAGGGCAAATACTGGACCGGATTTTAGGTGCCGGTCCGGGTTTTTTGGGTGATTACCTAGCTGCACTTAAGACAGCTGGGTTTTATGCAAACTCTCTCTCTGTGTTTGGGATCTGAGCCCTGTGCTGGGCTGAAAAGCTGAGACCTGTGTGTCAGGAGAGCAGGCCATTTAAAGACGGTCAGTGGACTTTTTGTGTTGCTGAGCATTCAGCCAGGTGTGAACTAACACCTAGGATTTGAGGTGATTTAACCTGGAAACTGCTGGTGTTCCGTGGAGCTCTCCGGGCTGGAAGCAAGAGCTTGCAAAGAGGCGTGCAGTCTGCCTGGAAGCCTGAGGTTGGACTTTCCTGCGGCTGAGCTGACAGCCGTGTGTGAACACGCACCTAAACCACACAGGTGAATTTGATTCAGTCTTGGACTTTTGTTTTGCCTCAAGTTTTTGCTGTGTGTGAAGTAACACTAAGTGACTGTTTTGAGTTTTTGTTTGTGCAAGTGTGAAATAAAACACTGTTTGCTGCACTACCTGGACTCTCTTCGCCTCTATACTGCACCCGCACCGCTGTCTACCAGAGCAACCCCCCCACAGTAGGTCTTTATTGACAGCGCCGTCCAGTGCACATTTTGTCTGATGTATGCAGTCCTGGAACAGCAGTTCGAGGGAGTATATGTTTGTTCAAAATGTGAGCAAATTACCCGTTTGGAATCGCACATCGAGTCTCAACAGCCGAGTTGCAACACTGAAAGCCACGGACAATTTGGAAAAGAGTTTGCTGCTCACTGAGCAAGCACTCTATGGGGTAGATGTGGGGGAGGGTGGTAGCGGGGAGGCTGAGGAGAGTGAGGTAGTTAGCTGGGTAACAGTAAGAAAGCGGGGTAGAGGGAAGAGTGCCAGGGAGGCTAGCCCTGATCGGACACACCCCAACAAGTTTGCACGGTTAGCAGATGAGGGGGATGACAGTTCAGGGACAATACTGCTGCAGCCGGACACTTCCTCTGCCAGTCAGGGTAATGTCGGCTCCAGTAAGCAGGGGACCAGGAGAGCAGGGAAGGCCAGACAGGTGCTGGTAGTGGGAGACTCCATTATTAAGGGAACAGATAGGGCGATCTGTCACAAAGATCGCGATCGCCGAACAGTGTGCTGTCTTCCTGGCGCTAGAGTTCGCGGATCGGGTTGGCAGATTACTGTGAGGGGCTGGAGAAGACCCAGCGGTCATGGTCCTGATCGGAACCAATGACAAAGTTAGAGGAAGGTGGAGAGTCCTTAAAAATGATTTCAGGGATTTAGGTCAAAAGCTTAGGTCAAGGACCTCAAAAGTAGTATTTTCGCAAATACTGCCTGAACCACGAGCTACACAAGAAAGGCAGTGGGAGATTAGGGAGTTTAACAAGTGGCTCAAGAACTGGTGTAGGAAGGAGGGGTTCTGGTTCCTGGAGAACTGGGCCGACTTCTCTGTCGGCTACAGGCTCTATCGTAGGGATGGGCTACACCTCAATGGGGAAGGGGCAGCTGTGTTGCGGAGAAAGATGGCTAGAAGGTTGGAGGAGTGTTTAAACTAGGGACTGGGGGGGGAGGGTAATTACATTATAGGAGGGGAAGAGGAGTGCAGATAGAGACCAGGGGCAAGGTAGTGTGACTGGGGGAGGAATGGAAGGGGGGACTAGAACAGCTCAGAATGAAAGATGTAGGGTAAAAAATACACATAAACCTCTCAAATGTATGTATACTAATGCCAGAAGCCTGACTAACAAGACTGGGGAACTGGAATTAGTGATGTGTGAGGAGGACTATGACATAGTGGGAATAACTGAGACATGGCTGGATGATAGCTATGACTGGGCAGTTAATATAAAAGGTTACAATCTGTTTAGAAAGGATCGTCAAAACCGGAGAGGTGGGGGGGTCTGCCTCTATGTGAAGTCGTGTCTAAATCCCGTAATTCGAGAATACATCTCTGAGGGACATGAACATGTAGAGTCACTGTGGGTAGAAATACATGGAGCAAAATAATACAAAACAATAATAAATTACTAATAGGAGTGTATTATAAACCACCTAATATACCAGAGTCTACAGAAAATCTATTACTAAACGAGATAGACGAGACAGCAAATCATAATGAAGTCGTTATTTTGGGGAACTTCAACTACCCAGATATAGACTGGGAAACTGAAAGCTGTACATCCCGAAAAGGAAACAGGTTCTTGGCAATAGCCAAAGACAATTACCTTTCCCAACTGGTTCAGGACCCCACTAGAGGGACGGCCATACTGGATTTAGTATTAACCAATAGACCTGATAGAACAACAGATGTGCAGGCTGGGGGACACCTAGGAAATAGTGACTATAAAGTAATAACCTTCCAATTATCCTTCAAACGAGAGTTTCTAAAGGAAGGAACAAAAATACCAAACTTCAAAAATGCACAATTTAGCCAACTAAGCAAGGCCATAGGCCTAACTAACTGGGACAAAGTCCTCAAAAATAAAAATACAACCACAAAATGGGAGATTTTTAAAAGCATTGTAACATCTAATTGTGAGAGGTACATACTTTATAGGAATAAAAGGCTAAGAAACAATAAGAAACCAATGTGGATAAATAGAACCGTAAAGATAGCAATAAATGACAAAAAGAAAGCATATAAATCACTAAAACAGGAGGGGAGCCAGGAAGCACTGATACACTATAAGGAAAAAAATAGAATATGTAAAAAACTAATAAAATTTGCCAAACTAGAGACCAAGAGATTAATTGCCAAAGAGAGTAAAACTAACCCTAAAATGTTCTTCAATTATATAAATAGTAAAAAATATCTGAAGGAGTCGGACCTCTACATAGCACTGAGGGGGGTGTTGCAGAGAGTGACGAGGATAAAGCAAAACTATTAAATGTATTTTTCTCCACCATATTCACTGAGGAAAATAAACTGTCAGATGAAATGCAGACTGTAAAAGTAAATTCCCCATTAAAAGTGCCCTGTCTGACCCAGGAAGAAGTACAACAGCGACTTAAAAAGATTAAAATAGACAAATCGCCAAGACCGGATGGCATACACCCCCGTATCCTAAGGGAATTAAGTGATGTCATAGCCAGACCTTTATTTCTGATATTTACGGACTCTATACTGACAGGGAATGTTCCACAGGATTGGCACATAGCAAATGTGGTGCCAATATTCAAAAAGGGTCCAAAAACAGAGCCTGGAAATTATAGGCCGGTAAGTTTAACATCTATTGTTGGTAAACTGTTTGAAGGGTTTCTAAGAGATGCTATCTTGGAGTACGTCAATGAAAATAAGCAACTAACGCCATATCAGCATGGCTTCATGAGGGATCGGTCATGTCAAACGAATTTAATCAGCTTCTATGAGGAGGTAAGTTCTAGACTTGACAGTGGCGAATCAATGGATGTCGTATATCTGGACTTCTCCAAAGCATTTGATACTGTACCTCATGAAAGGTTAGTATATAAAATGAGGATGCTCGGACTGGGAGAAAATGTCTGTATGTGAGTAAGTAACTGGCTGAGTGACAGAAAACAGAGGGTGGTTATTAACGGTAGATACTCAGATTGGGTCACTGTCACTAGTGGGGTACCTCAGGGGTCAGTATTGGGCCCTATTCTCTTCAATATATTTATTAATGATCTTGTAGAAGGCCTGCACAGTAAAATATCTATTTTTGCAGATGACACTAAACTTTGTAAAGTAATTAACACTGAAGAGGACAGTTTTCTGCTACAGAGGGATCTGGATAGATTGGAGGCTTGGGCAGAGAAATGGCAGATGAGGTTTAACACTGACAAATGTAAAGTTATGTACATGGGAAGGAATAATGCAAGTCACCCGTACATATTAAATGGTAAAACACTCGGTAACACTGACATTGAAAAGGATCTAGGAATTTTAATAAACAGCAAATTAAGCTGCAAAAACCAGTGTCAGGCAGCTATTGCCAAGGCCAATAAGATAATGGGTTGCATCAAAAGGGGCATATGTGCCCGTGATGAGAACATAGTCCTACCACTTTACAAATCGCTAGTCAGACCACACATGGAGTACTGTGTACAGTACTGGGCTCCTGTGAACAAGGCAGACATAGCAGAGCTGGAGAGGGTTCAGAGGAGGGCAACTACAGTAATAACTGGAATGGGGCAACTACAGTACCCTGAAAGGTTATCAAAATTAGGGTTATTCACTTTAGAAAAAAGACGACTGAGGGGAGATCTAATAACTATGTATAAATATATCAGGAGTCAGTACAGAGATCTGTCCCATCATCTATTTATCCCCAGGACTGAGACTGTGACGAGGGGACATCCTCTGTGTCTGCAGAAAAGAAGGTTTGTACACAAACATAGAAAAGGATTCTTCACTGTAAGAGTGCTGATGGCGAGTACAATAAAGGAATTCAAGAGGGGACTGGATGTATTTCTGGAGTGTAATACTATTACAGGCTACAGCTACTAGAGAGGGGTCATTGATCCAGGGAGTTATTCCGATTGCCTGATTGGAGTCAGGAAGGAATTTTTTTCCCCTTAAGTGGAGAAAATTAGCTTCTGCCTCACAGGGGTTTTTTGCCTTCCTCTGGATCAACTTGTAGGAAACAGGCTGAACTGGATGGACAAATGTCTTTTTTCGGTCTTATATACTATGTTACTATGTTTATCTAGATATGGCTTTCATGAACCTTTTATCCACACATGCTCTGCCAACAGGAAGTCTAGAAAGGAAGATATGGCTGAAACCTCTAATTTAAGTACTTTATTTTAACCCCTTCTGCAGGTAATCTAGAATATGAGCAATGGAAGGGGAGGAACAATCAAGGTGCTCTGAAGATAATCAGGAGCCAAACTTTTTCCAAATCTTATTATATATTGCAGAAGTAACATTTTGTAAAGTTGAAATTACTTTGACTCCTTGCCTTTTTAGCATTTCACTCCAGGGATCAAGGCAGTTAAATTCAATCTCTCCAAGTCCGGGTGTTGTAGAGGACCCTGGATAAGAAGATCCTGTCGTTTGGATAGAGTTACTATCTTTTTTAGAAGATGGTACCAAATCCTCTTTGGCCAGGCTGGAGTTCTGAACAGAATTTTCTTTGTACTCGCAACGATTTTCCATAATACTGCTGGAACGAGAGGAATTGGTGTGAAGGCATAGGCAAAGTCCATGTGCCAATCCTGAGACAGAGCATCCACCTTCAAGATATTGTCCCAGGTGTTTAGAGAGAAGAAATAAGCTGTGAGTATTTCTTCTGGTAGTAAACAGATCTGTTTGCAGACAGCCTCACTCGTGACACAGCTCTTGAAAAACTTCTCTGTTCAGCATCCATTCCCCTGGATTGAACTTGATTCTGCTTAAGAAATCCGCTGTTACATTTTTTGCGCCCTTTAAGCTGCAGAGCCAATATCGATTGTACATTGCACTGACCCCAACTGAAAATCAGATGAGGGCTTTGTGTTCCCCCTTGATGTTTGAGGTAACACATCGTATTACATTGTATTGTATTTTTAGAGGTTTTTCTTTTAGCACCTGTTTGACCGATGTCAGAGTCCTCAGAACTACAGTTAGTTCTTTTGCGTTTTAAGAGAATTCCCATTCTTGAAGAGACTATTTCCCTTGAAAGAACTGATCTCATACCTGGACTTCCCAGCCCACTTTGCACTTTTTACTCCTGTTGGCAAATATACTTTCCTGTTCAGAAAACTTGGGTTCCTTTCCCATCTGGAGAGGTCCAGCCTTTGTAATGTGCCCATGGGTATACATGATGTCATAATCCCCAAAATGCACAAGGCTTCTCAGAAGGTGTAACCTTTCTGCATCCTGAAAATCGATATTTTGGACATGAATGCCTTGTTTGTTTACTGGCAGAAAAGAAGACTGTTTTTCTGAGTCTAAAAGTATTCCCTAAAATATTTCTCTGGTGTCCATCTGAGTTTTGACTTTTTTAAGTTGATTAACCAACCTAGCTTGGGTAGCAAATTCATCATCATTTACATCGTTATCTATAGACTCTACTGAGATTCAGCTATCAACAGTAAATAGTCTAGATACAGTAAAATGATCACATTGTACTGTCTTAGGTGCACCATTTTCTCCCCGACTAGCTTAGTGAAAACTTGAGCTGCTGATGAAATCCCAAAGGGTAAGCATTGGAACTGGTAGTGATATATTTTTTGGAAAACCTGAGGAATTTTTTATACTGTGGGTGTATTGGGAACTGATAATATGTATCCATTAGATCTATTGTACACATGAATGTGCCTTGATTGATGAAAGGGGTAGCTATCCAAATTGATTCCATTTTGAATTTGTAATAGCTGATCCATTTGGTTAGGTACTTCACAGTTATAATGGTCCTAAAAGAACCATTCGTTTTTTTTTTTTTTACTAGGAATATTTTTGAATATGGTTGAAGTCAAGGAACTGAAATTTTGGCCCCCATCTTCCTTAGTTTTTGGACATATTCTACTAGCCGGTTTTGAAGAGTTTTTGAAGGGAGATTGGTTAATTGGAATCTCTGTGGAGAAGGAGACCTAAATTCTAGCTTGTAAGCCTCCTGAATAGTTTAAATTACCCAGGGATTCTGTGTGATGGTCGCCCACTGTTGACTAAAAAACCGAAGTCTTCCTCCCACTGGCCTGGCATCATTGCTTTCCGGGATTATTAGTATTTTTTGGGATTGAGCCCTTAACATCTCATCTTGGATAGTTTTTGCCTTTTGCATCTCCTCCACCTCCATAGTTTCTCTCACTGCAAATAACAAGTCTTGTAGGGAAAATAGGAGGCTGATGGGAGACATTTGTTTTCTTCCTCTAATTCGCCCTCTGAAAAGTAAGCACCTTTGCCCTGCTCATCTGAATCAGATTCTATCTGGATTCTCGTCTTTTTTGTTGCAGAGACACTTCTCTGATGCCTATCCCTATGGGGACAGGAAGGACACTGGAGAGGGGGGCGAGGAGGGGCCTTTGATTCTCTCTAGCTTCCTGTCCCTACAGAGACCCTCCTATATGCTGTCATGGGGGACATCTTGGAAAATAAGTCTAGCTAGCAAGGGAGGCAATATGGACAATCACAATACATTATTGTCTTGTATTAACTTATTCTCTAGATGATAAATGCCATTTGCTGAAGTGAGACAACCCCTTTAAGACCAGGCTGTTTTTTTGGGGAAATTTGACATGTGTCAGTTTCTGTGATAACTTTGGAACACTTACTTTTACCAAGTCATTCTGAGAATTTTTTCACGTGACACACTGTACTTCATAGTGGTAAATTTAAGATATATTTCTCCTTTATTTCTAAAAAAAAATTCTAAAATTTACAAAAAAATGATTGCATTTAATACAGATAGTGATAACTCCTAGTTATTACTTAACATTCACCATATGTATACTTGATATTGGCATCATTTTGTAAATGTCATTTTATTTTCTTAGGCTTTGAGTTTTGGAAGCAGTTAAAATTTAAACGTAATTTACAAAAACCCACTTTTTAAAAGGACAAATTACATTATGAAGTAACTTTGTGGGGATTACATACTAGAAACCACCCATAAATACTTTTTTGGCACATTTTCTATTTGAATCCATTTTCCTTTATGTGTTAACTGCATCCCGACCGCCGAACGCAGGGCTGCGGGCGGGCGGCCGGGATGTTCCTCCTTGACGCGTCGGCGCGTCATCTCGCGAGAGGAGAGATTTGCTGTGAACGTGCGCAAAACACGGACAACGGCAATGTGCTTTCCACATTTTGCAGATCCGCACATTGCCAGAACTATATAGAAAATGCCTTTTCTTGTCCGCAATTGCGGACAAGAATAGGACATGTTCTATATTTTTGTGGAACGGAAGTGCAGACCCGGAAGTGCGGATCTGCAATTCCGGATCCGAGCGGGACAAAGTCTGTCCCCATAGAAATGAATGGGTCCGCAATTCCATTCCGCAAACAGAATTGCGGACGTGTGAATGGGGCATAAGGGTCCCTTATCACCGCCAGTTAGTTAGCTACTTGTTAGGTAGTTAGCGCCCAGCCCACCGCACTGCAGTCACTGGTTTTGGCAGAGATTTTTTCATCCACATTGATCGATGCGAATGAAGAAATCTGTGCCGTTCATTTTTTTTTTATTCAGCCCAGAGGCTTTTTGTCACAAGTTAGTGGAAGATGAGACTTTGTAAAAAAAAAATAAAAAAAAAAAATATATATATATATATAAATTTCCGCTAACTTGTGCCAAAAAAATTTTTTTCTGTGAACTCGCCATGCCCCTCATGGAATACCTTGGGGTGTCTTCTCTCCAAAATGGGGTCACATGTGGGGTATTTATACTGCCCTGGCATTTTAGGGGGCCTTAAAGCGTGAGAATCCAAATGCGTAAAAATGCCCTGTGAAATCCTAAAGGTACTCATTGGAATTAGGGCCCCTTTGCGCATCTTGGCTGCAAAAAAATGGCACACATGTGGTATCGCCGTACTCAGGAGAAGTAGGGCAATGTGTTTTGGGGTGTATTTTTATATATACCCATACTTTGTGTGAAAAATATCTCTGTAAACGACAACTTTTTAATTTTCTTTATAAAAGTTGACAATTTACAGAGATATTTCTCTCACCCAGCATGGGTATATGTAAAAATACACCCCAAAACACATTGCCCTACTTCTCCTGAGTACGGCGATACCACATGAGTGACACTTTTTTGCAGCCTGGGTGCGCAAAGGGGCCCAAATTCCAACGAGTACTTTTAGGTTTTACATGGCTGCTCACAATGTAGCCCCGCCCAAAATGCCAGAACAGTAAACACACCCCACAAATGACCCCATTTCGGAAAGTAGACACCCCAAGGTATTCACTGAGGGGCATAGTGAGTCCGTGCGATATTTATATTTTTTTTGCCAGAAGTTAGCAGAAATGGAAATGTTATTGTTATTTTTTTTCCTCAGAAAGTGTCATTTTCTGCTAACTTGTGAAAAAAAATGAAATTATACATGAACTCACCGTGCCCCTCCACAAATACTTTGGGGTGTCTTCTTTATAAAAATAGTGTCATCCTGGCATTCTAGCACCTGAAGAAACATGACAGGTGCTCAGAAAGTCAGAGCTGCTTCAAAATGCGGAAATTCACTTTTTTGCACCATAGTTTGTAAACGCTATAACTTTTACCCAAACCAATTAATATACACTTATTGGATTTTTTTTTAATCAAAGACATGTAGAACAATACATTTATAGAAAAATGGATATAGAAATGTAGTTTAAAAAAAAAAAAATTACAACAGAAAGTGAAAAATGTCATTTTTTTGAAAAAATTTCGGTCATTTTTGATTAATAGCAAAAAAAGTAAAAATGTCAGCAGCAATGAAATACCACCAAATGAAAGCTCTATTAGTGAGAAGAAAAGGAGATAAAATTAATTTGGGTGGTAAGTTGCATGACCGAGCAATAAACGATGAAAGTAGTGTAGTGCAGAATTATAAAAAGTGGCCTGGTCATTAAGGGTGTTTAAGCTAGGGGGGGGCTGATGTGGTTAAAAGGTTATCAGTAAAATAAACCTCAATATGTATTACACTGGTTCTGCCATTTACAGAAATACACATATGGCTTTTGGAGGGCAGATTTCACTGAAATCATTTTAGGGCGCCATGTCACACGAAGACCCCTTGAGGCACCCTCAAAAAGTGACCCCATTTTGGAAACTACACTACCCAAGGAACATTTCAGGGGTGTAGTGAGCACTTTGGCCCAACAGGCGTTCCATAGAAATTAGAAACACATGGCTGTGAGAATGAAAAACCTTTTACCAGAAAATGTTATTTTCGCCCCAAATTTCATTTTAGGAGTGTATGGATTTTTCTAGAAATGATCGGTATCTACCTCAGTGGCCAATCTGTGCTCATGGAGCAGGTGGCCACTTGCTACCCAATATTGAACAATAAATGAAAAAAAGGGGGTGCAAAAATCTAAAACGTAGCGTTTACTTCATTAATTAAAATAAATCGGTACATGATCAGCGTAAACCAAACAAACACACATAAAGTCACAATTAGTCAGAGCACCAATTTCGGTCCTTATTTACGGGAGGGCAAAGGGAATGATCAATATACCATCTGCCCTAGTAAAGCCCTACTTGGCCTGACAGTCCCTGGTCCTACTAACAGTGTCCTACTCCGCAAGGAACAGCACCGTTACCGGATCCTGTCCCTGGAAACACCGTCCCTAGTAAGGTCCTGACAGAAGGCCCAAGTCTCCCGATATAAGCATAAACCTTGCTGCTAAAAGGTACCATGGACCACTATTTCAATGATATTGCAAAAGGTCTAAATGGAGCATGGTAACACTTATCATATCCAAATACATTGAATCAATACTTATCGATTGGTAATTCTATTGGCGTATAAAGTTCCATCCCAGTTGATTAGGTCAGCCTGCATGTGCAATCCCGACGCGTTTCAACTCTAGTCAGGCTTATAATGTGGCCCAGAGTATCTTCAGGGGGCATAGGGCCACCATTGGGTATGGCAGTGTAATAACTCAAGTACGCTCCTCTTAATCTGTAATATAAAAACAAGAGGAGCGACCAATCTATAAGAAACATATTCACCCCAAGCGTATGGCGAGGTCAGAATAATAGTATTAATTAAATTACTTACAATAGACCGGTGTGACGTATGGTCCCGATCGGTCAAGTGGAGCTCCTACAGGGACCGGTGTGTCCCGTGCGCCCGTTTAGGAGTGCGCTCATCAAAGTCACCGCTGTGCCCGTATTTAAAGCTCCCGCGGCTTCAGGCGCTACAGGGGTGACATAATCACGTGACCGTCAGCGTAGTGACGTCACGCCGTTCGAGAAGGGCAGGCGCATGCGTCCTAGAGCCGACAAATGTCGGTCTGCCAGGAGCTAAGTTCGCATCATCAGAGAGTCACCGCCGGTAGTAAATTACTCGAATATGCCCGGTGGCATGTAGAAGAAACAGGTAAGGAGAAAGAAAAATCTTTCTCTTTTACCTGCCAATAGAAGTACAGGGAGTCCAAGCGCTCAACCTGTTGGAGGTAAAGATAGGATATTTAAACAGATCCACACATTCAGATCTATACCTGCTGGGACCAAATATTTCACAAGAGGTCCCCGATATTTTTATAGGTAATGAAAAAGGAATCAATTCATATTTTTATTACATTTTAGCCATGTGTCATAGCATAAAGGATAAGGGAGGATACCAGGCCACTGTTTAATACAGGGGCAGGGAGGGACAGAAGGGCTCCAGAGGGGCGCTATAGAAAACACCCAAACTGTAATTGTTCATTCAGACCTTTCGGGTTTGAGGTGTCCAATTTGAATATCCACCCCCCCTCACCGGTCGAGCCACATGTTCCAACCCCCTAAACTTGACGGAAGATGTCTCTCCACCATGGCAAGCATGTACATGTCTCGCCACAGGGGTATCCTTATTTTTACGGATGTCGCTCAAATGTTCCCCCATTCGCCTCCTGAATTCTCTCCGGGTCTTCCCAACGTACTTCATGCCACATGTGCACAGCAAGACGTACACCACACCTGTGGTCTTACAATTGATGAAATCCCGAATGTGGTGGGTGTACCCTGTTTGATCAACAAAGGTCTTGCCGGGAGAGATAAATTGGCAAAAGCTACAGTTGCCACATCTGTGACATCCCTTAACGGGAGGTCCTAGCCATGTCGTAGTCTCCGCCTTGGGGGGCGTGAAATGGCTATGGACCAGATGATCTTTTAAATTAGTACTCCTGCGAAAAGTGATAGCAGGTCTCTGAGATAAAGTGTCCACCAGATCAGGATCAATAAATAGTGTCCCCCAATGTCGTTCTATGATCTCCCGAACCTCATTTGCTGCCGAGTCAAACGACCCTATGAGCCGTGTGACCGCTTTGTTGGTGGCCTCCATATCGCGTGTGGGGTGCAGAAGGGATGTTCTCGAGGAATTTAGGGCCCTTTTGTATGCCTTCCTTAGAACAGAGTCAGGATAGCCCCTATCCTGAAGACGCTGTCTCAAAATATTCGCCTGTTTCTTAAATTCTTCCGGTTCGGAACAGTTCCGTCGGATCCTTAGGTACTGTCCGACCGGAATGCCACATTTAAGGGGTCTGGGGTGACAACTCTCCCATCTCAGCAACGAATTAGTTGCTGTGGGTTTACGAAAAATGGAAGTCTCAAGATTTCCATTTCTACCCCTCTTGATATTCACATCCAAGAAGGGTAGCTCGTCCTTCATTATCACAGAGGTGAACCTCAGATTGAGGGTGTTCACATTCAATTTGGTGACAAAGGATTGGAAATCACCCTCGGTCCCGCTCCACAGAACGAATATGTCGTCTATGAAGCGAGACCAGAGTGCCACATGTTCCACCTCCGCCTCCTGAATCTCACCAAACACAACTGTCTCCTCCCACCAGCCCAGGAGCAAATTTGCATACGACGGGGCACATGAACTCCCCATCGCAGTGCCCCTGAGCTGGTGCCTTCCCGTAAATAAGGACCGAAATTGGTGCTCTGACTAATTGTGACTTTATGTGTGTTTGTTTGGTTTACGCTGATCATGTACCGATTTATTTTAATTAAGGAAGTAAACGCTACGTTTTAGATTTTTGCACCCCCTTTTTTTCATTTATTATGGATTTTTCTAGCCTGAATACCAGAGAACCTTAATCCCCTGACGGCCGTCTTTCAAGAAGAGTGGGATGCCACGAAGCAGATTCTTCAGGCATAGAGTTTGTGTATTGCATACTTTTGAGTTAGGGAGGAGGGAGTTTTGACTGACTTCTGAGGGAGAAGGAAGTTTTGTCTGACATCTGATGGAGTTTTAGATGAGGGAGGAGGGCGATTTGGCTCAGGTCTGAGGGAGGAGGCAGTTTTGGATGAGGGAGGTTTGGTTGATGTCTGAGGGAGGAGGCAGTTATGGATGAGGGAGGTTTGGCTGATGTCTGAGGGAGGAGGCAATTTTGGATGAGGGAGTTTTGGCTGATGTGTGAGGGAGTTTTGTCTGACATCTGATGGAGTTTTGGATGAGGGAGGAGGGTGTTTTGGCTGAGGTCTGAGGGAGGAGGCAGTTTTGGATGAGGGAGGAGGCAGTTTTGGATGAGGAAGGAGGGCATTTTGGCTGACGTCTGAGGGAGGAGGCAGTTTTGGATCAGGGAGAAGGGAGTTTTGGCTGAGGGAAGAGGACTGATGGAGTTTGGGCTGACGAAGGAGGGTGTTTTGCCTGACGGAGGATGGAGTTGTGGATGATGTCTGACGATGTCCTAATATGGACACCGTACACGACAATAAGTCGACTTGTGAACAGCATGAGACATCGTTGTCATGCTGTAATTGATGCTCAATGCCACATGACAAGTTATTGAGACTGACATTTTTTGTGGAGGTATTCCCACCACTGTTGGCTTTTGTTTCAATAAATTGTTTGAGATGGGGAAATGACCATTACATGCTTCTACTTAAATGCCCTGCTCTTATGATATACCATCACTTTAGCATGAACTTTTTAAATTTTCCATAAATTTCACCTGGAAGCCAAATAGTGTATAACTATCTAGCACAGATTTATTTTATTTTTTTCTACACCCAAAAAAAAATTCTGCACAGTAAACTGAGCAGACAGATCTGTAAAATTGATGTTACTGATTGGTGCTTAACAGGTGCAAAAAGCATGCATGTAGAGCATGAACAAAAATCTAGTCTACCTGAAATTGAATTATATATAGAGAGCTATATCTATCTAACAGTACGAAGTATAATTTAGCCAGCCCCCCCCCCCAAAAAAAAAAATACACTGAAAACTGAGCACAAAAGTGACCAGTAAAACCAGCAAAAGTGACCAGTAAAAATATGGTACTGATCGGTGCTCAGGGTTGCAGAACGCACACTAGCTAATGTTTGGTGTGTCTGCACAAGGACTACAATAAAAAAAAAAACATCAGGACAAGGGAAGAGCGATTCGACTACCTCGGAATCGAACCAGAGTTCGGAAAAAGGTTTTTAACAGTAGATTTTTAAAGTTATCACCCGAAGTCTCGCAAGACTTTGCAACGTAATCACTTTTGACTCATCTGAGTCAATACATTCTTTCCATGGCTGTCTCAGCCAGCTCACAGGTGGAGACAGACAAATCTTGGGTTTCATCATACACAATCAAATCTGCTGAGATACAGATAACTGTTTTCCCAGACAAGTCTCTTTATTTTCTCACACTTCGGCGTCTTTCATACGGGCGTCGCGTGTGAGGGCTGGACAAGATGCGGGTGCGTTGTGGGAAAAGACGCGATTTTTCCGCGCGAGTGCTAAGCGTTTTAATGTGTTTTGCACGTGCGTGAGAAAAATTGGTATGTTTGGTACCCAGACCCGAACCTCTTCACAGATTCAGTATTCTTCAGATTTTATTATTTTCCCTTATAACATGGTTATAAGGGAAAATAATAGCATTCTTAATACAGAATGCTAAGTAAAATAGTAATGGAGGGGTTAAAAAAAATAAAAAATAAACTCACCCCATCGCGCAGCACAGCTCGTCTTCATTCAGCAGGACGTCACTAAAGGTCCTTTTCCTTTCAGGTCCTCAAAAAAGCAGAAAGAAGATGAGCCGGGCTGTGCGATCAAAGTGGATGAGGTGAGTTTATTTATTTATTTTTAACCCCTCCATCACTATTTTACTTTCTGTATTTAGCATTCTGTATTAAGAATTCTTTTATTTTCCCTTATAACCATGTTATAAGGGAAAATAATAAAAATCGGGTACCCATCCCGATCGTCTCCTAGCAACCATGCGTGAAAATCTAACTGCACCCAAACTTGCTTGCGGATGCTTGCGATTTTCACACAGCCCCATTCACTTTTATGGGGCCTGCGTTGCATGAAAAATGCACAATATAGAGTTTACTGCGATTTTCACGCAAAGCACATGCATGAAAATCACATGCATGAAAATCACCGCTCATATACACAGCCCCATTGAAGTGAATGGGTCCGGATTCAGTGCGGGTGCAATGCGTTCACCTCACGCATTGCACCCGCGTGGAAAACTCACCCTTGTGAAAGGGGCCTTAGGCTGCATTTACACGACCATAGTATTTTGCAGATCTGCGAAACACGGATACCGGCCTGTGTGCGTCCTGCAATTTGCAGGAAAATGCTTATTCTGGTGTGTACAAGAATAGGAAATGCTCTATGCGCTATATTTTTTTAAACGAATGGGTCCGCACTCGTTCTGCAAATTTGTGGAACGGATGAGGACTCATTCATACGGTCGCGTGAGCCCTAAGGGCTCATGCACACGGCCATTGTCATCCGTTGCCCGTATTATAGCCAACAGACAGCAGGTCAGCAATATATGGGCACAGGCCATGTGCGAACCGTATCATGGATACGGACCCATTTGCTTTCCTTCTGCTGCTACAGCGCAGCCATTGTCCCCTGCCTGACCTCAGCTGCAGGACCCCCTGCAGCACCATAAATAGTTAGCAACTTTGTCGGAGCTGCAATGGGCCGATCTTTACTGACTGGCCAATCACAACAATCCCGGTGCCAGGGGGGCGGTGGGGGGCAAAAAGATGTCGTGGTGCACTTAGCTGACGTGGCTGCCTGATGAGCAGAGCAGCTATCTTACCACAGGGACTGGATTTCAATTGCATCGCACATGTACGGCGCTGGTCTTTAAGTCACTGTCTGCAGTGCCATACATGTACGGGTCACCTACAGGTTAACAAGGACTTGCTACTGAAGCCTATTAGTATCAATCTACATTGCAAGGAACATACCAAGGAACATGACTTTTTTTTCTACATGGTGTTTTTCAAGAATGTATGTTAATATTTATTTACATAAGTTATCCCACCCCCAAACGGGAGTTCTACTTGCAGTATTTTGTTTATTCAAGACCGTATGTCACTAATCATTCATATGCAAATTATCCCCATGCCCAAATGGGCATGTTTTGTTCCAATCTCAAGCACTATAGGAATATTTGTTCTAGGTCTATAGCATATTGAGCATTTGAGGAAGGGACAGGTCCCAGAAATGTGTCTTTTGGATATTATTTAATTTATTGGTTTACATAAATAAAAGGAAATCGATTGGAAAGCCCTGGTCCAGGATCCTTTTGTTTTTTGCCTCTCATCTGGGCTCTCGACTAGCCTCAATGTGGGTCCGCACGACTGAGCAGCAAGTCCACCCATCACCTACATATTAATCAAATGCCATTATAGGTGTTGTGACCAATCACAGCAGCATAAGGTAAGCAGCCATTTGTCTGCAACATTGCTAACCATACCACTCGGGTATTACTCTATGCAGCTCTCAGGGCTGTTTTTCTTCTTCTACAATATACGTTCTTAACAGCTGTTAAAAAATTATAAATTTCATTGGTTTTTCTTTTTAACCCTAATCCTGGCAGTATATAATGGTTCCCATAGTGACCACAGCATATATTAATATATTAATTTCCCATTAGTAGTCCCAATATATGTAATGACCCAAGTTTAAATAATGTTTTTCACAGTGTCCAAGTGTTCTATATATATATATATATATATATTATAATATATAATGCCTCCCCACAGTGCCCTTTCTAGATGTAACGCCCCCCTAGTTATCTCGGTATATATATATTACTCACCTTGAACCACTTTTTAATTATATGATATATATATATATATATATATTTATTTTTTTATTTTTTTACTTAAGACAAAAATTCAGCTGGAGGTGTTTTGTGGGAACGCTTGCACACTTTGTTATATAACCCACCAACTTAGGTGACACTTTCACACTGTTATGTGACCCAAAAACTTAGTTATGATGGTACAACTGCCACCTGGACCAAATTAAATCATCGAAAGTATTGAAAACAGCTATGTATATTAATGGAAAAAAAGCATTATATGACTTGAATACAAAATAGTAAAGCAAAATATTTTCAAACTTTACTCAATTTATAATTTTTTATATGCCATGTGTAAACCCAAGACTTGGTAGAGAGGAATTTCTTTTGGTGTGAAATGATATCATATCTAGAATATTACACCCCTTTCCCCATAAATATTAATGATATTTAAAATTACCTGTTCAGGAATTAAAAGTGCATGATACTATCTGGATATGTAGGTATATGTCCTAGATGGAGAGCGAGTTTCATTCGGAGCATTTGTAGGAACATTCAAAAAATCCCAGATCAAAATGGTGTCATCATGGGAGCTGCTAATAATTTGGAATTCATCAAACTGAAGCCGAAACACACGTCCCGAATGTTCCTAAACAGAATGAACAATTTGTTTACAGATTGTGTAATTATAAAAGAAAAAAAGCCAGAGATTGTAAATACAAAACAATTAATTATATTATAAAACTGGAGCGCAAATAATCATGGTGGAATATGGCAACTAGAGATAAGCGAATTTCATATCGTTTGTTGGTAAAAGGTTACCATGGACCATAACGCAATTCTATGACGGAATGCATAACGGAATGCCTTTAGAGGCATTCCGTTATTCATTCCGTCATAATAGAAGTCTATGCGCTGCAAAACAGATCCGTCCCGTTTCAGTTATGCAGGGGAGGAAGGCATTCGGTTATATATTCAGTCATAGAATTGCATTATGGTCCATGGTAACCGAATTCATAACGCAATTCACTTTTTACCAACAAATGAAGTATAAACGAATTTAAAAATATGAAATTTGCTCATCTCTAATGGCAACCTTTCAATCAAAAGAAAAAAAATGATATAAACTAGTATAGATTTATGCTGTAATGTGTGCCGTACTTAAAGATTATGGAAGGTGGTCAAGCAATAGGGTGCATGAGATTGCTGGGAAGAGTCCCAGATAACTAACAAAAAGAGACCACATGTCAACAAGTTATTTTGAATCTCAGATTAAAAGTCCCAATGGGGACTGGGACCAAAGTAAGTGATGTATAAAATAAAGATGCCTGAAACTTTTTCCAACATGTAGCTTGTATGCTTACATAACTTAAGCTCTCCCATAATCAAAACGTATTACCTATCTACAGTATAGGTGGTAAAGGATGAGCAAACCAGTTCAGTCTGAACTTTTTTATTTTTCGGACAGTAGATGAATCTTTTTAGGTACCTTGTGGGCGAATCCACTACAATGGCGCTTTGCACCATTTTAGTGCACATCGGTGTAAAAAAAAGCACTAGGGATGAAGAAGAAAGGTTCTCAAATGACCTTGAGAGGAAGTGTAGCGAGGGCTTGCCCTAATTGGCTTCCAGGCTGACAAAGGAGGGGTGTGTGTGGAATAAACAAACTTGTTAGTGTTAAAACAATATTAAGGGTCATGGCTCAATTGTCCGTTTCAATTTAATTAAGCCAGCATATATACATGATTACAACAGCAAGAAACAGTAGTGAGCCTGTGAGCGTCAATTCTCAATCGTCCGTTTCCATGAATATCATTTCCACACGTTTGGAGTAAAATTCTTTTGAGGGATGGTTTAATTTAAACAGCATACATACGTAATTACTACAACAATACACAGAGTAGCACATACAATTATCTGTCAGTGATACTGAATTTAGGCTTAAATCTGTTTTCCTTTATTTTTGTCTCCACAAACCAGCATATACATGTGATTACTAAAGTACACAGGGTAGAGCACAACATTATCTGAGAGGCCCAAATGTCAGGGCTACAGAACTAGTCCAAATAAAAGTCTCAGAGCTAGAATGTGGGTGGCAGCAGCACCAGTTATCCGTCCAGAAGTAGTAGTAGGTCGCAGTTGTCCCTGCTGGCTTCGGAAAGCCACAACATTCTTGTTGAAGAGAAAGAGCATGAGATTGTGAATTGAATGGCTCACTCCTCCTCTCAGTCGCAGCAGGATGACATTGATGTGACTGGTGGGGCTCCTCCTCCATCCTTGCAGCCCCGAGAAGGCTTTCAGTGGAGTCCTCTGTGTCTTCACTGTCTTTCTTTTTCCTAAGCGGCAAGAAAACCCTACCACGGCTTATAGCAGATAGTCAAGAAAGTCTCCTTTTTGATGAATCGTGTGAGAGCAGTCACCCTAATGCATACCTGTGTTGGTGGTGGTAATAAGTGTCAGATGTAGCCAAGGATGTAGGAAGGGTGAAGATGCCGATGAAGATTCTGTGCTAGACAGGTCCAGGCAGCCAGATCAGGGTGCCGAGGAGGCAACATCAGTAAAGGGCAGAGGCCACGTAACTCCCGAAGAAAAGCCAGGGACACTTCTGCTTCAGGATCTGTTGATACTGCTGACACTGTGGAAGGGTTAGGCCCAAAACATGCTAGAACTAAGCCCTGCTTGGCTGCCTGTAGCTCTGTGCGAGCAACTCTAATAAGGTGCTTTCTTTCCAGAAAGCGGGCACACAAAAGTACAGCAGTGTGCAAGGATTAAAATAAACCGTTGCCGTTCAAACAAGCGTATAGCTACCAGAGGTCTATTGCACCACATGAGGCGGCATAACCAGATCCTTGCCAGCATTCCCAATCAGAACAAGTCTGTCCTCCTCCTCTTTGTGGCAGCCAAGCCACATCCCTAAGTAATACAGAATTTCTGTCATCATCACCTGATTCACCTCCTTCTTCTCCAGCTAAGACTCTTCCTTGTCTTCATCGCGAAACATCTATAACGGAATGTTTGACCATGAAAATTGGTGGTGCAGTCACTGTAGTACCATTGTAGTAGTGCCTTGAACACTCATATGGCGGAGAACGCTCGCCACTCCTTGGGATTCTCGCTTTGCAGCAGGCTACACTCCACGGTGGACACCGGGAGCAGCTGGACAGAATATGTCTTTCACACCCCACTGGGTCAATGTTTTTTGCGGAATAGGAGACACGGCAACCCAGTAATATGGCCAGGTACTTTTGACCCCCTCCCTCTATATCATGCGGCTGGCTCCCACATCAGGCACTTCCCTGCCTTCTCTACCTTCTCCTCCATGGACACGGTCCCAACAGAAGCAGGGAACAGCGTTGCTCACACTACCCCTCCTTTCTATCAGATGTGTTATCTACATCACACAATTAGGTCAATTATAATGAGCTTAGGATCTTCCTATGTGGAATACTCAAATATATAACTTTCTTATCCAAAAAAGAGCATCTACAACCACAATATAATCAATACAAATCTTTATTATTAAAGAAAAAATTTTTGGGGACAAACAATCAAAAAGAACTCTAAAATTACAATATATTTGGGGGGAAAAAACAAGACATGGATCAGCAGCATCCGCCCTGACAAGCTATGTCACAAATTATTACTAACTCCACATATAACACCCATACACCTACCAAGTTGCCTGTCTATCAACCGACAACATTAATCACAATAGGTTGAGTAAAGTAGTGGATTAGCAAACTAAAGTGCACATGCAAGAGAATGCCTATACATAGCGGGTTAAAGTATAAGGTGCAACCTGTCCCTTTAAAATCCCTCTCCAAGGGAATAGACTGGGGCTCACCGCTCCTAATATGGCTCAAATAATGCCTACATGCTTAATCAGTAAAGCCTTCATTTAAAAGCAGGATATTTAAACAATAAGTAATCTAATGGAAAAACCTTACCTAATGCAGTCAGGGGAAATACAGCTGATCCTCTCCTCGACGCGCGTTTCGCCGTCTAGCCTCTTCACTCCTCCTGAAGAGGCTAGATGGCGAAACGCGCGTCGAGGAGAGGATCAGCTGTATTTCCTCTGACTGCATTAGGTAAGGTTTTTCCATTAGATTACTTATTGTTTAAATATCCTGCTTTTAAATGGAGGCTTTACTGATTAAGCACGTAGGCATTATTTGAGCCATATTAGGAGCTGTGAGCCCCAGTCTATTCCCTTGGAGAGGGATTTTAAAGGGACAGGTTGCACCTTATACTTTAACCCGCTATGTATAGGCATTCTCTTGTATGTGCACTTTAGTTTGCTAATCCACTATTTTGCTCAACCTATTGTGATTAATGCTGTCGGTTGATAGACAGGCAACTTGGTAGGTGTATGGGTGTTATATGTGGAGTTAGTAATAATTTGTGACATAGCTTGTCAGGGCGGATGCTGCTGATCCATGTCTTGTTTTTTCCCCCCAAATATATTGTAATTTTAGAGTTCTTTTTGATTGTTTGTCCCCAAAAATTTTTTCTTTAATAATAAAGATTTGTATTGATTATATTGTGGTTGTAGATGCTCTTTTTTGGATAAAACAGATGTGTTAACTGTTGCCATGCCGTGTTGGAGCTGATTGGTCTAGGCGACAGTGGCCACACTAGCGAGCAGTTGCAGATAAAATACATCAAGCAGCAAACAACCCGTTAGCTGTCAGCTAGCCAATCCAACTGGGCAAGGTAGTTAGTGACAATGGTCGCACCATCCTTGCCACCCTGAACCAGGGTTGCTCCCTGCATGGCCTTTAAAAAAAATGCACTTGTGCAAGATGCTGGTAATGTCCAGGAAACAGTCTAAAGCTACATTGTTTAATCCGCGACGTTCCAACTCGCTGGAATTAAACATTGCACATGCTTGAGCTTCTGTATGAGCAGAGGAAAGCCGTGAAAGTTTTGGTCATGCAGCAGGGAGGATGTTTTGTTTCCAGGTCAGGCAGTGGAAGCTCATGCTGTTCATGCTTCAGTTGTCCCTCATCTGCCTCGTATGTATTTTTGAAGAGACCCTGAAGCTCCTGCAACAGGTGGCAAAGAAGGCGAAGGAAGAACAGCTAACACATCTTGCTGTCCACCCTGTAGCTGTTGGAGACTCACAATAAGAAACTCCCATAACATAGTAACATAATTTTTAAGGCTAAAAAAAGACATCTGTCCATCCAGTTCAGCCTGTTATCCTGCAAGGGCAGGAGGTGCTGCCACTTGTGGAGAAGAAAGAGGGGTTTGGAGGTGAAAGAGGGGGTTAAAGGTGAAAGAGGTGTCGAAGGTGAAAGAGAGTGGAAGGTGAAAGAGGGGGTCGCAGGTGAAAGAGGATGATGAAAACAGTGAGACTGGCCACGACACTCAATCCTCTCAGTGTGGGGCAGAAGTGGAAAGAACTCGCTCCTCACACACGCTGGCCAGAATGGCGACCTATAGACTTGCTTGCTTACGCAGCGACAAGCAGTTCGCTGACATCAATCAGTCTGATGATTACTGGATTGTTATGGTTTTAGACCCTCACTATCAAGGCAAAATATGAGAATTTTTTTCTTTCAAAGAAAGGGGTATCAAATTACGTTATTACCAGGGAACACTGTGTACGCAGCTTGCCACAGCTTATGGTGAGCAGACAACTGCCGTGAGTGTGTCTTAAACAGAGGCCCCTCCCACCACCACAAGCAGCAGAAGCTGCAGCAGCCATTTCAGTCTCACCATGATGGAGCAGTTTTGCCATGTGCAGCGCCAGGCTGAGGCCAGTCAGCAAACAGTCAGCCCCGGCCTCAAAACCCCGGTTCAGACCTACCTAAACTCTAGCCAGTCTCTGACATATACCCTGTTACTTGACCTAATGGATTTCTGGGCAGGCAGACTGGAACAGTGGCCCGAACTGGTACAGCTTGCTTCCTTTTTTCTTTCTTGCCCAGCCTCCAGTGTCATCTCGGAGAAGGATTTCAGGGCCTTGAGGGGAGTGGTGACAGCCAAATGGTCCGACTGCGGCCTGCCTCCCATATTTTATATGGCTGCTGCTTCCGCTTGCATCCTGTCATTGCTGAGAACCTGCCTACCATCACGTCCTGTACGGCTTCCTACATCATGCCACTGCTGTGACCTTCCTACAATCATGTTCTGTACAGCTGATGCTGCCGTCATCATGCCACTGCTGTTACCTGCCTACATCACACTCTGTGTGGCTGCTGCTGCTTCCTACATCACACCACCACCACCTTCATGCCCCTGCTGTGCCCTGCCGGTCATCATCTTCTGTAAGGCTACTACTGCCTCCATTATGCTGCTGCCTTTTTGCCTATATGTACCATATGGTTGCTACTGCAGTCGCCGTTGCCTTTAACCGCTACAGGACCGCCAGACGCAGGGATGCGTCCTGGTGGCGGCCCTGTAGCTCTGATCGGACGCATATACGCGTCATCTCGCGAGACGCGAGATGATGCGCCCGCACATGCGCAATGCGCGCCGTCGGCGCGCTCGCATGTAGTTTTACTACAGCCTGACAGTTCCGATCGAGTGCTGGCAGGCTGTATATCGCAGAAAAAAATCGCAGATTAGATGCCGTTCTGTGAACAGCGTCTGATCTGCTTGCTGGCCGCTCCTCTGGTGGTCCCTTTGCTTGGGACCACCAGAGGAAAAATATCTAAGTGTGCACCAATCACCACACAACCCCCCCCTCCACACCCCCCAGTCACTGATTAACCCCTGATCTCCCATGTCACCCCCTGATTACCCCTGTCACCCCCTGTCACTGATCACCCCTATAAGGCTCATTCAGATGTCCGCATGTGTTTTGCGGATCCACGGATCCGCAAAACACGGACACCAGCAATGTGCTTTCCGCATTTTGCGGATCCGCACATTGCCAGAACTATATAGAAAATGCCTTTTCTTGTCCGCAATTGCGGACAAGAATAGGACATGTTCTATACTTTTGCGGATCTCCAATTACGGATCCGAGCGGGACAAAGTCTGTCCCCATAGAATTGAATTTATCCACAATTCTGTTCCGCAAAATTTTGCGGAACAGAATTGCGGACGCTTGAATGAGGCCTTAGGGTCCCTTAGCGATCGCAGCTTTACAGCTTTTCCCTCTTTTTTTTTGCAAATTTTTTAGAGATTTTTTCATCCACATTGATCAATGTGAATGAAAAAATCTGTGACGTTCATTTTTTTCTTTCAGCGCAGCAGCTGAACGGAAAAAAAAATTCTCATTACCCGTATGGTCAATATAAGGAGAATCGCAAAAACTCCTAATTCTGGACATACGTGTAATGATTGCGGTGACCCTCAAATGCCAGGGCAATGGAAAATCCTCACAAGTGACCCCATTTTAGAAAGTAGACACCCCAAGGTATTCGCTGAGGGGCATAGTGAGTTCATGGAAGTTTTTATTTTTTGACACAAGTTAGGAGAAAATGAAACTTTTTGAAAGAAAAAAAAAATTCCATTTCCGCTAACTTTTGACAAAAAAAATAAAAAATTCCATGAACTCACTATGCGCCTCAGTGAATACCTTAGGGTGTCTACTTTCCGAAATGGGGTCACTTATGGGGTGTTTCTACTGTCTGGGCATTGTAGTACGTCAGGAAACAGGACAGGTGCTCAGAAAGTCAAAGTGCGGAAACTCACTTTTTTGCACCATAGTTTGTAAACCCTATAACTTTTACCCAAACCAATAAATATACACTTATTGCATTTTTTTTTATCAAAGACATGTAGAACAATAAATTTAGAGAAAATTTTTTATTGAAATGGAGCGTTATTTGAAAAATTTTACAACAGAAATTGAAAAATGTAGTTTTTTTGCAAAAATTTGGTCAAAAAAAGTAAAAATTTCAGTAGCGACAAAATACCACCAAATGAAAGCTCTATTAGTGAGAAGAAAAGGAGGTAAAATTCATTTGGGTGGTAAGTTGCATGATGGAGCAATAAACGGTGAAAGTAGCGTAGTGCGGAATTGTAAAAAGTGGCCTGGTCATTAAGGGTGTTTAAGCTAGGGGGGTTGAAGCGGTTAATTGCTGCTAATTACCTACTGCCACCACCTTTAATGCAAAGCATCTGCCACCACTATCCCATAACAGTGTCATCCACAGATGCCCCCATAACAGTGCGTCACCCACAGATACCCCCATAACAGTGCTTCACCCACAGATGCCCCCATAAGAGTGTGTCACCCACAGATGCCCCCATAAGAGTGCGTAACCCACAGATGCCCCCATAAAAGTGCATCATCCACAGATGCCCCCATAACAGTGCCATTCACAGATGCCCCCATAACAGTGTGCCATTCACAGATGCCCCCATAACAGTGTGTCATCCACAGATCCCCTCCATAACCGTGTCATCCGCAGATCCCCTCCATAACAGTGTGTCATCCACAGATCCCCCATACTACTGTCATCCACAGACCGCCATTAGTTCAAAACCCACCAAAAGCACACCTTTTGGGTCGAAATGTTTTTTTTTTTCTTATTTTCCTCCTGAAAAACCTAGGTGTGTCTTATCATCAGGTGCGTCTTATAAAGCAAAAAATACGGTATGTAGTGGTTGGTGAAAGGTGGACATGTAAGCTATTCAGACTAAATTAGAGACATAAGGTGGTAAAACTACAGGGTATATAAAAGATGGCATTAAATGAACACTCCTTGGATGTCTGGTAGATTTTGAAACAATCAAGCATGCACAGGCCAGGTTTTTCAGGAAAGGTAAAGGGTGCAGTGGTAAATGGTGCCCTTCCTTATCCCCCTTTTGGAACACACCCTGCAACTTTTTTGGGTCCTTCCCTTCCTTTCTGTCTGGGGGACTTGACCTGGAAAATGTTGCCCTGGTACAACACGGGCACCATGATTTCCTTTAGTATTGAGACCCTCCCCGGCCAGGCTTTGAAAAATTAGGGCATTGACAACCAACTCTTGGAACTGAAGGAAAGTTCCTGTGTGGCCGGCAGATTGAAATAGAACGTACGCATTGTACATTGCCGTCTGTACGATGTGAACGGCGAGCTTTTTGTACCACACTTTTGTTTTTCGTGTGGCACTGTAGGGCTTCAGGTTGCCATAGCTGCTACCCTGGGGCGCCTTCTTGAAGATCGCTCATCACTGGATGATGATGATGAGGAGTAGAGGAATGTGGCATCCTTTTCTCCCTCACTAGCAGACTCAGTATCAGAGGCAAGGGTGGCATATGCCTCGTCAGCTGAGTATACTCGTTGGGACAGAAGGGCGATTTTTATTTTATTGGGGGGTGACATGTGAAATGTGTAAACCTTTATTTGTCAGGGGTGTGTATGTTGTGTTTTCACACGTGAAGGGGTTTGTAATAAATTTGAAATACAGAGAAAAGGAGAAGAAAAAAAAAAGTATAAAAAAACTGGTGCAGGATGCACGCACAAAGATGTTGCGTGCGTGCAAAAATCTACACTAACACTACCTAACTAAAATTTATTTATATATATATATATATATATATATATATATAGAGAGAGAGAGAGAGAGAGATATTTATATATCTATATATAAATTATAATATAATATACCGTACATCTAACTATCACTGAAAAAAAAATCTGCAGTAAACTGAGTAGACCAGTCAGAAAAATGGATGTTTCGGATTAGCGCTCAGCAGGTGCAGGACACACGGACGCACACAGAAATTATGTGCGTGCAAAAATCTACACTAACACTACCTAACAAAAATTGATTTCTATACAGGGAGTGCAAAATTATTAGGCAAGTTGTATTTTTGAGGATTAATTTTATTATTGAACAACAACCATGTTCTCAATGAACCCAAAAAACTCATTAATATCAAAGCTGAATATTTTTGGAAGTAGTTTTTAGTTTGTTTTTAGTTTTAGCTATTTTAGGGGGATATCTGTGTGTGCAGGTGACTATTACTGTGCAAAATTATTAGGCAACTTAACAAAAAACAAATATATACCCATTTCAATTATTTATTTTTACCAGTGAAACCAATATAACATCTCAACATTCACAAATATACATTTCTGACATTCAAAAACAAAATAAAAACAAATCAGTGACCAATATAGCCACCTTTCTTTGCAAGGACACTCAAAAGCCTGCCATCCATGGATTCTGTCAGTGTTTTGATCTGTTCACCATCAACATTGCGTGCAGCAGCAACCACAGCCTCCCAGACACTGTTCAGAGAGGTGTACTGTTTTCCCTCCTTGTAAATCTCACATTTGATGATGGACCACAGGTTCTCAATGGGGTTCAGATCAGGTGAACAAGGAGGCCATATCATTAGATTTTCTTCTTTTATACCCTTTCTTGCCAGCCACGCTGTGGAGTACTTGGACGCGTGTGATGGAGCATTGTCCTGCATGAAAATCATGTTTTTCTTGAAGGATGAAGACTTCTTCCTGTACCACTGCTTGAAGAAGGTGTCTTCCAGAAACTGGCAGTAGGACTGGGAGTTGAGCTTGACTCCATCCTCAACCCGAAAAGGCCCCACAAGCTCATCTTTGATGATACCAGCCCAAACCAGTACTCCACCTCCACCTTGCTGGCGTCTGAGTCGGACTGGAGCTCTCTGCCCTTTACCAATCCAGCCACGGGCCCATCCATCTGGCCCATCAAGACTCACTCTCATTTCATCAGTCCATAAAACCTTAGAAAAATCAGTCTTGAGATATTTCTTGGCCCAGTCTTGACGTTTCAGCTTGTGTGTCTTGTTCAGTGGTGGTCGTCTTTCAGCCTTTCTTACCTTGGCCATGTCTCTGAGTATTGCACACCTTGTGCTTTTGGGCACTCCAGTGATGTTGCAGCTCTGAAATATGGCCAAACTGGTGGCAAGTGGCATCTTGGCAGCTGCACGCTTGACTTTTCTCAGTTCATGGGCCTTGGTTTTTCCACACGCTTCTTGCGACCCTGTTGACTATTTTGAATGAAACGCTTGATTGTTCGATGATCACGCTTCAGAAGCTTTGCAATTTTAAGAGTGCTGCATCCCTCTGCAAGATATCTCACTATTTTTGACTTTTCTGAGCCTGTCAAGTCCTTCTTTTGACCCATTTTGCCAAAGGAAAGGAAGTTGCCTAATAATTATGCACACCTGATATAGGGTGTTGATGTCATTAGACCACACCCCTTCTCATTACAGAGATGCACATCATCTAATATGCTTGATTGGTAGTAGGCTTTCGAGCCTATACAGCTTGGAGTAAGAGAAGATGCATAAAGAGTATGATGTGGTCAAAATACTCATTTGCCTAATAATTCTGCACTCCCTGTATATATATATGTATATTATATATGTATATGGAGATTTCTATATATCTAACTATAACTGAAAAAAAATTGCACAGTAAACTGAGCAGGTGCAGGATGCACACACAGATATTGTGTGCTGCAAAAATCAACACTAACCCAAAAAAAAGAAAACAGAGCACAAAAGCGACCAGTAAAAAATATGGTACCTAATGCAGATACAAAAAAAAGAACACTAGCTAAAAATTAATATTTATCATAAGCTTCTAACTATTATGCCTTAAAAAAAAAAAAAGGCACAGATTAAAAAAAAAATACCTGCACCAAAAAATAAGCCCAGGTGCTGAACAGTGAAGTACGGACTGATCAGCACTTGGCGTTCACAGCTCGCACACAGAAAACAATAATTGCTTACCGGTAATTGTTTTTCTCGATACCCATGACGGCACCCATGCGAGTAGGACCTCCCATCCAGGACAGGAAACCTGAGGATATAAAGATTTTCACACCCCCACCATACCTCAGTGATTGTGATTACCGATTCCGGATGTGCCAACACCACCAGAGAGAAGACAAACAAAAGAGAAAAAGTTTTTTTGTTTTTTTTTGGAAAAACTTTTTTTTTTCTTTCTGGGAAGGGAATTTTGGGGGTGCCGTCATGGGTATCGAGAAAAACAATTACCGGTAAGCAATTCGTTTTCTCCTCCCCCATTACGGGACCCATGAGAGAATAAAATATAAATATAAATTTAGGGAGGAACAACGGCCTGAAGAACCTTCCTCCCGAAGGCCGCGTCGTCATTAAGGTTAAGCCTGTAATGCTTGAAAAATGTATGTGGGGTGCTCCAAGTTGCAGCCCTACAAATTTGACTTACAGAAGCATTAGCTCTTTCTGCCCAGGATATGGCCACCGCCCTTGTGGAATTAGCACCGAATCCTTCTGGAGAAGGAAGACCAACGGAAGCAGAGGACAAAAGGATGGGTTTCTTAAGCGACTTGGCTAGGGTTCCCCTGGAAACCTTGTGGTCTTTTAGTCTACCCTGATATTGGACAAAAAGGTTTCCATCCACTCTCCAGGGAGCGGTAGCCCCCAGATAAAAAAAACAAACATCTCCTAACATCCAGGCAGTGGAATTTCCTCTCTAACTGGTTAGTAGGGTTAAGGCAGAAGGAGGGAAGGATTACATCCTGGTTCGTGTGAAATTGAGAAACTACCTGAAGGTGGAAGGAGGGGATAGGTCTAATGATGACCTTATCGTCCAGGATGTTAGTGTATGGCTGGAAGGCCGAAAAGGCCTGGATCTCCGAGACACTCCCAGCCGGGGTGATGGCTATTAGAAAGGCAAGTTTACAGGCAAGGGTCTCCAGGGGAAGTTCCTGCAAAGGTTCAAAGGGATGCTGAGACAAGGCCGTAAGGACTGTATTAAGGTCCCAAGGTGGGGTAAGGGGCCATAAGGATGGGCTCTGGAGGCAGCATTCAGAAACCGCTATCTGGACTTTCAGAGTGGAAGCCCTAAGCCTCTTTTCTAAGCCCGCCTGCAAAATAGCAAGAATTTTAGCAATTTCTGGTTCTCTAAGAGGGACAGGGGGAACCCCCAGGAAGGTGGAAAAAACTTTCCAGACTTTTAGGTACTTATTGGATGTGGACTCTTTCCTGCTTTTAAGTAGGGTGGAGACTACTTTGTTTGATAGACCTCTGTCTTACCAGATGTTCCTCTCAACCTGCGGTATCTGGATCAGGATGGAAAAGGGGACAATGGAAGAGTAGACCTTCCCTTGGAGGTAGCGGGAATGGAGGGAGAGCAGCCAACCTCAGAAGTCCCGCAAACAAAGCCCTCTTGGGCCAATAAGGGGCCACTAGGATTATGGAGGCTTTCTCCCGAGCTACTTTTCTCAACACCTGCAGGATGAGACAAAAGGGAGGGAAGGCATAGCCATCCTCCTGACTCCAATCCTGAGCCAGAGCATCTACGGCTGTTGGGTCGTCCAAATGGTTGAGGGAGAAAAATCTGTCTGTCTTCCTGTTGGAACGGGACGCAAAAAGGTCTATTGAGGGGACTGCAAATACCTGAACTATCTGCGAAAAGGAGTCCTGGTTCAGACACCACTCCCCCTGTCTTAAATCTAGCCAACTCAGAAAATCTGCAATGGAATTGTCCTTCCCCTTCAGATGGACCGCTGATAGGAAATGGCTCCTGGCTTCTGCTACTATGAAAATATCCTGGCATAGGATGGACAGGACTCTTGTGCCCCCTTGCCGATTTATGTAAGAGACTGTGGTGGAATTGTCTGAGTAAAACAGAAGATTTTGGTTTCTTAATTGGGGCAGAGCTTTGGATAGGGCCATTTGAACTGCCTTCAGCTCTTTGAAGTTGGAGGATTGACTTCTGGTCGCCAGATCCAATCTTCCCTGCCAGCACCTGTTGTCCGAATGTACTCCCCATCCCCAGGGGCTGGCATCCGTTGTTATAATGGTCTGAGTCTGATGGGACCACGGGTTCCCTGCAGATAGATGATATGGGGACATCCACCATATTAAGGATACCCTTGCTTTGGAGGACAGATGGAAGAATTGATCCAAAGATTCCTGAGACCCGTCCCACTTGCACAAGATGTCTACCTGCAACTCCCGAGAGTGGAACTGTGCATAATGAACTTTTGGAATGGCTGCCGTCATCTGACCTAACACTGCCATCACTTGCCTGAAAGAACAATGGTAGGACAGGAAGAGATTCCTTATCACTTCTACTGTTTTGGCTATTTTGTCTGGAGGAAGGAAGCTTTTTTGAAGTCCGGAGTTCAGCTGTATCCCTAAAAACACACAATTCTGAGAGGAAGATAAGCATGATTTTTTCCTATTTATTTTCCACCCCAGACTCTGTAAGGTGTCGCATACTAATGAAATGTCCTTCTTGAGTTGACTTTTGGAATAGGAAAAAAATCAGAAAATCGTCCAAGTAAGGCCCTAGAGAGATGTTGTTCAGTCTTAGAAATGCCGCAATCTCCGCCACCATCTTGGTAAAGACCCTTGGGGCTTAAAAAACTCCAAAGGGGAGAGCTTTGTATTGGAGGTGAAGCCATTTCCCTCTTACCCAGACTCCTGTTCGCAGAAATTTCCAGGAGTTCGCATAAATTGGGACGTGATAGTAGGCGTCCTCCAGATCTAAGGTCGCCATCCAACACCCCTGTGAAAGGAGGTGCATCGTGGATTTTAATGTTTCCATCCTGAATCTCTTATATCTCAGAGATTTGTTTAGAGACTTGAGATTCAGGATGACCCTGAAGGAGCCACTGGGTTTTTTGACAAGAAACAAGGGGGAAAAAAAACCCTTGCCTCTTTCTGTACAGGGTACCACGTCTACTACACCTTTCTCCAGGAGGGTGAGAACTTCCTTCTCTATGGCTTCTCTTCTTTCTCTGTTTTGGAAACAAGCCGTCTGAATGAAAAAATATGCAGGGAAGGATAGGAATTCCAGCCGTAATCTGTTTTTGATTACATTTAAAATCCAGGAATTTTCTGTAATTGTACTCCAGGTTGCCAGAAAGGAATAAAGTCTTCCGCCTACCTGGCTTCTGGCATTATTGGGACTTATCCTTTCCTTTGCCATCACCAGATCTGAAGAGGAAACCTCCCGATTTCTTGGGAAATCTATCTCTCTCCCCCTGGACATTTGTTTATTTCTCTGATTTTTAAAACCCGATTGGCGGCCTCGAAAAAAGGTTTTTTTTTGTGGGGTAGGGAATTTCTTTTTATTGTCTGATGCCTTCTCCAGGATATCGTCTAGAGAAGACCCAAACAGCCTAAGGCCTTCACAAGGGAGGGAGCAAAGGCGCGCTTTAGACCCCTGGTCCCCTCTCCAGGATCTCAACCAGACCGTGCGCCTGGCAGCATTGGAAAGGGCGGCAGCCCTTGCGGAGAAACAGACGACATCTGTAGAAGTGTCTGCTAGAAAATCTGCCGCTTTATGGAAAGTCAATATATAAAAATGCCAAACCACTAGGGATCAGTTGCCGTTCGCTGCTGCAGGTTCCACTTTGGGTTGTGGGAGTCACGCAAACAAGTTCAATTTAAGTATAAGGAACCGCGCTGCTACAGATGAAGCCAATCTTCAGGATGCACAAGGATCAAGATTTGTGGAGCGGTAATTCAGCAGTCCGATGTGTCACCACCGTGCATAGCCAGGATTTACTGCTGATGAAAAACACAATAGTGCAACACCTTCTGATAAAAATGCTCTGCGTTTTATTTTGCACTTACAAGATAGGAGTCATAAAATTCTCAAAAAACCGCACATGCGGTGTCCCAATCGCCCGGGTTTCGCTGGCCACAGCTTTGTCAGGGGCTGGAATACATCACTTCCGGGGTTACCACACCGGGGTTGGCTGGTTCTATCATGTGACCTCTGAATGGAAGGTCCTGCACTGAACTGTGAGGTTTACTCGGGGTTTGAATGATATTGTGGTGCCGCAAAGGGTATTTGTTTTATTTATTATTCCTTGGTAGTTTTAGAGGTTTGACAAAGTATGAAAAAGACTTAAATCAGTTTTACTAGTTAAGGCTGAATCATCGGCGTTCGACTATACCGGAAGGATTGCTGTTTTTGTGCGGCTAGTGTTTTTATCTATCTATGTGTAGGTGTATGTTTATGAAGACTTGCATTAATAAGAAATGTATATATGGAGAGATTGCGATTGAAGATGATTTTATTGGGTTGATTGACATGGGTATTATGGAAAGTCGGAGGAGACACTAGTAAATCTTCCCTGGGGGTCTTATCCCTAATATGGGATTCCAGCTGGCCTAACCAGAGTTTTAAGGATCTTGAAAACCATGAGGCAGCAATAGCGGGTCTGAGGCTGGATGAAGCGCTTTCCCATGATCTTCTGAGATACACGTCCACTTTCTTGTCTAAGGGATCACTCAGACCACACAAATCTTCAAAGGGGAGATCAGCTCTTTTTGCTATCTTAGCCACAGGGGCATCCACTAAGGGGGCTTTATCCCAGACATTGGTGACTGAGTCTTCGAACTGATATTTTCGTTTAACTGAATTGGGTAAAAAAAAAATTCTATCTATTCTGGGAGGGTGAAACCTAATCGGTGATGGACTTAGGTTCTTTTACGTCCTCTAACTGCATTGTAGTCTTTACAGGGGAAAGAAGGATTTCCCTGCGGTATATTCGTCAGAGGAAGAGATGTCAGATGAGAGCTATCCCGATTTAATAGCCTCCGTTGGACAAATCTGAGTAAGATTCCCATTCTCCAGGATTTTTAGCAGGGGTTTTGTGGTGCCTAAATGCTTTTAATGACGATCTGACCTCAGATTTGACCAAGGCCTTGATTGATTTGGACAGGCTTTGAGATTCTTCTATAACTAATTTCGCAATGCAGGCCTGACAAAGAGGTTTGGCATAGGAGGAAGGTAACGGGACCCTGAAACCCCCACACTCCTTATGCTTAGACTTCCTAATGCCTTTTTTGGGACCTTGGGAACCTGCAGCAAAAAATAACACAAACTGCCAATAAATTAGGGAAAAAAATAGATGGATCTTACCCAAAGCGGTAGTGCCCCACTCCTCAGAACCAGTACCAGACTAGAAGGCCTCGAGGGTTCACTGGGGTCGGCACGACCTGAATCCACAGGTTCAGACATCCTCTGTTCGGATCTGTAGCTGGGCTGGCTGTCCCCTCCTGCTGCCGCATTCATAACGCGCCTTGGCCTCCTCCTGTGCATGGAAATTTAAATCTGCCGCCTAATCCCGGTACTTCCTGGTTCGTGACATCACCGGAAGTTATGCACCGGAAGTTGTCGGCGGCTCCGGACGCCATTTTGGATTAGGGCCGCACCATCCCTGGCCGGTGTTCTCACCACTGCCTTCCAGATCCCGCTTCTAACAGTGAGGGCAGCCTTCCCGGGACCAGGGACAGCCTGAACACGGCCACAGTGGTCCCTCAAGAGGCCAGGAGGGTGCAGGCAGGAGACAGACTTCGGTAGTTGCTCTGTGCAGAGACTTACACTGGCCGGGTTATGCCCATTGCGGTACAAGGACCTGGACCTCCCCAGCCCCAGAGTGTGAGCATGTCGGTAAGATCCTCAGGATCTCCCATCCGGAGACAGGAAATTTTAACTGAGGTGTGGTGGGTGTGTGAATATTTTTATATCCTCAGGTTTCCTGTTCTGGAGTGGTGCAGAGCAGGGGGGAAAAAAAAGCCAGATAAAAGTGACAAAAAAAGTACCAATTTGTTCGCCGTTGGCAAAATCGGGGGGAGATAGGTGTGTAGGGACAGGAATTAGGGATCTGGAACTGCTGCAAAAAAATAAATAACTCACTGCAGCAGATGTTGCAGATGTTCCAGATGTTGTTCTTTTCTTCTTTTCACAGGTAGCAGTAAGCTGTGGTGGTGCACCACAAGTCCCAGCAGGGCAGATTTACAGAACAGAGGGGCACAGGTACACTCTGCATGCAGTTGCCAGCTAGAATGGCTGCATGCAGAGGGATTCCTTTGGTTACCCTCTGATGTTGTAACACCGCCATTGACTGTAGCATTGTTGCAGCCAATCGCAGCGCTGCCAGGGGAGCCCAAACACTGCCTGACCTCGGTTCAGCAACTGTCACCTCCACATGACCCCCTTTGCAGCTCCATACTGCTTCCAACGCTGCGATATGTCGGTCTACATTGCAGCGTTTGGAATTGCAGGGGGGCCGAAAGACGTCATGCTGCCCTTAGCCGACATGGATGCCTGCCGGTAAGAGCAGCAATGCCGCCTTGATTCCCCTGCGAACTTTCCCACAACCCGGCTGACCTTGCGCCGTACATGTACGGCACTGCTCTTTAACCGCTTCAGCCCCCCTAGCTTAAACACCCTTAATGACCAGGCCACTTTTTACAATTCCGCACTACACTACTTTCACCGTTTATTGCTCCGTCATACAACTTACCACCCAAATGAATTTTACCTCCTTTTCTTCTCACTAATAGAGCTTTCATTTGGTGGTATTTCATTGCTGCTGACATTTTTACTTTTTTTGCTATTAATCAAAAATTACTGAAATTTTTGCAAAAAAATGACATTTTTCACTTTCTGTTGTAAAATTTTTCAAAAAAAACTACATTTCTATATAAATTTTTCTCTAAATTTATTGTTCTACATGTCTTTGATAAAAAAAAGTCCAATAAGTGTATATTTATTGGTTTGGGTAAAAGTTATAGCGTTTACAAACTATGGCGCAAAAAAGTGAATTTCGGCATTTTGAAGCAGCTCTGACTTTCTGAGCACCTGTCATGTTTCTTCAGGTGCTAGAATGCCAGGAAAGTATAAATACCCCCCAAATCACACCATTTTAGAAAGAAGACACCCCAAAGTATTCGCGGAGGGGCATGGTGAGTTCATGTATCATTTCATTTTTTTTCACAAGTTAGCGGAAAATGACACTTTCTGAAAAAAAAAAAAAAAAAAGTTTCAATTTCTGATAACTTCTGGCAAAAAAAAAATAAAATCTCCCACGGACTCACTATGCACCTCAGTGAATACCTTGGGGTGTCTACTTTCCGAAATGGGGTCATTTGTGGGGTGTGTTTACTGTTCTGGCATTTTGGGCGGGGCTAAATTGTGAGCCGCCATGTAAAACCTAAAGGTACTCGTTGGAATTTGGGCCCCTTTGTGCACCCAGGCTGCAAAAAAGTGTCACTCATGTGGTATCGCCGTACTCAGGAGAAGTAGGGCAATGTGTTTTGGGGTGTATTTTTACATATACCCATGTTGGGTGAGAGAAATATCTCATACCACATGTGTGCCACTTTTTTGCAGCCAAGATGCGCAAAGGGGCCCTAAAACCAATGAGTACCTTCAGGATTTCACAGGCCATTTTTACGCATTTGGATTCTCACGCTTTAGGACCCCTAAAATGCCAGGACAGTATAAATACCCCACATGTGACCCCATTGTGGAAAGAAGACACCCCACGGTATTCCGTGAGGGGTATGGCGAGTTCACAGAAAAAAAAAATTTGGCACAAGTTAGCGGAAATTGATTTTTTATTTTTTTTTACAGTCTCATATTCCACTAACTTGTGACAAAAAATAAAATTTTGCATGAACTCACCATACCCCTCACGGAATACCTTGGGGTGTCTTCTTTCTAAAATGGGGTCACATGTGGGGTTTTGTACTGCCCTGGCATTTGAGGGTCTCCGCCATCATTACACGTATGGCCAGCATTAGGAGTTTCTGCGATTCTCCGTATATTGAGCATACGGGTAATGAGATTTTTTTTTTCCGTTCAGCCTCTGCGCTGAAAAAAATAAATAAATGAACGGCACAGATTTTTTCATTCGCATCGGTCAATGTGGATGAAAAATCTCTGCCAAATCAGTGACTGCGGTGCGGTGGGCTGGGCGCTAACTACCTAACAAGTAGCTAACTAACTGGTGGTGATAGGGGACCCTTATGCCCCATTCACACGTCCGCAATTCTGTTTGCGGAGCGGAATTGCGGACCCATTCATTTCTATGGGGACAGACTTTGTCCCGCTCGGATCGGAATTACGGATCCGCGCTTCGAGTCTGCACTTCCGTTCCGCAAAAATATAGAACATGTCCTATTCTTGTCCGCAATTGCGGACAAGAAAAAGCATTTTCTATATAGTTCTGGCAATGTGCGGATCTGCAAAATGCGGAAAGCACATTGCCGGTGTCCGTGTTTTGAGGATCTGCAGATCGGATCCGCGGATCGGATCCACGGATCCGTGAATCCATGGATCCGCAAAACACATATGGACGTCTGAATGGAGCCTTACAAGGGGTGTGATCAATGACAGGGGGGTGATCAGGGGTTAATAGGTGAGGGGTGGGGGGGTGGGGGGTTAGTGTAGTGTTTGGTGCAACTTTACTATGTTACCTGGTCCTCTGGTGGTCGATCCCAGCAAATGGGACCACCAGAGGACCAGGTAGCAGGTATACCAGACGCTGTTCACAAAACAGCGTCTGGTATACATGTTTGATGCGATTTATATCGCATCTACAGCCTGCCAGCGATTGATCATCGCTGGCAGGCTGTAGTTTAACTCTCCAGACGGGCGCTCCTGTGAACGCGCGCGCGCCTTCACAGGAACACACGGGTCTAGCGAGAGGACGCGCCAATGCGTCCACTCAGAAGATCCCGGCCGCCCGCAGGACGCAATCCTGCGTACGGCGGTCCGGGAGTGGTTAAGTCACGTCAATTGGCGCCGTAGTACGATGTGGGTCCTCTACGGGTTAAGACAGATAGCGATACATCACAAAATAGTTATTATTTTACACTCTCCATATGTATAGTTAATGGTGGAATCATTCTGCAAATGTCATTATTTTTTTTTAAGGCTGCTCGACGGATTAGAATTTTAGATAAAAAAATTTAAATTTAAGTAAATTTCCAAAACACACTTTTTAAAACACCAATCCAGTCATTAAGTCACTTTGTGGTAATAAACTGCGACATATCTTTTTACAACAGTTAAATAGTAAATGAACTCTATATTGGAAACTGCCCGTCAAGGTATTTATTAAGGGGTGGAGTGAGCATTTTACGTTCAATTTTTTTTTATTAAAAACAAATTTCTAAAATAAGAAAATACAAAAAAAACAATTTGTCATCAGACATTAAGCATAAATAGAAGATACAGTAGGTCATCAATTCAGTGGAATACTTAAGTCAAAAATAGAGTAATGTTCACATGTGGAAGAATGTAATTTGGCAAAGAAGGATTACACGGAGAATTTACAAGACATTGGGGGAGATTTATTAACCTGTTTGCTACCAGGGCCGTACATGTATAGCACTGCAGCGAAAAGCAAACATGGTGCCTGCTTGCACATGCAGTGGGCATGATGGCAGAGACCCGTGGATAATGACCGTGACCGGCAATTATGTCTATCGCGGTCATTATAGCCTTTAGATGCAGTCATCAAGTGACATCACATACTCTGCGGCCAATGAGGATGCCGGTAATTGATTTTAATGTGTTGGGTCTCTCTGAAGACCCGTGGCATTAGAGCTACAATTCATATTTTGGCCAGGAGATGGCAGGCCAACATAATAAATAAGCAATTCTGAACAATTAATAAATCTAAAAAAATCCATGATTGTTCAGAATAAAAAAAAAAAAAAACACACTAACTGGCTTTTGCAGGCTCAAAAATTAGCTCCAAAATCATTAAAAAAAACAACGGTTGTGTGCATGTAGCCTTAAACTGGTATAAAGTAGATCTGTCTTAGTTGCAAATAGCTATCAGATTCCAACTTTCATTTTTCACAGCTCCTTTACACCAGTTTGATAAGTCTCTCCCATTGTCTGTTAAAGGAGTGGCAAAATTACTATAAAGCCATGGCATCCAATGATTATGGGAAGTTATCCCAGACTGCAAGGAGGATGCACCGTTCACATTGCATGTGGTAATTTAACCGCTCCAGGACCACCTAACGCACGGATGCGTTCGGCGGGCGGTCGGGTTATTCTGGGGGGATGCATCGGTGCGTCATCTCGCCGGAAGTTTTAGAAGGAGTTGGTCATCAGCCTGCCAGCCTATGATCAGCACTGGCAGGCTGATGACTTTTAAAAAATCGAATCAAAAGCCATCTAACACATTATATTTATAAATATAATGTGTTAAATGGCTTCTGTGCTCTCTACTGGGTCCTTTTCGTCGGTTGGACCCTGCAGAGAGCACATGTAACAGTGAGTACACCAAACACTATACACTTGGCCTCAGATCACCCCCCATCACCCCAATTAACCCCTTGATCACCCTTTTCAATCACCTGTCAATCACTAGTGAAAGGGAAAAAAGTGATCAGTGTAAACTGTCACTTTTAATTTTTTTTTTCAACTCGCTTTATTGAGTATAATAAAGTATAAATACAAGTTGGTGTATAATATTGATAATAGAGATCATATTGCATAGAGACACAATTATGTTCAGTAGACAAAAAACATATTTGGCAACATAGTAGTATATGAGTAAGTATACCCCAGTCTAATTCAATGCCTTGTCGGAAGAGTCCAGCAAAATACAGCGCGCAGTGCCCTCCAGGGTAGACAGTTCTGCGTTGACACATCGCCACACGGCACAGCACATTAAGAAGGAATAAAGCAGACCTAAACGAAAGTATTAAGCTGAGTACATATGGGATAGAATCGCTGTTAGTGGAGAAGAGCACCAGGGTCCCCAAATCTTCTCAAATTTAAGAGGACACTTCCTGTTACCGTACATAATTTTTTCAAGAGGAATCATCTGATTGACCAGTGCTTTCCACTGGCTCATAGTCGGTGGTCTATCCGCCATCCAATGGAGAGCTATGGCCTTCCTGGCTAGGAATAAGGTTTCTCTTAAGAAAATACAAGTATACAGTGTGCGGGAATCATCCTCCACCACTCCCAATAGACAAACTTTAGGACAATAGGGACCCACCCCCACAACTATTGAGGACAGTAGGTCCACAACACCCTCCCAAAATGACCGTATATATTGGCAGTCCCACATAAGATGCCAGAAATCCGCATTGGGTTGGGCACATCTATGGCATCTATTGTGGTCTAATCTACCCATCTTATACAATCTCGTGAAGTAACTTCTGTGAAGAATGAACAGCTGGATCAACCTATTATTCTGGGAGGGTGAAACTGTGGATGGGGCAGACAGCGCCTCCGTCCACTCTTCAGCAGTTAGTTGTGGAATTCGCTCCTTCCATCTAACTTCCACTGACAGAGGTCTAGATTTGAGTTTTAGGTCAATAAGATGTGTGTACAATGATGAAATCATACCTTTCGGCCCCTGAGTTTTAAGAATGCCTATCAAAGGGTATTTAGATATGGTCAGCGTGTTTGTAGCGAACTGTGCGTTCAGTGCGTGTCTCAGCTGTAGGAACCTGTAGAAGTGGGAGCGCAAGATTCCGAACTTCTCCTGAAGTTGAGTAAAAGAAAATAAAGTACCATTTTCGTACAGGTCTCTCAAAGTTAGCACACCATGATTTTCCCACACGGATCTACCTTCGCAGTGAAGCAAATGTGGGAACATGGGATTATCCCAGAGTACCACGGCATCGGGAATGTCGCTATATTGCTGGAGTTTTGCAGCCCTCCATACCTGATGAGCCAGCCTGTGTATTGGTAGTAATCGACCGTCAACCACTCAAACATTTTCAAGGACCGGCCACAGGGTGGAGAGCTGCAAATGTTGTTGTAAATAGAATTCTGAGTTCGGGAGAGGTGGCTGCGATATCCAAGGGACCAAGAATCTCAGTTGCCTCGCCAGGTAGTATAAGAACAGGTTGGGCCCCTCCCTGCCGCCACTCCCTCTGCAAAGTATCCAGTGCAAGTTTTCTCCTATCTCTGCCCCAGACAAACGCTGCAATAATGGAGTGCAGGCGATCAAAGAAACCTCTCGGAACTGGGGTACAGGCGTGCTCCAACAAGTACAAAGCCTTGGGCAGGAGAATCATCTTAATAGGGTTCAGCCTACCCATTACTGATATGGGCAAGGTAGTCCAGGTTTTAAATTTGATGTGACAAAGCAGGGTCCTTGGTGATGATAATGCCCAGATATTTAAAGCGATCGACCACCATCAGATTGTGATATACCGGTGGCCAACTCAGCGACAACAGGGGTATGAGGGCAGATTTAGACCAGTTGATGCGCAGGCCTGAGAAATGACCGAAGAGATTGATGAGTTCAATCGCCCTTGGCAAAGATATTTCTGCGTTCTCTATGAAAAGGATGAGGTCATCCGCATATAGCCCCAATCTATCCTCTCTACCTCCTAAGGATACCCCCTGTAAAGATGGTATCTTGACGAATTCTGATCGCTAAGTGTTCTATTGCCACTGCAAACAATAGGGGGGATAAAGGGCATCCCTGCCGGGTCCCTCGGTTCAGCGGAAAAGTGTCAGACGGGGAACCATTAATCAAAATATTAGCCTTGGGATGATGGTACAGTACCCTAATCCAATTGACACAAGTGGGGCCAAAACCAAAGCACTCCAGGGCCTGCAGCAGAAATATTGTCTGCTACTGTCACACCCCACCTGCGCTATCACCTGTGTCCTTCTGATGTTACTAGATGTGGACCGTCCCGGTATGAAACCCGACTGATCCATGTGCACAATAGAGGAGATCACCCTGTTCAGCCTGTTGGCAAAGATCTTAGTTAGAATTTTATAGTCCAAATTTAAGAGGGAGATTGGACGGTAGGAACCACAATCCAGCGGATCCTTGTCCGGTTTCAAGAGTATAACTATGGAGGCATCGTATAAGGATTCAGGAAGGTGACCTCTCTCTAAGGATGTATTGTACATTTGGAGCAACCGGGGTCCCAGGATGTCCACATATTTAGAATATACTTCAAGTGGTATGCCGTCTGGGCCAGGGGATTTCCCTAGATTTAAACCCTTAATGGCAGCAGTTACCTCCTCAAGAGTGATCCCTTCGTCAAGAATGCCCCGGTCCAGAGAGGACAGTTGAGGGGGGTTACCTCCCCAAGATAAGCCCGCAATTCTGGCATGGTGTACTGTGCTCTCGAGGTGTATAACTCGCAGTAGAGTTCTTTAAATCTATTTAGGATCCCGGTAGGGTCTTCCACCACCACGTCTCCCGCATCCGGAGCACAGGAGGAGCCATGGTATTGCGCCTCACCACCTGAGCTAGGACCCTCCCCGTCCTGTTTCCCTGTTCAAATGTCTGTTGTCTAAGAAAAATAGTTTGCGATCACTTTTTTCCCGCAAGTGCAACATATACTGTCTACCTTTAAGCATCCAGTCTGCTCTATTCTCTTCCGTGGGATCAGAGGTGTACCTGTGCTCGGCCGCCTTACAAAGTGCGCACAGCTCCTCTTCTTTAAGTCTTGTGGCTTTTTTGATGTAAGAGATAGAGGATTTAATGCACCCACGTAAGTATGCCTTCAAGGTGTCCCAAAGCAAAAGGGAGTCCTCATTCCCAGCATCATTCAGATCCAAAAACATATTCAATTGGTCCGGTATGCGATCATTCACGGACATCAGGGAGAGCCAGAATGGATGTATGCGGAGACTATGAACACGCGTAACCCCGCCTGGCGGAGCCAGCATGCCCACAATAGGCGCATGATTTGACGGGCCCTGGGGTCCAAATTGAACATCGGAGATCATCGAGTAGTCCTGCACATCACTGATTATATAATCGATTCGGGACAACGCACCCTTTGAGGGGGTGAAGCATGAGAACTCCCTGCCAGTGGGGTTCTTCTCCCTCCACACATCCAACCACCCCAGCTCCGAGAGGAAGCGTTTAAGCATCGAGTCGCCTGCACGTCTAGCGCCACCACTAGGGTGGGCCTGAAACCTATCCATAGACTCGTCCATCACTAGATTGAGGTCACCCACACATAGCACTCTAGCTGACGGAAATTGGGCTGCAAAACCTGCCGCTGCCTGGAGGACAGAGGTTGGCAGGAGGGGGTATATACAGATTAAGTATGACATAGGGGATACAATTCACGTGCGCATGCACGAAAATGTACTGGCCCTCAGAATCAATCACCTCTCGGTGGAGCTCCCACCTGACAGAACAGTGGATCAGGAGTGATACCCCTCTGGAGTACGAGCTGCCGTATGCATTGGCCACCCATTGTACCCACGGCTTGCGCAACCTACCCCTGGTTTCTGCCGTTAGATGGGTTTCCTGGAGGCAGAGTATCTGAGGACTAAACATGCGGACATGTGTGAACACAGCCATGCGCTTTCTAGGACCTCCAAGTCCGCGCACATTCCATGACATTACCGTGACAGACGACATAGGAAGTATTAAATTACATATGAGAGGATTATTCCGGAAAACCCATGCATCCAGGGCCGAGGACTGACAAGGTGGTATACATTACAGTATTGAATAAAGCACCAATAAACAGAAACAAAAAAAAAACCATACAGCATAACAGAAGTGCCCAAAACGCTGGGCCGCAAACTATTATCAAACATGAGCGGTCAGTGACCATTAGGTGAGAGGTTAAGCTCCCCGATCAAAAAAGCAAAGGTACACAAAGCTGGCATCCGAGGGTAATATAAGTGACAGAAGTGTGACAGGTTCGCGGGCAACCCGGGACTCTCACTCCCGACCGCTCGCGGGTCTAATCGCCACAAATCAGAGCCCAAGCATAACATATGGTCCCGAAATAAACTGGAGAAACACCAGCCAGGGAGTTCCTCTAACAAAAAAGGAAAAAAAGGATTTCACCTCAGTTCTATGGAGGGTTCCGGGGTCTCACGGAAAGCCAGTCCTCAGCTTCACTGGGGTTGTTGAAGTAGTGTGATCTCCCTCCATCCACGACTCTCAGGCGAGCAGGGTAGGCCATGGAGTACTGTATATCGAGGTCTCTCAGACGATTCTTGACCGATGTAAATGTAGCCTTTTTCTTTTGTAATTCCGCCGAGAAAGCCGGGTACAGAGATATGTTGGCAGACCCGAAGGTGATAGTCTGCTTCACTCTTGCTTTGGAAAGAATGAGGTCGCGGTCCCGCCAATTCAACATGCGGGCGAGTAGCGGTCTCGGGGAGGCCCCCGGCGGGAGCATCCTTGTAGGGACTTGGTGGGCCCTCTCCAACGTGAAGGCCGAAGAGAATGACACGTCGGGGAATGTCGACTTGAACCAGCCCTCCAGGAAAGTAGAGGGATCAGATCCCTCGGCCCTCTCAGGCATGCCGAGAATGCGTACGTTGTTCCGCCTCGAGCGGTTCTCGAGGTCGTCACACTTCTGGCGCCAAGTCTCGACTGCACTCTCCACAGCCGTTATCCTGGCCGCCAGGGGCCTGGTCGAATCTTCCAAGTCAGACACTTTCTCCTCAGCATGGCGGACCCGTTTCCGTAGCTGCTGGACATCATGTCGCAGGAGGCCTAGGTCAACTCTGACCTCCTCTATCTTGCCCGTGAGAGACGATTGGCAACCTAAGACAGCAGCCATTAGTTGGCTGTGGGAAGATTGCAGGGTGAGTTCTGGTTCCCCCTCCGTGTCTACTGAGGGAATGTGGGCAGATTGCCCTCTGGTCTGCGGAGCACGAGGCGAGGAGGTAGCCGCGGCGCCATGTTGTGACTCCTGGCGGGCAAACTCTTTCAGTCGCTCTGCCGTTTGCTGTGCCTTACTAGGACCCATGATCCGGTAGTCTGGCCTCTATTTGATCGGGAAAAGCAAGGTACCAGCAGGATTAGTCAGGATTAATGGTGGGAGCCGAAGCAGCTCTCAAACACGTCCAGCCATGTCGGCAGTAGGCCACGCCCCTGACTGTTAGGTTTAGTTTAGGCCCTTTGGTAGGTAGTTAGCTTCTGTTAGCGCCTAGCCCACCACACCGCAGTCACTGATTCGCTGATTAGCGTAGTGCTAATCAGCATTTGTACTTTTATAGTATCTGTAAGTGATCAGAACTGATCACAGTCAGATCTATAATAGTATTAGTGTCACCTTAGTTCACCTCCCCACCCAAAACGCAGTGTTTGCCCCATCAGGCCTGATCGATCGCCCACACGTGCGTCCACCCACACCCGCCCCGCCGCAGTGACAAAAAAATTTTGTCACAAAAAAAAAAAAATTAATTTCCGCTCACTTGTGACAAAAAATAAAAACTTCCATGAACTCACTATGCCCATCAGCGAATACCTTAGGGTGTCTACTTTCTGAAATGGGGTCATTTGTGGGGTGTTTCTACTGTCTGGGCATTGTAGTGCCTCAGGAAACATGATTGGTGCTCAGAAAGTCAAAGTGCGGAAATTCACTTTTTTGCACCATAGTTTGTTAACGCTATAACTTTTACCCAAACCAATAAATATAAACTTATTGCATTTTTTTTTATCAAAGACATGTAGAACAATAAATTCAGAGAAAAATTTATATAGAAATGTACTTTTATTTAATAAAATTTTACAACAGAAAGTGAAAAGTCATTTTTTTGCAAAAAAAATTGTAATTTTTGATTAATATCAAAAAAGTTAAAATGTCAACAATGAAATATCACCAAATGAAAGCTCTATTAGTGAGAAGAAAAGGAGGTAAAATTCATTTGGATGGTAAGTTGTATGACGGAGCAATAAACAGTGAAAGTAGTGTAGTGCAGAATTGTAAAAAGTGGTCTGGTCATTAAGGGTGTTTAAGCTAGGGGGGCTGAGGTGGTTAAATGCCATGTACACCTTTGGAGGCAATTTTTGTTTATGCCTACATTATACAAATTTTTTACTTTAGTAAAAATATTGAGCCATTCTGTCACAAATTGTGACTGGTACTTTCACTTTGTGCCAGTCATCATATAACGCTTATATGTAAATTACTAAGAGGTCATAAACAAAGCCACATTCTCATCAGTAAGATAAGGATTGAACTATAATGAGCCTTTATAAGGTCAGAGAGCAGAGATAAGGAGTCAGTCTGCTATCTAGATGATGGAAAATCAACAGTAGAGCATCTCAGCTATGTACACCAATAAAGATTCCATATTTCTAATAAAGACAAATTATTTTTAGCTTCAAATAAGTATAATGCAATAACAATAACAAAATTGCCCCCAAAGGTGTACATAGCCTTTAACAACAGAATCACCTCAGTAAAAAGACGCATTTTCCAATGTCGGGGTAGTGAGTAGCACTTTACACCTAGCAGTGAGTATATGGGCAACCACCCACCTGACAATATGAGGAATATCAGAAAAAGATGCTGTGTTGGAGAGGTAGTGAGAAATACTGAGTGTTTCAAAATCCAAGAGAGACCCGCCTCTAAACAGCTTTCTGTGGTGTCAATACCGATGTCTGTCCCATAGGTAAGGGATAAGTTGGGTATGTGATATTCCAAAGTAACAAGAGGAAAATCCAAAACATTAGGAGCTGTGCTTCACCTACACTGGTAGTGTCTGAGCATAGCATTTCGCATTCCTCCTCAGCTGTGAAAGGCCTGTGGGCAACTAACAGAAATAAAAATACTCAACTCTGTCAGGTGATGTCATACTGGGTTTGTGATCTCTGATTGAAAAAATAAAATAAAAGATCACAATCCCATTGGGACATAGAGTGATATTTGGGTAGGTAACCAGTGGGGAGAAATGGATGCACTCACAGTAGGACCAGGAAGCAGTTGATTACCCCTGGTGCTGGCTTTACACACTGCTCCCTGGTCTTCTGCTGGTGCCACGCTCTGCTGTTTCCTGACTGCGTACAATACCAGGACGTTGTACACTATGACCTGATGCTTTGCTGACGTCTGTATACAGCACAGAGCTACAAGAAGATCTCGAGTGAAAGCGTCATCCAGCGCAGGAGAGGCAAGTTCTCTTATTTAATTTTAGTCTGATCTAAGGTCTCATTAACAATGGGGGTCTGATTAGCATTGAATGCCTGAACTGAGGTCTAATAAAGATTGGGGGTCTGAGCTGAGGTCTAATGAAGATTGCAGGTTTGATTTCGCCGGTCTGATCTGATGTCTGATTAAAGAAGACCTATGACCTCTCCAAACATGTCTGCTGTAGTAACTACTTGTGTCTAATTTTATGACTCTATGATGTGCTAGCCCTTTATTATTTCTATTAGATGTTTGGAATGAATTTCCAGCAACTTGCAGTAAAGGTACAGATGGGTGTTACCAGTTGGTGGTGTGTCCCTGTAAAGTCTGACACCAGCAGAACTGATTGGAGAGAGCCAGAAACACTTACTAATGGTACTACCCAGCAGTACCTTTACTGCTGACAATTTATTTCTAAAATGGACATTTCAGGAAGTGACAGCTCCTCTTTAAAATTGGGGTATGATTACGATTTGGGGTCTGATGTGAGGTCTGATTAACATTGGGGAGGTCCTTATATGAGGTATGATTACCAGGTCTGCTGAAAAAAAATTCTTATTTTTCTCCCTCCTCTAAAACCTAGGTGTATCTTAAAAAGTGATAAATATGGCATTTGTTTTTTGTGTTGCCATATTTGAAGAGCCACAAATTCAACTTTACCTGTTGACAGAGCTGTGGCTTATATTTTGAAGGACAAACTGTAGTGGTACAATCTTAGAGTATATGACAGGAATTGATTGATTGATTTTCATTGACTGATGCAAGGGGGGAGGGGGTGATAAAAAAAGTGAATTTTTTAGTCCTAATATAACTATATGATCTGGCCAAGTGATTCCTTGAGCATTTAAAAATAATACACTGCAATACATCTGCCTTTTGGCAGAGGCTAAAAGACACGCACAGATGGATGACCAGAGAAATCCTTGCAATTGCTTTATGGGGATGTCAATGAGGTGACAGCGAAAGCAGCCTCCATCTATCTAACCACTTATATGCCATTGTCAATAACTATATTTCAAGAACCGGGATTAGAGTTATGTACAGCTGACACACTGGGTGTGGCGTATACCTACAGAAAACTGTAACTACATTGCACTAGTAACTAAAAGGTACACACTGTGGCACAGAGGAGTTAAAAGAGTTCCACACCGAGTTAAAGAATAGTCACCTCATCTTCTGGATGACAGCTATGTTGCCCTAAAGACTCCCTTCAGCACTGTGCTGAATCCTTGTTTTTTGCCTATTGTTTAATATTTACTTCTGGTATGGTTTAATTAAAGTTTCAAACCATGTATTGTTTTTTATAATAATCATGAAGATTAAAGAGTAACTAAACTTCTTTATTACATTTTTGTTAAATGCAATCTTAGCGATGTACGGAGTTTACAGCTTCTCAATGGGGCCGCAGAACATGGAGTACAGGCAGGAGCGCACATTGCTGCTCCTGCCTGTGCCCCCCAAGGTTTACTAAATGCTGGCATAGCACATGGCTACCCTGTAACCATGTGCTATGCCAGGATTAGTGAGCGGAGCGGGCCACAGGCAGGAGCCCGCTACGCACAGGCAGCAATGTACGCTCCTGTCTGTACTCCATGTGCTGTGGCCCCATTAAGAAACTGTAAACTCCGAACACCGCTGAGAAGTTAGTGGTGTACAGAAAAGTCAATTTTAAGCACACAGGGAAAGATGCGCTTTAGGGGAGGTAAAGTCTATTAAAAATACAAAAAACATTAATAAAGTATATTACAAAAAGTATTATTATGGCATTAGGGACATTTTAACAAAAAATGTAATCAAAAGTTTAGTTACTCTTTAACCTGGGCTAGAATGATAAATTCTTTTGTCATTTATACATACCACCAAAGTACGCAAACATAAGGTGCTGGCAGGTGCTCGTGGATCCAAGGCAGCTTGTAGATCCCAAACCTTTATTTTTCTAGAATAGGTTACAGGAAATACAATTTAACTAGAATTATTATTTATTAAAGAAGTCACAACCATTAAGATAAACATTTTAGTTCCTTATGTATCCTCATTTTCATATTATGAAAATCTGGAATACTCTTTGTTAGTGTAGCAGAAATAGACTTGTATGAAGCAGCAGTGCATACACTTAATCACTGCTCCATACAAACAAATCATCACTAAGGCAGATCTGATGACAAAGAAAAAGCAATTTGAGATCCCAATACTAGTGTTCGCTGACAGTCGAAGGGTTTAGCGCTAAGCGGATGTCACATCAAAAAACCCTGCAAAGTTTTACGGAATAACACTATGAAGCTCATCTTTTAAGAACAGTATGAAAAAGTTTTTATTCTTTAGATTTACAGCTATATATTATGATACATACCCATCATATGCTCCGCTGACAATCCTCTTGTTATCAAATCTTATACAGCGGACAAGCTCTTCATGGCCTTCTAAGACCCGTAAACATGCTCCACACTCTATATCCCATAATCTTCAAAACAAACAAACAAACAAAAAAGATTTTACAGATTCAATCCAAAAATGCTATAGTTATTTGGAGTACAAAAAAATAAAAAGGGATTTCTGGAGCCTCAGACAGAATGTAAGAGTTTAAACTATTGGCTCCTCCACACATATCTGAATTTGCCCAAACCATAATTTTACATTGTCATCGATTCGAATGTCAGGTATACATTTCTGATTAAATTGCCAATGGAAAAGTTAAAAAAATAATAAAACATGTTTTATTAATATACTTTATTTTAAAAAAACAGGTGCCACTATGTTAAGTACAACAGCAGTGTGGGAATTTTTCATCAAGCCACTGGAGGACGCCAGCATGGCCCAATCTGTGACTGGGCCACTGTGTTGACACACCTTTACCACTCTGTTACTGGGTCACTGTGTTAACGACTCATGCGATTCCCACCCTCACCACTCTGTGACTGGGCCACTGTGTTAACGCCTCATGCTGTGGCTACCCTCTACACATGGTCATGGGGGCACTACTTGTATCAGCATGTAACAGAACAGGTTCTGTAGAAATTGATGTGGAATCAGCTGATGGCGGTGTAAAATGAGAGTGCTTCTTCACTCTATAGTAGAATCTTGGGCCACTGCACAGTTCTTTATACCCGACGCTAACATTGACCTGTAAGGCTGAGTTCACACTTAAGTTATTTGGTCAGTTTTGGCCCCGTAACTGCCCAAATAAGTGAAGTGTTATCTGCGTTTCCAACTGACTCACAGGACTGTTTCACTAGCACAGTGGACTCCAGAAGCATTGTCTCTGCAATGCACAGTGTTCTACACCACTATACAGGCTGTCTGCAGCCAGGAAATAGCTGTTTTTAACGTGATTCATCATGAATAAATTTGTATCAAATCTTTTTGGGAAATTTGAAGAATCATCCGAAACAAATTTTTGAAATTTGCTAATCTCTAGTCATCACCTTCAGGAGATAAATAAAGATAGGTAGGTAGGAACATATGGCAGTGTATTAGATTATAAATTACAACACTACTGAGCATGGATCAATGTCAGTTGTGATGGCAATAAGCAATGCTAAATATACATCAGGATATAAAGTTGCCTACGATAAACCAATCATACAGGGTACAGCAATGCCATTATATTATTTCAGACTCCCACACATATAGACGGCCACCTTCTCCATCTCTTTTTTCCCACCAAATTGTATAGAGGACCTACTAAATAAAGCAAACATATGAAATGTGCTCATTGAGGTTATCAGGATTAACAGTTCTTAAACAAAGGGTCCATTGTGCTTCTTCTACAGCAGTTTACTGTTCAAAGGAACAGCTGACCACTTTGAGTTCCTGAAACAAAATGGCCTGGGAATCACCCCTGTGGAACTATATAACATGGCTTGCTATAAAGATGTCAGCCTCATTATGAAGGTCTCCCAGCTGTTCACCAATTGCCACCTGAACTCTCTCATACTGATTGAAGCGCTCATGATCTACTCAGGGCCGGCGCGTCATATAAGCGGACTAGGCAGCAGCGTAGAGCGCCTCTTGGGAAGGGGCGCTGCTAGGAGCGCCGGCCCCGCCTCATGCTGCAGCCGCCCGAACGCTCTATATAGAGCCTCAGGCGGCTGCAGCACTGACAAGGCTGGCGCGTCCATGAGGGCGCACCGCCCGTGCGCAGCAAGAGGAGAGGGGCTGACAAGAGGGAAGCTCTCAGCACTCCATCCTGTCACTCCCTCATTGTAGCGTGGCCAAGCCCTGTATGGTCCGCGGGTACAGGGAGCATCTGTCTCCTGTACCCGGCCGGACTGACATGAAGTGCGCACACAGTGTGCACTTCCTGTCAGCCTGCTTGGGTACAGGAAACAAATGCGCCTGTACCCGCGGACCATACAGAGCTCGACCACGCTACACCAGAAGTGTGGGGGATTGGGAAAGAGACTGACAGGGGGCAGATTGGAAAAGAGAATGACATGGGGGGATTGGGAAGAGAATGACATTGGGGGGATTGGGAAAGAGACCGACAAGGGGGTTGGGAAAGAGAATGACAAAGGGGGATTGGGAAAGAGAGATGACAAGGGGGTATTGGGAAAGAGAATGACAAGGGGGTATTGGGAAAGAGAATGACATGGGGGGATTGGGAAAGAGAATGACATGGGGGGATTGGGAAAGAGAATGACATTGGGGGAGAGAATGACAAGGGGAAAAGAGAATGACATGGGGGGAGAGAATGACGTGGGGGGAGAGAATGACGTGGGGGAGAGAATGACCTGGGGGAAAGAGAATGACATGGGGGGGGTGAGAGAATGACATGGGGGGGGGGAGAATGACATGGGGGGGTGAGAGAATGACATGGGGGGGGGGGAGAATGACATGGGGGTGAGAGAGAATGACATGGGGGGGAGAATGACATGGGGGGGAGAGAATGACATGGGGGGGGGGGGGGAGAATGACATGGGAAGGACCAGAATGACAAGAGGGGGAGAGAGAGAACTGGCATTAGTTAAAGGGGTTCTGCAGTTTATTTCAACTGATTATCTATCTATAGATCATCAGCATCTGATTGGCAGGGGTCCGACAACCGGGACCCCCGCCGATCAGCTGTTTGACAAGGCAGTGGCACTGCAGTAGCGCCTCGGCCTTCTCGCTGTTTACCGCAGGCGCAGTGACGTCATGACTAGTATCACTGGCCTTGAGGGGTTAAGCTATGTTCACTTGAATGAACAGCGAGAAGGCCGAGGCGCTACTGCCAGCGCCGCTGCCTTCTCAAACAGCTAATTGGTGGGGGTCCCAGGTGTCGGACCCCTGCCGATCAGTTTAAATAAACTGCAGAACCCCTTTAATATGGCAGATCATATGGGTGGGGCATTGTGATATCACATGGGGGGGGGGGAGCAAACTTTTCTTTTGCCTAGGGCGGCAAAAATCCTTGCACCGGCCCTGGATCTACTCATTGCTGATATAAGTTAAAGGGGTTGTCCGACTGAGTTTCTTGGCTGTTTTATCATTATGCAGCTACTTGCATCAGAGAAGGGGAGGGGAGGGTCACTGCAGACAGGAGAGAGAGAAAACATAGAAACAGCACCCTGAAACTCAGGTGTGCGCACTTGCAGCTGCAGAACAAAGACAGCAAAAGAATTTTTTTTTCCCCCCAGGAATTTAAAAAAGAATATTTTACTAGTTCAGACATTTTCAGATGCAGCGATACCGAATATGTTTATTTTTTTTAATGCTTATACTGTATATTTTTATATGTAAAATTGTGAAAGGGGAGTGATTTAAACTTTTAATATATAGTTTTTTTTAAACTTTTTTTACTTTTTTAAAAATAACTATTAGCCCCCTTAGGGGCCTAGTACATTGGATCTTTTGATCCCTTCTCCTATTCACCGTAATAGAGATCTATTAGGGTGAACAGGATTTTTACACTCTCCATTCTGAGCTATGCTTCGCGCATAGCTCAGTATCAAGAAAGCCATGGCAACCAATCGGAACCACGCAATTTCACTGCTGGTGCTCTGATTGGAAGGAAGAGGGAGCGATCAGCGTTGATTGCGGCACCTGAGCGGTTAAATGACAAGCGTGGCACTATATCATACAGCCAGAGCCCTGCAGAGGCCCGCTCAACACACATGCAGGCGCATAACACCGTATATATACTGTGCTATGGGTTAAGGGGTTTAAAGATGTTTTACACAAGCAGAGGCTCAGAGCTAATGTCTGCAAGTGACCAAGACAACTGTGCGGTGAAAATGGGGGAACCTCATGCTCCCGCGCACATAACCGCCTCTCCTTGGTGAGCTGTTATTTACCAGTGATAGCCTGCATCCTGCTTAACCCCTTAAGGACAGGGCTCATTTTCATCTTAAACCAGCTGCCGTCACGCTAACGCCGATAGGCGTCCGGACGGCAGCGCTCTCAGGTCTCAGCGATGCCTATTGGCGTAATCTCTTGAGACCTGAGATTTTGCGTGAACGCGTGTGCAGAGTGATGCGAACAAGTTTAACTACAGCCTGCCAGCGCTGATCATTCCATGGCAGGCTGTAGATGCTAAAAAAACAATCAAATAGGTATATCAGACGCTATTTTTTATATAGTGTCTGATATACCTGCTACCTGGTCCTCTGGTGGTCCCTTTTGCTTGGATCGACCACCAGAGGACACAGGCAGCTCTGTAAGTAGCTCCAAGCACCACACATACATTACACTACACCCCCCCGTCACTTATTAACCAATGATCACCCCATATTAACTCCCTGATCACACTGTCACCCCCCTGTCATTGATCACCCCCCTGTAAGGCTCCATTCAGACATCCGTATGTGTTTTGCGGATCCACGGAACCGCAAAATACGGACACCGGCAATGTGCTTTCCGCATTTTGCGGATCCGCACCTTGCCAGAACTATATAGAAAATGCCTTTTCTTGTCGGCAATTGCGGACAAGAATAGGACATGTTCTATATTTTTGCAGAACGGAAGTGCGGACCCGGAAGTGCGGCTCCGCAAGTTCGGATCCGAGCGGGACAAAGTCTGTCCCCACAGAAATGAATGCGTCCGCAATTCCGTTCCGCAAAATGCTCAACAGAATTGCGGACGTGTGAATGGGGCCTAAGGGTCCCTTATCACCGCGAGTTAGTTAGCAACTTGTTAGGTAGTTAGCGCCCAACCCACCGCAGTCACTGATTAGCACCATCGCTGTCGCTAATCAGCACTAGTACTATATAGTATCTGTGAGTGATCAAGACTGATCGCAATCAGATCTATATCAGTACATTACGGTTACCTTAGGCTCTACAAAAAATGCAGTGTTCGCCCGATCAGGCCTGATCTTGTGCGCACACTTGTGTTCAGTCCGCCCCACCGCAGTGACAGAATTTTTTTTTTCTGATTACTGCAAAAACACTGTAAAATCGCTGCGGCGCTATAAAGATCACTTTTGAGCTTTTTGGATCTTTATTATTAGCGATTGCAGCTTTAGGGTCCATTAACACGTCCGTGGTGTGCTGCGGACCCGCAAATTGCAGATCGGCAGCAGACCATGCCGGCACTCTCCATAGAGATTCCTATTCTTGTCCGCAGGCTGCGGACAAGAATATGACATGCTCTATCTTTTGCAGAGCTGCGGCCGGATGTTTTGGGGCCGAAACCCGGAAGTTTGCGGCCGCAGCTCCACAAATGCTGATGCGGAGAGCACATAGTGTGCTCTCCGCATCACCGCAGGCCCCATTCACACTGAATGGGTCCGCATCTATTCAGCAAAATTGCAGAATAGATGCGGACATTTTTGCGGACGTGTGAATGGGGCCTTACTTCGCAAGCACTACTATGTCCTTTTCCCTCTTTTTTTTTTTTTGCACATTTTTTGGCAGAGTTTTTTCCTCCACATTGATCGATGCGAATGAAGAAATCTGTGCTGTTCATTTTTTCTTTTAGCCCTAAGGCTGAACAGAAAAAAAAAATCTCATTACCCTTATGCTCAATATAAGGAGAATAGCAGAAACTCCTAATGCTGGCCATACATGTAATGATTGCGGAGACCCTCAAATGCCAGGGCAGTATAAACACCCCACAAATGACCCCATTTTGGAAAGAAGACACCCCAAGGTATTCGCTGAGGGGCATATTGAGTCAATTTCCGCTAACTTGTGCCAAAAAAAAAAAAATCTTCTATGAACTGGCCATGCTCCTCACGGAATACCTTGGGGTGTCTTCTTTCCAAAATGGGGGCACATGTGGGGTATTTATACTGCCCTGGCATTTTAGGGGCCCTAAAGTGTGAGACGAAGTCTGGAATCCTAATGCCTAAAAATGCACTCCTTAAAGGTACTCATTGGAATTTGGGCCCCTTTGCGCACATACAGTAGGCTGCAAAAAAGTGTCACACATGTGGTATCTCCGTACTCAGAAGAAGTAGGGCAATGTGTTTTGGGGTGTCTTTTCACACATACCCATCCTGTGTCTGAGAAATATCTCTGTAATTTACAACTTTTTCCTTTTTTTTATACAAAGTTGTCAATTTACAGAGATATTTCTCTCACCCAGCATGGGTATATGTAAAAATACACACCAAAACACGTTGCCCTACTTCTTCTGAGTACGGCGCTACCACATGAGTGACACTTTTTTGCAGCCTAGGTGCGCAAAGGGGCCCAAATTCCAATGATTACTTTTAGGATTTCACAGGGCATTTTTATGCATTTAAATTCCAAACTACTTCTCACACTTTAGGGCCCCTAAAATGCCAGGGCAGTATAAATACCCCATAAGTGACCCCATTTTGGAAAGAAGACAACCCAAGGTATTCTATGAGGGGTGACGAGTTCATAGAAGATTTTTTTTTTGGGCAGAAATTAGCGGAAATTATTATTATATATTTTTTTTTCTTACAAAGTCTCATATTCCACTAACTTGTGACAAAAAATAAATCTTACATGAACTCACCATACCAATAACGGAATACCTTGGGGTGTCTTCTTTCCAAAACGGGGTTATTGCTCATTGGAGCCTTGGAGTTTCATTTATTTATTTTTGCTCTATTAGCAATTTTTTCTCTCCCTGTTTTTTGGTGTGCTGACGTCCCAGCCCCCCCTTGGTTCCTGTTCCTCATCTTTGTGTTCCACCTTTGTGCTGCCTTTTTTTAACATGTATTTCTCATCGTTAAGTTTTTTTCGATTTTCATTCGCTGAAAATTGTGGTCCAATTTTTGGGTGATATATATATCTTCAAGTATCATGAGTCAACAATTTGCTATTTACTTCTGTCCAGTAATAACTGGGTGACAATAATATTTTTGAAACAAAAAAAATCATGTTTTAATGTCTCCATAGTCTGAGAGCCATATTTTTTTATTTTTTGGGGCGATTGTCCTATGTAGGGTATCATTTTTTGCGGGATGAGATGACTGTTTGATTGGCACTATTTTGGGGTGCATATAACTTTTTGATCGCATGCTATTACACTTTTTGTGATGCGAGGTGATTACGGTATTTACTTGAGGGGTTAGGTCATGTGATATTTTTATAGAGTAGGTTTTTATGGACGTAGTGATACCTAATATGTATACTTTTTTTAATTTATGTTACTTCAGCACCATAAAAGCATTTTAGAAAAAAAAAATCATGTTTTAATGTCTCCATAGTCAGAGCCATATTTTACTTTTATTTTTTTTGGCGATTGTGCTATGTAGGGGATAATTGTTTTGCGGGATGAGATGGCGGTTTGATTGGTACTATTTTGGGAGGCATACGTCTTTTTGATCGCTTGGTATTAGGCCCCTTTCACACGAGCGTGTCCGGATTAGGTCCGGATGCGTTGCGGATGCGTTCAGTGAAAACTGTGCGATTTCACAGGCAAAGCCATTCAGTTTTGCCTGCGATTGCGTTCAGTTGTTCAGTTTTTTCCGCGCGGGTGCAATGCGTTTTGATGCGTTTTTCACGCGCGTGACAAAAAACTGAAGGTTTACAAACATCTCCTAGCAACCATCAGTGAAAAACGCAACGCACCCGCACTTGCTTGCGGATGCAATGCGTTTTTCAAGCAGCCCCATTCACTTCTAGGGGACTAGGGCTGCGTGAAAAACGCAGAATATAGAACATGCTGCGATTTTCACGCAACGTACAAGTGATGCGTGAAAAAAAACGCTCATGTACACAGACCCATTGAAATGAATGGGCCAGGATTCAGTGCGGGAGCAATGCGTTCACATCACGCATTGCACCCGCGCGGAAAACTCGCCCGTGTGAAAGGGGCCTTACACTTTTTGTGATGTAAGGTGACAAAAAAAATGGCTTTTTTACACCATTTTTGGAGGTTTTTTATGGTGTTCATCTGAGGGGTTAGGTCATGTGATATTCTTATGGAGCAGGTTTTTACGGACGCGGCGATACCTAATATTTGTAGTGTATTTTTTATTATTCATTGATATAAGTGTGTTTTTATTTTGACTTTTTTTTTTTCCCCCCTTTTTTTACATTTTTTTGACCCAGACGCACTTGGTTCTTGAAGATACAGTGGGTCTGATGTCTGTATAATACAATACAGTACACTATATAGTGTACTGTACTTTTTACTTTAGAAAGTCTGATCAGACTTCTGCTTTTAGCTTCCTCCCTGTTAACCCCTTCCATACAGCGATCCGTATGGACGGCGGCATGGAAGGGGTTAAACGGCTGACATCACAGCACTGATGTCAGCTGTTTATAGCAGAGTGTCGGCATTGTAACAAGGTACCTGCTGAATGATTTCAGCAGGTACCTTGTTCTGATCACCGCCGGTGGCCGAGCAGCGGTGATCGGAAATACACAGGACGTTCCGGTACCTCCTGTGTCTTTAAGTACCAGGACATCAGGTCCCGTGTCCCCATGAGGTTAAAAAATATGTACACCTTTGGAGGCAATTTTTATTTATTTTTTATTATTGCATTATGCTTATTTTGAGCTAAAAATCATTTTTTCAATTGGTCTTTATCAACAATATGGAATCCTTTTTTCTGTATAGAGCTGACATGCTCTGCTAGCTGCCTGTGTCATTTCCATCACCTGAGACTTCTTATCCGTGTTCTATCACATTATAAACACTCATTAAAGCTCAATTCTTACCTTACTGATAAGAATGTGGCTTAAATAAGTGTTTATGACTTCTCAGTAGTTTAGAGATAAGGCTTATTAGATGACCAGCACAAAGTGAAAGTACCAGTCACACATTTAGGGCTCATGCACACGGCAGTTGTGCAGCCGTTCCGTGCATTGGTGATCGCAACTTGAGGTCCCCAATGCACGGGCAACGCGTTCCGGGTTCCAATTCGTGTTTCCGTTCCGCACCGCATCTCGGGGTGAATGGGTCCGAATCTGTGATGCGGGGTGCCCACGGCCGGTGACCCGTGCATTGCGGAACCGCCGTATGCAGGCCGCAATACGGCCACGGCGGGGCAACGGCCATGTGCATGAGGCCTTGGAAAAACAGGTAATTCTTTGTGACTGAACAGCTCAAAATTTTTAATAAAGGCCAATTGAAAATATGATTTTTAGCCAAAAAGTTAAATGCAATCATAAAAAATAATTGACTCCAAAGGTGTACATAGCCCTTTTGTCACTAGGGTTTCTGTCACTAGAAATGTGCCTCCTAAGCTGTCTGACATAAGCTATGGGCTAATGTCAGACTAACCTAATAATGTAAATCAAAATGCCTCTCTGACCTGTAATAACTCTAAAAAACGATTTTATATCATATGCAAATTAGCCTCTAGGAGCATGGAGGGAGTTGCCAGCGTCTTCAGCTCACTGCGCCTGCGCTGAATACACAAGCGGACGGTGCAGGCGCGGGATTTCGGCATGAAGACAGGGCCAGAGGTAGGAGAGCTGCGCTGCCCGGCACTGTCAATCAGAAGAAGAGGGCGAGGCCGCAGGTGGGAACACGGAGCCTCTAGGAGCAGGAGTAACGCCCTCCCTGCTCCTATAGGCTAATTTGCATATTATATAAAATCGTTTTTAAGAGTTATTACAGGTCAGAGAGGCATTAGATTTACATTATTAGGTTAGTCTGACATTAGCCCATAGCTTATGTCAGACAGCTTAGGAGGCACATTTCCAGTGACAGAAACCCTTTAAGGCTCCGATGCCTATCACTGGTATATTTCAATACAGGCCTGCAGGTACCAGCACTGCATTTGGCTATAGTGAATGATGTGTTCTGTGATGGATAAATATCCATCACAGAATACAATTGGCGGTCTAATGATTGCATGTTATAATCGCCTAGGGTGACAAAAAATTTTTTTTTTAATAGTTCAAATGACCCCCTTTCCCCAAAATTTAAAAAAAGACAAACATTTTTTTTCACTTAAAGGTTATTCTGAGATTTCAATTTCTATTCTTATTTTGCCCCCACTAGTGTTTATGTTCATTTTCTAATACACAGTAATTAAAAATGTTCTACTGGGCCAGCAAGCTGGTTCCCAGTCACATGGTACACTCCCCTACTTCCTCCATGCTTCAGGATCAGGTGCTGTTCATTGTGCACGTTATCCTGCCTGCCCTGTTCTAACCCACAATGAACGTATCAATCATCCCTGAGACACGTTCATTGCCTGCCCCCTGACCGTCCTCCTTCTCCAGCCGCAGTGCTGCCAGCTGACGTCAGGAGCTGCAGGAGAAGTGCTCTGCCCCCTATTTCAGCTCCTTCATACAGTACCGGCAGGAGAGCTCTCTGCACTAGCACTACAGCTAACTACCCTGCCTCTTTCTCAAGCTAGGGATGCCTGCAAAGTAAGGAAGCTTCTTTACTTGACAGGCACCACGTCAGCTGCCGGCAGGCTATTCAGCTAGTGTGTTATCGCTAGTGCAGAGAGATAGGTGGTGTGCTGTCACTGAAGTACTGCCCTGCTAAGAGGGACCACTAAGAGGGTATTCTTATGTGAAGTGGGACCACCAAGTGGTCTGTGTATTGTAAAGGAGGCACCATGAGGACATTATATTATAAAGGCGGCACTGTGAAAACAAAACTACTGGGAAGGAAGCACTCTACTATGAAGGGGACACTAAGGGGGCAAAATTATTGTGAAGGGGACATTCTGCTATGAAGATAGTATTCTACTATGCAGGAGGGAAACTACTGTGAAGGGTGCCCTCTACTATAAAGGAAAAAGGGTGCACTAGGGGGAAAAACTACTCTGAGGGGGCACTAAGGGAGCATTCTAAAATAAAGGGGGTACTGAGGGACCAAATTAATATGAAGGGGGCACTAACAGGCATTCTACTATGAGCGGGGGCACAACGGACAAAATTACTGTGAAATAGTGGCTGCTAACAGAGCAGCAGCGAGTGAGCAATGTATTTTATTCTACCCCCTTAACAGTGACCTACACAGCAGCTGCCCTTTTAATAGTGGCCCCTGCCCCCTTAACACTTTAAGGCTAGGGCTACACGCCAACATTTTGTCGCAACAATTTTTATAATGATAGGCTATGATGTTGACTGTCACAGTCACAGCATGTTGCAGATGAGGCAGATGAGGCTGAAAAATGGCAGATGAGGTTTAACAGTGACAAATGTAAAGTTATGCACATGGGAAGGAATAATGCAAGTCACCCGTACATATTAAATGGTAAAACACTCGGTAACACTGACATGGAAAAGGATCTAGGAATTTTAATAAACAGCAAATTAAGCTGCAAAAACCAGTGTCAGGCAGCTACTGCCAAGGCCAATAAGATAATGGGTTGCATCAAAAGGGGCATAGACGCCCGTGATGAGAACATAGTCCTACCACTTTACAAATCACTGGTTAGACCACACATGGAGTACTGTGTACAGTTCTGGGCTCCTGTGAACAAGACAGACATAGCAGAGCTGGAGAGGGTTCAGAGGAGGGCAACTAAAGTAATAACTGGAATGGGGCAACTACAGTACCCTGAAAGGTTATCAAAATTAGGGTTATTCACTTTAGAAAAAGACGACTGAGGGAGATCTAATAACTATGTATAAATATATCAGGGGTCAGTACAGAGATCTGTCCCATCATCTATTTATCCCCAGGACTGTGACTGTGACAAGGGGACATCCTCTGCGTCTGGAGGAAAGAAGGTTTGTACACAAACATAGAAAAGGATTCTTCACTGTAAGAGCAGTGAGACTATGGAACTCTCTGCCTGAGGAGGTGGTGATGGTGAGTACAATAAAGGAATTCAAAAGGGTACTGGATTTATTTCTGGAGTGTAATAATATTACAGGCTACAGCTACTAGAGAGGGGTCGTTGATCCAGGGAGTTATTCTGATTGCCTGATTGGAGTCGGGAAGGAATTTTTTTTCCCCTTAAGTGAGGAAAATTGGCTTCTGCCTCACAGGTTTTTTTTGCCTTCCTCTGGATCAACTTGTAGGAAACAGGCCGAACTGGATGGACAAATGTCTTTTTTCGGTCTTATATACTATGTTACTATGTAACACCATAGACTATTATTACAAAAATTGTCGTGCTACATCAATGTCGCAGTGTAGTTGTGCTCTATGTGTCGTGAGATTTATTGTCGAGTGTAGCCCTACCCTAAAGCTGACCTACAGCAGTGAAGAAAAATATCTGGGTTATTATGGAAACCTGGAGTAAAACTGTGTGTATGTGGAGACTAAGGGCCTGCGAGCTTCTATTGGCTGATAAGGGACATGTGACCGTGTGTATGGCAGTTGGGATATGAAGACGACTGTCGCGTCGCAGTAGCAGCATGTTGCAGTGCGACACCATAGCCTATCATTATAAAAAATTGTTGCGCGACACTAGTACGACAAATTGTGGCGTGACATGTAGCCCTAGCCTTAAAGGGCGCTGTGGAGGTCACTATTAAGGGGGCAGGGGCCACTATTAATGGGACAGCTGCAGTGGAAGTCACTGTGAAGGGGGCAGGGGCCACTAATAAAGGGGCAGCTGCTGTGGTGGTCACTGTAAAGGGGTGGGCACTGTGAAGGTCACTGTTAAAGTGGCGTTCATTGTTGATGTTACTGTTAAGAGGGCAGACCGCTGTGGAGGTCACTTATGGGGCAGGAGTCACTATTAAAGGGGTAGCTGCTGTGGAAGACACGGTTAAGGCAGCAGAGTACTGTGGAGGTCACTGTTAAGGGAGCGGGGTACTGTGGCAGTCACTGTTAAAGGGATGGGTGCTGTGGAGGTCTCTGTTAAGAGGGCAGGGATTAGTAAAGGTCACAGATAAGGGTTACGGTCCTCTATGGAGGTCAGTGTTACGGGGCGGGGTGCTGTAGAGGTCACTGTTATGGGGGATACTGTTGATATCTTTTGATGACACACAAACATTAAATGAAATAGATGAAATATACCCGTGCAAAGCCGCTTCCCTTCTGCTAGTACATACAGCCATGTCCATAAATATTGGGACATCAAAACAATTCTAACACTTTTGGCTCTATACACCACCACAATTTGAAACGAAAAATAAGATGTGCTTTAATTGCAGACTGTCAGCTTTAATTTGAGGGTATTTACATCCAAATCAGATGAATGGTGTAGGAATTACAAAAGTTTGCATATGTGCCTCCCACTTGTTAAGGGACCAAAAGTATTGGGGCAGAATAATAATCATAAATCAAACTTTCACTTTTTAATACTTGGTTGAAAATCCTTTACAGGCTGAAGTCTGGAACGCATAGACATCACCAGACACTGGGTTTCATCCCTGATAACGCTCTGCCAGGCCTCTACTGCAACTGTCTTCAGTTCCTGCTTGTTCTTGGGGCATTTTCCCTTCAGCAAGTGCAATGCATGCTCAATTTGATTCAGGTCAGGTGATTGACTTGGCCATTGCGTAACATTCCACTTCTTTCCCTTAAAAAACTCTTTGGTTGCTTTTGCAGTACACATCTTGTGGTGAACACTCTGTATTCACTCTGGTGAAGTCTTCTCTTGATTGTTGACTTTGACACACATACACCTACCTCCTGGAGAGTGTACTTGATCTGGCCAACTGTTGGGAAGGGTGTTTTCTTCACCAGGGAAATAATTCTTCGGTCATCCGAAGAATTAGGTGGTGCGACAGGCGGTATCACAATAGCGATCCCCCGCCTGCCTCCTCTGTAATGTTTCCCTGGTGGTCCAGTGGCTTTAGCAGAGTGTCATCACATTGCTGACACTCTGCTAAAAACTGCTGACATCTGTGCGGCAGATGTCAGCAGTTTTAACCCCTTCCATGCCGCTGTCCGTACAGACCGCTGTATGCAAGGGGTTAACAGGGAGGGAGCTCCCTCTCTCTCCCATCGGGGGGCTGCTGTGCCTTTGCAGCCCCCCGACAGGATGGTATCACAGAGGGAGGGAGCCCCCCTCCCTCCCCATCACCCGCTGCTCTGTTCTGGCAGCGGGTGGTGGTTACCATGGCAGCAGGACGCTTTCAGAGGCATCTTGCTTGCCATGGTACTTTAAGTCTAATCAGACTTCTGCTAAAGGCTAAAGTCTGATTAAACTATGTAAAGTAAAAAAAAAAATACAGTATAGTACACTATATGGTGTACTGTACTGTATTAGATAGACACCAGATCCACTGGATCTAGAAGAACCAAGTGGGTCTGGGTCAAAAAAAAAAAAAAAGTAAAAAAGTAAAAATAAAAAAAACATATCACTGAATTAAAATGTAAAAAAATAAAATACACATATTAGGTATTACCGCGTCCATAAAAACCTGCTCTATAAAAATATCACATGACCTAACCCCTCAAGTAAATACCGTAAAAAAAACTAAACGGTGTAAAAAAAGCCCTTTTTTGGTCACCTTACATCCCAAAAAGTGTAATACCAAGCGATCAAAAAGTCATACGCACCCCAAAATAGTGCCAATTAAACCGTCATCTCATCTAAAAAAAATCATACCCTACCCAAGATAATCGCCCAAAAACTGAAAAAAACTATGGCTCTCAGACTATGGAGACACTAAGGCCTCTTTCACACTTGCGTTGTGAGGATCCGGCGTGCACTTCCGTCGCCAGAAATGCCCGCCGGATCCGTCACAATGCAAGACAACTGAGAGCATTTGAAGACTGATCAGTCTTCAAACTGCTTTCAGTGTTACTATGGCAACCAGGACGCTACTAAAGTCCTGGTTGCCATATTAAGTAGTGGGGAGCCAGGGGAGCAGATACTTACAGTCCGTGCGGCTCCCGGGGCGCTCCATAATGACGTCAGAGCGCCCCACGCGCATGGATCATGTGATCCATGCTCATGGGGAACTCTGACGTCATTGTGGAGCGCCTCGGGAGCTGCACGGACGGTAAGTAGACCTCTCCCCTGCCTCCCCACTACACTTTACCATGGCAGCCGGGACTTTAGCGTCCTGGCTGCCATGGTATCCATTTACAAAAGCTAAACGTCGGATCCGGCGATGCACCGAAACGACATTTAGCTTAAAGCCGGATCCGGATTAATGCTTTTCAATGGGCATTAATTCCGGATCCGGCGTTACGGCATGTCTTCCGGATTTCTGGACGGAGCCAAATCCACAGCATGCGTCCAAAAAACGTTAACATACTGAACGGAAGACATCTTGAACGGATTTCTCTCCATTCAGAATGCACTGGGATAATCCTGATCAGTATCTTTCCGTCCTAGAGCCCCGAGGACGGAACTCTAGGACGGAAAGCAAAAACGCAGATGTGAAAGGGGCCTAAAACATGATTTGTTTTGTTTGAAAAATGAAATCATTGTGTAAAACTTACATAAATAAAAAAAAGTATACATATTATGTATCACCGCGTCTGTAATAACCTGCTCTATAAAAATACCACATGATCTAACCTGTCAGATGAATGTTGTAAATAACAAAAAATAAAAACAGTGTCAAAACAACTATTTCTTGTTACCTTGCTTACAAAAAGTGTAATATAGAGCAACCAAAAATCATACGTACCCTAAAATAGTACGAACAATACTGCCAACTTATCCTGTCGTTTCTAAAATGTGGTCACTTTTTTGGAGTTTCTACTCTAGGGGTGCATCAGGGCGGCTTTAAATGGGACATGGTGTCAAAAAACCAGTCCAGCTAAATCTGCCTTCCAAAAACCGTATGACATTGCTTTCCTTTTACGCCTTGCCGTGTGCCCGTACAGCAGTTTACGATCACATATGGGGTGTTTCTGTAAACTACAGAATCAGGGCAATAAATATTGAGTTTTGTTTGGCTGTTAACCCTTGGTTTGTAACTGGAAAAAAAACTATTAAAATGGAAAATCTGGCCAAAAAGTGAAATTTTGAAATTGTATCTCTATTTTCCATTAATTCTTGTGGAACACCTAAAGGGTTAACAAATTTTGTAAAATCAGTTTTGAATACCTTAAGGGGTGTAGTTTCTAGAATGGGGTCATTTTGTGGTCGTTTCTATTATGTAAGCCTCACAAAGTGACTTCAGACCTTAACTGGTCCTTAAAAAGTGGGTTTTTAAAAATTTCTGAAAAATTTCAAGATTTGCTTCTAAATGTCTAAGCCTTGTAACATCCCCCAAAAAAAAATATAATTCCCAAAATAATCTAGACATGAAGTAGACATATGGGGAATGTAAAGTAATAACTATTTTTGGAGGTATTACTATGTATTATAGAAATAATTGAAACATGGAAAATTGCAAACTTTTCCAAATTTTTGGTAAATTTGGTATATTTTAATGAATAAAAATTAACTTTTTTGACATTTTACCAGTGTCATGAAGTACAATATGTGACGAAAAAACAATCTCAGAATGGCCTCATAAGTAAAAGCGTTTAAAAGTTATCACCACATAAAGTGAAACTGGTCAGATTTGCAAAAAATGGCCAGGTCCTTAAGGGGTTAAGAATAGGGATGTCCTGATACCATTTTTTTAACCCCTTAAGGACACAGGGTTTTTTCATTTTTGCGTTTTCGTTTTGCGCTCTATGCCTTCCAAGAGCCATAACTTTTTTATTTTTCCGTTCACATGGCCATATGAGGGCTTATTTTTTGCGGGACAAGTTGTACTTTCCAACGCCATCATTTAATAATGCATACGGTGTAGTGGGAAGCGGGAAAAAAATTCCAAATGGGGTGAAATTGCAAAAAAAAAAGCAATTTCACCACAGTTTTACGGGTTTCTAAATTACGACGTTTGATTTGCGATAAAACTGACCATTTAGTTTTATTCTACAGGTCAGTACGAATCCGGCGATACCCAATATGTATATTTTCTTGCGTTTTGATAGTGAAAAAAATTTTTTTTTTTTTCTGTCGCCATGTTTTGACCGCTATAACGTATTTGTAAATAAGTGTATGGCGTTGTATGGGGGCTTATTTTTTGCGGGGCGATCTTAACTTTTAGTTGATTCCATTATGGGGTGTGTAGGACTTTTTGATCGCTTTTTATTAAATTTTTTTTGAGGAAATGAAGCGTCCAAAAACGGCAAATCGGCCATTTGGGCGCTTTTTTCCGTTTTTCTGTTTACCGTATGGGAAATATATTTTTATATTTTTATACTATGGGCGTTTTCACACATTGCGACACCCATGATGTGTATTTTTTTTATTTTTTTATTATTTTATTTTAATTTTGGGTAAAGGGGGTGATTTAAATTTTCTTTTTTTTTTTTTACACTTTTATATAGATCCCATAGGGACCTATATAAATCAGTTACCTGATTGCTTCTATCATAAACTCCAATACACTTGTATTGGAGTTTATGAGCATTTTACTACTTTCATATGAAGCCCTATTGCTAACAAGGGCTCCATAGGAAATAGTAAGTGATAGCCTCAAGCTGAATGAAAGGCTTGAGGCTATCCCTTACAGCGCTCCGATTCTCCCGATCACCACTAGGGGGAGCCGGAGCGCTGCCGAAAGTTTTACTTTCGGTTTTAGCGCGTGCAGATGCCGTGATCAATCTGCGGGGTTAAATGATCGCGGTCGGCAGCGCTGCCGACCGCGATCATCAGCTGCGGGGGTCAGCTACAGGAATCAGCCGGACCCCCGCAGCGATGGTGCCCGCAGCGGCCAGGAGCGGGCGCCATCTTCAGGGACTGGACACATGACGTACCCATACGTCATGTGTCCTTAAGGAGTTAAGGCCGAGTACGAGTACCGATACTTTTATTTAAGTACTCGCCGATACCAATTAACAATACCTCGTATAAACAGCGGCGCAGTTGCTGATAGCAATAAAAAAAATTAAAGCTTGAATTTGGTTGCTATGGACAACTGCTTTTCTATTCCTTTGTACAAGTGTTAATAAATTAATAAATGGGAATATAATAGTGTTTTCCAACCAATGTGCCACCAGGGGGATCTGTTATGGGGTTATCTGTGGATGACACTGTTATGGGGATCTGGGGTTGACAATGTTATGGGGGATCTGTGGATGACACATTGTTATGGGGGATCTGTGGATGAAACACTGTTATGGGGGATCTGTGGCTGACACTGTTATGGGGGATCTGTGGCTGACACTGTTATGGGGGTCTGTGGGTGACACTGTTATGGGGGTCTGTGGGTGACACTGTTATGGGGGATCTGAGGAGGACGCACTGTTATGGGGGGATCTGTGGATGACACTGTAATGGGGGATCTGTGGATGACGCTGTTATGGGGGATCTGTGGATGACAATGTTATGGGGGATCTGTGGATGACAATGTTATGGGGGGCTCTCTGGATGACACTAATGGGGGGGGCTCTCTGGATGACACTAATGGGGGGGGCTCTCTGGATGACACTGTAATGGGGGATCTCTGGATGACACTAATGGGGGATCTCTGGATGACACTATGGGGGATCTCTGGATGACACTATGGGGGATCTCTGGATGACACTATGGGGGATCTCTGGATGACACTGTCAGGGGGCTATGTGGATGACACATATATAGCATATTATGCTATATACGTGTCATCCACAGATCCCCCATTAGTGTCATCCACAGACCCCCATAAGTGCCATCATAGTGTGTGTGGGGGGGCAGTTTACACTCACAGGGGCCGGTGTAGCTTGACTCTTTCATACACTATTGAGGTAAACTTAATCTCTATTAATGTGGCCGGAATTACTAACTATTGATGTGCAGTCTTCCTCAGGTTAGGCGCTCAGTCCCTCCATGCTCCTCCTGCCCCGCGCGCCATCTACATTCATAAAGTGGGCGGAGCTCGCAGGAGGGACGTGAGGTGCTTGGAGGAATCGGGCAGCTTGAGCTCTCAGTTCCTCCATGCGCCTCATGTCCCGCCTGCCCGCTCCGCTCACTTTTATGAATGAAGAAGGCAGGCGGGGCAGGAGGAGAACGGAGGGACTGAGCGCCTGACCTGAGGGAGACTGCGCATCAATAGTTAGTAATTCCCGCCACATTAATAGAGGTTAGGTTTACTTAAACAGTGTATAGGAGCTGTATAGGAGCTGCCAGACCGGAACTTCCGGTATCGGCAGCGGTATCGGAGGCATTTTCACGAGTACATGTACTCGTGAAAATGCCGGTATCGGGACATCCCTAGTTAAGAATGTTCCAAACAGGTGTTTTGGCCATGCCTAATGTTTTTGCTATCTCTCTGATGGGTTTGTTTTGTTTTTTCAGCCTAATGATGGCTTGCTTCACTGATTGTGACAGCTCTTTGGATCTCATCTTGAGAGTTGACAACAACAAATTCCAAATGCAAAAAGCACACTTGAAATTAACTCTGGACCTTTTATCAGCTCATTGTAATTGGGATAATGAGGGAATAACACAATTGCCCCATTACTTTTGGTCCCTTAACAAGTGGGAGGCACATATGCAAACTGTTGTAATTCCTACACTGTTCACCTGATTTGGATGTAAATGCCCTCAAATTAAAGCTGACTGTCTGCAGTTAAAGCATATTTCGTTTGTTTCATTTCAAATCCATTGTGGTGGTGTAAAGAGCCAAAAATGTTAGAAATGTGTCGATGTCCCAATTTTTATGGACCTGGCTGTATATAAAAATGAGTGTCTGTTCTCTATGCGCGACCAAATGACAGGACCGATCTGCACCAAATTTGGCACACAGGTACATTAGGTGTCCGGGAAGGTTTTATACCGGGTCTCAGCTCTCTAGGACATACCGTTCCTGAGATATTACTCAAAAAATGCAAGTATGGCACCATCACATGACCTGCATTAACCAATAGAAGCCTGCAGGTCCTCCTCCTCATATCCCAACTGCCATACACACAGTCACATGACCCTTATCAGCCAATAGAAGCTTGCAGGCCCTTTGTCTCCACATACACACAGCTTTACAAAAGGTTTCCATAACAACCCAGCCATTTTTTTCACTGCTATAGGTCACCTTTAAAAGGGCAGGGCACTGTGGATGACACAGTTAAGGGGGCAGGCTGCTGTGGAGGTCAGTGTTAAGGGGACGGTCAGCTATGGAGGTCAGTGTTAAGGGGCAGAGTGCTGTAGAGGTCAATGTTAAAGGGGTGGGTTATTGTGGAAATCACCATTAAGGAGATGGGGTACTGTGGAGTTCACTAATAAAGGGGCAGCCACTGTGGAGGTCACTGTTAAAGGGACACGTGCTGTGGAGGTCACTGTTAAGGGGTGGAATTTTGTGGAGATTACTGATAAGGGCGAAAGGGAATGTGGAGGTCACTATTAAAGGGGCAGCCACTGTAGGGGTCACTTTTAAGACAGCGAGGTACTGTGGAAGTCATTGTTAAGGGAGTGGGGTACTGTGGCAGTCACTCTTAAAGGGGCGTGTGCTATGGAGGTCTCTGTTAAGGGGACAGGGAACGGTGGAGGTTACAGTTAAGGGGACGGGTGTGGAGGTCACTGTTAAGGGGGCGGGTTATTACGGAAATAAGACGGGGTACTGTGGAGGTCACAATTAAAGGACGGGCCACTTTGGAGGTCACTCAAAGGGGCGGGTTATTGTGGAAATCACTGTTAAGGAGACAGTGTACTCTGAAGGTCACCAATAAAGGGGCAGCTGCTGTGGAGGTCACTTAAGAGGGCAGGGGACTGTAGAGGCCACTATTAAAGGGGCAGCTGCTGTGGAGGTCACTGTTAAGGCAGCGGGGTACTGTGAGGTCACTGTTAAGGTGAGAGTTGTACTGTGGAGGTCACTGTTAAGGGAGCAGGGTACTTTAGAAGTCACTGTTAAAGGAGCAGGATGCTGTAGAGGTCACCGTGATGGAGAACACTGTGGATATCTTAACCTCACACACAAACATTAAAGAAAATAGATGTAATATACCAGTGCGAAGCCTGGTATATTTGCTACTCTCTCGCGCTATATATATATATTTAAATATATAGTGGCTGATAACAGAGAGCAGGAGTGCACAGCCTGAATGAATACCACAATACTAATGAGAACTATGCAGTCATATAATAAGCAACTACAGTGTTTTTTTTTATAGACTCAAAAAACCCCTTTAACCTACCCTAAAAAAATTGAATAAAAAGCGATCACAAAGTTATACACACCCAAAATGTTATCAGTGAAAAGTACAGATTGACCAACAAATATGAGCCCTCACACAGCTCTGTAGACACAAATATTAAAAAGTTATGGAGGTTGGAATAGGGCAATAAGAAAAACCAACACAAAAAAAAACAAAAAACTTTTATTTCAATGTGTTTTAACAAGAAAAGCTATACACGTAATCTTACTGATCAAGAGAACATAGGAAACAGGTCAGTTTTACTGCACAGGAAACGCTGTAAAAACAAAAGTTGTAAAACTGTGGTCTAATTGTGTTTTTTCACCCATTCCCAACACATTTTTTCACAGCTTCCCACTAGTAAGCAATATTAAATGGTGCCATAAGAAAGTACATGTCCTGCAAAAAAAAAAAAAAACAAGCCCTCATACACCTATGTGAATAAAAAAATAAGAAAAATTATGGCTCTGGGAAGCCAGGGAGTAAAAAAAGAAAACACAAAAAAGGAAAATCGGTGGGCCCTGATGGGGTTAAGTATGTTAATAAAAAAAAAGAATATCTTATTTTAAATGTCTCATAGGCAATTATGCCCAAATGTAAATGCATACATAATTTGCATTGTGCAGTTAAAGGACCAACTTCCCATAGCATAAACTCTCAAACCTTCCCACCCAATTTTCAAACCTAACTTTTCACCTATGTGCACAGGGGTGGCCCACACACTTTTCTAAACTAACGTTCTCTTTGGAATTTGTATGAAATTCATCTTGTGAGACCAAGACAGGCTGTTTATTTTCTGAAGGGCAATTCCAATTTAGATTTAGCAGCTGCTTCTTATTGCCTAACAGGGCCAGATTCATGCATATTCTTGACTGGCTCGGTCTATAAAGGACGGGAAGGAACTAGCAGTGGAAGAAAGAGAAGAGAGTGGCTTGGGCCCACTTTCTGTGTACCTTATTGCTCATTTGCATATGGAGCAATAAGATTGTTAAGTGTAAGGTAATCATTACATTCGGCTAAACTAGACCTACAAGACACTGAACCTTGTTTAATACAAAAATTCTTGGTGACAGGCTTCATTTAAAAAAAAATTAACTTGTTTGCAGCAGATTACCTGATGGTATTATCTGAAGATCCACTCACAACTAAACGATCCCGGTACTGTAGACAAGCAATGCCACGTTTGTGCCCATTTAGTGTGCGAACAAACTCACAAGTACTAGTGCTCCAAACCTAAAGAGAATAAGTAAAAAGGTAAGATTCTGAAATAGAAATAATGTTACTGATAAATTTCTTTTAACTCTTTCCCTACATCCTTGATACTAATAGTTTGATCTCAGCTTATGTAACAATGACAATCATAGCTTTAAAACAAGTCGACGGAAGGCTTGAACTGTGATATATAGTGTGTAAGTGACCCATTCAAACACCAGTATTTTTGGTTCACATCTGATCTGCATTTTGTGTGGGTTGGATGCGGACTCATTCAATTCAATGGGCCTGCAAATGATGCAGGCAGCACACCATGAATGTCCATTCCCAGGCACCCGCAAAAAGTATGTTCTATTCTTGTCGTTTTATGGACAAAGATAGGATTGTTCTGTAGAGGACAGGACGTCCCGTTCCATAAAATGCAGAACGCACGCGGTTGGTATCGGTGTTTTGCAGATCTTCAATTTGCGGGCTACAGCCACGTGCATTAGCCCATAGAAACATGTCCTCATGAAAGCTGCATGTACCTGCAGCTTTATTTCTCGACCCGATTTCAAAATAAACCAATTTGTGATATATTATGAATAAAGCCTCAATTTTGGTCCTGTTTTAAAGTTTAAAAAAAAAAGTTTGCATAATTAAGTGCTTCTTTGGACAATAACAACTGTGAAGAACAGTTATGTTTGGGCTTCCCTAATGTTTTTATTCAGCCATATTATTCCCTGTTTCATTTGCACAGCTACATGCTTTTTACTCAGAAGCACAGGGCATCTCTCTTTTGTCAGGACTGTACCGCTGTGACATCCTTTCCCTTACTTCCCACCATCTTTGTTTTAAGTTCCGGAGATCACAGAACAGATAAGGAGGGACAAATCACAAAGACACACAGGAAGCTCCTGTGATGTTCAGGAGCAGGTTTATTAGGCTCACGATCTCAGCTAGCTCTGACACACCTCCACTCCCTCTCAGCTGTCTTGAGTCCAGAGATGGATCTTGCCTGACTGCAGGCAAAGGACAGCAACTTAGGTTGAAGTAAGACCCCCTATTAGGCCTCTTTCACACTTGCGTTCTGAGGATCCGGCGGGCACTTCCGTCCTGCCGGATCCGTCAGAACGCAAGTCGCCTGAAAGCATTAGAAGACTGATCAGGATCCTGATCAGTCTTCGAAATGCTTTCAGGTTACTATGGCAGCCAGGACGCTATTAAAGTCCTGGTTGCCATAGTAGTAGTGGGGAGTGGGGAAGCGGTATACTTACAGTCCTTGTGGCTCCCGTGGCGCTCCAGAATGACGTCAGAGCGCCCCATGCGCATGGTTTACGTGGTCCATGCGATCACGTGATCCATGCGTGTGGGGCGCCCTGACGTCACTCTGGAGTGCCCCGGGAGCCGCACGGATGTTAAGTATACTTCTCCCCCGCTCCCCACTACATTTTACCATGGCAACCAGGGCTTTAGCGTCCTGGCTGCCACGGTAACCATTGAGAAAAAGCTAAACGTCGGATCCGACGATGCGCCGAAACGACATTTAGCTTAAGGCCGGATCCAGATTAATGCACTTCAATAGGCATTAATTCCGGATCCGGCTTTACGGCATGTCTTCCGGATTTTTGGACGGAGACAAATCCGCAGCATTCTGCGCTTTTGTCAACGTCCAAAAAACGTTCACATACTGAACGGAAGACATCCTGAACAGATTGCTATCCATTCAGGATGCATTAGGATAATCCTGATCAGTATCTTTCCGTCCTAGAGCCCCGAGGACGGAACTCTAGGACGGAAAGCAAAAACGCTGATGTGAAAGGGGCCTTAGTCATAACTTTAAAAATGAAAATTCCCATGGATTTAGGCACATTTTTCGAATAAATTGATTTAGAAATCTGCTAGTTACACCATTCTCTTTTAAATAAAATGGACAGGCTACGCAGGTAGAGACATAGCTTGATTCTATCTGTCAAATCGTACAGATCCCCGGGGAGGATAGCATGGACTTCTGTGCATTCTAACAATCCCACTTCCTCCATCAAGCAGAGATCATACTCACTCTGTCACATATCCCCCATATGTGACATACTTTTTCCAAGAAAAGGAGTGGGAAGATTAGTTCTTGCTCATTTAATCTCCTCACTGTACCTAATTAGGACATGTAATGACACAATGACCCAGACATTTACCAGCAGCCTGATCTTGCCTCCAGAGAACTTGCACCAAATACACCACAAACATCAACAATGTTTACATTTTACACTGTCCCTATCCTATCCATACTCGATCTAGAGTAAAATATATGGACAGCCTCTCTAAAGATACCCATTACACGCTGCAGTAATATCAATAACTCATCACTACAGAGGAATTTTTAATATATTTCTGACAGATAGAAAAAATATTCTGCCAGAAAATACATTTTTGCCATAATCAATATAAACCAAGGTACCCAAAAAATCTCAAATATTCACATTCCGTTACATGTGGAAAATTAAATAGTAACTTAAAATGTTTAAGTTCACAAATGCCAGAAGTCTAGCAGGAAAAGAGCTAGAGTCTATGGTACTAGAGGAACACATAGATGTATTTGGTGTGGCCGAGACATGGCTGGACTCTTCACATGACTGGGCTGTTAATATTCAGAGTTTTATACTCGTTACAAAAGACAGGGTCAATAGAAAAGGTGTGTATTTGAGAAGTGAGGCAATTGTGGGAAAGGATGCTGAAACTTTATGGGTGGAATTGCAAAGGGAAAAACTCTGAAAAAATACATAATCTATGTAATCTAACATCACACAGAAGTAGGGTTGTTTTGATACCAAAATTTTGATTCGGTATCGATACCATAAAAGAGTATTGCGATACTCGATACTATTCAATACCACGCGAAAAAACTAAAATAAAACCCAAAAAAGCCTTTTTATTATTTAAACTTAAAACGTTTATTGAATTAAACAGAAAAACCTCACTTATTATTAATGTGAGGCACATGGGTCCAGTCCAAAAGCTAGGGCTACACTGCGACTTTTTGTAGCGCGACTGATTGTTGCTGCAATCCAAATAAATGTGTTCAGTTAAATGCAATCTTATAGACTGCAGCTGTCATTCAATAGTTAAAATCAATCAGTCGCGCTAGAAAAAGGCTGTGTAGCCCTAGCCTAATACTCTTCTTGCACTGCTCACATATACACAATAACTATGCATTCACTGCCCCACACCCCCAGTCACATAAATACACTATGCAGTCACTGTGACATACACAATATATACTATGTAGTCACTGCCCCATATACACTATGCAGTCACTGTCCTATACAGAATGTACACTATGTAGTCACCTCCTCCCATACACATAATGCAGTGTCACTTCCCCCCATACACACAATGCAGTGTCACCTCCCCCCATACACACAATGCAGTGTCACCTTCCCCCATACACACAATGCAGTGTCACCTCCCCATACACACAATGCAGTGTCACCTCCCCCCATACACACAATGCAGTGTCACCTCCCCCCATACACACAATGCAGTGTCACCTCCCCCCATACACACAATGCAGTGTCACCTCCCCCCATACACACAATGCAGTGTCACCTCCCCCCATACACACAATGCAATGTCACCTCCCCCCATACACACAATGCAGTGTCCCCCACCTTCCTCTTCCCGGGAAAACTGCAACCCAGGAGCTTCTAGTGACCTGTTTTTCCACAGTCCAATCGGCCCTGCAGTGCTGCGCTGTCCTTATCATACGCTGTGTATGGTAATGACAGCCCTGTTGTGCTATTGTTATGATAATGAGAGCGCAGCCTGCGCTGTGTATTACAGACTGTAGCACACAGCGCAGGGCAGGGCTGTTATCATACACAGTGTATGGTAATGATAGTGCAGCAGGGCAGGCGGCCCACTGCATAGTAAAAGCCCAAGTCCCTCCTCCTGTAGTAATTAGCCGCCCATTCATTAGGCTCAGTGGCGGCCGCGTCATAGCAAGGAGGGGTTCCCTCCCTCCTTCTCCACTCACTGTCGGAGAGACCAGAGCAGCGCGCCGATCGCCGTGATCTCTCATGAGAGGAGACACTAGACTGCGCAGTAGCGCGGTCTAGTATCGAAAAAATGAACATCCCGATACCGAATCGATACTGGTATAAAAGTATCGATTGGGTATCGAAATTTCGATACCCGAAACAACCCTACACGGAATACAGAAGTTCAGATTTATAAACAAATAGAGCAGGCTGCAAAGCCGGGTACAGTGGTCAACTCGTAAGGAAAGATTTTAACTTCCCAGATATTGATGGGATCATGGTCCTGCCTCAACTGCAAAGGGTAGAAAATTCCTCAACTCGCCGCAGGACCAATTTATAGGCCAGTTTGTAGAAGATCCCACTTGGAGTGATGCAACAGTTTGTTGGATCTGGTAATTTCTAACAATGCAGAGCTAGTTGGAACTGTTCGTGAAACACTTGGTAATAGTGATCACAATATAATTATATTTCCCCTAACTGTAAAAAGCAAGCTCTGCTGGAGGACAAAAAACATTTAAAAAAAGCTAATTTCCCTGGGTTGAGGGCAGCATTTGAGGGCATAGATTGGGAGAAACTATTGTCACATAATACAGAGGATGAATAATAATGAAATATTATTTAATTATATGATTAAATTATGTATTTTAAAAATATATTTAAAAATAATTTAAATCCATAATAGTTAAATATAATTATTAATAAACTGCAACATTTATTCCTGTAGGTAACAAGAATAAACGGCTAAAATTAAACCCCACATGGTTACAGGTACTGTAAAAAGGGCAATAAATTATAAAAAAGAGGGCACTTAAAGGAAATGTGTCATCATAAAATGACCTACTGTTTAAATCATGTTTTTATGTTCAGCATTTTTAAAGAATTTTTCATGATGCTATAAAAAAAAGAAAACCTGCAGTTTTCATAGGCGCCACTTCTTAGTCTGTACTTATCACTTTACTGCAGTTACCTGTATATCTATACCCAGAGGTGATATCATTACAGGCAGGATTAGAATGATCGATAAAACAGGATGCACCATTCACAATAGGTTATCAAAGTATATCTATTCTTTCCTTGTACAGTGACCTCTGCACAGGTCACAGAAGCATGCCTACAAAACTCTTCCACAGAAGTCAATGAAGTCTCCTCCTGAACATTATGTCTAAGGACCATAGGGCTGCTGTAAAGCAATTTTTTTTTTATGCTCTCTGAATGCTGTTAAGAAAAGCTCAGGCAAGATGGCAGCCACCACAATCATGTTCAGGAAAAATAATAAAAAAGTATGCAATCAGAAAACAAAAACATTAGAAAAGGATATATCTTACCATTTCATTTTAACTGGCAGAAAAAAAAAAATGAATGACACATTTCCTTTAAAAGATACAAATCTAAAAGGGTAAGCTGTAGCCTTTGAAATTTACAAAGTACTTAAAGGCGTTTTCAGAGACTTTTGTTTACTAATGACTAGTGTTGAGCAAACAGTTCGAGCATTGTTCGGGTTCGTACCGAATTTTGGGGTGTCCGGGACCCGGACATTTTAAAAAAAGTTCAGGTCCGTTGTTCGTCGATTTCTTCCCGCTTTCTGAAGGGCTGCATAGCAGCCAATCAGCTAGCGTTTTACTTCTTGCCCTAAGAGCCCATCACAGCCATGCCTACTAATGGCATGGCTGTGATTGGCCAAGTGCAGCATGTGACCCAGCCTCTATTTAAGCTGGAGTCACGTAGCGCCGCACGTCACACTGCTCTGATTAGTGTAGGGAGAGGACGCAGCTTCTGTCAGGGCGAGATTAGGCAGGTTAAAGTCAGCAACAGCACCTAATGAACGGATCGATCTACAGCTGAGAATCATTGAACTTCTGCTAGTTACTTGCTCGCTGGTTTTTAGGCTGCACAGAGCGTTTTTCTGTCACTTATTTTCTGGGTTGATCGGTGGCCATTTTGTGACTTGTGGTGCACCAGAAGAAGCTGGCAGCAAGTCCATCAATCCTATTTATTTTTTTTTGCTATATCCTACATCAGGGGCTTGGCTGTGCTAATTGTCACCCCTAGAATCTCAGGATAGCAATTTCTATATTTTATTAAGGGGTTAAATACAATTGCCCAAATACCAATCCCCGAAATCTGGTGTTCCAGCTTTGGCTAGACAAGTATAATACTGTCTGCTGTCTGGCAAAGGATAGATTATTTTCTGGGGTGAAATTCAATTGCCAAAATAGCAATACCATAAATCAGTGGTTTCAGCTGTGGCTGGCAAAATAGAATAGTGTCCGCCAAAACATATATTTTGTTCTGGGGTGAAATTAATCTTGCAAAATAGCAATACCCTGATTCTGGTGTCCCAGCAGTTGCAGGCCAGATTTCATAGTGTCTGCCAAAACACATTTTGTTCTGGGGTGAAATTAATTTAGCAAAATAGCAATACCCTGAATCTGGTGTCCCAGCAGTTGCAGGCCAGATTTCAAAGTGTCCGCTAAAACATATATTTTGTTCTGGGGTGAAATGAATCTGGCAAAATAGCAATATACTGATTCTGGTGTCCCAGCAGTTGCAGGCCAGATTTCATAGTGTCTGCCAAACACATTTTGTTCTGGGGTGAAATTAATCTGGCAAAATAGCAATACCCTGATTCTGGTGTCCCAGCAGTTGCAGGCCAGATTTCATAGTGTCCGCTAAAACATATATTTTGTTCTGGGGTGAAATTAATCTGGCAAAATAGCAATACCCTGAATCTGGTGTCCCAGCAGTTGCAGGCCAGATTTCATAGTGTCTGCCAAAACACATATTTTGTTCTGGGGTGAAATGAATCTGGCAAAATAGCAATACCCTGATTCTGGTGTCCCAGCAGTTGCAGGCTAGATTTCATAGTGTCCGCTAAAACATATATTTTGTTCTGGGGTGACATTCAATTGCCAAAATAGCAATACCCTGATTCTGGTGTCCCAGCTGTTGCAGGCCAGGATTCATAGTGTCCGTCAAAACATATATTTTGTTCTGGGGTGACATTCAATTGCCAAAATAGCAATACCCTGAATCTGGTGTCCCAGCTGTTGCAGGCCAGGATTCATAGTGTCCGCAAAAACATATATTTTGTTCTGGGGTGACATTCAATTGCCAAAATAGCAATACCCTGAATCTGGTGTCCCAGCTGTTGCAGGCAAGGATTCATAGTGTCCGCAAAAACATATATTTTGTTCTGGCCTGGGGTGAAATTCAATTGCCAAAATAGCAATACCATAAATCAGTGGTTTCAGATGTGGCTGGCAAAATATAATAGTGTCCGCCAAAACATATATTTTGTTCTGAGGTGACATTCAATTGCCAAAATAGCAATACCCTGAATCTTTTGTCCCAGCTGTTGCAGGCCAAGTGTAAATCTGTCCATAAAAGGATACCTTTCATCCAGGGCCTAAATACTAGCCCTAAAAGAGATATTCCCCTAAATCAGTGGTTACTGCTGTGCCTGGATTAGTGTAATACGCTACATAAACAAATAGGCAGATAGTGTTAGGTGCCTGTAAAAAAAAAAAAGGCCTAAATTTGAAATCAATACATTGGGCCAAATATTTTTTTCCTTATTGTGGTGCTTGGTGAACGGTAACAATGAGGAAAACATCTAGTAAGGGAAGCGGACGCGGTGGTGTTAGTGTACCCTCTGGTGCTGGGAGAGGACGTGGCCATTCTGCCACAGCCACACGTCCTAGTGAACCAACTACCTCAGGTTCCAGTACCCGCCAGAATTTACAGCGATATTTGGTGGGGCCCAATGCCGTTCTAAGGATGGTAAGGCCTGAGCAGGTACAGGCGCTAGTCAATTGGGTGGCCGACAGTGGATCCAGCATGTTCACAACATTATCTCCCACCCAGTCTTCTGCAGAAAGCGCACAGGTGGCACCTGAAAACAAAGCCCATCAGTCTGTCACATCACCCCCATGCATATCAGGGAAATTGTCTGAGCCTCAAGTTATGCAGCAGTCTCTTATGCTGTTTGAAGACTCTGCTGGCAGGGTTTCCCAAGGAAATCCACCTAACCCTTCCCCAGTGGTGGAAGACATAGAATGCACTGATGCACAACCACTGATGTTTCCTGATGATGAGGACATGGGAATACCACCTCATCGGAGTACGCACGTCTCTGATGATGACGAAACACAGGTGCCAACAGCTGCGTCTTTCTGCAGTGTGCAGACCGAACAGGAGGTCAGGGAGGAAGACTGTGTGGAAGACGATCCAGGGGACGATGAGGTCCTAGACCCCACATGGAATGAAGGTCGTGCCACTGACTTTCATAGTTCAGAGGAAGAGGCAGTGGTGAGACCGAGCCAACAGCGTAGCAAAAGAGGGAGCAGGGGGCAAAAGCAGACCAGCCGCCGCCAAGAGAGTTCGCCTGCTACTGGCCACCGCCACCAGGGACCGAGCACCCCAAAGGCAGCTTCAAGGAGTTCCCTGGCATGGCACTTCTTTAAACAATGTGCTGACGACAAGACCCGAGTGGTTTGCACGCTGTGCCATCAGATCCTGAAGCGAGGCATTAACGTTCTGAACCTTAGCACAACCTTCATGACCAGGCATCTACATGCAAAGCATGAACTGCAGTGGAGTAAACACCTTAAAAGCAAGGAACACTCTGGCTCCCCCTGCTCCCTCTTCTGCTGCTGCCTCGGCCTCTTCCTCCGCCTCGGGAGGAATGTTGGAACCTGCCGCCCAACAAACAGAGGATGTGCCACCGACAGCGTCACCAAGCATCTCCACCATGTCACACGGCAGCGTTCAGCTCTCCATCTCACAAACCTTGGAGAGAAAGCGTAAATTCCCACCTAGCCACCCTCGAGCCCTGGGCCTGAATGCCAGCATTTCTAAACTACTGGCCTTTGAAATGCTGTCTTTCAGGCTGGTGGACACAGACAGCTTCAAACAGCTGATGTCCATGGCTGTCCCACAGTATGTTGTTCCCAGCCGCCACTACTTCTCCAAGACAGCCGTGCCTTCCCTGCACAACCAAGTATCCGATAAAATCAAGTGTGCACTGCGCAACGCCATCTGTGGCAAGGTCCACCTAACCACAGATACGTGGATCAGTAAGCGCGGCCAGGGACGCTATATCTCCTTAACTGCACACTGGGTAAATGTAGTGGTGGCTGGGCCGCAGGCGGAGAGTTCCTTGGCGCACATCCTTCTGCCGCCAAGGATCGCAGGGCATCATTCTTTGCCTCCTGTAGCCTCCACCTCCTCTGCTTCCACCAGCTCATCCAGTCAGCCACACACCTTCACCACCAACTTCAGCACAGCCCGGGGTACACATCAGCAGGCCATTCTGAAACTCATATGTTTGGGGGACAGGCCCCACACCGCGCAGGAGTTGTGGCGGGGTATTGAACAACAGACCGACGAGTGGTTTCTGCCGGTGGGCCTCAAGTCCGGCCTGGTGGTGTGCGATAATGGGCGAAATCTCGTCGCAGCTCTGGGACTAGCCGGTTTGACGCAAATCCCTTGCCTGGCGCATGTGCTGAATTTGGTGGTGCAGAAGTTCATTCACAACTACCCCAACATGTCAGAGCTGCTGCATAAAGTGAGGGCCGTCTGTGCGCGCTTCCGGCGTTCACATCCTGCCGCTACTCGCCTGTCTGCGCTACAGCGGAACTTCAGCCTTCCCGCTCACCGCCTCATATGCGACGTGTCCACCAAGTGGAACTGCACCTTGCACATGCTGGAGAGACTGTGCAAGCAGCAGCAGGCCATAGTGGAGTTTCAGCTGCAGCACGCATGCGTCAGTCGCACTGCGGAACAGCACCACTTCACCACAAATGATTGGGCCTCCATGCGAGACCTGTGTGCCCTGTTGCGCTGTTTCGAGTACTCCACCAACATGGCCAGTGGCGATGACACCGTTATCAGCAATACATTACCACTTCTATGTCTCCTTGAGAAAACGCTTAGGGCGATAAAGGAAGAGGAGGTGGCCCAGGAGGAGGAGGATGAGGGGTCATTTTTAGCACTTTCAGGCCAGTCTGTTAGAAGTGGCTCAGAGGGAGGTTTTTTGCAACAGCAGAGGCCAGGTACAAATGTGGCCAGCCAGGGCCCACTACTGGAGGACGAGGAGGATGAGGAGGAGGTGGAGGAGGATGAGGATGGTTCACAGCGGGGTGGCACCCGACACAGCTCAGGCCCATCACTGGTGCGTGGCTGGGGGGATACAGAGGACGATGACGATACGCCTCCCACAGAGGACAGCTTGTCCTTACATCTGGGGAGCCTGGCACACATGAGCAACTACATGCTGCAGTCCCTGCGCAACGACAGCAGAGTTGCCCACATTTTAACGTGTGCGGACTACTGGGTTGCCACCCTGCTGGATCCCCGGTACAAAGACAATGTGCCCACCTTACTTCCTGCACTGGAGCGTGATAGGAAGATGTGCGAGTACAAGCGCACGCTGGTAGAGGCGCTCCTGAGAGCATTCCCAAATGTCACAGGGGAACAGGTGGAAGCCCAAGGCGAAGGCAGAGGAGGAGCAAGAGGTCGCCAACGCAGCTGTTTCACGGCCAGCTCCTCTGAGGGCAGGGTTAGCATGGCAGAAATGTGGAAAAGTTTTGTCTCCACGCCACAGCTAACTGCACCACCACCTGATACGGAACGTGTTAGCAGGAGGCAGCACTTCACTAACATGGTTGAACAGTACGTCTGCACACCCCTCCACGTACTGACTGATGGTTCGGCCCCATTCAACTTCTGGGTCTCCAAATTGGCCACGTGGCCAGAGTTAGCATTTTATGCCTTGGAGGTGCTGGCCTGCCCGGCGGCCAGCGCTTTGTCTGAACGTGTATTCAGCACGGCAGGGGGCGTCATTACTGACAAACGCAGCTGGGGCCGAAATAACTGAAAGTGGCCTTCTCCAGTGGTGGGTGATATGACGCATGATTCCTTGCTGTGGGACCTCTCTCCTCGGTCTGGGTGCTGGGGCCTAAATAACTGAAAATGGCCTTCTCCAGTGGTGGGTGATATGACGCATGATTCCTTGCTGTGGGACCTCTCTCCTCTGTCTGGGTGCTGGGCCGAAATAACTGAGAGTGGCCTTCTCCGGTGGTGGTTGATATGACGCATGATTCCTTGCTGTGGGACCTCTCTCCTCTGTCTGGGTGCTGGGCTGAAATAACTGGGAGTGGCCTTCTCCGGTGGTGGTTGATTTGACGCATGATTCCTTGCTGTGGGACCTCTCTCCTCTGACTGGGTGCTGGGGCCTAAATAACTGAAAATGGCCTTCTCCAGTGGTGGGAGATATGACGCATGATTCTTTGCTGTGGGACCTCTCTCCTCTATCTGGGTGCTGGGGCCGAAATAACTGAAAGTGGCCTTCTCCAGTGGTGGGTGATATGACGCATGATTCCTTGCTGTGGGACCTGTATCCTCGGTCTGGGTGCTGTGCCGAAATAACTGAAAGTGGCCTTCTCCAGTGGTGGGTGATATGACGCATGATTCCTTGCTGTGGAACCTGTATCCTCGGTCTGGGTGCTGTGCCGAAATAACTGAAAGTGGCCTTCTCCGGTGGTGGTTGATATGACGCATGATTCCTTGCTGTGGGACCTCTCTCCTCTGTCTGGGTGCTGGGGCCGAAATAACTGAAAGTGGCCTTCTCCAGTGTTGAGTGATATGACGCATGATTCCTTGCAGTGGGACCTGTCTCCAATTGATATTGGTTAAATTTTATTTATTTTATTTTAATTCATTTCCCTATCCACATTTGTTTGTAGGGGATTTACCTACATTTTGCTGCCTTTGGCAGCCCTCTAGCCTGTTCCTGGACTATTTTACAGCCTTTTTAGTGCCTAAAAGTTCGGGTCCCCATTGACTTCAATGGGGTTCGGGTTCGGGATAAAGTTCGGGTCGAGTTCGGATCCCGAACACGAACATTTTCGGGAAGTTCGGCCGAACTTCTCGAACCTGAACATCCAGGTGTTCGCTCATCTCTACTTATGACCTATCCTCTGGATAGGTCATCATTATCTGACTGGTGGGGGTCCTGGGTGTTGGATCAGCAAATCAGCTGATCAAACAGTTTTTGCATTTTGCAAATGCATTTTAGACATTTAATAGGTAAAATAAAGTCTATAGGCCTAGAAAGTATAGTCTGTAACTGGACTGAAAACTGGCTGAAGGACTGTGTCCAGAGAGTTGTGGTCAGTGAGATTCTGAATGGTCCCTGGTTATAAGTGGCGTAACCCTAAGGTTCGGTGTTGAGACCCCTATTATTTAACTTATTTATTAATGATCCAAAGGATGCAATTAATAGCGCTATTTTTAGTTTTGCAGGTGACAATGTCCATAAACAACAAGCTAACCTGGACACAGTGTTTGGACATCAACTTGGCAAATGAGGTTCAATGTGGATAAATGTAATGGGTCGCTTACTAATATTGTGAGGCACATGTAATTCTGGATTGATAAAACTGTATGACTCACGTCAATTACCTCCTAACATAATGGACAACATGGGGTTAATGTGAGGCACCTGATGAAGTTACTTACTATTGATGTGAGACATGTGGTTTTATCAGTTTGGACTTCCATATGCCTCACATTAATGATAAATTAATTTATTTACTTTATGCACTTATATAGCGCTACTATATTCCGCAGCGCTTTACATTAACATCCAACTGTCCCCAATGTGGCTCACAATCTAAGTTCCCTATCAGTATGTCTTTGGAGTGTGGGAGGAAACCCATGATAAATAACCGCATCATGTGCCTTACGTTAACCCCATGCTGCCTATGATGTGAGGAGGTACATCATGGAGTTACTTACTATTAAATGTGATGCATGTGGAGGTCCAAATAATAATGTCATGTGCCTTAGGCTACATGCACACGACTGTATGTGTTTTGCAGTCCGCAAAAAAAAAAAAAAAAAAAACAGATGACATCCATATGCCATCAGTTTTTTTTTTTGCAGATCCATTGTAACAATGCCTAAAACGGACAAGAATAGGACATGTTATATTTTTTTTGTGGGGCTACAGAATGGACATGCGGATGCACATAGCACACGGTGTGCAGAAAAACCGGAACGGACACAAAAACAAAATACGTTTGTGTGCATGAGGCCTTACAATAATAATAACTCCATCATGTACCTCCTCACATAATGGGCAACATGGGGTTAATGTGAGGTACTTGATAGGGATATTTACTATTTAACATGAGGAACATGGGTTCAAACTTTTAACACCACGTATAACATAATATGAGGTACATATAGGTTCAAATTGATAAAACACACAAAAAATACTTACACATTAATATCATGTTGCCTGGCAACATGAGGTTAACGTGTAGGAATTTTCTTTGTGCTTTTTTTGGCGTGGTATCGAGTAATACTTTTTTTTGGTATCATGACAACTCTAACATACATTATAAATTTTTAACACATAAGTGGGTGATTATATATTAGATACACTTTTGGCCAATATTTTTATACAGGCCAATTATCAGGAAAGATTATTAATGTTAAAAACGTGTGTTTCCGATAATTGGACTCTTGAAACAAGGCGACTCATCAGGTAATCGCATCTTTCAAGCAGCACCAAAAGTGGGATGTTCTGCTGACGATATGTAAAGTGAATGAGGAATGAACAATCTTAACATCCACCTTTAACTTTGCACTGGGCCATGTGAAAATCCATTTAAATGAGAGCCAAACAACTTGTTTATTGGGTCGTGTAATAAGACCCTAAGAAAGCAGGCAAATTTATTCCATCACTGTGTATATATATATATATATATATATATATATATATATACACAGTATCTCACAAAGGTGACTACACCACCCACATTTTTGTAAATATTTAATTTTATCTTTTCATGGGACAACACTGAAGATATGGCACTTTGATACAATGTAAAGTAGTCAGTGTACAGCTTGCATACAGTATAAATTTGATGTGCTCTTAAAATAACTCAACACAGCCATTAATGTCTAAACTGACAACAAAAGCGAGTACACCGCTACGTGAAAATGGCCAAATTGTGCATACTTTATGCACAATGTGCATACTTTATTAAGGCAATGCTGGAAAATATTGGCGGCAACACAATATATTGACACTTTGTCAATATTTTGTGTTGCCGCCAATATTTTCCAGCATTGCCTTAATTCTCTTGGGCATGGAGCTCACTAGAGCTTCACAGGTTGCCACTGGAATCCTCTTCCACTCCTCCATGACGACATCACGGAGCTGATGGATGTTAGAGACCTTGTGCTCCTCCATCTTCCGTTTGAGGATGCCCCACAGATGCTTAATAGGGTTTAGGTCTGGAGACATGCTTAGCCAGTCCAGCCCCTTTACCCTCAGATTCTTTAGCAAGCCAGTGGTCATCTTGGAGGTGTGTTTAGGGTCGTTATGTTGGAATACTGCCGTGCGGCCCAGTTTCTGAGGGGAGGGGCTCATGCTCTGCTTCAGTATGTCACAGTAGATGTTGGCATTCATGATTCCCTCAATGAACTCTAGGTTCCCACAGCCGGCAGCACTCATGCAGCCGCAAAACATGATACTCCCACCACCATGCTTGACTGTAGGCAAGACACACTTGTCTTTGTACTCCTCATCTGGTTGCTGCCACACACGCTTGACACCATCTAAACCAAACAAGTTTATCTTGGTCTCATTAGACCAGAGGACATGATTGAAGTAATCCATGTCCTGTTCAGCAAACTGTTTGCGGGGTTTCTTGTGCATCATCTTCAGAGGAGGTTTCCATCTGGGACAACAGCCACGTAGACCAATTTGATGCAGTGTGTGGTGTATGGTCTGAGCACTGACACGTTGACCCCCACCCCTTTAACCTCTGCAGCAATGCTGGTAGCACTCTTACGTCTATTTTGAAAAGACAACCTCTGGATGTGACCCTGAGAACGGTCGACTATGGTGAGGCCTGTTCTGAGTGGAACCCGTCTTGTTAAACCGCAGTATGGGCTTGGCCATCGTGCTGCAGCACAGTTTTAGGGTGTTGGCAATCTTCTTTTAGCATAGGCCAGGGATGGGCAAACTGCCGCTCTCCAGCTGTAAAACTACAACTCCCACCATGCCCTGCTGTAGGCTGATAGCTGTAAGCAGTCTTTGCATGCTGAGAGTTATAGTTTTGCAACAGCAGGAGAGCCGCAGTTTGGTCATCCCTGGCCTAGGCCATCTTTATGTAGAGCAACAATTCTTTTTTGTTTTTACCCTCAGAGTTCTACGCCATGAGGTGCCATGTTGAACTTCCAGTGACCAGTATGAGAGTGATAACACCAAATTTAACACACTTGCTCCCCATTCATACCGGAGACCTTATAACACTAATGAGTCATATGACACCGGGGAGGGAAAATGACTTATTGGGCACAATTTGCCCATGTTCACTTAGGGGTGTACTCACTTTTATTGCCAGCAGTTTAGACATTAATGGCTGTGTGTTGAGTTATTTTTGAGGGCACACCAAATTTACACCGTTGTACAAGCTGTACACTGACTACTTAACATTGCATCAAAAAGTCATATCTTCAGTATTGTACCATGAAAAGATATGATAACATATTGACAAAAATGGGGTGTACTCAGTTTTGTGAGATACTTTGTATATAAAATAATGGGAAATATGGAATAGTAAATCCGTTTCCCTGTTGCTAGTGTTGCAAGTGAAACATGCTATGTGAGACTCACTGCTGGGTATACAATCTAAAAATTTTCCAGCATTTACAAAGCTTTTTATTTCACAAACCTTAATTGTCCTATCACCAGAAGCTGAAACAATATATTTGTCATCAAAGTCAACAACGTTAACTGCTGCACGATGACCAACTAGAACACGCCTCAGTGTGATATCTGTGGGAGATGCCATATCCCAGACAGCAATAGATCTGTCCTTTGAACAGGTAACCATTAAACCATTGCAGAACCGAAGATGAAGTACTGCTTCATTGTGATGAATGAGTGTGTTTAGCACCTCTCCACTATTAACATCCCAGACTCTAAAATATAAAAACAATCAACTTGTTAAATCAAATATCCAAGACAAAGGGACATTTAAAAGCCTATTAAATAGTAACTACTCAGATTTCAGCACTACTAATTTTTAATAACCAACTTTCATGTAGCACACTGAAATAAAATATCATTAAAGAAGTACTCTGGGATTTAGTTGTCGCCCATCTTGATTCTTTATTCCCCTCAGACAGACTTAAATAAATGGACCTAGGTCCTTTTTTTTTGGCTTTACAAACTATGTTGCTATGTTTGCTAATTAATTCCACTTTTCTCGTGCCTGGCTTTGCAGAGACAGTAAGGGTGGAGTTTCACCACACTGCACAGTGTCTTGTCCTCACACTGCTGGGTCTCCATGTTCTCCTTTGTAATGCAGCTAGGGCAGGCATCCTCAAACTGCGGCCCTCCAGCTGTTGTAAAACTACAACCCCCACAATGCCCTGCTGTAGGCTGATACCTGTAGGCTGTTCGGGCTTGCTGGGAGTTGTAGTTTTGCAACAGCTGGAGGGCTGCAGTTTGAGGATGCCTGAGCTAGGGCCTGTCTTCTCTCTCTCAACTGTTATTACTCTTTATCCTGTCAGCTCTTACATGCAGGAGGCAGAGAGACCAGTGTGAAGCTGCATCTCATAGAACTACACTGGAGAGTCAGCACACACAGATAGTACAGATGTGTCAATCATTAGGTGGAGTCATACCAGGAGTCAAAATGAAAAGGTTGAAAATGTATGGTTGCAACGGAGTTAGGGCTTGTTCACACGACCGTATGGTTTTGCGGTCTGTTTTTCACGGATCCGTTGTTCTGTTTTTTGGATCCATTGTGTTTCTGTTCTGTTTTTCCACAAAAATAGGAACTTTGTAATCATTGCAAACACCAAACACATGTGCAAAATGGGCTGGGCATAGCATTTCTACAGCATGGATCCGCAAAAAATGGATGACATACGGGCATGTGTTTAGTATGCATTCCATTTTTTAACAGGACCCATTAACTTGAATGGAGCCACTGAACGTGATTTGTGGACAATAATAGGACCTGACTCAAAATGTTGCGGAGCGTAAAAACAGAAATCCGGAAATGGAACATTCTGTTTTTTTTGCAGGCCCATTGAAATGAATAGTTCGGTATACGGACAGTATGCGGACCGCAAAAAACTTCCCGTATACGGAAAGCCAAAAACGTTCGTGTGAACGAGCCTTACAGTGTAAAAATTTACACTACTAAAATACTGGTGATGAGTTAGCAATACAGTATATGTCACATAAAAAAACCTAGAGTGCTTCATTAAAATGCATATAAAAGGCAAAGTTAAAAACCTTTGATAATTTCAGTTGTGCTACTTTTCTTTTGATAACTATAATTATTTATGATATTTCTAAGAATTAGAGAAGACAGCAGAAAAACACAGCAAAAGCACTTTCACATTTTGTACAAACGAAAAAAGTCAATTAAAACTATAACACACCTGACAGTGGAGTCTGAAGAACCTGTAACTATGACCCTTTCGTCGTACTGTAAACAAAGGACTGACCCTGTATGTCCGGTTAGGATTTTCAGACACTCCAAGGTTGTTTTGTCCCATATCTGTGGAAAACATTTCACAGAAAAATTAATTTCATTAAAAGTAAAAATGTCAACTCCAAAAAACTCAAAAATCTAGATTTTTCACAAAAATCTAGATTTTTCACAAAAATTAATTTGAGTACAGTTGACTGTAATGGACTAATCTATATTTGCATATGTAAACCCTTTCTACCCCAGAGTTTTTTTTTACTTTGCGTTTTAGTTTTTCCTTCCCAGAACCATAACTTATTTTTTTCCGTTCACAGAGTCATATGAGGGCTTATTTTTTTCAGGACAAGTTGTACTTTATAACACCACCAATTAATATTGCATAAAATGTAGTGGGAAAAAATTCCAAAAGGTGCTAAAATTGGAAAGAAATGCAATTTTGCCACAGTTTTACATTTTTTTTTTTTTTACGGAGTTCATTATGCAGTAAAACTGGATGTCATCTTCATTCTCAAGGTCAGTATTAATCCGGAGATACCACATATGTATACTTTTCCTTTCTTTCTGATGCTGTTATTTTCTGACCCCCGTAACTTTTTTGGACTTATGTGTGCGGAGCTGTATGGGGGCTCATTTTTTGCAGGGCGATCTGTACTTTTCATTGATACCATTGTGCGGCATGTACGACTTTTTGATCATCACTTTTTATTTAATTCTTTGTGGGAGAAAAGACCCAAAAAAATGGCAAATCGGACACTTTTTTCCCATTTCACCTTTTTCCGTATGGGATTAATACCTTTATATTTTGATAGTACGGGCGTTTACGCAACCGGCGATACCCACGATGTGTATTTATTTTTTTATTCTCCTTTTGGGGAAAGGGGGGTGATTTGAACTTTTATATCTTAGTTTTTTGTAAAAACAATTTATTTTGACACTTTTTATAGTTCCCATAGAGAACTATAACAATCAGTCACTTGATTGCTATTGTCATAGACTTGATATATACAAGCACTGGAGTCTATGATGATTTTACTACTTTCCTATGGAGCCGTATTACAGGCAAGGGCTCCATAGGAAAGACTGTGCAGCAGCCTCCTGTCATGGACTATGAGAGGAGCTGCTGCATACAAGCTCCTCTGATTGCCGAACAAGATGCCGGAGCATAACCGGAAGCGCGCGCTTTTGGTTTCTAGCATGCTCAGATGCCATGGTCAGGTTTGACCATGGCATCTGAGGGGTTAAATGTCTATGATCGGCATTAGCGCCAGTTGCGGATATTAGCCATTAGTCGCGTGATGTTCATTTTGCATTTCACAAAAGGTAAACCTAGATGTTAAGGACGTAGTAATTCTTTTTATATGTTTAGCATATTCTATGATCCCAATTTTATTTATTTTTTATTATTTTTCTGTCAACACAGCTATAGAAGGGCTTGCTTTTTGCACGACAAGTTGATTTTGTAAAACATTTATTCATTTATTAGCTTTTATTCATGTTCTGGGAAAGTGGAAACGAAAAAATAAACAGCAAATTTAACTGTTTTTGCATTATTTCCACTGATTATTGTGGGGTAAAAATAACGGGCAGTTTTCTTAGCCATTTTATTACTTTTGCATGATAAAAGACTTTTATGGAGGGGGATTTGTGTCAACATACTGCGACAGCCATAACTTTTTATGTTTAGGTTATACTGTTTATTGGTACTACGGTATATACATTCAGCCTGCATTTGTGGGTCGGGCGTAGGGCTACATAAACACCCAGAGGCATGATCGTCACTCACGTGCACTTCCGGTGCTGGAGCGACGTTCGTTCAGCGGTGTGGCACGTCCCAAGTCTCGTAGCTTGTTCGCGGGTAAGTAGGCAAATGGCAATGTAGTGGTCCGCATGGCCGGCAGCACTCACTGGCTGGATCGGTAAGTCTTAGTCCCCCGCCCATCTGCATGTTCGAGTCGGAGTGCCCCGCTACCCACGTGGCTTGCAAGCTTTCCCTTGTGGCCGCGCTCGAAATATCGCGAGATCGGCCGCCAGGTTCACGCACACTACCTGTGATTCGCCACTTCCATGGCGGAGTGGCGCGGGTTGCCGCTCATGTCATCCAACGCAGAGGTGATATGGGTCCGCAGCTCTGGCGACGCAGGTTCCTGGCAGGGGTGTTCTTGGCTTGCAGGACTCTGTGCACTGATCCACGCTACAGGCTTCCCGTGCGAACAGGTAGATTCAAGCCTCGTGGGTGAACCCTCACCATCAGCTCAGAGGTTGCAATCTGTTTATGTCACAATGTCGTTTTACACAAGACGGGCAGCATGTATAAGTAGAGTTTTTTACAAGTAGGGGGTGGCAGCACAAATCACTCTCTGTTGGATCGCAGGGTAAGCAGCATGCTCCAGGTCTCTGTTTTCAGGAAGTGTATAACTTATATCAGCAGCGCTCTTGCTCCTGCCACACGCACACAAAAAAAACAAAAACTTCCATAATCAGATTATCAGTATTGATAGGCTCCTGTCCACAATGGTGCTCCAACAGAAAACCTGCTGTCTCACATTTAACTACTTATACTTGTTCTAATGTTTCCAGGTTCGGCTGGTGTAACAGGCCTTCGTCTCTTGTGCATCATCTGTTGCGTCCAGGCTATGTCAGCCTCACAGTGTCTGTTCACCTTGCAGTCAGTTCAGGTTCAAGGTATACATTTGCCTAACCACTTCCTTCAGCTAAGTGCATCCATGTTTTCAGCCAAGTATGCATGTTCTTGCACGTTGTCCATTTACTGTTGTATTTTATGACAACTCCATCTAGTTCTTCAAGCCACTCAGGGTCACTTACCACGTCGGTCAGGTTACGTTTTTAATGTAAATTGCCTGTCACGTTGTTCAGGCCACGTAGTAAGCCATTCAGGGTCACCTGCCACGTCGGTCAGGTTACGTTTTTAATGTAAATCGCCTGTCAAGTTGTTCAGGCACGTAGAGTCAGTTCAGGTTAGGGTCACCTGCCACATCGGTCAGGTTACGTTTTTAATGTAAATCGCCTGTCACGTTGTTCAGGCATGTAGAGTCAGTTCAGGTTAGGGTCACCTGCCACGTCGGTCAAGTTACGTTTTTAATGTAAATTGCCTGTCATGTTGTTCAGGCACGTAGCAAGCCATTCAGGGTCTCCTGCCACATCGGTCTGGTTACGTCCCTCAGACCTCCCAGGTTATGGTCATACTCAGGTTAGGGCCACCTACCACGTCGGTAGGTTCCGCTCTCTTTTACATCTGTTTGTTGTCATTTTCTGTCAAGGTCTTTTCCGATCATTCGGTTAAGATCACGTTTATTCCGTCTGTACGCTTCAGGCCAAGTATTTCAATCTGTTTTGTATCCGGTCACGTACAGCATTTTTCATGTATTTATATTTTCTTATGTTCATTCAGGTCAAGCCATTCACTGGTCCAGGTAACGAGGGCATTACTTTTTTCCACACGGCCTTCTCTCGCTCACCTTGTTCAATCTCTCACACCTTGTTCAATCTCTCATGTTTTCACTTACTACTGTTCGCTATCCCGTTCGTCCGCACGTCCGTTCTTGTTCTTTACTATCTGGTCACCAGTTCAACTTCTCTTCTACGTACATTCACAAGGGGAGGGAGCCCCATCTAGGTTCATTTAGATCATTTTTGTTTGCTTCACAGCTGCAGACATGTCACATATCAGACATAGAAGATGCTCTATCAGTCCAAGAAACCCATGTGTCTGAGCAAGCTAGCAACTTATTGAGGAATTGCGGAATTAAATGGACGGGGGATTCGTCACTCGGCCTCCACCAGGAAAGCCGAATTATATAGACTTTTAATCACAGAGTCTACAGCTCCAGCCGAGGAACAAATATCAATGTCCACAATCCAGCTCTCTGACGCAACTGCATGCCGCGATAAATAATATCTCCACTTCGGTTTCGGACATGCAGTCTAGACTGCTTGCGGTGGAAGCCTGGGCTTCCATGGCCAGCCAATCAGGCCCACAGGTGCCAGTTCCCTCCACTTCCCAATGCCCATCACCAGGTAGGGCATTGAGTTAACTTGACATAGTGCCTTCTCAGTTCGTTCCCGATAATATTAAGAAGGACATTATGGCTGGGAAGGATGTCAACCTGTCCTCTATTTTCAATACCATGCATGATTCCTCAGAAAATAAGAATCGCCTGCGGCGACGTATCCATCATTTTAAAAACCAAAGATGCGCGCCTCAATAAGAAGTTGAACATACCAGAGTTTGTCCTGGCGTTCAGCCTATTGCGGGACATTATGTGCTCTTCTCAACCAGGGAGGCGTGAGGAGCTAGATACGTACCTCTACAGGGTTACTGACCTGGGGCACAAATATGGTGGGTTCACTTTCTACGATTATCATCGTTCCTTCTCAGCGAAATCAGCTGCTGCCCTTGCTCAGTTTCAGTATGTGACAAACTGGGCCGTGCTAGACATGGAGCATTTTTGTCGCCACTTTGCAGGGCTTAAAGTTCCAACTTGCACCTCCTGCCAATCCATTCTTCACTCCTCAGAATGGTGCCCTACTCCAGCCCCCTTTTCCCACGACAAGTATCTTCCCGGTCCATCTGGCATACAAAAACAATTCCCGACAGTAGATAAATAAGGCAGGCCCATAGTTATCTTGGGTAAGAACCAAGTTTGCAATAATTACAACTTGGCTGCTTGCAATTATAATAAGTGCAGAGATCTACACATTTGCTCTTTATGCTTCAGAGCCCACCATCAGTCCTCTTGTCCTCAAAGGTCGTGAAAACATTCCTGACTAGCCGGGGTCAATGTTGACCTACTGGCCACCCTACTGCAAACTCACCCTACTGCAGCCAGTTCGTTCAGTTTCTGATCTCCGGGTTCACAGTGGGTTTCCACACAGGTCTAGTTACCCTGCTGCAGTCCACCTGGAAGGGCGACAATCTCCTGTCAGCGATCGGGGACCCTGATTCTGTCGATGCTCTGATCTCGTCCGAGTGTCATAAGGGTTTCTTAATTGGGTCTTTTGTTATAGTTCCCTTTGATTCCTAGAGAGTTAATCCCATTGGAGTTGTGTCGAAAAACATTTGGAATAAAAAACATCTAAACTATGATCTTTCAGCTCCTCATGGTTCACGAATACCCAGTTTAAACTCCATGATCCCCTCCGAAGAGTTTTTGATGCATTATTCTTCGGTAGATGAAGCTATTCAGCTCATCCTTCAGGCAGGCGCAGGGGCATGGTTGTCTAAAGCAGACATTGCAGACGCCTTCAAGCTGTTGCCGGTCCAGGCACAGCTTTGGAAATTTTATGGGATCAAATGGAGGGACAGATATTATTTTGCGAATAGACTGACGGTTGGATCCAAAAGCAGTCCCTGGCTGTTTGACCAATTTGCTCAAGCATTACACTGGATCCTGGTCAACCATTGTGATTGCCCGGTGGTCATCCATTACTTGGACGATTTCCTCATAATAGAAGAAGCAGGTTGTAAACCCGAAAAGCTGGCATCACTCCTTGAAACATTCGCAGCTCTTAACGTCCCAGTCGCAACTTAAAAAAAAAGAAGGGCCTTCAACCGCGGTCACTTTTCTAGGTATATTATTAGATTCTGTCAGAATGGAGGCCAGACTTCCAGAAGAGAAATTGCCAAAGATCAAAGAGACCATCTCCAAGTCAACGACCTCCAGCACAATTACCAAAGTAGAGTTACAGTCCTTAATAGAAATGATAAATTTTGCCATGAGGGTTATGCCGTAGGGCCAAGCCTTCATTTCTAGATTGCTTCAGTTACTTCCCGCGGCTCCCAAACAAGATTCTCCCATCCATTTGGATTCCCATTACATTGCTGACCTTGCGATGTGGCAGGTGTTCTTATCTGAATGGAAGGGCATTTGCTTGTTCGTTCCTCAATGGAGCCCCGCATCACCCACGTTTTTTTGTGACGCAGCGGCTTCAGGTGGTTTTGCGGCAATTTTTGGAACCCAATGGTTCGTGGGTCCATGGCCACCAGAAATCTCTTTGGCAGGAGAAGCTCTAAAATCTTCTCCCCTGTTAGAGATTTATCTGATTGTGGCAGCCGCGCAAGTCTGGGGTAGGCACTGGGCCAACTCCCCAGTAACCTTCTTCACCAACAATCAGTCAGTAGTTGAGATACTTAAGAAGGGCGGATCAAAATCCCCTCAAATCATTTCCCTCCTTCGCAGGTTGGTTTGGATTTCCATGCATTTCAATTTTCACATTTCCTGCAGACACATACAGGGCTCTAAGAACCTCGTGGCTGATGCCCTGTCACATTTTCATTTCCCTGCTTTTTTTCAGGTTATGCCAGAAGCAGACCACATAGGAATTGCTCCACCAGTCTTTCGCTCCCTGATAATGGATTACACTCGCACATTGCCTCTGCGAAATCGCTTCTTCGCAAGTCATTATCTGCAAACACAGCCAAAAACTACAAAACCGGCTGGAACATCTTTAATAAATTTTCACTTTTGCATCCCAGGGTCAGCACCGACAAAACTACATACATCATGGCTTTCCTAGCCTACTGTCATACACAGCGCGGACTTTCCTATTACACCATTAGGTTGTATTTAGCAGGCGTCCAGCATTTTTCATGCTGAAACATCCAGATAGCAGATCACTTTTCACATCCCAGGCAATCAAAGCAACCCTTAGGGGCACTGGCGTACCGCCCATATAGGCAGACTAGGCGGTTGCTATGGGGCCCATGAGTATGAAGGGCCCGGCTAGGCTGAATGGCCCCGCCCCCTTTCCGACCTAAATGCACAGCTCCAGGAGCTCCTTTCCTCCTTGCCCCTGCAGCTGCTGCCATCTGCCCAAGATACTGAGCTGGTCAGTAAGCAGGGAGAGGCTGTGTTCCCTGCTCTGCTTACTGACCAACACACAATGACCTGACCTGTCCTCCTGTCTTCACTGTCTGCTCCGATACCATCAACTTCAGCAGAGCTTCACTGCTCTGACCTCCTCCTGACCACAGACCTGCAGAGGTAGGGATTAACTCTTTCAGGGACCAAACTGAGCTTGTACAGACCCAGCAGGTAGTGAGCTCACTAGTCACTACAATACTCATAGGTGTCTGCTGGCTGAGGCTAGGGGTGTCATATACAGTATGTGTAGCAGGGACAGGGTTAGTAGGAGTGCTGCTGTGTGTTTATATACTGTGTGTATATATGTATATATATATATACACACACACACACACACTGCTTACTGACTACACAGCAGCCTCCATATGCTTCCTACCACTCACAGATATGATTGAAATTCAGGGAATTCAGTCTTTGCCCCTCATTGCCCTATTAGAAATAGACTATTCGTAATAGGGCAATGAGACAGAGACTGAACCCTCTATATATATTTTTATAGATGGATAGATATATATAGAGAGAAAGAGAGAGATCTCTCTAAATATATATTTATCAAACTGGTGTAAAGTAGAACTGACTGGCACAACCGATCAGATTCCACCTTTCATTTTGGACAGATCCTTTGGAAAATAAAAGGAGGAATCTGATTGGTTACCATGGGCAACTAAGCCAGTTCTACTTTACACCAGTTTTTTTAACCGTTTCCTGTTCTGCTATGTCGATGTGTAGCACAGTGATCGCCTTTTGGTGTCAGCTATACTGCTGAAACTGTCAGGTGTAAATCAGCTTCAGTTCTGCCATTTTAACCCTTTAGGGGGGGCCCAATTCTGAGTTTCGCTATGGGGCCCCATGATTACTATGTACGCCCCTGCTTAGGGGCATTCAAAAGAGTGGTAAAGGGTCTTCCTCAACCAGGCAGCCAGTTTCAGGAGACCTGTTCAGGAAGCTTTCCATTTCATTAGATGGGAATCCTTTTGGGCCCTACGCCAGCACCATCATCAAAGATGCCATCTATCTAAATTTTTACAGTTTTCTCAGGCCCGGGAAATTTACCAGCACCTCTTCCAAGAATAGAGTCTTAACCAAGGGACAACTAGAGTGGCACGTGGATCATTTAATTCTATCGCTGACATCCACCAAAACTTCACGAACGGAACCCCCGGTAACAGTCAGATACTACCAGACTTTCAACAGCTGGTGCCCGATTCAGGTGTTGAACAAGATTTTACTAATCTTAGGTGATGCTCCATCAGATAGTCCTTTGCTTCCCTTCAAGAACAGTTATCTCACATCGTCTCAATTCATCTCACATCGTCTCAATTCATCTCACATCGTCTCAATTCATCTCACATGTCCGCACTATGTCCAAACATGGGGTACCTGGTCATATCATCAAGAAGATGGGTCGGTGGCGTTCCTCATGCTTTGTTCGCTACATTCCAAATCCCCATGCAGACATCTCTAATGCCTTCTGTAACTTGGCATTTTGAAACGTACTTTTCAATAATAAAAAAAATCCTATGGTTTGCTTTTTACCCCCTTATAGGCCTACCCACGCTCATGGCTAAGGGCACACCATTAGACATTTAATTTCTGTAAGGCAGCAAGGGTTAAAAGCAAAACAAACCTCAATATTTATTACCCTGAATCTGCAGTTTACAAAAACACCCCTTATGTGGTCATAAACTGCTGTATGGCACATGGCAGGGCTCAGAAGGAAAAAAGCATCATAAGGTTTTCAGCAGGCAGATTTTGCTGGAATGGTTTTTGGGTGCCATGTCATATTTTGAAGGCCCCCCTACAGTAGAAACTACCAAAAAGTGACCCCATTTTGGAAACTACATCCCTCAAGGAATTTATTGAGGGGTGTAGTGACCACTTTGACCCCATAGGCGTTTCATAGAATTTAGAAACACTTGGCTATGAAAATTTTCATTTCTTCCGATACAAAGTTGCATAAGCTCCCCATGAACACCGCAAATTGGTCATAAATTGCTATTTGGGCAATACGGTGAACAACATGTAGAAAAATGACGTGTTACTTTTACAGTACAATTGCAAGGATACTAATTTTATATATTTTTTTTATGTTTTGCCACTTTTACAAAGCATTTTTGAAAAAAAAAAAAAATCCTGTCTTTGGGTCGCCATTTTCTGAGAGCCATATATTTTTTCATTTTTCTGCCAATCGTCTTGTGTGGGGGCTTATTTTTTGTCCTCAGGATAGGCCATCAATATCCAACTGATGGGGTCCAGCTCCCGGTACCCCAGCTGATCAGTTGTTTGAAGAGACAGCCGCGTTCGCTGTTGTAACCGCAGTGATGAGCAAGTGTAATAACATCTCAGCTGCCCCATTCACTTCATTGGTACGGCTGTGTCATTTGAATAGAAAGGAGCGATCCCATAGAAGTGGATGGGACGGCTTTGGTTAATTACACCTGCTCACCACTGCATTTGCGAGGGTGAGTAGGTAAACAATGAAGGGAAGGCAGCGCTCGTACGAGTGCAGCCTTCTCTTCTAATAGCTGATCGGCAGGGGTGCCGGGTATCAGACCCCTGCCAATCTGATATTGATTACCTATACTGAGGATAGGTCCTCCATATAAATAAGGCAGACAGACATTTTAAGGATCAATTCTGTTTTGAAATTATTTTGAGGGTGTTACATAATAGCAAAAATAAATGACCCAATTTTAGAAATTACACACCTCAAATTATTCAAACCTAATTTTACAAAATCTGTTAACTCCAAAGGTTTCACAGGAATTAAAGCAAAATTGAGTAGAAATTTCAAATTAAAATTTTTATTTTTTTTGCAGATTTTCCTTTTTATTCATGTTTTCCTGTAATGCAGCAAGGGTTATATAAACTAAACAAGTCACACAAAAAGAAGATAATGGCTATAGTGCAGTCCAATTGAAATAACTAAATCACTGCCTGGTAGAACGTATAAAAGAAAAATAACAAAAGTCTTTAATAAATATTCAAATAGATACTGGGCAAGCATGCCGTATAAAATCTGGGCTGTCAAGAGGTGCTATAAGTGTGCACAGGGGTAAAAACAAATATACCTTACACAACTAGTGCACTTCCTCAAAAAGCATATGTACAACGATCAGTGCACAATGGTACATACAGTGAACTAGATAAAACGCTTAAGTGTAAATTGAGCCACTGAGGGAAGGGATCATGCCTCTGTGAATCCAATATAGTTAATCCGCCGGGCACACTATCGCAGTGTCCACACTCATATTTCAGTGGGACCTTAGTAATATACTGCTGCCTGGTGATCACATCCACATGAGGCGTGGACCTGTGGTAGCTACATGCTGCCAAGAACAACAGACATTGATCCCTCAAGCACCGGAGGTTGAGACAGATTTATCCTCCGAGTGTGATACGGATATAGAAAAGGGACTCAAAACCGGGGTCCCCAGAGATCGGTAGCTGGGAGAAATAAAGGTAGATCTGGCAGAGGTGGGAGAGGAGAATATCCCCCCTGTATCGGATTACCTACTGAGAAACAAGTGCTCAAAAAAGGATTATCCTTTGTTCCCCTCCAGAAATGTAATCTTTTTAATTGGGTCAAGGACCTCCATCTAATTAAAATGGCGCAAATTCTCTCTCACCCATGATAAGTGCAGATGTAAGGAATTAGGGGTTGAAATAGAGGACCTCCAAGATGTTCAACTCCTAGCTGACCTATATATAGAGGGTCAAAGGGACACAGGAGATGGCCCGTTTACCAGTCTTAGAGTACCCTCGAGAACCCCCCCCCCCCCAGTGACAATACAATACAATAAATTTGTCTCGGTTGTCACTGAACAACTATGCAGGTTGGAAGGGAGACGGTTTGGCCCTGACAATTTGAACCCTGAGGAAAGAACTGCATTGAAGCAGTTAGAGCATGACCCATTAATCGTTCTTGAGCTCTCAGATTACAGGGACAATATTGTCATAATGGATAACAACCAATGCTGGGACATGTGTCTTGGGATATTAGATGACAATGTTACCTATAGGCGTCTAACATCGGACTCTACCTCCGCCTTCAGAAACCAACTGAAGTTGCTTCTTATGCAGGCCCATCAAGGAAATCTAAGTAAGGTCGAGTTTGACTTTGTTATCAAAGTTCCAGGTCATGGCCACATTTTACAGCCTGCCCAAACTGCAAAGAGAGGGCACACCAATTAAAGGGAGACCAATAGTGTCCGACATAGGCAGTTTCACGGCTAACATCAGTACATATATAGATATGATTCTGAGAACATTATAGCGAGCCTGCCATCATATGCAAGGGACACTATGGACGTTCTCAAAAGACTAGAAGGCATCCAGTGTGAGGGGGGCACTTGGCTGGCTAGCCTTGATGTTGATGCTTTATATAGCTCGATACTAAGTGGCTGCTTTTATAAGTGGAGTTAAAGAAACCGGAGTTTAAGAAAAGGAGCAAGAAACAAAGATTCTTTAGATCTTCCTTGTATACAGTTAGTTTGATTCTAGCTAGTCTTCATACTACTCTAAGGGGACCACATTGAGTAAGAATCTCATCACTGCTCTATATTGTATTTTTTTTCTCTTTTCCTGCCTAATCCCCATTTAGTATGACTTCCATTATTGCCAATGCCGTCCAGTGCACATCTTGTCTGATGTATGCAGTCCTGGAACAGCCATTCGAGGGTGTATATGTTTGTTCAAAATGTGGGCAAATTACCTGTTTGGAATCGCACATTGGGTCTCTAAACAGGCGAGTTGCAACACTGAAAGCCACTGACCATTTGGAAAAGAGTTTTCTGCTCACTGAGCAAGCACTCTATGGGGTAGATGTGGTGGAGGGTGGTAGCAAGGAGGCTGAGGAGAGTGAGGTAGTTAGCTGGGTAACAGTAAGAAAGCGGGGTAGAGGGAAGAGTGCCAGGGAGGCTAACCCTGATCTGACACACCCCAACAAGTTTGCACGGTTGGCAGATGAGGGGGATGACAGTTCATGGACGGTACCGCTGCAGGTGGACACTTCCTCTGCCAGTCAGGGGAATGTCAGCTCCAGTAAGCAGGGGACAAGGAGAGCAGGGCAGGCCAGACAGGTGCTGGTAGTGGGAGACTCCATTATTAGGGGAACAGATAGGGAGATCTGTCACAAAGATCGTGATCGCCGAACAGTGTGCTGTCTTCCCGGCGCTAGAGTTCGACAAATCGCGGATCGGGTTAACAGATTACAGGGAGGGGCTGGAGAAGACCCAGTGGTCATGGTCCATATCGGAACCAATGACAAAGTTAGAGGAATGTGGAGAGTCCTTAAAAATGATTTCAGGGATGTAGGTCAAAAGCTTAGGGCAAGGACCTCAAAAGTAGTATTTTCTGAAATACTGCCTGTACCACGAGCCACACAAGAAAGGCAGCGGGAGATTAGGGAGGTTAACAAGTGGCTCAAGAACTGGTGTAGGAGGGAAGGGTTCGGGTTCCTGGAGAACTGGGCAGACTTCTCTGTCGGCTACAGGCTCTATCGTAGGGATGGGCTGCACCTCAATGGGGAAGGGGCAGCTGTGTTGGGGAGAAAGATGGCTAGAAGGTTGGAGGAGTGTTTAAACTAGGGACTGGGGGAGGGTAATTACATTATAGGAGGGGAAGATAGCGCAGATAGAGACCAGGGGCGATGTAGTGTGACTGGGGGAGGAATGGAAGGGGGGACTAGAACAGCTCAGAATGAAAGATGTAGGGTAAAAAATACACATAAACCTGTCAAATGTATGTATACTAATGCCAGAAGCCTGACTAACAAGACTAGTGAACTGGAATTAGTGATGTGTGAGAAGGACTATGACATAGTGGGAATAACTGAGACATGGCTGGATGATAGCTATGACTGGGCAGTTAATATAAAAGGTTACAATCTGTTTAGAAAGGATCGTCAAAACCGGAGAGGGGGAGGGGTCTGCCTCTATGTGAAGTCCAGTCTAAATCCCGTAATTCGAGAATACATCTGTGAGGGACATGAACATGAGGAGTCACTGTGGGTAGAAATACATGGAGCAAAAAACAATAATAAATTACTAATAGGAGTGTAATATAAACTACCTAATACCAGAGTCCACAGAAAATATATTACTAAACGAGATAGACGAGGCGGCAAATCATAATGAAGTCGTTATTATGGAGGACTTTAACTACCCAGAGATAGACTGGGAAACTGAAAGCTGTACAACCCAAAAAGGAAACAGGTTCTTGGCAATAGCCAAAGACAATTACCTTTCCCAACTGGTTCAGGACCCCACTAGAGGGACGGCCATACTGGACTTAGTATTAACCAATAGACCTGATCGAACAACAGATGTGCAGGTTGGGGGACACCTAGGAAATAGTGACCATAAAGTAATAACCTTCCAATTATCCTTCAAACGAGAGTTTCTAAGGGGAAGAACAAAAAACCAAACTTCAAAAATGCACAATTCAGCCAACTAAGCGAGGCCATAGGTCTAACTAACTGGGACAAAGTCCTCAAAAATAAAAATACAACCACAAAATGGAAGATTTTTAAAAGCATTGTAACATCTAATTGTGAGAGGTACATACCTTATAGGAATAAAAGGCTTAGAAACAATAAGAAACCAATGTGGATAAATAGAACTGTAAAGATATCAATAAATGACAAAAAGAAAGCACATAAATCACTAAAGAAGGAGGGGAGCCAGGAAGCACTGATAAACTATAAGAAAAAAAATAGAATATGTAAAAAACTAATAAAAATTGCCAAACTAGAGACCGAGAGATTAATTGCCAAAGAGAGTAAAACTAACCCTAAAATGTTCTTCAATTATATAAATAGTAAAAAATATAAATCTGAAGGAGTCGGCCCTCTACATAGCAATGAGGGGGGGGTGTTGCAGAGAGCGATGAGGCTAAAGCAAAACTATTGAATATTTTTTTCTCCACTATATTCACTGAGGAAAATAAACTGTCAGATGAAATGCAGAATGTAAAAGTAGATTCCCCATTAAAAGTGCCCTGTCTGACCCAGGAAGAAGTACAACAGTGACTTAAAAAGATTAAAAGGGAATTAAGTGATGTCATAGCCAGACCTTTATTTCTGATATTTACGGACTCTATACTGACAGGGAATGTTCCACAGGATTGTCGCACAGCAAATGTGGTCCAAAAACAGAGCCTAGAAATTATAGGCCGGTAAGTTTAACATCTGTTGTTCGTAAACTGTTTGAAAGGTTTCTAAGAGATGCTATTTTAGAGTATCTCAATGAAAATAAGCAAATAACGCCATATCAGCATGGCTTCATGAGGGATAGGTCATGCCAAACGAATTTAATCAGCTTCTATGAGGAGGTAAGTTCTAGACTTGACAGCGGCGAATCAATGAATATTTGGACTTCTCCAAAGCATTTGACACTGTACTTCATAAAAGGTTAGTATATAAAATGAGGATGCTCGGACTGGGAGAAAATGTCTGTATGTGGGTAAGTAACTGGCTGAGTGACAGAAAACAGAGGGTGGTTATTAACGGTAAATACTCAGATTGGGTCACTGTCACTAGTGGGGTACCTCAGGGGTCAGTATTGGGCCCTATTCTCTTCAATAAATTTATTAATGATCTTGTAGAAGGCTTGCACAGTAAAATATCAATTTTTGCAGATGACACTAAACTGTATAAAGTAATTAACACGGAAGAGGACAGTTTTCTGGAGGCTTGGGCAGAGAAATAGCAGATGAGGTTTAACACTGACAAATGTAAAGTTATGCACATGGGAAGGAATAATGCAATCCACCCGTACATATTAAATGGTAAAACACTCGGTAATACTAACATAGAAAAGGATCTAGCAATTTTAATAAACAGCAAATTAAGCTGCTAAAACCAGTGTCAGGCAGCTACTGCCAAGGCCAATAAGATAATGGGTTGCATCAAAAGGGGCATAGATGCCCGTGATGAGAACATAGTCCTACCACTTTACAAATCACTAGTCAGACCACACATGGAGTACTGTGTACAGTTCTGGGCTCCTGTGAACAAGGCAGACATAGCAGAGCTGGAGAGGGTTCAGAGGAGGGCAACTAAAGTAATAACTGGAATGGGGCAACTACAGTACCCTGAAAGGTTATCAAAATTAGGGTTATTCACTTTAGAAAAAAGACGACTGAGGGGAGATCAAATAACTATGTATAAATATATCAGGGGTCAGTACAGAGATCTCTCCCATCATCTATTTATCCCCAGCACTGTGACTGTGATGAGGGGACATCTTCTGCGTCTGGAGAAAATAAGGTTTGTACACAAACATAGAAAAGGTTTCTTCATGGTAAGAGCAGTGAGACTATGGAACTCTCTGCCTGAGGAGGTGGTGATGGTGAGTACAATAAAGGAATTAAAAAGGGGACTGGATGTATTTCTGGAGTGTAATAATATTACAGGCTATAGCTACTAGAGAGGGGTCGTTGATCCAGGGAGTTATTCTGATTGCCTGATTGGAGTCAGGAAGGAATTGTTTTTCCCCTTAAGTGGGGAAAATTGGCTTCTGCCTCACAGGGGTTTTTTGCCTTCCTCTGGATCAACTTGTAGGAAACAGGCCGAACTGGATGGACAAATGTCTTTCTTCGGTCTTATATACTATGTTACTATGATACCCCATCACACTGGATGTCTCGCCATCCAGGCATTTTTGTAAATTAAGATTTTATTCATAAAATGTATTTTTTTATTTTTTTTATGATTACAGTATCCAACAATTGTAATCAACTCTTATGAGATCAGAACACTTATATCAGTGTATACAGTAAATACAAATGATATAATAATGATTAAGTGGTGTAATCATAGGATATGCAAAAGCATAAATAGTAACATCCTAGAAAGGATATAGAGTGGGAATGGGAGGGAGGAGGGGAGGGGGGGAAAGGAAGGAAGGGAGGGAGAAAGGGGGGATATGAGTGGAACAGCTAATCACTGTAATACATTTAACTGCTTAATTTAAGAAATAAAATGCATCTTTTTCCACGGCGACAGTCCATTTATTCCAAATCTTGTCAAATTTCTCTGGTTTATGCCCTGCATGCCATCTCTTCTTCTCAAATTCGGCTACTTTGGTAAATTCAGACATCCACTCTGTTATTGATGGTGGTTCCTTTTGTAGCCAGTTTCTTGGGATGAGTATCTTAGCCACATTTAGGAAGTATACACATAAGTCTGATTTTGCCTCTTGTTGATTTGTGTTAAACATGTTGAATAATACCATGTTCACAGACAGAGTAACCTTCGTATTGAAAACCTTATTGATAATTTTTTTAATGTTGAGACAGAAGTCATTGAGTGAAGGACAGGACTACCAGATATGTGCATAGGAGCCAATGTCCTGTCCACATCTCCAGCACACGTTGGAATGTTCAGGATTAAATTTGTTCAATAATGCTGGGGTACTGTACCACCTGGTAGTTATTTTGTACTGTAATTCCTGGTAAGAGTAAGCTGGAGAGTTGGAGAGAGCATTCTGAAGAACTGTTTCTGTGACTCATTGAGTTTATGTTCTAGTTCTTTGTTCCAACTATTAAGGAAGTTTGGTTCATCAGTGGGGGTATTGACCAGTACATAACACTTGGATAGCATGTGTGAGATAGGTGTTTTTGAGTGTATCAATTTATGCCACCAATTTTTCTCGTTAAAAGAAACTGTAGGAACTTCAACATTTTCAAGAAGTTGATACAGCTTCTCATATTGGTCATCTGGGATATCTGAAGATGAGATGAGATTGCTTAGGTCCTGTTTGCTAATCGGCCTTCCCTTTGACCACATAGCCCTCAGAGGTATCACTTCTCCTTTTTCATTTACCTATAATTTGTCCTGCCAGAATTGCCAGGAAAGAGGGATGATACATGTAATTGGAGAATCTCTAGATAGTTCTGGGGTAAAATGCAAGACCGAATTCAGTCTATGCCAGATTCCAGCTGTATTTTTTGTTATCTGGTTTTGAACCTTTTTCAATCTTTTAGCTAATGTTTGTGTTCTCCATAACAGAGGCTGAAGGTTTGATCCTAGTAAAGTCCCTCTCTATTACAACCCACTTCTTCCTTATTGGTTGTATGAACCACTCTAGGGATCTTGTTAACCAGGCCGAGTTATAGTATTTTTCGACATCTGGTAGGCCAAGACCACCCTGTTTCTTTGGTCTCGAGAGTAATCCATACGATAACCTACTTGTTTTGCCTTTTCAAATAAACAATGATATCAGTCTTCTCACCTTAGTGAAAAATTCTTTAGGAATCTTAATTGGTAGGGTTTGAAGAAGATAGAGGATTTTAGGAACAATATTTATTTTAATTATGTTTATCCTACCCATCCAGGATAACCATAAGTCGCCCCATTCCTTGAGTTGTTCCTCTATTTTTTGGAGAAGTTTTGGAAAGTTTAGTCTGTAAATGTCTGTAATTTATGACATAGATTAACTCCTAAATATTTAAATGTATCTATGGCTGGTTTTAGACCACTTGATCCAACTATCTCTTTCCAAATGTTGTTTCTTATATTTATATTATACACCTCGGATTTTGTTAAGTTAATTTTAAAGTTAGAAACTTCATGGAATTCTGAAAATTCTGTGATCAACTTTGGCATAGAGGATTTGGGATTAGTGATGATGAATAATGCATCATCAGCAAAGGCGGCTATTTTATGCTCTTCTGAGCCAGTGTTCAGCCCAGTAATATTTTTATTTGTTCTAATTTTTGTAAAAAAGGGCTCTAGTGAAAGTACAAAAAGGAGTGGGGATAGAGGGCAACCCTGTCTTGTTCCATTTTTAATGTAAAAGGGGTCAGACAATGTGCCATTAACTTTAATCTTGGCGCTAGAAATTGTATATAGGGCCATAATCTTTCTAATGTTGTCGGAGGCAACCAGGACTGTCGGGATCTTTTTTATTTTAGCTGCTTGCATTAAATGTAGGACTTTGTTTGTATTATCTTTAGCCTCACGGCCTGACACAAATCCAACCTGGTCACCTCCGACGAGAGAACCTAGCAAAGGACCCAGCCTTTTCGCTAATAGAGAGGCATAAAGTTTCAAATCTACATTCAGGAGCGAGATGGGCCTGTAATTTGTAGTCTGATGGATCTTTTCCCTCTTTAGGTAAAATTGTAATGTAAGCCATAAGGGTTTCTCCTCTCAAAGCATCTTCCTTCCCAATTTTATTAAAGTATGTCATCAAGTGAGGGGCCAAGATCTCTTTGAATTTTTTATAATAACAAGCCGACAGTCCGTCTGGGCCTGGGCTTTTTCCTGATTTCAAATTGTCTATAGCTTTGGAAACCTCTTCTAGTGTGAAAGGGGTATCTAGCATTGATAATTGGCTCTGAGTCAAATTTGGCAAGGAGACCTCACTTAAGTACTTTCTGATTTTATTTAGTTTAATATTACTCTCTTCTGGAGACTCGTTAGTGTGTAAATTATATACGTTTTCGTAGTATTCCCTGAACACTGCGGCTATTCCTTTTGAGTCGTGTACATAGGCATTATCTCTATTTTTCACTTTCATGATATTGTTTTTTATTCTGTCCATTCTAACGAATCTGGCTAACTCCTTGCCACACTTATTAGCAAATAAATATTGCCAATATTTCGCCATAAATATGTATTTTTGAAAGGAATGTTCCGATAATGTTTTTACCTTAGACCTCAGATCACCAAGTTTCATCTCAAATTTTTTATCTGGAGTCTTTTTGTGATCTCTCTCTAGTAACTCAATTTGGGCAAGTAAATTCTTTATCTCTTTCCCTTTTTTCCTTGGCACCAATGTTCATCAGCAAGCCACGAATAACAGCCTTATGGGTTTCCCAGACAACTGAATCTCTCATATCTCCTGATTGGTTTACTTTGAAAAAGTGTTCCAACTCAGATGAGATTTTCTTTCTGTTGTTTGTACTGTTTAGAAGGCTTTTATTTAAAACCCAGCTGTTAGTTCTAGTACTGTTCGGATTGGTGAGGAAGAGAAGGAATACTGGTGCATGATCAGACCAAATCTTTATGTCATATTCAACTTTTGAAACTAGGTCTATGTCTGCTTGATTTACCAGAAAGAGATCAATCCGTGAGTGACTATTGAAACGGTGTGAGTAATCTGGTTGTGGGATGTGATATTCTCCATATGTCTACTAAAAGTTGTCCTTTCAGCATGTCATTGAATTTTTTAAGTTTACACTTTGAAAAACTGGATTTACCTGATGAAGAGTCTAGTTGAGGATCAGGAGCTATGTTGAAATCCCCTCCAACAATCAGATGGCCCTCACTAAATGTGTTAAGAAGTTTGAATGCCATCCAGGCATTTCTTCGACAAAGAGATGACCATATGAAAAGACACAATTCCTTCATGATTTAACTCCTGGAGTTTGTCTTAACTCACAATATCTATCTTTTTGACCGTGAAGTTTTCCATTAGATCAGGGGAGTTGCGATGGGCAGTCCCTGTGCCTCCACTTACGCAAATCTCTACCTGGGCTGCTGGGAAAGTGAGATGGTTGTCAATGAGTCGATAGATTAATATACCTCACTAATTTCCATCTGGATCAGGTATATCGATGAAATACTCTTGCTGTGGAAATGGACCAGAGACATGTTCACACAATTTGTTTCGGCTTTGAATAATAACCAGCTCTGTCTCTTTTTCACTAGTGATAACAGTGATAGACAGATCAGGTTTCTCTATCTATCTCCATTGGAAGCAATGGTCAAATCATGACCAATATATATAGGAAACAGACTGCAACTAACAGTCTTCAACGATGGGACAGTGGGCATCCACTTACTCTCAAAAGAGGTATCCCGAAAAGGGCAATACCTGAGGGCTCGGAGGAATTGCTCTGGGCTAATGGACTTTAGGAAAGCAGCGAATGGCAAAGTGTAACTGCCATTTTTATTTTATTTGCTAGTTTATTAGAGCTATGTATGCATACCTGAGTTAGTATGTCAATGATTGTCAAAATATCTGTAATTACCATATAATAACAGCTTTCATTAATGTCCCCTGTCCCTTTCCACTAGTCCCTTAAAAGGCCATTGCTATGGTTTATCTGTCTCCGGCTAAGGAGACAGGAAGACGGAGGGGCAGTTCTTCACATTGCATGCCTGCATTAGGCTTGAGAGTGAGGAGGCGTGTCTCTCAGTAATCCAATCTGATTGGCTGGCAGGGTGCTGCTGGCTACAGCAATTGTGTATGTGAAGAGAGGGAAGGCAGTTTTAGTCTCAGAGAACTGGCAGAGGAGCCATCTTAACCACTTTAGGACCGCCGCACGCAAATACGCGTGATTGCGGCGGTCCTTCTGTTCCTCCTTGACGCGCGGGCGCGTCATCTCGCGAGAGGCGAGATTTGCTGTGAACGCGCGAGTACGCGTTCACAGTAGCTCACAGATCGGAAGTTATACTACAGCCTGCCAGCGATTGATCATCAAATCGCATCAAAGAGGTATATCAGATGCTGTTTGGTTAACAGCGTCTGATATACCTGCTACCTGGTCCTCTGGTGGTCCCATTTGCTGGGATCGACCACCAGAGGACCAGGTAGCTATGTAAAGTAGCACCAAGCACCACAGTACACCCCCACCCCGGTCACTTATTAACCCCTTATTACCCCATATAGACTCCCTGATCACCCCCCTGTATGGCTCCATTCAGATGTCTATATGACATCGCATTTTGCAGATCCGCACATTGCCAGAACTATATAGAAAATTCCTTTTCTTGTCCGCAATTGCGGACAAGAATAGGACATGTTCTATATTTTTGCAAAACGGAAGTGCAGACCCAGAAATGCGGATCCGCAATTCCGGATCCGAGCGGGACAAAGTCTGTCCCCATAGAAATTAACGGGTCCGCAATTCCGTTCCGCAAATAGAATTGCGGATGTGTGAATGGGGCATAAGGGTCCCCACGGAAAAAAAAAATCTCATTACCCGTATGCTCAATATAAGGAGAATAGAAGAAACTACTAATGCTGGCCATACATGTAATGATTGTGGAGACCCTCAAATGCCAGGGCAGTACAAACACCTCACATGTGACCCCATTTTGGAAAGAAGACACCCCAAAGTATTCCGTGAGGGGTATGGTGAGTTCATGTAATATTTTATTTTTTGTCACAAGTTAGTGGAATATAAGACTTTGTAAAAAAAAATAAAAAATATATAAATTTCCGCTAACTTGTGCCAAAAAAAAAAATAATTCTGTGAACTCGCCATGCCCCTCACGGAATACCTTGGGGTGTATTCTTTCCAAAATGCGGTGACATCTGGGGTATTTATACTGCCCTGCCATTTTAGGGGCCATGAGAATCCAAATGCGTAAAAATGCCCTGTGAAATCCTAAAGGTACTCATTGGAATTAGGGCCCCTTTGCGCATCTTGGCTGCAAAAAAGTGGCACACGTGGTATCGCCGTACTCAGGAGAAGTAGGGCAATGTGTTTTGGGGTGTATTTTTATATATACCCATACTGTGTGTGAGAAATATCCTTGTAAACGACAACTTTTTTAAAAAAAACATTTATACAAAGTTGACAATTATTAAGATATTTCTCTCACCCAGCATGGGTATATGTAAAAATACACCCCAAAACACATTGCCCTACTTCTCCTGAGTACGGCGATACCACGAGTGACACATTTTTGCAGCCTGAGTGCGCAAAGGGGCCCAAATTCCAACAAGTACCTTTAGCTTTTACATGGCTGCTCACAATTTAGCCCCGCCCAAAATGCCAGAACAGTAAATACACCCCACAAATGACCCCATTTCGGAAAGTAGACACCCCAAGGTATTCACTGAGGGGCATAGTGAGTCCGTGGGAATTTTAATTTTTTTTTGCCAGAAGTTAGCAGAAATGGAAACTTTATTATTTATTTTTTTTCCTCAGAAAGTGTCATTTTCCGCTAACTTGTGAAAAAAAATGAAATGATACATGAACTCACCATGCCCCTCCGCGAATACTTTGGGGTGTCTTCTTTCTAAAATGGTGTCATTTGGGGGGTATTTATACTATCCTGGCATTCTAGCACCTGAAGAAACATGACAGGTGCTGAGAAAGTCAGAGCTGCTTCAAAATGCGGAAATTCACTTTTTTGCACCATAGTTTGTAAACGCTATAACTTTTACCCAAACCAATAAATATACACTTATTGGATTTTTTTTTTTTTATCAAAGACATGTAGAACAATAAATTTATAGAAAAATTTATATAGAAATGTAGTTTTTTTTTAAAATTTTACAACAGAAAGTGAAAAATGTCATTTTTTTTGCAAAAATTTCGGTCATTTTTGACTAATAGCAAAAAAAGTAAAAAGTGTCAGCAACAATGAAATACCACCAAATGAAAGGTCTATTATTTAAAAGAAAAGGAGGTAAATTCATTTGGATAGTAAGTTGCGTGACGGAGCAATAAACGGTGAAAGTAGTGTAGTGCAGAATTGTAAAAAGTGGCCTGGTCATTAAGGGTGTTTAAGCTAGGGGGGCTGAGCTGGTTAAGAAGGGCCTCATATTGCAAATGTTAAGGAATACCTTGGGGTGTCTTCTTTCCAAAATGGGGTCACTTGTGGGGTATTTATACTGCCCTGGCATTTTAGGGGCCCTAAAGCGTGAGAATCCAAATGCGTAAAAATGCCCTGTGAAATCCTAAAGGTACTCATAGGAATTAGTGCCCCTTTGCGCATCTTGGCTGCAAAAAAGTGTCACACATGTGGTATCGCCGTACTCAGGAGAAGTAGGGCAATGTATTTTGGGGTATATTTTTACATATACCCATGTTGGTTGAGAGAAATATCTCTGTAAATTGACAACTTTGTATAAAAATTTTAAAAAGTTGTCGTTTACAACGATATTTCTCACACAAAGTATTGGTATATATAAAAATACACCACAAAACTCATTGCCCTACTTCTCCTGAGTACGGCGATACCACATGTGTGACACTTTTTTGCAGCCAAGATGCGCAAAGGGGCCCAAATTCCCATGAGTACCTTTAGGATTTCACAGGGCATTTTTACGCATTTTGATTCTCACGCTTTAGGACCCCTAAAATGCCAGGGCAGTATAAATATCCCACATGTGACCCTATTTTGGAAAGAAGACACCCCAAGGTATTCCGTGAGTGGCATGGTGAGTTCACAGAGAAAAAAAAAATTTGGCACAAGTTAGCAGAAATTGATATATATATATATATTTTTTTTACAAAGTCTCATATTTCACTAACTTGTCACAAAATTTTTTTTTTTACATGAACTTACCATACACCTCACGGAATACCTTGGGGTGTCTTCTTTCTAAAATGGGGTCACATGTGAGGTGTTTGTACTGCCATGGCATTTGAGGGTCACCGCAATCATTACACGTATGGCCAGCATTAGGAGTTTCTGCTATTCTCCTGATATTGAGCAATGAGATTGAGATTTTTTTTTTCCGTTCAGCCTCTGGGCTGAAAAAAATAAAAATAAATGAACGGCACAGATTTTTTCATTCGTATCGATCGTGGATGAAAAAATCTCTGCCAAATTCAGTGACTGCGGTGCGGTGGGCTGGGCTGGGCGCTAGCTACAAGTAGCTAAGTAACTGGCGGTGATAAGGGACCCTTATGCCCCATCCACACGTCCGCAATTCTGATTGCGGAACGGAATTGCGGACCCATTAATTTCTATGGGGACAGACTTTGTCCCGCTCGGATCCGAAATTGCGTATACACACTTCCGTTCTGCCAAAATATAGAACATGTCCTATTCTTGTCCGCAATTGCGGACAACAAAAGGCATTTTCTATATAGTTCTGGCAATGTGCGGATCTGCAAAATGCGGAAAGCACATTGCCGGTGTCCGTATTTTGCGGATCCGTGGATCCGCAAAACACATATGGACATGTGAATGGAGCCTGAGAGGGGGGTGATCAGGGAGTCTATATGGGGTGATCAAGGGGTTAACAAGGGGTTAATAAGTGACCGGGGGGGGGTAGTGTAGTGTGGTACAACTTTACATAGCTACCTGGTCCTCTGGTGGTCGATCCCAGCAAATGGGACCACCAGAGGACCAGGTAGCAGGTATATCAGACGCTGTTAACAAAACAGCGTCTGATATACATGTTTGATGCGACTTATTTTGCATCTACAGCCAGCCAGCGATTGATTATCGCTGGCAGGCTGCAGTATAACTGCAGAGACACGAGCCGCTGTGAACGCGCGTGCGCGTTCACAGCTAATCTCGCGAGATGACGCACCGATGCGTCCACCCAGTGTAAGAGGACCGCCCGCCGGACGCATCCATGTGTTAGGCGGTCCTCAGGTGGTTAAGAACACGCTTTATGAAATGTGGCTATCTGCAGTTAGTACTCAAACAAGCATATCATCATTCTCTCTGCGCTAACCGCAAAGAACTCCTCTGTCCTAAGATTCCTGAACAGGACAAAAGGTATCAGCAGAATCATAGGCACCTTTGACAAAGCTCATAAAGAGATTCGAGCCAATCTACAGGCCTCTTGGTCCATTTTGATGGTGATCTCATACCAAAACATTCAATGGCAAAATACTGTCGCAGCTGGAACATACGTGACCGCCTGGTTCACAGTTTATACTAGCGTCCTGAGACAGTTCCATGGCTTAAACACAACTTGACAGGTAACTTCCCATGTGGCTCCTGTACTGCGTGCAAGAGTATTATGAAGGCAGGGGCGTACATAAAAATCATGGGGCCCCATAGCAAAACTCTGAAAGGGCTCATGCACACGAACGTCTTTTTGTCCACATCCAATCAACATTGTTTGTGGGTTGGAGACAGTGTCCGTGTTTTGCGGACCGCAAAAACATCTACGGCCATGTGCATGAGCCCTTATAAGAACAATATGGGTACATATTATGTGCGTTGTGTTTATGTTCCCATGAAGCATCTAACAGGTTAAGATGGCAGAACTGGTGCTAACTCTAGTCCTGCTAGATTCAGCAATATATAGCAGACACCAACAGCTGATGGCACAGGTTCAACCTTTGAGCCTGTGCCATCACTGCTCTACACATCTATGTAGCAGAGCAAGAAGAGGTCTTACAATACATAATATATGTGTGTGTATAACATATATATATATATATATATATATATATATATATATATATATATTTATATACACACATACACATATAATATTACATAGACATATGTTTGAGATTCTAAGGGGGTTCAGTACCTCCTACCTCCCATTGCCTTTTTAGAAATAGGCTATTTGTAATTAGGCAATGAAGGGCAGGGACTGAACCCCCTCTTCAGAATTTCAAGCATATGTCTATGGGGGGCTGCTGTGTGGTAAGCAGTAAATAGTGTTTTGTGTGTATATATAAATATATATACACACACATTAGTATATATAAATACACACCAATGACCCACATACACGGTCTATCTGCTGTGCGATGTGGGATGCTGGAAATACCTTTCTGGCTAGGCTCTGCGGGTCACAGTGGTGAGGAGGTCAGAGTAGTTAAGCGCTGCTAACCCTGCCGGGGCCGCTCTCTCTCACATGGCTCTGCTGCTGCTAAACCTGTAATGATGACAGGTACATCCTGCAGGAGAAGAAGCAGCAGGGCCTGTTTTAGACAAAATGTTGGCCCTGGGCAAAATCAGAAGGGGGGCCCACATCTTGTAATAATGTGCTAAAAACACAGTCTGAAAACCCCCGCCGATCAATCAGCTGTTTGAGGAGACGGAGCGTGCTGTTCACTGCTGCTGTCCCATAGGCATATAGCAGCAGGGCAGGAAGAGAGAAGGGAGACGGCATGTGAGCACAGCGCTTGCCATCTCCTCATACAGCTGATCGGCGGGAGTGCCGAGTGTCAGACCTCTGTCCCTCTTGAAGCTACCCCCAATACTGTGCCTGTTCTGCTCCCCCCCATGTCCACAAACACTGTACTATACTATACACCCAGACTGCCCTCATTAGTAATGGTGCCCCTAAGGCCTCATGAACACGGCCGTGCGCGGACCGTAGTATCCCTGCCTGGAATCCAGCAGACAGCAGGAGGGCACAGAGTCATTGGTTGCTATGACGCCGTGCGCTTCATGTCGCCGCTGGACTACAGTAATACACTGGTACGGGTGTATTACTGTAGTCCAGCGGCGGCATGAAACGCACGGCGTCATAGCAACCAATGACGCCGTGCGCTCCCGCTGTCAGCTGGATTCCAGGCAGAGATACCACGGTCCACGCAAGGCCGTGTTCCACGGCTGTGTGCATGAGGCCTAATAGTGATAATACTCCCCATTAGTAGCAATGCCCTCCATTTTGCATCAAATAATAACACCCCTACAGTACCCTAGTAATAATAATATACCCAAAATGCTCCCAGTGGCTCTAATGTCCTCCTGTAGTGCCCCCCATTAGTTCCAATATATATTGCTTCCCTCCATAGTGCCTTAGGTTGCAATGATATCATTGTGGCTTCTTGCTCAGTTCTAACAGCCTGCGGCTTGTGAAGTTGGATGGCCATGAGTGCTCCCCCCTTTATGGTGGTGCCCTAGGCGGATGACTACCCTCCCCTATCCATCGTCCTGGCCCTAATTCAGAGCACATTACTGCAGGAGGTATAACAGGAGAGGACTAGAACTCCCAGCATGTCTAAGCCATTATTATTTAATATCAGAACACATTACAGGGGGACGTATAAGAGGATGGGACTACAACTCCCAGCATGCCCAAGCCGTTATTATTTAATATCAGAGTACATTATAAGAGGAGATATACAACTCCCAACATATCCAGGGTGTTGTAATGTACCCTGATATTAAATAATAATGGCCTGGACATGCTGAGAGTTGTAGTTCTCTCCTCTTATACCTTCTCTTGTAATGTACTCAGATTACATAACGAGCTGGATATGCTGGGAGTTGTAGTCCTCTCCTCATACCTCCTCTTGTAATGTACCTAACAGGAGGTATAAGTGGACTACAACTCCCAGCATTTCCCTGACACTTACAGACATCCCAACCTGCAAAAACTCATTTCAAGGAGGTGCACTTCTCATTTCAGGGAGGCTTTTTTTTTTTTTACGAACTTTTTATTCCATTCATCAGCCCCCCAGTGCCTCTCTTCAGCCCCCCAGTGCCTCTCATCAGCCCCCCAGTGCCTCTCATCAGCCCCCCAGTGCCTCTCCATCAGCCCCCCAGTGCCTCTCCATCAGCCCCCCAGTGCCTCTCCATCAGCCCCCTAGTGCCTCTCCATTTCCGGGATATATTGTTTTACATGCGGGCGTCAGGGAGACTCCCTGAACGTCCAGGAGACTTGAGATCCCTGCACTTACATTGAATTCATACTTCTTCACATGGATGGCTGGTTTTCATTACTTTACTGCCCTGCTGAGCTCCGCCTCCTGTTTGGGTCACATGATGGTGAGGTCATCGCAGGTCCTTCAACCCCTATGCTGAGTTCTGCCTGCTGCATCTGACATTATTGCAGGTCCTGTCAGAACTGTAGTAATGATTTCTATGTGAGGGAGGGGACCTTACAAAACCCCGCCCCCACCCCCCACCCTGACCCTGAGCAGCAGAGTAAGTCAGACTAAACGATTTGGCAGGCAGCTGCCAGTGTATGAAGGGCTCACAATTTGTGAGCTCTGTCACAAGTAATCGATACGAAATCAGGTCCTTCAAAAATTGCAAAGCAGTAGGGGTCATCTATCTGATTTCATGCCAGTATGGGAAGCAGTACGTTGGCAATACTAAGCGAGAATTTCATAGAAGAATTGGGGAACACCTCTCTGATATTAGGAATAACAGAGACAACAGCAATGCACCACGTATGCGATCACCACAAGGCCAATACCGTGGTCATTAAGTTCCAAGGCATTGAGCAGATTAAAAAACCCACTCGCTCGGGGCGGCAACATTGATATGATGCTACTCCGCAAGGGGTGTTCATCACACCCCCTTACTCAGCCGCTGTGAGTTGCTGTGCGTCTCCTCGGGGGGTGGGGCTAAAACTATAATTACCCGGTGTTCAGCCTTCAATGCACGGCATCTTAGCGCAGTGGCTAGGGCGTCCTGCACATTATCAGTGGTGGACAAATCTACATTTTTTGCCACCATCTGTAGTTCTGCTCCTGATGAAGCGCGGGGTCACATCCGTGTGGAAACGCGTCGAGTAGGCAATTTCTTTACCACTGGTCAGCACACCAGATATCCTTAGTACTACCAGTGTGTTAGGCAGGGATCAACGTCTGTTGGTCTTGGCAGCGTGTAGCTACCACAGGTTAGCGCCTCATGTGAATGTAATCCCCACGCAGCAGTATATTACTAAGGTCCCACTGAAATATGAGTGTGGACACTGCAATTGTGTACCAGGTAGATTAACTATATTAGATTCACAGAGAGCAATGATCCCTTCCCTCAGTGGCTCAATTTACACTTAAGCGTTTTATCTAGTGCACTGTATGTACCATTGTGCACTGATCATTGTACATATGCTTTGATTTTCGAGGAAGTGCACTAGTTGTGTAAGGTATATTTGTTTTTACCCATCTGCACACTTATAGTACCTCACTAGTCTTCCCAGATTTTGTAGGGCATGTTTCCTCCATTTTTTTTATGTTTAAATATTTATTAAAGACTTGTTATTTTTCTTATAAACTAAACAACCTTCAATATTTTTTACAGAAATATTCAATATGTGCTCATAAACTGCTACATGGGAACACAGCTGCATGGGAAGTCACTTCCCGCTGCGTCGTACATGTACGGTGGATGTCGGATATGGATTAAAGGGATTCCTATTAGTTTTCTTCTGTCCTAAATGTTAAACCCTAACAGCAACAGCGCATGCCAATGACTCCGCATACTCATGAGATCACAGCTTTTTTTCTATATTAATCAGCAGCAGGTGGTTCCTAATGACATCAACAATACCCTATGTGCATGCCTGTTGAGCATTAGTAGGAGCAGAGTGGCAGTCCTGCAGAGACATTGGCAGGGAGCTACACTCTGTCTCAGGGCTGCCATCAGAAATTTTGGGGCTCCTTACACAGCTCAAGGCCGGGGCCCCACCCCCGACACTGCCCCAGTGGCGGATCCAGAGCCTGGTCTTTGGAGGGGCACTTCCCCCAGGAATAGGAGATCATGGGGCCCCTGTGTCCCCGTCCACCTTCAAGCCACACCCACACAGCCCCACCCATATATCGCTCCCATACCTCTTACATCCAAGGACGTCTCCCACACGGCCCTCCACTATGTAGTTTGCCCGCCACACTGCCCCCCACTGAGTAATTTGCCCCCGCCCCCCCCCCAAGTTAATTTTTCCCCAACACAAGTTAATTTTGCCCCCAGACAGCCTTGCATTATGTAATTTGCCCCACACGGTTCTCCATTATGTAGTTTGCCCGCCACACTGACACCCTACTGACTAATTCCCCCACCCCTCACAAGTTAATTTTGCCCCAGACAGCCCTGCATTATGCAAGTTGCCCCCACTAAGCAATTTTACCCAACACGGCCCTCCATGTAGTTTGCCCGCCACACTGACCCCCACTGAGTAATTTGCCCCTCCCCCTCAAGTTAATTTAACCTCCAGACAGCCCTGCATTATGTAATTTTGCCCCCACACGGCCCTCCATGTAGTTTGCCCGCTACACTGACCCCCACTGAGTAATTTGCCCCTCCCCCTCAAGTTAATTTAACCTCCAGACAGCCCTGCATTATGTAATTTTGCCCCCACACGGCCCTCCATGTAGTTTGCCCGCTACACTGACCACCACTGAGTAATTTGCCCCTCCCCCACAAGTTAATTTTACCCCCAGACAGCCCTGCATTATGTCATTTGGCCCCACACAAGTTAATTTTGCCCCCAGACAGCCCTCCATTATTATCCACTCCACTTGAACCCCACTGTTCCTGAGTGCTCCACCTACCCCCTCATACATGAGCTGCCCCTCACCTGCTCTCCATGAAGCTCTGTGGACTCCAGGACTGCAGCACATCCTCCATCACTGAGCAGCCTGCAGGCACACAGACCCTCCTCCCTCCACAAGCTGCTGCTGCTGCTGTCGGGGTTTGTCCATGTGACTATGAAGGAGCATGTGACCAGTGATGTCACAGACCTCCTTCTAGCAACTACATTCTACCCATGGATCTCCTGAGACTCCAGCTATCTTGTTCTCAGAACAAGATAGCTGGGGCCCGGGGCCCCGGGAGGTAAGGGACAGGCTGCAGAAGGAAGAGGGGGAGGAGCACTGGGCCCCAGAGTCGGCTGCCACAATAAAAAAAAAAAAAAAAAGTTTCAGGACTGGCCGGGCCCCCCCAGGGTCAGGGCCCCTTACTGGGGTATGGGCTGTACCCCCCTGATGGCGGCCCTGCTCTGTCTCACCATCATTTCCTGCCACCACTGTAGGGAGGTAATGTTCACAATGCTGGTTAATACTAAATACCCTAGGGAACTGTGGAAAAAGGAGGATCAAGTAACAGAGCAGGGCAGTACCAGTACTGTACCAGGGCAGTAGGATTGGTGGCCGATGAGGTGTGGATGACCTCAGTCTGCTACAACCCCCCTCCCAGCAGACAGAAGCATTGATGGCAGTCTTGGAACCACTGAGAACGATTCCAATAAGAGAAAATGTCACCTCGAGTCCCTAGATTTAACTGTACTGTTATCACTTACACAGTCTGCAGCACCCCACTGCGTTATCCCTAATCGGTCACAATGTTGTGATGATGGTAGCAGTCATGGTGTGACTATATTTAGTCTTTCTACAATGGTATCAATGGCAATAATTTTGGTCCTTGAATAATACTATTTAACAAATATAAATTCCGTTTTTTTTCTCTTTATAAGACACACCTGATGATAAGACGCACCTAGATCTTTGAGGAGGAAAATAAGAAAAAAAATATTTTGAAGGTGTGCTTTTGAACTAATGGTGGTCTGTGGATGACACTGTTATGGGGGATCTGTAGTTGATACAGAGTGATGGGGAAATCTGTGGAGGACACTGTTATGGGGGATCTGTGGATGACACAGTTATAGGGGGATCTGTGCATGACACTGTTATAGGGGGATCTGTGGCTGATACACTGCTATGGGGGATGTATAGATGACACACTGCTATGGGGGATGTGTAGATGACACACATATAGCATCTTATGTAATGGGGGTCACTATTCACACAGGGACAATATACTGTGACACATATGATACTCATTAATGAAGCAGAAGCATGACTGAGTGAGTAAGGTTACGCTGCCGGCCTGCCTGCAGCTTTGATAGTGAGTACTACTACAGAGGATTGAGCTAGTTTAAAGCAGAGCCACTGCTTAAAGATTACATGAATAGACACCTCCACACCGTCACTGATAGGAGGATTTTCAGAGTAGAATTTTTCTAGGGAGGGACCACAGCCGAAAGGACTTTACGTCCAAACGCCAGATCCTGACTAGCCATAACATCAGGTTTATAATGCCTAAAGAAGGTCATGGAGTTAGACCATGTGCCTGCCTTACATATCTGATCCACCGAGGCAGCCCCTCTTTCAGCCCAAGAGGTGGACAAAGCTCTCATGGAATGGGGCTTCAACCCCCCTTTTCCTTATACAGTAACAAAGGATGATGGGCAGCTTTATCCACCGGGCTATTGAAGCTTTAGAGGCTTCTAGACCATTATTTTTTCCCTGAAACTAGACAAGGAGATGGTCAGACTTTCTAAAAGATTCTGTGGCCTAAAGGGTATGCTAGAAGACATCTCCTCATGTCTAGATGGTGAAACATTTTTTCCTGATCTGAAGCTGCAGATACACAAAAGGATTGTAAATCTATTTCCTGCTGACATTGAAACTAAGGGTACTTTCACACTAGCGTTAAAGTTTTCCAGTATCGAGTTCCGTCACAGGGGCTCTCAATACCGGAAAAAATGCTTCAGTTTTATCCTAAAGCATTCTGAATGGAAAGCATTCCGTTCTGTATGCATCAGGATGTCTTCAGTTCAGTCCCTTTACGGTATTTGGCCGGAGACAATACCGCAGCATGCTGCTGTATTTTCTCTGGCGAAAATTCCGGAACACTTGCCGGAATGCAGGATCCATTGCAATGTATTAAATCCCTTATCCGGTACCAAGTTTTCCGGAAAATCGGATCTCCGGTTTCCCAGTCTGCGCATGCATAGATCTTTAAATCTGTGAAAAAATTGCAATGCATTTGTTAGACGGATGCGCAAACAAATGCTATCCGTTTGCATACGGATTTCAGGATCCGGCAGGCAGTTCCGGCAATGGAACTGCCTGTCGGAATCCTCTAACGCAAGTGTGAAAGTACCCTTAGGAAAAAACCTTAGGCAGAAATACTGGGGAGTGTCTAAGAATCACCCTATCGTCCAGAACCGTGAAGTATGGTTGTTTACAGGAAAAGGCCTGGATCTCCCCCACCCTCCTGGCCATAGTTATAGCAATAAGAAAGGTGGTCTTCAGAGTCAACAATTTTAGGGATAATTCTGAAAGAGGCTCAAAGGGCATAGATGTGAGAGTAGAGAATTCCAAGGGGGGACTTTCACAAAAAAAGAAGGGCGTAACCTGCTTGTACCTTTAGGAATCTACAGACCAGGGGAATTTCTGCCACTTTGACATCCAGAAAGGCACTAAGAACAGAAACCTGAACTTTTAAGGTACTGGTTCTAAGCCCCTTATCAAATCCTGACTGAAGGAACTCATTAAGCCATCAAGCCTACATCTAAAAATTCATGTCCGCAGAAAAATCTTTGAAGTGATCCACTTTCTACTATAGGGTACACATGATAGCCTCAGAAAACCTGTTCTTTTTTAACAAGCCCCATATAACTTCCAAGCTGCTAAACGTAGATGTTGAATCTTGGGATGGAGGGCAGGACCCTGATGGAGGAGGTCCGGAATCTGAGGCAGAATCCAGGGTTCCCCTGCAGAGAGATTTTGAAGCAGGGGGAACCAAGACCTTTTTGGCCAATAAGGAGCAATTATTATGAACTGTGCCTCTTCTTCCCTCATCTTCATCCTTGAAATCAGAGAGAATGGTGTAAACACGTAGCGAAGGCCTTTGGGCCATGTTAACGAGGGAGCGTCTATTTGATCAAGGGGACAGATAGAATTTTTTACTCTACCGTTTTGTCTCGAGGCAAACAGATCCAAGACCGGAAGAACCCACCTCTCTGAGATTTGTCTGAAGATTTCTTGATTCAAAGACCATTTCTCCTTGAGAGTTTGTCTTATTAGAAAATCCACAAAAATATTTTCTTCTCCTTTTAAATGAACTGCCGAGATGGACTTTAGGTTCTATTCTCCCCAATCGAATATCATTTTCGAGACAGCAGTCAAAAATCTGCTACTTGCCCCTCCCCCCCCCCCTTGACGATTTAGATATGCCACAGTCGTCGCATTGTTCGAAAGTAACTTGACATGGTGGCGTTGGATAGTTGGATTCAAGCTAAGGAAGGCTCGGAAAACTGCTGTCAACTCCCTGAGATTTGAGGATGCTAAAGACATCTAGAGACTCCATGTCCCCTGCAGAGCATGGGCACTGTAATTTGGTCCTTCTGCCACTGCACCCGTTTGTAGAGGTTTCTCTACTGTCCACCAACTTAGTGATTTTTTTTACTTGGTGTGGGATTTTTCTTTTCTTTTCTAAGGAACTCTGTCTCTTGTCCCAAGATGAAAGACTGCAGGATCCTGGTGTGGACTTGAGCCCAATTCACTGAGGATATTGTCGACGTTAAAAGCCCCAACAAGCGCATGATCTCTCTTATTGATACTGTCCTTTTGGAACAGAACACTCTTACCAGGGCTACTAGGTTGATTCGTTTTTCTCGGGGCAAAAAGGAAGATAGATGGTGGGTGTCCAGAAGTAACCCCAAAAATAACTTCTGCTGACTTGGAATTAGACTTGACTTTTCCTGGTTGATGACCCACCCTAAAGAACCAAGGGTTTCTTTCACAATGCTGAAATGGTCAAGAAGAAGTATATAAGAGTCTGGGGCAATTAGGTCATCCAGATAGGGGACCACAATTCCTTTTAGATCAATTGTAGACATGGAGGGAGTTAAAGTCTCTATAATTGATTTGTAACCGAAGTTCAATAAAGAAGTTGGCAACATTTTTCCTGGATGTTGGAACCTCTCTTTGGTTTGTGCAACAAGGACTTGTCCAGTCTGTTCCATGCAGAGGAAAGGTATGGTGAGCTGGAATATATTTCTTTATTGGACTTTACAATGACACTTTTTTTCTAACAGGGAAGAGACCTTTGACTCTAGAGCCTCATGTTTGACTAGATCTGAAAAAACTTGTTTGTAAGGAATCTTACTGGCGGCAAGGAAAGGAACTCTATCTTATGACCTGACCCGATTAGTTTTAAGACCCAGGGGGAGGCTCCTACAGTATAGCATCCCAAGCTTGACCAAACTTTGAAAGCCTGCCCCCCTACCGGACTTCTGGCGTCATTGGAACTTCTTAGAAAAGTTATCGTGATTGAATAAAAATCCCCTCCCCCGGCCTCTAGAGCATTGTAATCTATCTGAAGACTCTCTCTTGTTTTGAGTCGGCTTAAACTTCGCTTGGGAACAAAAAAAATTTCTCTGCTGACAAAAAACAGGATTCAGTTGGAAACCCCTTTTTCTTTATTTAAAATAATCTTTTTATTGTTTTTCAATAGATGATACCAATACGATGACCGTTTGACACAAATAATGCATAAACATTCAAATAGGAGATAGATATGCAATGACATTGTAAACATCAGATTCAAATTACATGACGTTCTTATTGATGATGCACATATTTGATAATATTTAGTCACGTAGTACTGATAACCATATGTTGAACTTTAAACCAAACCTAACACATGAAAATAAAGGATGGGGGGGGGAGGGGAGGCTTGAGGAAAAGAGGGGAGGAGAAAGGTGGTATAAAATTAATATTCCAGAACTGAGGAAACCCCTTTTTCTTGTCCAAGGCTTTATCTAGAATATTTTCCAATGCGGAGCCAAAGAGTCTATCCCCCTCATATGGAATAGCACAGAGGCGACTCTTAAGCCCGCATCCCCCAACCAGGACATTAAACATATGGCTCTACAGGTAGCATTTGATAGAGCTGTAGACCCAGCTGAAAGCCTCACCAAATCTGCTGAGGCATCCGCCAAAAAATTTGAAGCCTGTTTCAAAACCGGGAGAAAGGATATAATTTCTTCCTGGGGGGTACTGGCCAACCCTGCCTCCAATGCTTCACATTCTGAATCTGCAAATGGATATTTACGTTTGAATGCTGTAGAAATAGCGGGTCTTTTTTCAGGGTCTTTCCACTCCCTAGATATAATTTCCCTTATATTATCATGAATAGAGAACACCCACCTTTTCTTTTCCCCCAATCCTTGAAACATTTGGTCCTGGATTGATAAGGATTCTTTAACATCATCTAATTTATAGTTGCCCGGACAGTTTTTAATAGAAAAACCGGATCCTCAGGGGAACATAACGGACGACTGGAGCAGTCATCAGAGGAATAAGAGTCCCCAGAAAAAAGTTCTCCAGCGAAATCAATTACGTCTGCGGACAGATCCACCGATTTTGAAGTAGACGGATGGGGAGAGGCGGGTGCTATCCGTTGGTCTATTGCCGAATGAACCTCATCCCTAATGATGGTTCTAAGGTTTTCCATTAATGACGGCGACTTTTCCACTGCCACTTTTTCAGTGCAGCGTGGACATAGCGGCTTTTTACTAGCAGGTTCTTTCTACACATAACACATTTCTTTTTTGTAGATTCACTACAGGGCCAGCCTCTCTTATGTAGAGAGTACATACATTAAGTTAGAAAACTAGACCCAAAAAGGAGTACCAACACCTGGGTGGTGAATATGGGAAATTTAGATAGGAAAATACCCTCCATCAAACCCATAACATACGCAGAGAAGGTCTCTTACTGGGCTGAGGGCCTTATTGGGATCAGCATATCTGCGTGGGCGTCTGCATCAGCGGAGGACATCCTGGCTATTCTCCAGAGCAAACCACATCTTCCTAGGATCGCAGAGCCATTTTTAACTCTGCATCTGGCCTTCTACAGGCTCCGCCCCCATGCCGAAGCACGAGAGCATGCTTCACTTGCTCTTGGCCAGGACCCCCTCCCCAGCTGGCATATGCGATGACGTCAGCCGCCGCCGGAAGCACGACCAGTACTGGCGGAGGAAGGGCAATGCCTCAGGAATCCTGCTGTCCACAGAAGATCCCTTCTGCAAAGACGCGCAAGGCGTCGATCCCCTCTACCCCTAGGCAGGAACAGCCCGGGATGCCCGATGGGGGAGATACAGTGAGGGACAGAGAAGGAGAGCCCACGCTCCACCCGAAGCCACTGTCCCCTGCTCAGCCCTCCCAAGAAGAGGAAGGATCCTAGGCTGAGTGCACCAATCTTCCAGCCAGGGCACTGGCAAGGCTTCCACCCATCCTGAGGGACAGGAAACAACAACTGGAGTAGGTAGGAGGAGGTGTATTTTTATTTGGGCTTCTGCTGTTGTTTCCTGTCCCTGGGAGGTGGGATCAAGCTCCTATCAGTGCCGGTGTGGAGGGGTTAGGGAAAATAAGCAACTTTTCGCTTGGGCTCTTCATATTAAGCACCAAGTGCTGAGCTTGGAATTACATGCAGGATTTCAAAGCAAACCCTCATGTAATATTCCAGATGCCATATTAGTAAGGAAGGTATTCAATTGCTTTTATGTGATAGTTGATGCCATGCAGCCTCACAGGAACACTTTTCACCAATGAGTTTTTTGAAACATGGCCAACTTTAAATCACCATGGAATTCTGGCCTAAAAAGACCTGGTGATTGGTTTTGTTCATTCAAAATGGAAATACTCTTACAAAAATGAAAGGTGGAATCTGGTTGCTATGGGTCAACTAAGCCAATGCAACTTTACAACAGTTTGATAAATGACCCCAATAGTGACTATTTTTATTTTTCTCATCTCTGCATTCCAAAAGCATTACCCACCACATAATCAGGAGACTATCAAGGTGACAAAGCAAGAAAACTCATGAAATAGACAGTTAAGGCCCTATTAGACTGCACAATATCGGGCCAACTATCAGGGGTAAGAATGCTTATTACCGATAATTGGCCAAAATAATCAATGATCAATGAGTGAAAGCAGCTGATCGGTTAATTGGCTGATTAGAATCTTTCATCAGGTTGAAAGATTCCCGATAATCAGCAACAGGCCTCACTGTGTAACCAGGGATGTGCTGCCAATCATTAATGGATAAGAATTGGGGGTGGGGAACGACTGCAGTAGCAATCGTTCCTCTCGCATTTAAAGTCTGCATTGGCCTGTGTAATCAGGGAGATACAAAACAGCACCAATGGATGATCATCATCAGAGCCGTGCTGACAGATTCCACAGCGTTCAGGCTTTGGAAGCCCGCCCCTTCTTGGTCTCTGCTCTATTAGCGCGACTCTGGTAAGGATCGCGCATGAGCGATCCTTACCAGAGCCGTGCTGAATGAAGACAGAGAGGCAGAAGGGGCGGGCTTCCAAAGCCTGAACGCTGTGGAATCTGTCATCACGGCTCTGGTAAGGATCGCGCATGCGCGATCCTTACCAGAGCCGTGCTGAATGAAGACGGAGAATCAGAAGGGGCGGGCTCAAAATCCTCAAGCAGGGTGACGTCAGTGCACAAATGACAACATTCTGCAGAATGTAAACGGTGCATTATTTTTAAAGTAAGTCAATTACAAAAATGTTTTATATATATCGATAAAGAAGTTTGGATTAACTTAATATCTCGGATAACCCCTTTAAGGAATTCTCCCCTAGTCGGAGGCTGAGGTCTAAGCCAAAATCTAGCTATGAGTTTTCTAGCTTGAAATAGTAGACGCTGTACTCCCAGACGATGATGACGATTTTTGATGTCTAATATCCCGACCACACATGCTCTTGGACCAGGCGGAACTGCAATATTATATGCGTCTTTTATTAGAGCTAAAACCGCGGACCAAAAGTTCCGGAGCTCTGCACAATCCCAGAACATGTGTAACAAGGATGCCGGGCCCCTGCCACATCTAGGACAATCCACATATTCCCGAACACCTATCCGGCACAAAAACTCTCGCGTCCTATACACCCGGTGTATTAAAAACAACTGGGACGGGGGGGCGTGGCTAGCTAGACATGTGAGCGGTCGCACGCTGAGAGAGCTCCTGCAAAGACCCGGCTATTTATCCTGCAAAACCCTCGATTTTACAACAAATCTCAGCCTGAGAGGTAGGGTACTGATAACCTACCCACAGTGAAGCCTCCGGTGACACTGATAGACGGCCATGTCCAGGAAAAGAGACGGCAAAGGTGCAGACAAAGATCTCCAAGATGGCGCCGGGACCGGTACTCCGAAGCGGAGGGATCGCGCCACGGAGCTGCAGAGGGAAGCGGCAAAGAAATTATGCCAATATGCTCGCTCCTCACAGGCTTCCAACCAGAAGAAGCGTCAGGAGGTTCAAGATACAGCGTCGACGGAACAAGGAGAGGAATCGGAACTTGAAGGGCCGGAACCCTCTGTGCCTGCTCGTAAGTGTGTCAACAGATTTGCGGCCTTGCAGCTAAATAGCGGCGAACAGGACTGTGAAGACGGCGACTCTGACGCTGGGGAACCCACCCTCAAAGATGTACTGCATGCCATTACTAAATGTGGCAAGTCCCTCACAGCTCTAACAGCCCAGGTAGGCGCCATTAAGGAGGACATCTCCATTATGCGGCACGCTTTCAAAAAGCTGGCAGAGCTCACTACTGCCCTAACAATGTGCGCATAGTTGGTGTACCGAAAAAGGTGGAAGGCAGAAATCCCACCGAATTCTTTGAGACCTGGCTGAAGGAGCAGGTTGGCCAAGATAACCTAACTCCTCTGTTTGCTGTTGAGCGTGCACATAGGGTGCCCACTAGACCTCTACCACCAGGGGCCCCTCCGAGAACGGTCCTGGCCAAAATATTGCATTACAGAGACCGGGACATTCTTCTCCGTAAGGCCAGAGAGCTGCCTGACCTTTCCCTGGATGGTCACAGGATTTCGCTGTTCCCAGACTACTCAATGGAAGTGCAGAAAAAGAGAGCCCGATTTATGGACATTAAAAAGCGGTTGAGAGATTTGGGAGTCCCTTATTCGATGATATACCCAGCCAAACTGCGAATAGTGGCCCTTAACACCACTAGATTCTTTGAGGATCCTAAGGAGGCGACCAAATGGCTGGACAGGAATGAAGGGCAGATCCGGGTGGAGCAACAACATCCTGCCTGAAGGGACTAATTCCTGACTATGATATGGTTTGCATGGACATATATGTATACTGCCGTTTTCATATTGTTTTCTTATGGTATCTACCGCGGGAGCTGTTATGACAGGGGTATATTATGTAAGATAGGAAGTGGGTTCTCCCTATGTATATTTGTGACTATGCATAGTTGTCAGTGTAGCACAAAAACCAGCATGGCCGCTACATTCAGTTATGATGCAACTTCTGGTTGGGGGGTCATATAGTGGAGGCTCTGTCTTGTGTATCCGCAGAGGGTAATGTGTATATGTGTACGTATGTACTAAATCTGTTCATTGTTACCGGGTGACTTCAGGGAGCAGAAGGGCGACTAGCTAATACTGTAGTGTGTTTTACAGTTGATTCTTAGCAAAGTGTGCTTTCCAGATTAAGCTTTAGCTGCGCTCCTCCCGCCAATACTGTTTGTTGGCTGAGGACTTTTCTGGACTTACCAACAGGTACTGTTTCTTCCCACGGGCCTAGTAATAGGCGTGCTGTGGGGCCGGTCGGGCAGCCCAGTATTTAGCAGCTGTTTTTAGTTCTGCCAATCAATGGCAAATGTTCAGTCGGGGGGAGGGGTGGGATGGGGTGTGAGACTGAGTAGTTTCTATGATGAGTGGTCGAATGATTGGATTTTTGGGGCCCTGTGTGGAGTGTGTCATCCTCCTCAGCGTTGGGAGGAACTGATTAGGGACCTGGATGGGACCCGTGTATCCTGCTGGACTGTTTCTCACGTTACTAATGGCTAACTGTATTAAATTCCTTAGCTGGAATGTACGAGGGATCAAGGACACAACCAAAAGGAGAGCGATTCTAGAGAGCTTCCGACCACTACATCCCCTCATATGCTGCCTTCAGGAGACGCACCTATTGCTGGAGCAGGTACATCTACTCAGACCATCTTGGATGGGGATGGGGTTTCACTCCACGTATTTCACATACGCTAGAGGGGTCAGTATTTTAATTCATAAAAACATCCAGTTTTGTTGTCTCTCTAGCAAGGTGGATGTTGATGGCTGTTTTGTATGCCTATATGGTACTCTGTACAACCAGCCCTGTGTTATATGTGGAGTGTACATCCCACTACCATACTCGCCACTTGTGATAAAAAAAATAATATCCTTTATGGCGGATTTCCCTGGAGTGCCTGCTCTCGTACTAGGGGACTTCAATAACGTATTGTGCCCTGGCCTTGACAGAGTGGGGATGAATATGAGGGAACTCTCAGAGGAATATACACCATTCGGGAGACTCTTGCAGGAGGTGTCCCTTATAGACATATGGAGAGAGAAGAACCCGCGAGTTAAACAATACTCATGTTGCTCCAGTACTTTTGATTCATTATCCAGAATTGATCTAGCACTAGTAAATATGGAAATGGGTAGATTGGTACAAGAAGTTACATATCTTCCTAGACAACTAACTGACCACTCCCCATTACTGGTCTCAGCTGCATTTAGACCCCCTAGAATAGGTAAGGGCAAAACATGGATATTTAACCCTTTTTGGCTATCCATTCTACCTGATGTTGGCAATATTAAGGGGCAATTGGAGGAGTTTTTCCAGACTAATCTACCAGGTGCTTCACGATTGATAGTGTGGGACACTATGAAAGCCTTCCTGAGAGGATTACTTATAGCGCAGATCAATAGGAAAAAAACTGAAACCAGAGCTAAGGTGCAAGCTTTAAAACAGGCAGTGGAAACGGCGGAAGCTAGATATGTTGAACAGCCGAATGATGACCATAAAGTGAGATGGAAGAAGGCTCAGGAGGAACTAAATGATAGGCTACTGCTTAACGCTAGGAATAAACAATTCTTCCATAAACAAGTGTATTATGAAGAAGGGGAAAAGACGGGAAGGGTGTTGGCCTTATTGTCCAGGGCACAGCGTTCCTCTAGTTATATACCAGCTCTTAGGAACATGGATGGGACTCAATGTAGTGCCCCCGAGCAGATACTAGAGATAATGATGGGGTTTTATTCAACCTTGTATACCTCTCGACTAGCTGCCTCGGATGAGGACATAGACTCATTCCTGGCGGGCTTACAATTACCGACACTCACAACTGAGCAGAGGGATAACCTAGACTCCCCAATAACAATTACTGAGATGGAGACGGCGCTGTCGGGTATGCCTAATAACAAGGCCCCAGGTAGCGATGGGTTGCCGGCGGAGGTTTACAAGCGGTTTGCCCCGTTGTTGCTGCCTCAATTGTTAGAGGTCTTTAAGGAGGCAATGGAACAAAAAAAACTGCCCACCAGCATGACCGAGGCGACGATTGTGGTCCTCCCGAAACCGGGTAAGGACATTTTGGAAGCCGAATCTTATAGGCCTATTTCACTACTACAGGTAGACATTAAGATTCTTGCTAAAATCTTGGCTAACCGTCTGAACAAGATTATATCTAAGATTATACACCCAGACCAGGCTGGCTTAATGCCCAATATGTCGACGGCAGTTAACATTCGGCGCTTATATCTAAACATTCAGAGCCAGGTCCACGCCTCGGGTGCGGCGGTCGCATCTCTTGATGCGGCCAAAGCATTCGACAGCGTGGAATGGAGATATTTATGGAAAGTACTGCAGAGGCTGGGGTTTGGCCAGACCTTTATAGGTTGGATTCAACTCCTTTATAATGAACCATCAGCTAGGATTAGAGTCAATAGCGACCTGTCAGATACTTTTACACTACACAGGGGGACAAGGCAGGGATGCCCTCTGTCACCTTTGTTATTTGCAATCGCGATTGAACCTCTGGCAGAGGCTATTAGAACCTCTAATGAGATTGAAGGCTTTAGGTATGGCTCATTGGTAGAAAAAGTAGCGCTATATGCGGACGATCTATTATTATTCTTGGATAACTGGGAGGTATCTCTCTCGGCGGCAATGGAGGTGATTAATGGATTTGGGAAAATGTCAGGTTTATGTATTAACTGGTCAAAATCCACATTAATGCCGCTAAAAAGGGACAGTACCCATGACAGCTCAGGTGTGGAGGGTCTACGGGTGGTTCACTCCTTCAAATACCTGGGCATTCATGTTTCATGCAGTGACCTGGACTTTGAGAGACTGAACATCACTCCTCTTCTGCAAAAGTTTAGACAGAAAGTAAATGCGTGGATAAAACTACCTTTATCTATTATAGGAAGGACAAATATGATTAAAATGATTATGATGCCCCAACTTCTCTACTTACTGCACAATTCCCCAGTGTGGCTCCCTCTGAGACTCTTTTATGCAGTAAATGCAATATTTAGAGATCTTATTTGGAAGAAAGGAACGCCTCGAATTAAGCTGGCAACTTTGTGTAGACCTAAAACTAGTGGTGGTCTGGGGGTCCCGGATCCGAGGATGTATTACCTAGCAGCCCAACTGCAGCATATGAGGGGATGGGAGTCGATTGACGGCTTGAAAACAACCAGTAAAATCATACACTCGCTGGTGGGGGGTAAAAATTTGAGGACATCTCTGGAGGATGGCACACTCCATACAATGGGTAGCACGTATGGGATACTTCGTTGCATTCATAATGTATGGTGGAAGGTCAGAGAGATCGTGGGTGTACAGGGATACACTGATCTCACTCCCATTAGACCGAACTTTATGTATAAGGAGGTGGGCAAAGTTAGTGGAGTTCGGCTGTGGGAAACCAAAGGACTTAAATATATGAGGCAGTTATTTGATAATAATACCCTTAAAGAATACTCCCAACTGCAGGAGGAATTTGGGCTACAGAAGACTCACTTCTACATATATCTACAACTCAGGCATGCTTTAAGCTCTCAAGGAAAGATAGCTACTGTAGGTCCAGCACAGAAAAACTCAGTAATAGATTTGGTGAAATCTAGTGAAGGTACAGCGGGAGTTATATCTTTGAACTATGCGTGCCTGATGGACGCACAGTTTAAGAAACAGGAATTCCCACTATACAATAGATGGAAGAAAGATGCCCCTGATTTAACGGAGGAACAGTGGAACATTATTCTGGAAGAATTTACCCAGGTGGCGGTCAGCGAAGCGCATAGGGTATCTCAACTCTTGTTACTGCATAGAGTGTATAAGACGCCGGTCCTATTAAAGAGAATGGGATACAGAGCGGATGACTGTTGCCCGAGGTGTGATGTAGCGAATGCAGATCTTATACACTTAATGTGGAACTGTCCCAGATTGAGAAGGTATTGGATGGAAGTGGAGAGGATAGTGAAAAATGTATTTGATGTTACACTTGATATGGATATAGTGACGTGCATATTGGGAGGTATAGACATTCCAGCTCTGACGCCTGAACGGAGACTTGCTGTCTTGCGTGTACTATACCTTGCTAGAAAGGTGATAGCGTACCATTGGTTAGATAGACAACCACCAGTGGTGTGCGAATTGGAAAATAAAGTGCATATGATAGTACGTCTTGAAAAATATGTATACCAAAAGAGAAACAGCACAAAAAAATTTGAGAAGATATGGTCAATGTGGATTCAACATTATAATATCCAAGTGTGAAGGAATGAATGTGTGAATGTATGGTTACTATACGTGGGATCGGGTAAAGGGGGACGAAGAATTATGTAGAATGTGTTCAACTGAATCTTTTACTTCAAGTGATGTTAGAAATGTGGTTTGACGACTTCCTGTAATGGGGAGTCTATCTATCCAACTGAGCTATCTCATTATCCGAACATGTATGTTAAACTGTTCTAGTGCCTACAGATGTGTGATAATATTATGTTAAGGTACTGGACCTTGTGAACGAGATTGCTCCTAACTGCTCATGTCTCAGGGGAGTTTTGTTGGTTGGGAGGGGGGGGTAGGGGGGGGGATTTAGGGATGTCTTATCTCTTATTGTTTTGAAAACTTTCAATAAAAATTATCTGATTTTAAAAAAACAACAACTGGGACATACGCCGCCCCTCGCAAACTGACAGTTGTGGAGTGAGCGCCAAAAGCGATTTCCACTGCTCTTCTGAGATCGGCCCGACCTCACTTTCCCATTTAGATTTGACTGCTAAGGCCTCTTGCTTCAGTGATTTCACATACAAGTTCCTGTAGATAGAGGATATCAGACTGCTCGAGGAACTGTTTGTGAGAAGTTGCTGAAACAACGGGACCATAGTGCATTTCAACGACACAGATTTAGCCTGTGTCTGAAAGGCATGACTAAGTTGTAAAAATTGATAAAAAGCCGTGTGCGGGAGACCAAATTCATTTCTCAACTGTTCAAAGGTCTTAAAAACAGCGGCACTCTGAAGTTGACACAAATATCTCACTCCTTTGTGCTCCCAGGGTAAAAAGCCATCTAACTGGAATAGTTCAGGAAGGTGCGGATTTCTCCAAATAGGGGAAAACTGCGTAAACCCCTTTACTGATAACAGTGCCCGACTTTTTTGCCAAACCTTGTGCATCATAAAAAGTGTGTGGTTCCCCGACAGCTGACCTACAATTCCGCTATTTTCCAATAGAGCCACCGGAGAACTGTGCCCAATAATATGCGCCACCAATCTGGCTGAAGCAACATCTCCAGGAGTTCTCCCCCATCCCCTCAACTGTTGCAACTGGGCCGAGATGTAATACAGCCATGCATTCGGTACTGCTAGCCCTCCCTCCTCTTTTCCCCTCTGCAGAGTGTCCAGTCTAATACTCGCTTTTTTTATGGCGCCAAATCAAATCCCTAAACAAACTATCAATCTTTATGAAAATTCTGCGAGGGATCCATACCGGGGAATTATGCAGTATATACATGAGTTTGGGCATGAGAATCATTTTAAGAAGGTTACTTCTCCCAATTTCAGATAACAGCAACTTGCACCACGCCTTAATTTTATCCAGCATTGCGATCAGTAACGGCTCAACATTCAGTTTAATATAACTGTTAGGATTTGCTGTAACCATTATCCCCAGATAGTTGACCTGATGCGCAATTTGCAATGGGCAAGATTGTGGGACAAGAGTTACAGCAGCTTCATCCAGCGGTAGGAGAGTGGATTTGTCCCAATTGATACGGAGACCAGACCTATCACCAAACTCCCGTATAAGTGCCATGACATTGCCCAAATAGATTAACATGTCATCAGCGTAAAGGGACACCCTCTCCTCCCAAGTCCCACAGGGAAATCCCACAATCTTGTCAGATGAACGCAGTATGCAGGCAAGCGGCTCAATCGCAATAGCAAACAGAATGGGGGACAATGGGCACCCCTGGCACCCCCGACGTTCCCCCATTCGCCCGTATCCGGGCCGTGGGGCCATTGTATAACAATCGAACCCAGGAGATAAAGGTCTTCCCAAACCCCATGACTCGCAACACCTCCCATAAATAACACCACTCAACACTATCAAAGGCTTTGCCCGCGTCTAGTGAGAGGATGGCTCGCCCTCCGAAAGATTCACCTCTTCTCTGAGTATTAAGAAAAAGCCGTCTAAGATTCACCGAAGTAGATTTGTCCGGCATGAAACCCGCCTGATCACTATGAATAATAGTGGAGATGACAGACTGTAGACGATTTGCGAACACTTTAGCCAGAATCTTAATATCAGAGGTTAACAATGAAATTGGTCTATACGAGTCAGGGGATCTGGGATCCTTACCAGGTTTGGGCAGTACCACTACAATAGCCTCTTTCATGGAAGCGGGAAGGTTTCCTGTTTGAAGGGATTCATTAAAGACTGACATTAAGTGTGGCAATAGGACACTACTATACCTCTTAAAAAATTCTATCGGTAGACCATCCATCCCCAGAGCTTTCTCATTGGGAAATTATTTTAAGGCTAATTCCAACTCCTTGAGTGTTAAAGGACCGTCTAGCCCTGCTGCACTCGTCGCGGATAGTCTCGGAACCTCAATCTCTGCGAGATACTCAGCTATATTGGTAGAATCCACCTTTAATTTAGTCCTATACAGGGATTCAAAATGTGTGGAAAACTGACAGAATCTCATCTGCCGTGGCAAGAGAACCATCAGCCCTCTGAATAGACAAGATTTTGGATGGTCCCTCCTGGGCTCTAATAACCCTTGCCAGTAGCCTACCAGAACTTTCCCCCGCCTCAAAGTATTTTTACAAAAAACCTGCGATTTTCCGCCGTTTTCATTAAATGCTGCTTCATCCCCGCCTGGGCTGCTATAAGGGAGTCCTCACTTGCCCTGTCGGGTGCAATTACAAACCTTTCCTCCGCCTCCACTACCACCGCTTGCAACTTTTTCAGGGCTTCACGAGATTTAGTTTTATGTCTGCTAATTTTCTGAATATAAAGGGCTCTAGCGTACGCTTTGCAAGTATCCCACACCACACCCACACTTGCCGACCCAGCATTTTGCACGAAGAACTCTTTCAATTCCTCCACCATGCCATTCTCCCCATCCACTAATTGTAGCCAAAATGGGTTAAGTTTCCACGTCCCGATCCCAGGGAGACTCATAGCTCCCGGATGCAATTCTATAAAAATCGGGGAATGGTCGGAGAGACTTCTAGGTAAGTATTTAATGTCCATCACCAACGACAGCACATCAGGCGAACCTATAGCTAGATCAATCCATGATAGCGAATGATGAGAACTAGAAAAACACGAAAACTGACGCACACTCGGATTCCTCACTCGCCAAATGTCATGTAGGTCCAGTTCCCGCAACACACTAGCAAAGTTAGAGTCCCTATTAGTTCCCGACATCCCCCCCCCTATCCAGTGTCGCTGAAGGGCAGGTATTAAAATCACCTATGATCAGGATAGGGCATTGAGGCATATCCTCAACATATCTCATAATTTCTTTTAATACCTCACTACTGTAGGGAGGGGGAATGTATACCGCCACTAATATAAAGGACCATTGATAACAGGTACAATGGAGACAAACATATCGTCCCCCATCATCTATGCGAGACGAGTGACATAGAAATGGCAGCGATTTATGCACTAGAACACTTACCCCCCTGAAATGAGAGGAGAATATGGAGTGAAATGCCTGACCAATCCACGGCTTTTGCAAGACCGAAATAGTGTTAGTAGATAAATGAGTCTCTGACAGACAAAATATAGCAGGGTGAAAGTGTTGTAGTGTCATAAACATCGCAGTACGTTTATTTGAATCGCCCAGGCCCCTCACATTCCATCCGATTATCTTAAGACTATTCGCCATAGTACCACATAATACACCTACCCTCCACGCACACCACGGCCATCATGCACGCTTGCTCTTTACTTCTCATACTACATAGAAGTAATTGGACCCCACTCCATCGCTTAGCCCACCCCATCCCAACCCCAAAAACTAACCCTATAACAAAACAACTAGCGGCAAGGACATGATCCCTACCCTGAAAAAACCCACCAGCAGGGCGAAAAAGTTTCCCTACGGTCGGCCATACATATTGCGGAATAATTGCCACAGGAAAACCCGTGTAAGAATGTACACACAGAACGGGTTACCCATGCTGACCTGCCCACATGTAGGTGCATCTGCAGCGTGCTGAACATAAACAAAGTGCATAAGCATAATTAAACATTTTCCAGTGACACCCACAACTCGTCGCCATAGTAACTTAAGGATCCGCGGACCCTACACACAAAACTCAGACAGTATAAACAGAGGATCATAAAAACAGTAGATCGTAATAAGGACCGACCATTACACAAAGCATTAACATGCAGAACATATTAAACATGTCCCTAAACACATCTGGCATATCTCACGTGCTCCAGCACTAGAATAGGCAGGACGCTCATCCCACAGATGCCGAGTTTTTCAACAAAGGCTCATTAATGTCAATCCACTGCGCCGCCTCCAGGGGGGTGTCAAAGAAGCAAACTTCTCCATGCGCCACTACGCGAAGCTTGGCCGGATACATCATGGAGTACAGGATTTGTAGATTCCGAAGGCGTCTTTTCACATCCATGAATTTGACTCTCTTTCGTTGGACCTCTGCCGAGAAGTCTGGATAAATCGCAATTTTGCTTCCATTGATCAGTAACTCCGGATGATCTCTTGCTTTCTTAAGAATAATGTCCCTGTCCCTGAAGTGTAGCAGCTTCATTAGAACCGGACGTGGTGGGGCCCCTGGTGGCGGAGCGCGAAACGTCACTCTGTGCGCCCTTTCAATAGCAAACATCCTGGATAACAAGTCCTTGCCAAATTTAATTGTGATCCAATCTTCAAAAAAGGATACTGGATCAGGACCTTCAGCTTTCTCGGGGACCCCCACCAACCGGAGATTGTTCCTTCTTGAACGATTCTCAAGGTCGTCCGTTTTTTACATCAACAAGGTTATATGTGAATAACCCTGCCCAGATCTCTTAACAGGAGGCAGTTGATCCTCCACTGTGCTCACTCTAGCTTCAACCTCAGTCATCCTGTCCGTGATTTTTTTAAGGTCTTGGCGGAGAAAGGAGACACTTTCTTTCAGGCTTCCCATGTTAGCGGTGAGAAGAGCAAGTGAGTTATTGCTTTGCTGGACTGCCTTGAATATATCTTTAAAAGTAGGCTCACCAGTAAGTTCATCAGGCTGTCCCATCTGTGTGTGCTGAGGACATAGCGATGCAAGGCCACTAGGTGGAGCTGTTGGACCAGAGGCTGCAGCTCCAGTCATCTCCTCTCCTTGTGACTGCCCATAATCAGGTCCCAGTGTCGGCCATTCTGAGGCTTTCTGCCTTACATCTGTCTCCCCTGATGTAGCGACAGACGATGCAGGCATCTCAGATGGAGGTAGGCTTGTGGCTGAGCGGGCATATTTACCCAGGCGGGTAAGAGCAACTGTACTTGTTGCAGAGACAAGATTCCTCAGAATAGCCGGCGGCAGGTCAGGAGCTCCCCTCAGACACGTCCGCTCACATGCCCGACCAGGCCACGACCCCCTGCCACCGCATTTACTATAACTTTTGCCGGAAAGTGGCAGAAGTTATAGCTGAAGTCTATGCCAGCCTGTAGCTGTAGCAATTTCTGGTGCATGGCAGAGCAGAGATGCGCCTGATTTGTTAAGAGGCTTCTGCCTCTTAATAAATCAGGTGCATCTCACGCCATTGCAGGGAAATAAAGATTGGCAGATGGATCCATCAGTCTTGATATATCTCCCCCTATATGTTTTACCTTTATTTAATGGAGAAAACACAACATTTACAGAAAATTTGAAGAAAAAAAAGTACAATTTTCTAGATATGAATTTCTGCGCTTATAAGACACAATGAATACTCACAAAAGAGTTCACGTTCACCATTTGTTTACTTTATGTTGGCATCATTTTGTAAATTATGCTTTAATTTTTATAACATTAGAAGGCTTAGAAGTTTGGAAGTAATTTTTTTATTTTTTTCAAGAAAATTTCCAAATCCAACATAATCCCTTAAGGACACATGACGTACCGGTATGTCATGTTTACTACCGATCACCGCTGCTCAGCCGGCGGTGATTGGAACAAGGTACCTGCTCAAATCATTCAGCAGGTACCTTCTTACAATGCCGAGGGGTGTCCTTTGACCCCCCATATCAGCAATCGCTGCAAACCGCAGGTTAATTCAGACCAGCGGTTTGCAGCGCTTTTTGCAGTTTCTGATCCCCGCGATCAGATCATAAACTTCTAAATGATTAAATTAGTAGTTTTTAACCCCCCCCCCCCCCTGCAGCCCGCAATCATATTGCGCCGGCGGGATCGCAATCCCCTGCCCCCATCCTCTATAATATTTATTGGTGGCCCACATTGCTGACACTGCTATAAACGGCTGACATCTGTGCTGGTGCAGATGTCAACAGTTTAACCCCTTCCATGCCGCGGTCCATACGGACCGCTGTATCGAAGGGGTTAACAGGGAGGGAGCTCCCATCGGGGGCTGCTGTGCCCTTGCAGCCCCCGATTCTTGAAGCGATCACAGAGGGGGAGGGGGACCCCCTCCCCCGCTGCTGTGTTCTGGCAGCGGGTGATGGTTACCATGGCAACAGAACACCTCCACATGCTTGGCATGGTAATGACTCCATCTAAGAAACTACACCCCTCAAGGTAGTCAAAACTGATTTTACAAACTTTGTTAACCCTTTAGGTGTTCCACAAAAGTTATTGGCAAATGGAGATAGAATTTCAGAATTTCTATTTTTTGTTACCTTGCCTCAAAAAAAGTGTAATATAGAGCAACCAAAAATAATATTTACCCTAAAATAGTACCAACAAAACTGCCACCTTATACCGTAGTGGGGTCACTTTTTGGGAGTTTCTACTGTAGGCATGCATCAGGGGGGCTTCAAATGGGACATGGTGTCTAAAAACCAGTCCAGCAAAATCTGCCTTCCAAAAACCATATGGCGTTCCCTTCCTTCTATGCCCTGCCGTTTTGGCCACACAATAGTTTACGTCCACATATGGGGTGTTTCTGCAAACTACAGAATCAGGGCAATAAATATTGAGTTTTGTTTGGCTGTACACTTGCTTTGTTACTGGAAAAAAATGGATCAAAATGGAAAATTTGCCAAAAAAAATCTAAATTCAGAAATTCTTTCTCCATTTGCCATTAACTCTTGTGGAACACGAACAGGGTTAACGACGTTTGTAAAAATCAGTTTTGAATACCTTAAGAGGTCTAGTTTCTAGAAAGGGGTCATTTTTGGGTGGTTTTTATTATGTAAGCCTCACAAAGTGACTTCAGACCTGAACTGGCCCTTAAAAAGTGGGTTTTGGAAAATTTCTGAAAAATTTCAATATTTGCTTCTAAACTTCTAAGACTTGTAACATCCCCAAAAAATAAAATGGCATTCCCAAAATGATCCATCCATGAAGTAGACATATGGGGAATGTAAAGTAATACCTATTTTTGGAGGTATTACTATGTAGAGTAAAGAAACTTGGAAATTTTACAAGTGTCGTGAAGTACAATATGTGATGAAAAAACAATCTCAGAATGGCCTGGATAAGTAAAAGAGTTTTAAAGTTATTCGCACATAAAGTGACACTGGCCAGATTTGCAAAAAATGGCCTTGTCCTTAAGGGGAAATATGGCCGTGTCCTTAAGGGGTTAAAGGGGTTATCTGCTTTATTTATATTAATTACTTTTGTTGTGTGTGAGGGGGGTAACTGAGTCCAGATCTGTAGTTATTGTGTTGTTATACAGAGTGGTGGCAGCATCTGCATCCTGGAGGGAACATATAGTAGTGAGGATGGGCTAGTGTGTAGATCGGGGAAGCAGCTGGAGAGACTAGTGAAGAGAAAGTGAGTACGTTATTATTGGATAGGGGGAGAGGTTAGTTAGGAAGGTTAGATGGAGGAGACGCAGGTAAAGATAAGATCCACAGTGTGAACATCTCTGTGGGTGGGAGTGGAGGACCACTGTGAGCCGAAGGTGGAAGAGAGCACTAGAATCTGAGAGGCAGCTGAGTGGCAAAGGTCAAAGGGGATGATGAAGTCACCCATGATTATAGTAGGGATGTCAGAAGAAAGAAAGAAAGTGTAGGAGCCAGTTGTTAAAGTAGTCAAGAAAGATGGTGGCTGGGCCTGGGATGGGGGCAGTAGAAGATAGTTAATTGGAGGAAAGGTTGGAGGTAGAGCAGATGCGGACAGATTGTACTTCAAATGAAGGGAGCATAATAGACAGTGTAAGTGGAGTTAGGCAGTTGTTTGATGGGAGAAGGCCAACGCCTCTACCATGTTTTGTGCCAGGGCAGGGGGTGTGAAATCAAATCTACTATAAGAGAGTGCAGCAGTCTCAGAGGGTGCCAACCATGTTTCTGTTAAACCCATAAATGAAATTTTGTGAGAGATGAAGAGGTCATGAATGTAGGAGTGTTTGTTGCAGACAGAGCGAGTGTTCTATAATGCTCCTGCATGAGGGACAGAGGGAGCAGGGGTCAGGGGAATGGTTTTCAGGTTTAAGGGGTTGCAGAAATTTGTGGGAGGTAGATATGATAGTGGGGATTTGCTGAGGGGGGCTTGCATTTGGAGATATATCAACAGCAATAAGGAGAAGCTGAGAAAGTGTTGGTAGGTGGGAGTAGGAGAGGGCATCAGGTGGCTGTGGGTGTTTGGGAAGGAAGTTCTTTTATGTTTCCAAACAGGCTTGTGCAAGCTATCAGATGAGTAGGTAAGATTGGGGGAAAGAGAAATCGTCCCATGCTGGGTGAAGGGATGTGGGGGTATTTCAGTAGGTTTTGGAAAAGTGGGGGAAAATATTAAGAGAAATTTAAATATTGTTTGCGTTGTCTATTTCTGTAGTTAACTTTGGTTCCCTTCTGCTTATGTTCTGGTATAATTCAATATGTGCACTTAAATAGTCACACTTAAAAAATAAGTTGCATTTAAAAGTACAAGGTCTGAAAGACCTAGTGACAAATATTTCATGAAGTATGATTATGTTTTAAAAGCTGAAAAATGTAAATTTTGAAACCTAAGAATTGATCCTAATTTTTGGTAAATTTTGTATTTTTTTAATATGTATTTTTGTAAGTATGTATTTTTTTAAATATGTATTTTGATTACATTAATTTCTATAGATATTTTTAACTTATTGTCTATGTCTATTGTCAATTAACCCCTTAACACAAGATGCCGTGCATGTACGGCGGGGGCTGCTGTGCCAGAACGCATTTCGCCATACATGCACGGCGGGCTGATCGAGCGAATGCAGGAGCTGCGCCCGCCAGATCACTGCAGGGGTCCGGCAGTCCCTGGTAGCCAAGCCCCTGCTGTATCTGCAGATGCCGGCGGATTAACCCCTTCAATGCCGCGGTCAGTGCTGACCGCGACATAGAAATGGTTTGCCGCGGGTGAAGGAGAACATTGGGTCCTCGCGCTGCTGTGGCATGGGACCCGATTTGGGACAAGGCTGCCCGATGCCGTGCAGAGGCTGCCCAATGTCTTGCACGGCATTGGGACCTGCCTTCTATGGGTGCCAGCATCAGGTTGGGTCTCCTAGGCAACCTGTTAGTGGATTACACTGAGTAATACATTAACAGGCAATGCATTACAATACAGATGTATTGTAATGCATTGCAGAGGGGATCAGACCCTCAAAAGTTGAAGTCCCAGAGCGGGACAGAAATAAAGTTTAAAAAAAAGTTAAATTTTGTTTAAAAAAAAAGTGTTTAATAAGAAAATAAAGTTTCAAGTTAAAAAAAAAAAAATGCCCCTTTCCCCTGATTTTATAATAAAAAAAATTTAAAAAAAGAGAAAAAAAAACACATTATGTATTGCGTGTTCATAACGACCGGCTCTATAAGTATATCACATGATCCACCCCGTCCGATAGACACCATTAAAAAAAAAAAACTGTGTCAAAAGAAGCCATTTTTGTCACCTTACATCACTAAAAGTGCAACACCAAGCAATCAAAAAGGCATATGACCCCCAAAATAGTACCAACCTAACAGTCACCTCATCCCGAAAAAAATGAGCCTCTACATAGGACAATCGAACAAAAAAAAAAAAACTATGGCTCTCAGACTATGGAGACACTAAAACATGATTTATTTGGTTTCAAATGCTTTTATTGTGTTAAATGTAAAAAATAAAATAAAAATAAAAGTATACATATCATGTATCGCCGCATCCGTAACAACCTGCTCTATAAGAATACCACATGACCCAACCCCTAAGGTGGAACACCGTAAAGAAAAAAGTGTCAAAAAGGGCATTTTTTGTCACCTTACATCACAAAAACTGTAATAGCAAGCGATCAAAAAGTCCTACGCACCCCAAAATTGTACCAATCAAACAGTCAAGACCTGCATAAAAGGCTGACACGTAGCCCATTAACCTCTTAAGGACATAGGGCGTATGGGTACGCCCTAATGTCCGAGTCCTTAAGGACACAGGGCGTACCCATACGCCCTAAATTAAATCGGGTGTACAAAAAAAAAAGTGCTTGAAACATGGTTCCTGCTGCGATCGTGCAGCAGGAACCATGTTCACATGCCGAGGGGGGTCGTGTGACCCCCCCGCATCGGCGATTGCAACAAACCGCAAGTCAATTCAGATCTGCGGTTTGTTGCGTTTCCGGTCCATTCGGGTCTCCAGTGACCCGATGAACCGTAAAGGAACGGTGATCGGTGGTGTGATATCCCACCACCAATCACCGTCCTAGCTTTGGGGGCGGTGTTATTGGCTGGCGCGGCGGTGGCGGCAGATTCAAATTAATCAATTTTTTCAGGTAATAAAGCAAGGGTTAACAGCCAAAAAAAAAAAAACATTTATTGCCCTGATTCTGTAGTTTGCAGAAACGCCACATACGTGGTCATAAATGGCTATATAGCCACACGGCAGGGCATAGAACCATATGTTTTCTGGAAGGCAGATTTTGATGGACTGGTTTATTTACACCATGTCCCATTAGAAGCCCCCCTGATGTAGCCTAGACTAGAAACTCCAAAAAAGTGACCCCATCTAAGAAGCTACACCCCTCAAGGTATTCAAAAATTACTTTACAAAATTTGTTAACCTTTTAGGTGTTCCACAAAACTTAATGGCGAATGTAGAAACAATTTTAAAATTTAAATTTTTTGTTACCTTGCCTCAAAAAAGTGTAATATAGAGCAACCAAAAATCATATTTACCCTAAAATAGTCCCAAAACAACAACCACCTTATCCCGCAGTTTCCAAGATGGGGTCACTTTTATAGAGTTTCTACTCTAGGGGTGCATCAGGGAAATTGAAAGGGTATATGGTGTAAATAAACCAGTCCAGCAAAATCTGCCTTCCAAAAACCATATGGCGTTCCCCTTCTTCTATGTCCTGCTGTTTAGCCAAATAATAGTTTAGGACCACATATGGGGTGTTTCTGCAAACTAAAGAATCAGGGCAACCCATATTGAGTTTTGTTTGGCAGTTAACCCTTGCTTTGTTCCTGGAAAAAATGGATTACAATGGAAAATTTTCCCCCAAAAAATATCGAAATTCAAATTTTTTTTCTCCATCTGCCATTAACTCTTGTGGAACACCTAAAGGGTTAACACAGGTTGTAAACCCAGTTTTGAATACCTCGAGGGGTGTACTTTCTTAGATGGAGTCACTTTTTTGCATCAGGGGGCCTTGAAATGGGACATGGTGTAAAAAAAACAGACCTGCAAAATCTGCCTTCCAAAACCCATATGGCGTTCCCCTCCTTCTGCGCCCTGCTGTTTGGCCAAACAGTAGTTTAGGACCACATATGGGGTGTTTCTGCAAACTACAGAATGAGGGAAACCCATATTGAGTTTTGTTTGGCAGTTGACCCATTTTTCCAGTAATAAAGTAAGGGTTAAAATGGAAAATTTTCCCAAAAATTGAAATTCAAAAATTATTTCTCCATCTGCCATTAACTCTTGTGGAACACCTAAAGGGTTAACAAAGTTTGTAAACCCAGTTTTGAATACCTTGAGGGGTGTACTTTCTTAGATGGAGTCACTTTTTTGGAATTTCTATTCTAGGGTGCATCAGGGGGCCTTGAAATGGGACATGGTGTAAAAAAAACAGACCTGCAAAATCTGCCTTCCAAAACCCATATGGCGTTCCCCTCCTTCTGTGCCTTGCCGTTTGGCCAAACAGTAGTTTAGGACCACATATGGGATGTTTCTGCAAATTACAGAATCAGGGAAACCCATATTGAGTTTTGTTTGGCAGTTGACCCATTTTTCCAGTAATAAAGTAAAGGTTAAAATGGAAAATTTTCCAAAAAATTTAAATTCCAAAATTGTTTCTCCATCTGCCATCAACTCTTGTGGAACACCTGAAGGGTTAAAAAAAATTGTAAACCCAGTTTTGAATACCTTGAGGGGTGTACTTTCTTAGATGGAGTCACTTTTTTGGAATTTCTATTCTAGGGTGCATCAGGGGGCCTTGAAATGGGACATGGTATAAACAAAAACAGTCCCGCAAAATCTGCCTTCCAAAACCCATATGGCGTTCCCCTCCTTCTGCGCCCTGCCGTTTGGCTAAACAGTAGTTTAGGACTACATATGGGGTGTTTCTGTAAACTAAAGAATCAGGGCAACCCATACTGAGTTTTGTTGGGCTGTTAACCCTTGCTTTGTTCCTGAAAAAAATGGATTATAATGAAAAATTTTCCAAAAATATCAAAATTCTGAAATTTTATCTCCATTTCCTATTAACTCTTGTGGAACACCTAAAGGGTTAACAGCGTTTGTAAATCCAGTTTTGAATACCTTGAGGGGTGTAGTTTCAAAAATGGGGTCATTTTTGGGTGGTTTCTATTATGTAAGCCTCACAAAGTGACTTCAGACTTGGACTGCTCCATAAAAAATGGGATTTGAGAAATTTCAGAAAAATTTCAAAATTTACTTCTAAGCTATGTAACATCCCCAAAAAATAAACTGGCATTCCCAAAATGATCCAAACATGAAGTAGACATATGGGGAATGTAAAGTCATCAAAATGTTTGGGGGTACTACTATGTATTATAGAAGTAGCGAAACAAACTTTGAAATTTGCAAAATTTGCTAAATTTTTGGTAAATTGGGTATTTTTTATGCAAAAAAAAATTACTTTTTTGACCAGATTTTAGCAGTGTCATGAAGTACAATATGTGACGAAAAAACAATCTCAGAATGGCCTGGGTAAGTAAAAGCGTTTTAAAGTTACCACCACATAAAGTGACAGTGGTCAGATTTTCAAAAAATGGCTTGGTCCTTAAGGGGAAATAGGGCCGTGTCCTTAAGGGTTACACAGTGCTTGCTTGGCCCTTAATACAGAGCCTCATCTCGTACTTGGGGTGAGGAGGGGGGGGATGTGTCAGGAATAATTCGTATGATTACTGTTCGGCATCTAGGAGTATTCGGTAGCTGACTTTATATTCGAGTAAAAGAACAGCTGTGGCGGCGTTAACCCCTTTACCTCGGGGTGCCGTAACACTACCTAAGACAATCGTTGCTGGCTGTGTCTTGAGGCTGAGACTACTGGTGCTGGTTGTGGGTGAGATTGCTGGCAGAGTGCTGGCTGTGGATGAGACTGCTGGCTGTGGCTGAGACTGCTGGCACTGTGACTGGTGGCACTGACTGATGGCTGAGATGGCTTTCACTGACTGCTGGCAGCAACTGGTGACTGAGACAGCTGGCAGAGGCTGCTGTCTGTGGCTGAGAGTGCTGGGACTGTGCGGCTGTGTCATGCTGGGACAGTAATGGCGGCAGTCCAACGTGTAGAGCACACCATAACCTGAGAGTGGCGGCGGTGATTGGCTGATGCGCAGGTGTGGGCGGCGTGTGGAGCGCCATGTGATGTTTGGTTGACGCGCAGTGTGCACTTGTGTGGGCGGCGGCGTTTAGGCGGCACACTGGTGTGGGTGGTGCAGGCGCCGTGTGCAGCGCTGTGTGTTGATTGGTCGGCGAGCCGCGCATGCCCAGTTTAATTATCGTCACACACGCACAAACACGCAGCCCTGAGCATGCACACAGGGATTTTATTATTATGTGTGCATATATATATATACACACACATACACATACATTTGGGAGGGAATTACAGGGTGCAGTTGTGGAGACTTCCATGAAATACAATTACTGGTAAGTGCAATTACTGTTTCACCTAGTCATCTCCACGACGGCATCCTTGAGTTATAATAAAGATAAACTAATTAGGGGGGACTACCGCCTGGAGAACTTTACACCCAAATGCCAAATCCTTGGTGGAAAAAACACCTACTTCGTAATGATGGGTAAAATTGTGAGTAGATTTCCAGGTGGCAGTTCTACAAATGTATTCTAAAGATGCTGAAGCTGCTTGAGACCAAGAGGCACACATGCTCTTGGTGGAATGGGCCCTGATACCTATAGGCGATGCTTACCTTTAGATTTGTAGGCTTCTTGAATGGTCTGTCTTATCCATCTGGATATGGAACTCGCCGTTGCTCTTTTACCCTTATTAGCGCCGGAAAACTGAAGGAATACATTTTGATCCTTTCTCCAGGATTCTGTTCTTTGAAGATAAATGAAAACTGTTCTTCTGACATCCAAATTATAACATAGTAACATAGTATATAAGACCGAAAAAAGACATTTGTCCATCCAGTTCGGCCTGTTTCCTACAAGTTGATCCAGAGGAAGGCAAAAAACCCTTGTGAGGCAGAAGCCAATTTTCCCCACTTAAGGGGAAAAAAAATTCCTTCCCGACTCCAATCAGGCAATCGGAATAACTCCCTGGATCAACGACCCCTCTCTAGTAGCTGTAGCCTGTAATACTATTACACTCCAGAAATACACCCAGTCCCCTTTTGAATTCCTTTATTGTTCTCACCATCACTACCTCCTCAGGCAGAGAGTTCCATAGTCTCACTGCTCTTACAGTGAAGAATCCTTTTCTATGTTTGTGTACAAAAATTCTTTCCTCCAGACGCAGAGGATGTCCCCTCGTCACAGTCACAGTCCTGGGGATAAATAGATGATGGGACAGATCTCTGTACTGACCCCTGATATATTTATACATAGTTATTAGATCTCCCCTCAGTCGTCTTTTTCTAAAGTGAATAACCCTAATTTTGATAACCTTTCAGGGTACTGTAGTTGCCCCATTCCAGTTATTACTTTAGTTGCCCTCCTCTGAACCCTCTCCAGCTCTGCTATGTCTGCCTTGTTCACAGGAGCCCAGAACTGTACACAGTACTCCATGTGTGGTCTGACTAGCGATTTGTAAAGTGGTAGGACTATGTTCTCATCACGGGCATCTATGCCCCTTTTGATGCAACCCATTATCTTATTGGCCTTGGCAGTAGCTGCCTGACACTGTTTTTTGCAGCTTAATTTGCTGTTTATTAAAATTCCTATATCCTTTTCCATGTCCGTGTTACCGAGTGTTTTACCATTTAATATGTACGGGTGACTTGCATTATTCCTATTATGAAATATTTTCTCTTCCATTGCTAGGCTTATCGCAAAAAGAGGGAATAATTATATCTTGGGACTTATGATGCAAAGATACTACCTTTGGGAAAAAAAAAAAAAAGTGGGTTCTAGTTTGAAAATTATATCTTCAAAAGATTGAAAAAAACTGAACAATGGTGGAAAGAGCCTGGAGTTCACATACTCTTCTGGTGGAAGTTATTGCCACCAAAAAGATGGTTTTCAAAGATATTTTTCTGACCTCTGAGATAGACTGTTGTCAGGGATAAAAGATTCTTCTCTGCCCACTGAAAGATCTTGTCTGTTAGTTTTCAAATGGGTCTTGAATATTATCTTTTCCGAGGCTCTCTTTGCTTCCCAGACTGCACTCAATTCTCAAATAAGTAAAGGTGAATGTCGCACTAGATAGAATGAGTGCCTTTGGAGGTGCTCCTATCCACAGTTTCACCCACCTGTGAAAAGTGCTTGTATAAATAAATAATTAAATAATAGGGCACTCTCCCCAACACATGTAAATCACAAGAGACACTTTATTAATATATATACTAAAATCAATCCTAAATGCATTAGAATCACTCATAAAACCATCAGCTACCGCAACTATACACAAATATATGCTAGTGTGCAATTAAGTAGATGAGATACTGTAGCTAACTGTAACGGTCCGCATTGATTTTAGTATTGATTTTAGTATATATATATTAATAAAGTGTCTCTTGTGATTTACATGTGTTGGGGACGCAGTAGCGTAGCTAACAGCTCATGGGCCCTGGTGCAAGAGTTCAGCTTGGGGCCCCTTCCCTCAGTGCTTTGTGTGTCTTCTTATATGGCACAAGGGTCTTTGGGCCCCCTCAGGCTCCTGGGCCCGGTAGCGACAGCTACCTCTGCACCCCCTATAGCTACGCCCATGTTGGGGAGAGTGCACTCAATTCTCGTTGGTTTGAGGATGCTTTCTTTATTGAGTCATTCCAAATTCCTTGAAAGGATACATGGTCTACATAAGCACCACAAGCTTTGTTGCTTGCATCTGTTGTCATTAGATAAGAGGGTTCTACTGCTAAACGAGATAGACGAGGTGGCAAATCATAATGAAGTAGTGTAGTTATTATGGGGGACTTCAACTACCCAGATATACTGTAGACTGGGAAACTGAAAGCTGTACATCCCATAAAGGAAACAGGTTCTTGGCAATAGCCAAAGACAATTACCTTTCCCAACTGGTTCAGGACCCCACTAGAGGGACGGCCATACTGGATTTAGTATTAACCAAAAGACCTGATAGAACAACAGATGTGTAGGCTGGGGGACACCTAGGAAATAGTGACCATAAAGTAATAACCTTCCAATTATCCTTCAAACGAGAGTTTCTAAAGGGAGGAACAAAAATACCAAACTTCAAAAATGCACAATTTAGCCAACTAAGCAAGGCCATAGGCCTAACTAACTGGGACAAAGTCCTCAAAAATAAAAATACAACCACAAAATGGGAGATTTTTAAAAGCATTGTAACATCTAATTGTACATACTTTATAGAAATAAAAGGCTAAGAAACAATAAGAAACCAATGTGGATAAATAGAACCGTAAAGATAGCAATAAATGACAAAAAGAAAGCATATAAATCACTAAAACAGGAGGAGAGCCAGGAAGCACTGATACACTATAAGGAAAAAAATAGAATATGTAAAAAACTAATAAAATTTGCCAAACTAGAGACCGAGAGATTAATTGCCAAAGAGAGTAAAACTAACCCTAAAATGTTCTTCAATTATATAAATAGTAAAAAATATTAATCTGAAGGAGTCGGCCCTCTGCATAGCAATGAGGGGGGTGTTGCAGAGAGTGACGAGGATAAAGCAAAACTATTAAATATTTTTTTCTCCACTATATTCACTGAGGAAAATAAACTGTCAGATGAAATGCAGAATATAAAAGTTAATTCCCCATTAAAAGTGCCCTGTCTGACCCAGGAAGAAGTACAACAGCGACTTAAAAAGATTAAAATAGACAAGTCGCCAGGACCGGATGGCATACACCCCCGTATCCTAAGGGAATTAAGTGATGTCATAGCCAGACCTTTATTTCTGATATTTACAGACTCTATACTGACAGGGAATGTTCCACAGGATTGGCGCATAGCAAATTTGGTGCCAATATTTAAAAAGGGTCCAAAAACAGAGCCTGGAAATTATAGGCCGGTAAGTTTAATATCTATTGTTGGTAAACTGTTTGAAGGGTTTCTAAGAGATGCTATTTTGGAGTATCTCAATGAAAATAAGCAAATAACGCCATATCAGCATGGCTTCATGAGGGATCGGTCATGCCAAACGAGCTTCTATGAGGAGGTAAGTTCTAGACTTGACAGCGGCGAATCAATGGATGTCGTATATCTGGACTTCTCCAAAGCATTTGACACTGTACCTCATAAAAGGTTGGTATATAAAATGAGGATGCTCGGATTGGGAGAAAATGTCTGTATGTGGGTAAGTTACTGGCTGAGTGACAGAAAACAGAGGGTGATTATTAATGGTACACACTCAGATTGTATCACTTTCACTAGTGGGGTACCTCAGGGGTCAGAATTGGGCACTATTCTCTTTAATATATTTATTAATGATCTTGTAGAAGGCTTGCACAGTAAAATATCTATTTTTGCAGATGACACTAAACTGTGTAAAGTAATTAACACTGAAGAGGACAGTTTTCTTCTACAGAGGGATCTGGATAGATTGGAGGCTTGGGCAGAGAAATGGCAGATGAGGTTTAACACTGACAAATGTAAAGTTATGCACATGAGAAGGAAAAATGCAAGTCACCCATACACACTACATGTAAAACACTCGGTAACACTGACATGGAAAAGGATCTAGGAATTTTAATAAACAGCAAACTAAGCTGTAAAAAACAGTGTCAGGCAGCTACTGCCAAGGCCAATAAGATGGGTTGCATAAAAAGGGGCATAGATGCCCGTGATGAGAACATAGTCCTACCACTTTACAAATCTCTAGTCAGACCACAGATGCAGTACTGTGTACAGTTCTGGGCTCCTGTGAACAAGGCAGACATAGCAGAGCTGGAGAGGGTTCAGAGGAGGGCAACTAAAGTAATAACTGGAATGGAGCAACTACAGTACCCTGAAAGGTTATCAAAATTAGGGTTATTCACCTTAGAAAAAAGACGACTGAGGGGAGATCTAATATCTATGTATAAATATATCAGGGGTCAGTACAAAGATCTCTCCCATCAGTTATTTATCCCCAGGACTGTGACGAGGGGACATCCTCTGCGTCTGGAGGAAAGAAGGTTTGTACACAAAAATAGAAAAGGATTCTTTACGGTAAGAGCAGTGAGACTATGGAACTCTCTGCCTGAGGAGGTGGTGATGGTGAGTACAATAAATATTAAGTTTTCCTGAGAGAGAAGAGGTGTTTGGGTTTTTTCTTTTCCTCTTTCCTTTTCTTGTCTCTGTTTTGGGTGTCTGTATCGCTCTTTGAACGATAAGAATGATTTCAGTTAACGTACGAGGGTTAAGAGAAAGGTTAAAAAGGATTGCTATTTTTGACTGGATGGGGAGGTACTTGCCAGACGTCATTAGCCTACAGGAAACACATCTGGATAAGATACTCTTGAATTGTGTAGATAAAAGATGGATAGGAGCACGATATTGCTCGGTATACACTTCATACTCAAGAGGGGTATCTATTTTAGTGCACAATAAAGTTGACTATGAGTATGTTGCAGTTAAGGCTGATGAGTGTGGCAGGTATCTCTTCCTTCAGTGTAAAATTAATGATATACTGATGGCAATTGCAAACATATACATTCCACCTCCGTACAAACCCAATGTACTATATGAGTTACAGAAACATATGATTGAGAGACAAGAATGTATATTTATCGCAGTTGGGGATTATAATGCAGTAGAGATAAATCATCTAAGATTCTGAAATGTAATACTAATCTGGCTAGATTGATATCAGAATTTGATGGGTTGATGTTTGGCGACTATATAGGGGGGGTGGTTGCGGGCGGCGGACGGTACGGCAGGCGGGATCTCAATTGCGATTCCCCGCCCGCCTCCTCTGTATTCTTCCCTGGTGTCTAGTGGTTTTAGCAAAGTGTCAGCACATTGCTGACACTTTGCTAAAAAAAACTGCTGACATTTGTGCGGCAGATGTCAGCAGTTTTAACTCCTTCCATGCCGCGGTCCGTACGGACCGCTATATGAAAGGGGTTAACAGGGAGGGAGCTCCCTTCCTCTCCCATCGGGGGCTGCTGTGCCTTTGCAGCCCCCCAACAGGATGGGATCGCAGAGGGAGGGAGCCCCCTCCGTTCCTATCACCCGCTGCTGACAGCAGCGGGTGATGGTTACCATGGCAGCAGGACGCTTTCAGAGGCGTTCTGCTTGCCATGGTACTGCAAGTTTAATCAGACTTGTGCTAAAGGCACAAGTCTGCTTAGACTATGTAAAGTAAAAAAAAATACAGCACAGTACACTGTATAGTGTACTGTACTGTATTAGATAGACACCAGATTCACTGGATCTACAAGAACCAAGTAGGTCTGGGTCAAAAAAAAATGTAAAAAAGTGAAAAAAAAAGTAAAAAAAAAAAAAAACATAACTGAATAGAAATGACCCATGAATATATATTTCTTGTTGGATGGAAAAAAAGGCCACTATATGCTTACTATATTTCTTTTTTGAATGAAATACACCCCTATACACTTTCAACAGAAATCACTGCAACACTGCAGTGCGTATATATATATATTTTTTTTTTACTGTAATAGGACCCTATACCCTTTCACCAGAAATAACTGCACAAGTGACCAGAGAATATATATTTCTTGTTGGATGGAAAAAGGCCACTATACGCTTTAACCAGAAAACAATTAAAGAGTGAAGTGCGTATATATTTTTCTTGTAGTACTGAAATACGACCCTATACGCTTTCACCAGAAATGACTGCAAACGTGCAGTGCATTTATATTTTTTGTGTTTTACTGAAATACCGCCCTATTCTCTGTAACCAGAAATGATTTCAAATGATTTTAGCGTAAATAACAACAAAAGTGACCTGCGTATATATTTACTGTATCTTTTTCCACAGATAAAAGCCACTAAAGGCTTTTCAACATAGCACTTGCACCCCAATAACTAATTGCTGGAATGACAGAGCTGTATTATGAGACTATCTGGATCCCCGAGTAATGTTTCCCTGCACTTGTAAATCGCTTTTTATCACAATGAGGATTTTCCTATGACTCTCCCTAGCATCTGCGCACGTCTCTCCCTGCCTGTAAAATGATTCCTCTCACTATCCTTTCACTGCACTAGTAAATCGATTCTCTTTTTTTTTTTTTTACAATTAGTTTTTCTTTCACTCTCCCTAGCGTCTGCATACACATCTGTCCCTAAACAAAGTACGATTGTGAATGGCAGAATCTAAGATGGCCACTGTATTTATAGGGCTGTGACATCACCGGGCTGGCTGGCTGCTGATTGGCTGCATGCATGGCATTATGGGTCATCCCGCCTTCCCAGAGTTCCTTGCCCCATGTCCTCACACGTTTAGCCGCCATTATATACGCCATATTAGGAAAAATTATGATTCGTTACCACAAAGCATGAGGAAATTCACTTTCGTTGCGAATCAAATTTTTCCTGAAATTCTGAACGAATTCCACTTTGTCAGATTTGATTCGCTCATCTCTAATTACCACATAAAGTGACGTCAGATTTGCAAAAAATCACCTGAGCAGGAGGACGAAAACTGGCCCGAGGTAGAAGGGGTTAATGGTACGGGAGTTTTCAGTCGCGGTGATACCCATGTTTATATTTTTAGTTTTGTATTTATTTTTTTATTCTACAGAACCCCTTTCTGTAGAATAAAAAAATGATTCCTGATGGTGATTTAAACTTTTATATTTTTAAACAGGCTTTTTTTAAAAAAACTTTATGATTTTGAATCTCGTATTTGATCCTACAAAATCCTTTTTTTTTTTTTTTTATTCTTAACAATCATGGATTTTTTAGATCCATTAATTCTTCAGAATTGCTAATTTCTTATGTTGGCCTGCCACCTGCTGTCCAAAATAAGAATTGCAGCTTAAATGGCCTGGGTCTATTCAGTAAGACCCAGCTAAAGGCATTATTGCCGATCGTAGTCATTAGCCGCGGGTCTCTTCTGTTTGAATGCCACGACACCCACTGCACTCGCGAGCGGGCTCAATGTTTGTACTTCGCTAGTAGAAAAGGGGTTCAATAAGTCAAGTTCAAAATCAGTTGAGCACAGATGCACAGAGCAGAAATACAATAAAATTTTCCATTATCCTACAATTACAAAAGACACATTGTAAAAATAGCATGCGCCTTCTGTTATATCTTCTAGAGCAAAATACGCCATTATTGATAAATGTCCCCCAGTCTTTTTTCTTTTTTTTTTTTAGGATACAGCAGTGTGCACTGCTGCAGCCCTACCAATGTCGATAGTTTCACTCTCGCTGTAATTGTGTCCCTACAGTGTGTGTCTGCTAAAAATATTCAGGCTCTATTCAATCCCCGCGCTGACATGTTTCGCCAGTAAACCTGGCATCTTCACAGGTTTAGCACATTTAGCCTAATGTCATCTGTTGTTTTGCTATAAGAAAAACTGTGCACAGGCACTGATCAGAGCTTGGCCGTCACAGGTCACCCACAGAAAACTTTGGACAGGGCTGAAAAAAAATAATTAACAAATAAGCAGTCACAGATTGGCGGCTGCCAAAAATCGGACAAGAGGGGGGGGGGGGGAATAAGGAAAGGGACTTAGGGAGTATGAATCAGAGATCTGGAACTGCTGGAGATAAACAAAGTGATCACTGCAGCAGTTCCAGAATTATTATTCACAGGAACACTGGAAAACACAGTGGAGCAGATGTAAAACAATTGCTAGCCAGCCAACAGACCACAAAGGGGCATAAAGAACTTCTCTGCATGCAGTCACCTACTAAAGTGGTTGTGTGCAGAAGGATTCTTCCTGTTCCCTCTGCCTCTCTGTAGCACTGCCATTGGCTGGCACAACATACTAGCCAATTACAGTGCTGACAGAGGACTCCAAACACTTCTGTCCAACTTTGTAGGTGATTGGTGCTGTCTATTTCACCCCAGCAATTTTGTCACTGGTTTTTCCAGTGCAGGAGCTGCAATTGGCTGGTCTAAAGCAACCACAGTGATCGGGGCTGCTGAGAAGAGGTAATAATTCCCTGGGCCATTAATTAGATGACTGCCTGTCTGCCAGAATAGCCATCTTAGCCCAGTCTCCATGCGATTAAATAACTTCCAGCTGTGCTGTACATGTAGGCTCTGGTCAGTAAGTTTGTCCCACATTTAAAGGGAACAAGTCACCTCAAACAGCGGTCCTAAACCACTGGCAGGACCTTTAAGACTACAGCAGTCGGATTCTGATCAAGTATATCTTACTAAATTCTGCTGCAGCAGTAGTAAGAAAATCTATGTTTAATCCACGGCTGGCACGATTCTCTGCCCAGGCTTGAAGTCAATGGTGCAGCGGCCTCCTTGCGTCAAGTCGCGGTGACCACACCCCCTTCCTGGCCCCTTCGCTTTGATTGACAGCGCTTATGCCCGACAGCCGGTTTTCTTACTACTGCCGCATTGGAATTTAGTAAAATATACTTGATCAGAATCCGACTGCTGTAGTCTTGAAGGTCCTGCCGGCGGTTTAGGACCGCTGTTTGAGCTGACAGGTTCCCTTTAACATTCACACATTAAATGGATGCCTCTGAAGGATGCCATACACGAAAGGGTGTGATCGTTGGGGATCTAACCACTAGACCACTGCCAATATTGAGTACAGGGAACTGGTGTTCCCAGTCTGAACAGAGTGGCAGTTACACATGTGGGCTACCGCTCCATTAAACTGTATGGGACTGCCAGATATGGCTGAGTACTTTTAGAGTACCACCTTAAGTGTTTTGCAGTCCGCAAATTGCAGATCCACAAAACATGGATACTGGCCGCGTGTGTTCCGCATTTTGTGGACCACACATGGCCACCTCTATGATAGAAATTTATATACTCGTGCGCGATTGCGGACAAGAATAGGGCATGCTCTATTTTTTTTGCAGGGCCACGGAATGGAACCATTAATGCGGACAGTGCTTTCCACATGTTTTGCGGTGCCACTGAAATGAATGACCCATTCATATGTTTGTGTGAATGAGCCCTAATTCTATTATCTCTGGCAGTTCTATAGAGTGGTATGCAGTGGTAGTGCCTATGCATGACCGCCACTTAAAGGGAAATACCCCTTTAAGTACTACAGTAAAAGGGCATAGCTGAATCTATGATTATGTAAGGCTTAGTGCACATCACATTTTTGTCCCTCATTTAAAATTGGAAAAAAAAAAGAATGCTAAATTGTACTATACAATGCATTTCCATCCTTCACAGTCAACCAAAAAAATAAATAAAAATTTGACAGGATTATATATATTTTTTTTATATAAAGGAACTCTATGGTGATGGATACATCATGTGTATATGTTAAAAGTCGTACAAAAAACCTGATGTTAAGAGCCATAATTTGATTTGTTTTGCTCTATTGCATCCTTTTTCAGGAAAAGCTGGTTTATCACCTCTGACAAGAAGAAAACATTGGACCCTTTAACACACTAACTCTCATGAATTGAGAAATTGTTTTCTTGCATTGTCACCTGTCTGTGTTTATGCAGTGGATATTGAGTCATCTAATTGATTTGCTTCCTCCTAGATGTGACCATATATAATATGCTTTAACTTTAATGAAAACGTTTTTTTTTTTTAAACAGCAATGAAAGGGACTGCAAGCAGAGATCACAGTTATGTAGAATTGATACTGAAAGTATACTGGAAAATGGTTTACCTTTTTATTATACATGTGCATCTCAAATTATATTATCAAAAAGTTAATTTCAGTAATTCAAAAAGTTTCTCATTCTACACATTCATTACACATAGAGTGATCTATTTCAAGAGTTTATTTCTTTGAATCTTGATTATAAATTACAGCTACTGAAAACCCAAAAGGTCAGTGTCTGAGAAAATAAGAATATTGTGAAAAAGTTCAATAACGTAGACTCATTTGGGGTTATTTATGGAACTGGTGTAAAGTAGAACTGGCTACTCAGATTCCACGTTTCATTTTTCACAGCTCCTTTAGAAAATGAAAGGTGGAATCTCATTGGTTGCTATGGGCAACTAACCCAGTTCTACTTTACACCAGTTTGATAAATGACCCCAATCGTGTCCCATTCTAATCAAAACATTCAAAACAAACCCTATTTGGCTACAATCTGGCCTCCGACTCAACCACTAAAACAGCCCTTACCAAAGTCACCAACGACCTGCTCACTGCCAAAATCAAACAACATTACTCTGTCCTCCTCCTCCTTGACCTGTCCTCTGCCTTTGACACAATTGACCACTCCCTTGGCACTCTATACTTCACAGACCGGACATTTAGTGCCTCCAATTCACACATCTCCTCATCTTGTCCCCTCTGTTGGTGTCCCTCTGCTCTTCTCAATCTACACATTTGGCCTGGGATAGCTCGAAGTCCAATGGCTTTCAATATCACTTCTATGTTGACAACACGCAAATTTATCTCTCTGGTCCAGATATCACCTTGCTACTATCCAGAATCCCACAATGCCTATCTTATATATCCTCTTCCTTCTACTCTCCCTTACTAAAACACTATTGCTTGTAAAACTTTCCGTCCAAATGACAGGTCTGACAGAGGATAAATCAATTCTATAATGGTTTACAAAAGTATGCATGTTGGACAAGGTTGCAGCTTTGCATATCTGTTCCAATGATGCACCTGCTTTTTCAGCATAAGAAGAGGACACTGCTCTAATGGAATGGGCTTTTACGTTTACTGGACAGGCTAGATTTTGGGTAACGTAACAGTTACAGATCGTCTGTCTAATCCATCTAGCAATGGATGCTTTAGATACCATCTTGCCTTTGGTTTTTCCTACAAACTGAACTAGGAGGTTGTTTACCTGCCTAAATTCTTTGGTAACTTCCAGGTAACAAAGAAGGACCCTTCTTGCATCTAAAGAATAAAATTCCTTCTCTTTTTCGTTTTTGGGGTTATTGCAGAAGGAGGGTAAAATTATTTCTTAATTGCTATGGAAATCTGAGACTACCTTGGGTAGAAATGCAGAATCTAATCAGTAAGTTTGCCCCACATTTAAAAGGAACTTGTCACCTCAAACAGCGGTCCTAAACCACCGGCAGGACCTTCAAGACTACAGCCGTCTCAACAGAGAACCAGCAGTCGTCTCAACAGAGAACCAGCTTCTTTTTGGCCAAGATGGAGTTATCAATATGAGGTTTGATTTTTCTTGAAGCGCTTTTTGGATCACCATCGGGATTAACTTAAATGGCGGGAAATCATACATCAGATCCCAGTCCCACGTTTGCGAAAAAGCATCTACAGCCCATAGTCTGTCTCTGGGGTTTAGTGAACAAAAGTTTGGGATTTTTGTGTTTTGTCTTAAAGCAAAAAGATCTATCGACGGAGACCCCCATCTGTTCTTTATCATTTTGAATACTTCTGTATTTAATGCCCATTCTCCTTAATCTATTTTGTTCCTGCTGAAAAAATCTGCCACAAAATGGCAGAATGTCCTTTTAAATGGACCGCTGTAATGGAGTTTACTGTATTCTCTGCCCAGGAGAAAATTCTCTCTGAAAGGTCTATCAGTTTTTTGGACTTTGTTCCCCCTTGATGTTGAGATATGATAGAATTTTTATATGATGTCCCTCTAATTAATCAATGTCGATCTTATGGTTTCCCATACTGCCCGAAGATTGCGGTAATTTGACGATTAGTTGGATAAGCTTGCTGTCCAAGTACCTTCATAGAACTTTTCTTCTTTTGCACCCCAGCTTGGTTTGATTGCAGCCATTTCAATCTGTATAGCTGGTGTTTTCGGCCATACCACTCCCTTCTTTAGGTTTGAAGGTTTTGTCCACCAAAGTAGTGATATTTTCACATGATCTGGAATATAATTTTTTTTTGTCCAAACACATCTGACGTCTGTCCCATACTGTCAATTGCCAAGCCTGAAAGGTTTGAAAGTGGATCTGGCACCATGTTACAGACATTATGCAAGACATTAGTAATCTCATAGAAGACTCATAGCTTCCCTTATATAGCAGTTTCTTTTCTTTTGGAAAGCATATACCTTTTGTTGTAAGCAAACTATATTTTCGTCTGGAAGAAAATAGGTTTGTTCCCCCGAGTCTAGAAGGATACCTAGAAATTTAACTTTTGACTTGGGAAGTAGACATTACTTTTTTAGGTTTACTACCCAACCAAGATGCTCCAACGTCCAGGAATCTGTCTGGGTCGTAATTTACCGTATCCAATGTGTCAGCAATAATTAAAAAATTGTCCAAGTAGGGGATTATAGTTAAAGAGGACCTTTCATCGGTCCACTCTGATTGGATCGCGATCATGGCCAGGGAAAAGGAGACGCCCACATCAGAAGATGGCATCTCCGCCCCGTTGCGAGTTTACAGCTCACTCGCCAAAACAACGGCTTAAATCGACCGAACGGGGGGAAGGTATGAGAAAAAAAATACATCCCGGGCATCAGTGGTTTTGACATAGTTAGCCTACGTCAAAACCGATGAAAGGTCCTCTTTAATGGCTCTTTCCTTAGATGCGCTACCATCTCCACCACAAGTTTGGTAAACACCCTTGGCGCTGCTGATATGCCGAACGGTAAAGCAGTGAACTGAATATGAGTAATTCTTACTGTGGGACTTTCCAGAGCGATTCTTTTGTCACTGTTCTTGGATTGGTATGTGGTAGTATGCATTTTTTAGGTTGATATTACACATTAGCGCATCTCTGTTTATTAACGGAACTGTGGAGTTTATTTCTTCCATTATGAATTATCTGTATTTTATATACCCGTTTACATTTTTTAAATTTATTTATAGTAGGAACCATTTGGTTTTGTTACAAGAAAAAGATTTGAGTAATAACCCATTTTCTGCTGACCTATTGGGACCTGAATCACTACTCCTAACTTTAGGAGATCCTGGACTCCTGACCATATTGTCCTCATAGCCGGTTTTGATCTTAGGGACCTGGTCATAAATCTGTTTGGCAGGGAAGAAGAGAACTCCTGTACCCTCTTTCTATGATGCTTAGGGCCCAGGGACTTGATGTTACTGTTTCCCACTATGGCAAAAAAATTCTCAATCTTCCTCCGATCCTGGCGGCATTGTTTTTCGCCTGATCTATTTTGGGGATTAAGGAGAAACCCTTTTCCCCATCCGCCCTTAGGGTAGCTCCATCGCCCTGCCTTCCCTTTCCCCCTGTAGGACCTTTCTTGATTTCCAGAGACAAAATGACTGCTTCTTTCTGAAAAGTTTCTCTTCAGGAAACCCCTTTTTCTTATCTGTTGCTTTTTCAAGAATTTTGTCCAGAATTGGACTAAAAACATATTCCCCTGAAAAAGCTATGGAGCAAAGTTTCATTTTGGATGCTTTATCACCTGTCCAGGATTTCATCCACAGTGCTCTTTTGGCTGCATTAGATAGAGCTGCATCTTTTGCTGAAACAGATTTAGCTGAGGAGTCTGCAAGAAAAGCTGTCGCCGACTTTAGAAGGGGTATGGAATCTATTATTTCTTCCCTAGATGTCTTAAGTTCTATATGATCCTCTAGTTCGTTTAGCCAAAGATACATAGATCTTGCTACAGATGTTGCTGCAATGTTAGTCTTTAGACCGAACATTGCTGCTTCCCAAGATTTATGTAAAAGGCTATCCGCCTTCCTTTCTATGGAACCTTTTAGCGGTGTTGAATCTTCAAACGGCAGTGACCTTTGTTATTTACTTTCGCAACCTGGATGTAGATGATTGGCATTTCATCAATTATTTTCACTTTATTTGGATCAAATAATAAACGATTTTTAAATTCTCTGGACATACCCAGCCTTTTCTCTGGATCTAGCCACTCAACAATTACCATATCCTTTATTTTTTCGTTAATTGGAAAAACTCTAGTATGTTTGGCTCTCAGTCCACCAAACATTTCTTCCTGAATAGAGTCGGGTTTTTGCACTTCCTCAATACCCATTGTTGCCGTAAGGCTCTTATTAGGTCATTTTTCTGTAGAAAAATAAAACTTTTTAGATTCTTCTACAATTTCTCTTTCTAATAAAGGATCTTCATCTTCCCATGGTTTGGATGAAGATGCCTCATCCTCTAGCCCAGGAATGCTCAACCTGCGGCCCTCCAGCTGTTAAACTGCAACTCCCACCATGCCCTGCTGTAGGTTGATAGCTGCACGCTGTCCAAGCATGCTGGGAGTTGTTGTTTTGCAACAGCTGGAGGGCCGCAGGTTGGACATTCCTGCTCTAGCCCATCGGCTTCCGAGGAGGAGACAATTGCCCTTCTTTGGCATTTAGGAGGTAAAGGACCAGTATTTATATATCTCGTAGACGCCAATGAAGATTTTACTTCTTCATGAACTATTGATTCGCATTCTTGAATGATTGATGGTTGTTCTCTTACAGAGTTTTTTTTGTAAATTGATCCGCAGTTTCTTATAGCAGGATATACATTTGGTACTCTTCTTAGGTCTCTTATGAGCCTCTTTAGAGACCTATCAGTAAGAGATTTAAACCCATCAATCTTTAGGAACATATTTAAAAAAGGATTGTTTCCTATATGAGTGTTAGCACATTGGGCGCATACACCATTACTATCCAGATACTGATGGGGGGGATGTGTGGATGACACTGATGGGGGGGATGTGTGGATGACACTTAGGGGGGGGGATCTAGGGAGGGGTGTGGGGATGTTGGGGTGGGAGGTCCTGGAGAGGTGTTTGGGTGAAAGCTCTGGAAGGGGCGGGTGGTCCGATAGGTATGTGGGGGTATTGCCCCTCATCAGTGCATATTCCTGTTTCCCAGGGAACTTTGCACTTCGGATTGCTGTGTTGAGACTCTTAAGTGAGGCTCCGCTGTGTTTTTTGTAGATGGTCTCCCTGAGATCAGCTATTGTTGTGTTTTAGGTATGTGGGGGTGGGAGGGCATAAAAAATTTAGCTATGGGGCATAAAAAAATTTGCTATGGGGCCCAGTCATTTCTAGCTACGCCCCTGGGTGACACCACCAGGAGATAAGCGCTTGCATTATGGAAGTACTCATCTCCCTACATTCATCTGTATCACCGTACTCAGGACGGCGATACAGATGAACACTGCAGTAGGGCAAGGGAAAGGCGTTCTACCGCACTTGGTGACACCAGCTTTAGTAATGCCACTGTCCGGATGCGATCTTCCCGACCCGGAAGTGACGTCAGACGCCCGTACTCCATACGGTTTCTGCTTCTTTACACCAGCTTGTCCCCCTAGGGGAATGGAGGCTATGGCAGCATGCGGAGAGGCACCCAATCAATGGGATACGAGTCCGCCAGGCACCAGGTGCAGTATATATATATATGTATATGGGAAACTATTACTGATGTTTTTAGCCATAATATTAGTACAGCAGGTTAATATGAAGCTCTGATGGGGGGGTGGAGGACACTGATGGGGGGGATGTGTGCAGGACACTGATGGGGGGATGTGTGGAGGACACTGATGTGGGGATGTGTACAGGACACTGATGTGTGCAGGACACTGATGGGGGATGTGTGCAGGACACTGATGGGGGATGTGTGCACGACACTGATGGGGGATGTGTGCACGACACTGATGGGGGATGTGTGGAGGACACTGATGGAGGGGATGTGTGGAGGAAACTGATGGGGGATGTGTGGAGGACACTGATGGGGGATGTGTGGAAGACACTGATGGGGGATGTGTGGAGGACACTGATGGGGGATGTGTGGTGGACACTGATGGAGGGGATGTGTGGAGGACACTGATGGGGGGATGTGTGGAGGACACTGATAGGGGGATGTGTGGAGGACACTGATGGGGGATGTGTGGAGGACACTGATAGAGGGATGTGGAGGACACTGATGAGGGATGTGGATGACACTGATGAGGGGATGTGTGGATGACACTGATGGGGAGATGTGTGGATGACACTGATGGGGGATGTGTGGATGACACTTAGAGGGATGTGTGGATGACACTGATGGGGGGGATGTGTGGATGACACTGATGGGGGGGATGTGTGGATGACACTTAGGGGGGGATGTGTGGATGACACTTAGGGGGGGATGTGTGGATGACACTTAGGGGGGGATGTGTGGATGACACTTAGGGGGGGATCTAGGGAGGGGTGTGGGGATGTTGGGGTGGGAGGTCCTGGAGAGGTGTTTGGGTGAAAGCTCTGGAAGGGGCGGGAGGTCCGATAGGTATGTGGGGGTGGGAGATCTGGGAGGGTGGGGGGGCATAAAAAATTTAGCTATGGGGCATAAAAAAATTTGCTATGGGGCCCAGTCATTTCTAGCTACGCCCCTGGGTGACACCACCAGGAGATGAGCGCTTGCATTATGGAAGCACTCATCTCCCTACATTCATCTGTATCACCGTACTCAGGACGGCGATACAGATGAACACTGCAGTAGGGCAAGGGAAAGGCGTTCTACCGCACTTGGTGACACCAGCTCTAGCAATGCCACTGTCCGGATGCGATCTTCCCGACCCGGAAGTGACGTCAGACGCCCGCACTCCATACGGTTTCTGCTTCTTTACACCAGCTTGTCCCCCTAGGGGAATGGAGGCTATGGCAGCATGCGGAGAGGCACCCAATCAATGGGATACGAGTCCGCCAGGCACCATGTGCAGTACTGGTAAGATTTACCGCCGGCGAACAGGGGACCACCAGAGGAAGTTTTAATAGCCGTACAAGGAAGGTCCTGGACCCCCGATACGGCACCATGGAATTTTAAATAAAAGTAACAAGGCTTTTCTTCACTTCCCTGACCGACAGAGGGGCCTTTCTTGTCCTGGCCACAGTAGGGGCAGGAAAACACTGGGGAATGGTGGAGGGAGAGGGAAATTTAACCTGTTTCCTGCCCCTACAGAGGTCAGGGGTCAATCTCCTATTATAACGCCATCATGGTGGTGAAATGGGAAAAATTAATATATCATCTTTTCCCCACCAGACCTATCAGTGCAACCGCACACTATACCCGGTCAACCAAGTTCACTACCTTCGATTCTGCTATGTCCTACAAATCACTCATCTAAACCCTTTCAACCACCTCCCGAATCCACCTAAAAATGATCTCTCAGAGCCACACATTTCTCAACCCAGAGTCTGCAAAAATACTTGTACATGCCCTTATCTCCCGCCTAGACTTCCTCCAACATCCTCCTCTGTGGCCTCCCATTTAGCACTCTTACATGTCCATGACCAGCTTCTACCATATCCTTCCCTCATCCCCTGTAGATGGTAATCCCTCCTCTCCTCCTTTACCAGTTTGTAAATGTCTTACTCATGCTTATTGTACTTGCTTTATATTATGTATGTGCACCCCTTTTAAAAAGTACATCTAATGCTGGAATACTCTTTTTTTTTTTAACAATTGTCTTATTGAAATAGTTTAAAGATACAATAAGCAAACATTTCGCATCATCCTCACAGTTTGCCAAGCTCATTAACAATAAAGCAATTAAGGTACATAGGAGTTTAGACATGACAGATGAATGAACAGCGATCCATTGGGTAATAAAACATTCTAACACTGTCAACCCAGGACAGCACAAACCGCCGTCACTATAGATATGAAATAGAGCTGAAGTCTATAACTATAACCGTGTGGGTACGCACCCACATTAAGACAACGGGGCGAAGATGATCTTATAAGAGTAAGTAGTGTTCAAAACTGAAATTACGACAGACAGAAGACACAACACGAAACAAAAGGGAGTGGAGGGGAAGGGAAGGAAGCATTACATGGTAGCCTCTATATATGTATCCCAGGGCTGCCAAACTATAATGAACCCGTCTATTGTATGATTGATCAGTGCAGTAAGATGTTCCATTCTCCTGATGTCCATGACACTAGATATCAGGTCGGATCGAGTTGGTATCTCCTGTCTCTTCCAGTACTGTGCTATGAGTCTTCTCGTGGCTGATAAGATATGAAGCACTAAACGAAGTACATGTTTCCTCAGAGGTGTTGGAGGCATGTTCAATAGAAACAAATACGGGTCCAAGGAAAAGTTTACATTGGTGACTTGCAGAATAAGATGTCGAGCCACTCTCCATAAAGGAAATATAGCGTGACAATCCCAAAAAATATGGAAAAGAGACCCCGTACCCGAGCCACACCTCCAACAGGCATCAGAAACCGAAGGGTTCAAATGTTTAAGCATTTGTGGTGTATGGTACCAAAACGCTGGAATACTCTTTTAATAAATAAACACATTGAAATCTTTTTGCAGTTGCAAAATTACATGTGACATTTTACCTTAATGGAGTTATCCCGCAGTCCACTAATTATCTTCTCATCATCATACTGAAGACAGTAAACTCCTTTACTGTTTTCAGAACGGCACTGAATTCTCTGCAGATTATGCCTTCCACATCTCCAGTTGGCTTCTATTGTCTAATGAAAGAAAGAAAATGATTCAGTGGTTAGTGCCTTACGACCGAGGACAACATCTGCAAGGAATTTTTATGTATTCAACGTGTTTACATGGGTTTCCTCAGGGTACTCCCTTTTCCACTCACACGCCAAAAACATACTGTCAGAGTGATGCTAATATCTGAAATAACTTGCTGCATTGTATACAGGCAGCATAAACAATTCCACAGACCTGAAATAGGAAATAAATGTCTGAAGTGGAGTTGTATAATTTCCCAGCCTGGTAAGACAGCTACCACATTTATCAAGCATTTGCGGCATATCCTGTGAATATGCAAACAATGTAAAAGGTAGGGATACCCCTTAAGGCTACCATACAGATTTAACATCTTTATCTTTAGTAATTCTGTAGACTTCCCTACACACATACACATTCAGTTCGACTGAACACAAACTGTATGTCTATTCAATGTTGAAAGAGGAGAAAGGAGTTGCCAGACACCTTTGGTGGCAGCTTATCTCAAGAGAACAAAAAAATTGGGCGACAGAATAGGTCATCAAGATCAGATTGGCAGGGATATGACTCCTGGCAACCCAGCTGCTCTGCTGTTTGAAGAGAATGCAATGATAGGTCATCAATATCAGAACTACAAAGCCTTTAAAAGAGAATCTGTCATCAGCAACCTCCCTATCAAACAGTTTGCATAGACACACAGATGTGGTAGAACTGATTAAAATGCTGATTTTCTTTTGTTGATTCAAGACTCCATTTCGAAGTTATGATACTTTTTATTAATAATGTTACCATTCATCTTATTGCACACAAGCTCCACTCATTTCTATGGCCTGACTCCTCTATGTCCGCTTTGTCACTGCTTGACCCTGGCAACAAATGAAACAGTTGAGGATATTCGAATCCAGGAATGGATGAACTGTGGCTTCTTTCTTGGGAACCACAAAAAGTGTAATAGAAACTGTGAAATCAGTCCTGTGAGGGCAGTTGAACTATCACCCCCTGAGAGAGAAGTAAGCGGATGTCTGGGAAAGAAGCAGGAAGCAGAGGGGACAACTGGGAAAAAAAAGTCAGAGCCATTTAAACAAACTATTTTGTACCTGAGATTACCTCTTATACCGAAAAAGTCAGAAACATGAGAAAACCAAATTATTAAGGAAATTTCCGTGAAGAAAAATGTTTCCTTTTAATCCTCCACAACGATGTTACTATTAGATATTTGCTTCTCAGATTTCCAGTTCTCACAGAACGAGGGAAGGATAATCTTTTCCTGTTTGTGAAATTCCGAATCAACTTTAGGCAAAACGGAAGAATCAGTTTTCAAAATAATCTTATTATCTAATATTTTTAGAAAGGGAAGGTTAAACTTTAAAGATTGAATCTCCCCTATTCTGCGGGCTGAAACAATAGTGACTAAGAACATGGATTTTTTTTTTGTCAAATCTATTTTTATTGAAAGGAATAGCATCATACAAAGCATGACAAAACAATAGCAGACCGGTATAAAGAGTCGTTCAGTAAATTGACAAGGATCTGGGTTCACACATGAACAAAGTTGTATAAAATTCAGGCTTCAAGGGTTAACACCCAACATCACAGGTAGGTGTACAGTTTTGTTCAAAATTATTCAACCCCCAATGCTGTAAAGGGTTTTAGGGAATAGAGTGTACATTTGTAATTGTGTTCAGAATGAAATCTTACAAGGACTTTTTAAAGAACCAAATGCAACTAAAATGACATCAATTGTTTTTGTAATAAAGTATTAACTGTTTTTTTTGTGATTTCTTCATTGACACAATTATTCAACCCCTTAAAGACTACCACTCTTAAGAACAGAGGTTCATTCAAGTGTTTTCGATCAGGTATTGAAAACACCTGTGGATATCAAGGAGCAGCAATCAAGCATAATAAGCACCAATTAGGCAGATTTAAAATGACTGTGATACTCAGCTCCTTCTAGACATTTACTGGTGTGTTTACAAACATGTTGGAATCAAAAGAATGGTCCAGGAAGACAAGAGAAGAGGTGATTTCTCTTCACAGGAAGGGCAATGGCTATAAGAAGATTGCAAAGATGTTAAACATACCAAGAGACACCATAGGAAGCATCATTCGCAAATTCTAGGCAAAGGGCACTGTTGAAACGCTACCTGGTCGTGGCAGAAAGAAGATGCTGACTTCGACTGCTGTGTGCTACCTGAAGCGCAAAGTGGAGAAAAGTCCCCGTGTGACTGCTGAGGAACTGAAAAAAGATTTGTCAGATGCGGGTACTGAAGTTTCAGCTCAGACAATAAGGCGCACACTGCGTAATGAAGGCCTCCATGCCAGAACTCCCAGGCGCACCCCTTGCTGTCTCCAAAGAATAAGAAGAGTCGACTGCAGTATGCCAAAAGTCATGTGGACAAACCACAAAAGTTTTGGGATTGTGTTCTGTGGACTGATGAAACAAAATTAGAACTGTTTGGGCCCATGGATCAACGCTATGTTTGGAGGAGGAAGAACAAGGCCTATGAAGAAAAGAACACCTTGCCTACTGTGAAGCATGGCGGGGGGTCAATCATGCTTTGGGGCTGTTTTGCTTCTACAGGTACAGAGAAGCTTCAGCGTGTGCAAGGTACCATGAATTCTCTTCAGTACCAGGAGATATTGGATGAAAATGTGATGCAGTCCGTCACAAACCTGAGGCTTGGGAGACGTTGGACCTTTCAACAGGACAATGATCCCAAGTATATCTCCAAGTCCACTAGAGCATGGTTGCAGATTAAAGGCTGGAACATTTTGAAGTGGCCATCGCAGTCACCAGACTTAAATCCAATTGAGAACCTCTGGTGGGACTTAAAGAAAGCAGTTGCAGCGCGCAAGCCTAAGAATGTGACTGAACTGGAGGCTTTTGCCCATGAAGAATGGGCGAAGATACCCGTAGATCGCTGCAAGACACTTGTGTCAAGCTATGCTTCACGTTTAAAATCTGTTATAACTGGAAAAGGATGTTGTACTAAGTAGTAAGATTGATTGTCACTTGGGGGTTGAATAAAACTGATAATGATGTGAGCACAGAAAAGACATTTGTGGTTATTTCATTATAAATGTTATGTTATATTTGTCTGACTTACAAGTGCCTCTTTGATTTAATTGTAAACAAGATGACTGAAATGATCAAAATCAATGTCAAACTGGCCAAAACACTCAATTTCAGTGGGGGTTGAATAATTTTGAACACAACTGTAAATACAAGTCCTGCAAAGGAAGTCTGTCTGGCTGTACATCAGATACACTAATAAACAGTAGCGTCATTTGCCACTTCTAGATGTGTTAATTGCCAGGGGGCTTAGGATAAGCTATGTCTGGATAGTCACTTGCGGCGGGTCAGGATAAATTAATCTCATGGGTTAAACCATAATAAGTCATATCCCCTATCAGAATATCTAACCCTCCCTCCCAGGAGAATCTGTACTCTTGATATATGTTAACCAAGGTTCCCACACTTGGAGGTATCTATTTTTGGAATTGAATGTCCAGCCTAATAGTTCCTCCATACGACATATATCTTCCATTTTCTCATACCACAATTTCAAGGCAGGTGGGTCCGCGTCCCTCCACTTCATGGGTATTAAGAGTTTAGCTGCTGTGATCATAAACGTGGGAAGGTTCATTCTGCCCGGTCTTAAGTTGGCTAAGGGTAACCAAAGTAGGACCAACTCCGGAGAGAGTTTCAGATTTGTAGCACAAATCTAGTTAATTACCATCTCAAAGTCTCCTAGTACTTCTTTAGTTTCGGGCAGAACCACCAAATGTGTGATAAAGAGCCTTTGTCCCCACCGCATCGCCAACAGAGATCATCCGGCAGCAAATTCATTTTGTGCAGTAGCTCAGGGGTTCTGTACCACCTGGATAGAATTTTTAGGGAATTTTCTTGGATCTTAATGCTTTTGGAAAATCCGTGGGAATGGGTTAGTACATAGATTTTAGCTCTATCATCCAGGGAGCAGTTCAGCTCCTTCTCCCAGGCCTCTATGTAAGAAGGGAAGGTGGTATATCTAGCGTTCATCAATTGAGAGTAGATGAGTGATATACACTTCAGGGGTACCTTCGGGAGTAAAATATATGTTTCTAGCCAGGTAGGCTCTGAGAGGGGGAGTAATTTAGATTCTCTAAATTTACTATATGTGGCTTCAAAGTCTTGTTCTTGCAAGCAATCCCACTTTTTTACGTGATCCCCAGCTAAAGTGGTATAAAAATTCTTACAGGTAGAGGTTTTCGCTGAATCTCCAATCATAACTCCCGGTAGGGACAGCCAGATAACAGAAACTTCAGTACGTTTTGTGCTAAGTGCATGTGGTAACACTAGAGATGTAGTTAGCTGGTAAAAATAGTGGTAGGGATTTTAAAGTGTACAGTAATCGTGGCAGTATAGCCGTGATAACATTTTTCCTCCCTAACCAGGATAAATTAGGCAAAGAGCTCTTGGCCAGGAAGGTTTCAATCTTGTTCAGCAGAGGAGGGAAGTTCAGTCTGAATAATAACTTGGGGTCATTCGGGATATTAATACCTAGGTATTTAATGGCTGTTGAAGGCCACTTAAAGGGGGTCATGTTTTTCAGCTGAGTTTGTTGTTTAGAGGAGAGCGATATTCCCAACGCTTCTGATTTGTCCAGTTTAATCTTAAAGTTTGAAAGCCTACCAAACCGCTGAAAAATGTCCAGAACGTCAGGCATATTCTCAACTGGGTCAATGAGTATAAAGGAGCAAATCATCAGCAAATGCCACCATCCTATGGGTATATGTGCCAATTCTCAGTCCTTGGACCTTAGGGGACTGTCTGAATTTTTGGAGTAAAGTCTCCAAGGTAAGTATGAAGAGCGTGGGGGACAGGGGGCATCCCTGCCGTGTGCCACAATGAGAAAATGGCACTCATAAACTGGTTCGGGAAGCCAAATGCTTCCAAGGCGCTACGCAAATACAACCAACTGACTATTGAACGCCTTTTCAGGGTCCATTCCCAGAAGAACTAGTGGAACTCTGTCTCTCTTAGCATGGTACACGGCATGTACAACCCTGTTAACATTGCGTCTCCCCTCGCGGCCCGGTACAAACCCCACTTGCTCCTCCCCCACAAGCTCAGGCAGCAACTTTGAGCACTCAATAGCTTGGCCCACCATTTGTATTAAGTAGGGAAATGGGTCTATAACTCCCCACAGGCCTCTTGGTCTTTCCCCTCTTTGTATATCACTGTAATATGTGCTGCCTGAGGGGGCACAGTTTCTCCTTGGAGTAAGTAGTTGCACATTTTAACAAAGTATGGGACAAGTAGGTATCTAAACGTTTTGTAGTAAACTATGGGAAATCCATCTGGTCCCTGGCTCTTCCCGGATGGGATGGTTTTCCGGACCTGCGTCACCTCCTCTGCTGTAAAAGGCTGAAGTGAACCCAATATGTTTTCTCCAGATAGAGTGTGAATTTTAACCGAACCTAAGAAGTCTTTAATTTGCAGGGCAATGTCAGAGTGTGGGGCTACATCTTTCAGATTATATAGGGATTCATAGAATTTGCAAAATTCTTTTGCAATGGCCGGTGTGCTCGTATGTCTACTACCCTCTGGGGATTTTATCGCTTGGATGAAAGATTTGTCCCTTTGAGACTTTAACAGGTTGGTCATTAGCTTAGAGCTCTTATTACTATGAAGGTAGTGTTTAAAGCGTAGTGCCTGCATAATTTTTGCTGTTTTTACATTGAGAAGGTCTTTCACTTGTCTGCAAAGGGAAAGGAGAGATTTTTGAACATCTTCAGAATGAGACCTCTTATGTAAGCTCTCTAGCGTAGCGATTTGTAGCAGCAAGGAGTTCAGCTCCTTTAGTCTCTGCCTCTTCACCTTAGTGCCTAGACTAATAAGTTCTCCTTTAATAACCTCCTTGTGCGCTTCCCATAAAGTGGGGTTAGAGACGTGGCCAGTGTCGTTTTCCTTGAAGTAATCTCTCAGTTTTGGGGAGATTAGCTGCGCATGCGTTACATCCTCTATTAGGGTAGTGTTTAGTCGCCAAGACCAGGCTCTGCGCAGCAGTTCCGCAAGCTTCACCGTAACACTTATGGGTGCATGGTCAGAGATGACCATATTATCAATTCTCGCGTCCGTGACTAACGGTAGCGAATGACGAGATAGAAAAATATAGTCCAGTCTCTGGTACGTATTGTGTACCCTAGAAAGTAAAATCTTTATCTTCTGGATGGAGCAACCTCCAAACATCAGATACTCCTAGGTTTGACAAGGCAAGGTGAAGCTTACGGATACCTAGACAAGGCCGGTGGGGGAAACATGGATGGGGAGGTCAAGAGGCCCCCATCCCCATTCACCCAGCCAAACATAAGGATATTAAAACCCATATTTAGCTTCTAACAACAAATATGAACATTCAGTTATTCAGCTGCGGAGAGCAGGGATAACTCCCAGTGCAAGAAACAAGCTGTGCTACTCCACTATCAAAGGTTAGAGCACCTAGGAACAAAATGTCTCACAATAAGGCCTCATGCACACGACCGTTGTTTGATTCCGTGTCTGTTGCTCCGTTTTTCGTGATTTTCTGTGGACCCATTGGTTTTTTAATGGGTCCGTGGAAAACTCGGCAAATGCACCGTTTGTCCTCCGCGTCCGTGGTCCGTGATTCCAGTCAGTCAAAAAAATATAACCTGTCCTATTCTTGTTCGTGAAAAACGGTTCACGGACCCATTCATGGGACCGTGAAATACTGCGGATGGCCATCCGTGTGTCATCCGCGTTCCGCGTCCGTTTTTTTTGTGGATCCCTTGACAGGCACTTGGCAAAAATTGTCAGCCTGTCTTTTGGTAAAATCTTTTGGGTCATGTCCGCTAAAAAAAACGGAAGACACACAGAAACACAACGGAAGGCAAAAACGGACACGGACCGTGCTGGTGTAGGTGAAAGCGAGGGTGGAGGGGGAGGAGGTAGCCAACACTTTTTTTTTTGTTTTGTTTTTAAATTGGGGTAGCCTCCAAAATATTGGGACATATAAAAAAATAAAAGATTAAGTGCACTTGAGTACAAGAATAGATGGTTGAGGCCGGTATAAATGTCTATTCTGCACAAGGTACAGTTCTGAGGATCCATGCTTGGTTCATTTTAATGAACGTGAGCTTGTCCACATTAGCATTGGACAAGCGGCTGCGCTTGTCTGTGATAACGCCCCCTGCCGTGCTAAATACACGTTCAGACAATACACTGGCTGCAGGGCAGGCCAGCACCTCCAAGGCATTAAAGCACAAGTGCCCAATTTGGAGACCCAGAAGTTGAATGGGGCAGACCCATCAGTCAGTACGTGTAGGCGTGTGCACACATACTGGTCTGCCATGTTGCTGAAATCCTGCCTCCTGCTAAGACTTTGCATATCAGCTGGTGGTGCTGGTTGTTGTGGCGTGGTGACAAAGCTTTTACACATTTCGGCCATGCTAACCCTGCCTACTGAGGTGCTGTCGGTGCCCCGGCTGCATTGGCGACCTCTTCCTCCTACTCTGCCTTCGCCTTGTGCTTCCACCGAGGCCCTGGTGTCAGGTGGGAATGCCATCAGTAGTGTGTCTACCAGCGTGCGCTTGTACCCGCACATCTTGCGATCACGCTCCATTGCGGGAATTAAGGACGGCACGTTGTCCTTGTAACGGGGATCCAGCAGGGTGGCCACCAGTAATCAGCACAAGTTAGAATGTGGGCAACTCGGCGGTCGTTGCGCAGGCACTGCAGCATGTAGTCGCTCATGTGTGCCAGGCTGCCCAGAGGCAATGGCAAGCTGTCTTCTGTTGGAGGTATATCGTCTGTGTTCTCAGTATCCCCTCAGCCACGCTGCAGTGATGGCCCTGAGCTGCTTTGGGTGCCACCCTGCTGTGAACACTGTTACTCATCATCCATCCTCCCCTTTCTCCTCATCCTCCAGAACTGTGCCCTGGCTGGACAATTATGTACCTGGCCTATTTTGGTGTAGGAACCCACCCTCTGAGCCACTTGTGAATGACTGGCCTGATAACCGTGGAAATGATCCCTCTTCCTCCTCCGCCACATCCTCTTCCATTATCGCCTGAAGCATATTTTCAAGGAGACATAGAAGTGGGATAGTAACGCTGAGAACGGCGTCATCGGCACTGGCCATGTTGGTGGAGTAGTCGAAACAGCGCAACAAGGCACACATGTCTCACATGGAGGCCCACTCAGTGGCGGTGAAGTGGTGCTGTTTCAGAGTGCGACTCAACTGTGCATGCTGCAGCTGAAACTCCACTATCGCCTGCTGCTGCTCACACAGTCTCTCCAGCATGTGCAAGGTAGAATCCCACCTTGTGGGCACATCGCATATGAGGCGGTGAGTGGGAAGGCAGAAGTTACGCTGCGGCGCAGACAGGCGAGCAGTAGCAGGGTGAGAACGCTGAAAGCGCACACAGACAGCCCGCACTTTCTGCAACAGCTCTGACATATCGGGGTTGTTTTTCAGGAATTTCTGCACCACCAAATTCAGCACATGCGCTAGGCAAGGGATGTAAGTCAAACCAGCTAGGCCAAGAGCTGCTACAAGATTTTTCCCATTATCGCACACCACCAGGCCAGGCTTGAGGCTCAGTGGCACCAACCACTCATCGGTCTGTTGTTCCATGGCCGTCCACAGCTCCTGCGCGGTGTGGGGTTTGTCCCCCAAACAGATGAGTTTCAAAACTGCCTACTGTTGTTTTCCCCTGGCTGTGCTGAAGTCCCCTGGTGTTACGCTGACCGGAGGAGGAGGTGGTAGAGGAGGCAACAGGAGACAAAGAGAAATGCCCTGCAATCCTCAATGGTGGAAGGATATGCGCCAAACAGCTATTCGCCTCAGGCCCAGCCACCACTGCATTTACCCAGTGTGCTGTTAGGGTGATATAATGTCCCTGCCCATGCTTACTGGTCCATCGGTAGTTATGTGGACCTTGCCACAGATGGCGTTGCGCAGTGCACACCTGATTTTGTCCCCCAATTGTTTGTGCAGGTAAGGGATGGCTTGCCTGGAAAGTAGTGACGGCTGGGAACAACGTACTGTGGGAAAGCCAAGGCCATAAGGTTTTTAAAACTCTCCGTCTCTACCAGACAGAATGTCAGCATTTCAAAGGCCACAAATTTTGATATGTTGGCATTCAGGGCCAGTGATCGCGGGTGGGTAGGGGGGTCCTTCCTCTTTTGCTCCATTGTTTGGACGATAGACAGCTGAACCCTGCATGGGACATTGTGGTGCTGCTTGTTGAAGGTGACGGACGTGATTGTGTTGCTGACACATCCTCTTTTTGCGGGGTGGCCAGTGCCAATGTCACTCCAAAGGTGGAGGAAGAGGCCAAGACTGCAGCCGAAGAGGGATCAGGAGGAGCCTGAAACCTTTCTTAGTTTTGGAGGTGTTTACTCCACTGCAGCTCGTGCTTTGCACTTAGATGCCTGGTCATGCAGGTTGTGCTTAAGTTTAGAACGTTTATGCCTCGCTTCAGGCTCTGATTGCACAGCGTGCAGACCACTCGTGTCTTGTCGTCTGCACATTGTCTGAAGAACTGCCATGCCAGGGAACTCCGTGCAGCTGGCTTTGTTGTGCTCGGTCCCTGGGTGCGGTGGGCAGTAGTAGGCGTACTGTCTAGGGGACGGCCGCTCTGCTCTTGCACCCTGCTCCCTCTTTTGCTGTGCTGATGGCTCTGTGCGACCACCGCCTCTCCCTCCAAACTGCACAGGTCACTCACATGACCTTGATTCTATGTGGGGTCTAGGACCTCATCGTACTCCACATCATCTTCCACCCAGTCTTCACCCCTGCCCTCCTTGTCGGTTTGCACACTGCAGAAAGCTGCAGCAGTTCGCACCTGTGTTTCGTCATCAGAGAAGGGCTGCGGTGGTCTTCCCATATCCTCATCCTCAAACATAAGTGGTTGGGCATCAGTGCACTCAATCTCATCCACTTCTGGGGCAGGGTAAGGTGGATGGAACCCTGCCAGCAGTGTCATCAAAAAGCATAAGAGAGCGAGAGAAAGAGGCTAAGCGGGGCATGTGAGTGGCAGCGCGCCGGCTGAGCTCCTCTGCACCATACGGGAAAACATCCTGAAACTCATACTGTACAAGTGATAACTGCATCCGTTCGACTCCCTAACCCCCTGCCTAGCCTCTGGACTTCATCAGAGCGAACTCCTTGCAGCCATGAAGCTAAAAAAAATGACGGTAAAGCGGCGGAGAGGGAAATCCAAGATGGCGCCGGCACGGCAATTCCAGACCGCCAGTGCTGGGCAGCAGTGCCGCAGTGTGATGCGGCAGCCAGGCTGGAGAAGTTTGCCAGGACCTCTTCAGAGGCAGTGGGAAAAGGATCCCAAAAGAGGCAAGAGTCTGCTAAGGGGGATGTGTCTATGGACTCTGATTCTGAGCTGGAGGAGCCTTCTGGGGGGGCCTGTCATCCAGTCCAATAAATTCTCTCCACTGTGCCCTGATGAGGCAGATAATACTATGGGGGCTATAGAGTCTGATTCAGATGAGCCTATTCTGAAAGATGTCATGCTGGCTATAACTAATTGTGGCAAGTCACTTACTACTCTTACTGAACAAGTTGGAGCAATCAAACAAGATGTCACTATTGTATGACATGATCTGAGAAAACTGGTGGAGCGCACCATGGCCCTAGAAGATAGAATGGGTGAGGTTGAGGATACCTTACCCCCACTGAAAAGAGATATGAAAGAGTATGCCAGACGGGTGGCCGTCATTGCCGCCAAACAGGACGACCTGGAAACCGGCCCCGCCGAAATAACATTAGAGTGGTTGGCATACCCGAGAAGGCTGAGGGAAACCATCCGGCTGAAATTTTTGAAACCTGGCTTAAAAACAAATTTGGCACAGAGGTGTTGACGCAGTTTTTTGCTGTGGAACGGGCTCATAGAGTTCCTAACCGACCACTACACCCGGAGGCGCCTCCGAGACCCGTAATAGTGAAATTACTGCACTATAGAGATCGGGACAATATTTTGAGGAAAGCTAGAGAGTTGTTGGATCTTACTGTTGATGGACAAAAGGTGTCGCTATACCCGGACTTCTCTCAGGAAGTACAAAAAAAAGAAAGCGAGATTTCTGGACATAAACAAACGTCTACGTTCCCTGAATGTTGCATATTCCACGATATACCCTGCTAAGTTGTGGATATTGGCCTTGGGGACTACGACTTTCCACGACAACCAGGAAGCGGCAATGAAGAGGCCGGATCGTCATGAGCGACAGTTGGCGGCAGATGGAAACTGATGGCCGGAAGACGCAGTGATAATCCACACATTTGTCATTGAGGGCATGTGGTGTGACAGTCGGTATGTGTGAGCTTATAAGCGATTTAAAATGTGTAGAGCAGAGTTGCTCCATCAACCTACCAATGGAAGGGACATCTCGCATTGGGTTTATTACTTTTTGTTCTTGAGGTGAAGGAGGAGAAGGGTGTATGTCGCATACATTGTATATTCTCTACTTGCGATAAGAATTGTTCTCTGTTTTTCATACAGTTATATTCATTGCTAATACCGCCCTGCATTTGGGGTAGATAGGCAATTCACAGGTGCCTGGCCTCGACGGCGGTGGCTATTGTGATCCCACAGGCCTGGTAACCCGGGTGTATTTGGTGAGGCCCCGCTGTTGAGACTATAGTGCCACTTTGGTTCTATTCGTTTAGGAAGTTTAAGTGTGTAAACTGTCACCATGTTTCCTCGATATTCCGTAGACAGCGTACCGTTACATGACATGGGGAATATATTGTGCCCTTTAGCAGTAGACACCCTAGACCTTATTCGTCTCAATGTCCTGATGATTAAAATATTGTCATGGCAGGAATAGTTCACTTTCTCAGCTAGAACACTAGAGGAGTGAAGGCCAGTAACAAAAGGCAGGCTATTTTAGATCGTGTCAAACAGCACCACCCTGTGATATGTTGCATCTAAGAAACGCATTTACTGGAGGATCAAACAAAGCTGCTTAGTCCACAGTAGGCTGGACAGTGTTACCATGCTACGTATGCGAGGGGCGTAATCATTTTAGTGCATAAATCCATAGCTTTTACCTGTATCTCGTATAAGATAGATAGAGAAGGGAGATATATCCGCCTACACTGTACACTACCCCATGTGTGATTATAGGGGTTTACATCCCACTGCCATATTCCCCACGGGTACTTAAGTCTATTCTGGACATGCCAGATGTTCCAGTTATAGTTATGGGAGACTTTAACAGTATTGTTGACCCTGCGTTGGACAAGATTGGAGGGGGCTCTCACTCTCCTGGGTGCGACCTTACCCCATTTGGAAAGTTCCTACGGGAATTCCTTCTGTTGGATTTCTGGCAGTTGAAAAATCCATCGACGAAACAGTATTCGTGTGTCTCCTCTACCTATGACTCTTTATCAAGGATTAATCTAATATTAGGGAATGCCAATACAGGGTGCTTTATCCGGGATGTGCAATACTTACCACGTAGACTTTCAGACCACTCGCCGGTTCTGGCGATAGCTCACTTTCAGCCGACCAGAATACAGAGGAATATGGTCTGGGCGTTCAATCTGCACTGGTTACATGTGTTACCGGATCTTGGGGGCATAGGAGATAAACTGAAGGAATTTTCGGCGTCTAAACTTGAGGTATGGGACACCATGAAGGCCTATTTAAGGGGGCTATTAATAGTAGATATTAATGCTAAAAAAAACTAAACCAAATAACGGTACAAAGATTGACTACTAAGGTTGGGCTCTTGGAGGCAGCACATGTCGCTGCTCCAACAGCTGACACTGAGAGAAGGTGGAAGGATGCACAGCAAAAATTAAATGACAAATTATTGCAAAATGCAAAGAATAAATGCTTCTTCCAAAAGCAGTCCTATTATGAGGAGGGGGAAAAAGCGGGGAGATTGTTGGCTTTGATGATATCCAGAGCTCAGCAACAAAGGTCATATATAGCGGCGCTCAAGGATTCAGATGGGGCAATAAGAAATTACCCTGATGCGATAGTTCACATTATGCAGTCCTTCTACTCCTCGTTGTATGAGTCGAAGATGACCGCTTCGGAGGAGGTGATACAGAATTTTTTACAGCGGCTGCCATTGCGTACCCTTTCGGTGGAGCAAAAAGATATGTTAGATGCCCCGGTAACTCTTAGAGCTGAAGGAAGCTCTAGGATCCACGTCTAATAATAAGGCACCAGGGAGGGATGGCCTGCCTACTGAACTGTATAAACGGTATGCATCAATACTTTTGCCGAAATTGCTGGAGGTCTGCAGAGAGGCGAAATAAGTGGGACGCTTGCCTGCCTCGATGAATGAGGCTATAATTGTGCTCATTCTGAAGCCTGGTAAGGATGATAAAGAGGCGGATTCTTATAGACCAATTTCGCTCCTTCAGACGGAAGTGAAATTGATGGCAATAGTGATGTCAAACAGACTGAATGGGGTTATTACATCTCTTATCCACACAGACCAGGCTGGTTTATGCCGAATGATTCCACTGCTGTGAATGTCAGAAGACTATTTCTGAATATTCAGACGAGCCAGGTCCACACATTTAATGCGGAGGTCGCATCTCTGGATGCGGCCAAGGCATTTGACAGTGTGGAATGGCGATACTTATGGCTGGTGCTTAAAAGGATGGGCTTTGGACGTCATTATATAGAGTGGGTACAACTTCTGTATGCTTCCCCGAGAGCTGTACTGTGGATTAATGGGAATTTGTCCGACTCATTTGAGTTTCATAGGGGGACGCGACAAGGGTGTCCCCTGTCGCCGCTTTTGTTTGCGGTGGCAGTGGAGCCTTTGGCGGAAGCCTTGAGACGTGCAACCTCAGTGCGAGGCTTTCAATATGGTGAGCTGACTGAAAATGTTGCGCTCTATGCAGATGATCTGCTGTTGTTCATGGATGACCTACCTTAAGGGGGCCATGCAGATCATTAATGACTATTCCGTAGTTATGCCATTAATTAACTGAGGTGCCCCGACCTCGAAAGATGCCATGGGTCTTAAAGTAGTAACCTCCTTTAAGTATTTGGGCGTTCAAATAACCCCTGATACAAAGGATTATGAAAGACTGAACTTAACTCCGCTGTTACATAGATTCAAAAATAAGGCAAATCATGGGTCAGAAATGGGTCTCCATGGTTGGGAGGACCAATCTCGTAAAAATGATACTGATGCCCCAGTTACTGTACCTTCTCCATAATACACCTTGCTGAATCTCGCTTCATTCTTTCTATAAAGTAAATGCCGTGTTTAGGGACTTAATATGGAAGAAAGGTATCCCTCGTATTAAACTTACTACTTTGCAAAGACCTAAAACAAATGGGGGCCTGGCCTTATTATTTAGCGAGTCAGATACAACATATTAGGGGCTGGGGGTATGTAGAGAAGATGAATACGGCAGGAAAGATAGTGGGCTATCTTCTGGGACAGCCCTGCTTGTTGTCTGCTCTGGAAGATGGCACCTTTCACACCAAGGGGAGTCAATATGGTGTCTTGCGTACCATCCATAAGGTGTGGTGGAAGGCCAGAAGCATAACAAAAATTTCTGGTTATACAATGTATACCCCGATATGGCCTCATTTCATGTACAAGGAGTTGGACAAAATTACAGATCTACAGGTGTGGAACTCATATAGCCTTAATAGGATGACCCAGTTGTACTCGGAGGGTACATTGAAAGAATTTGTGCAATCACAGCAAGAATTCAATATCCATAAAAAATTATTTTATTTGTATTTGCAGCTTAGACATGCTATAAAGGCACAGGGAAAATCTGAAATGATTGCCCCAGCACCAAAACATAGTATTATAGATCTTACAGCAACAAGTGGTACCACTAATGGGGTAATATCACTTCATTATAGTAACAACAAAGGATTAGCAGATGCAGGGCAGCACTCACCTTCCTGCTTTGCCGTGAGCACGGCACCAACAGCCTCTGGAAACAGCTGAATTGATAGCAGGAAATCAGGAAATAAAGAAAGGTTTCCAGCTTCAACGGTGTAGTACAAAATGAATTTATTGAAGCGTACAGCTTTTCCAGTGCAGGTAAGAAAAATTGGTCTATGCGTTTCGGACCTTTACATATTGGTCCTTAATCATGACATGTCAAAAACCTCTACAATTGTATGTCTGCCCTAACTGAGGAACAGTGGGAAGAAGTGTTGGGAGATTGCCCGCAGTTAGCTGTCAGTGAGGCTCAGAGGGTCTCTTGCATAGTGTCTATAGAACGCCAGTAGTCCTAAAAAAAATGGGATATAGGGAAAACGACCTCTGCCCACGATGTGACATGTCTAATGCGGACTTAATTCATCTCACGTGGAATTGTCCAAAATTGAGACAGTACTGGACAGAGGTCATAGAACTAATAAACACCGTTTTTGATGTTAGCCTTGATGCTGCACTCTTACCATGTGTACTGGGATGTTTTGAGATCTTGCCGGGCATGGCGAAAAAAAAGCTGGCTATTATGCAGATACTCTATCAAGCTAGGAAAAGTATTGCATTCCATTGGATAGACTGAACACCACCGATGATTCATGAATTGGTGACTAGAGTACACACTCTAGTTCAAATGGAGAAGTACGTATACCAGAAGAGAGGCTCCATTAAAAAATTTGAGACGATTTGGTTTTCTTGGATGCAACGTTACAGGGATATATATAGCCCCTAGGCTAGTCACGATGTGATATTCTATTGTTGTTATAGCTGCTGCACTAGGGAGGTATGATTATAGAGTGACTGGATGTCATGTATTACCTGGATGGCAGTTTGTGAGACAGATATATGTGATGCGCCTCGGGATATGGGGCACACTGTGTGTATGATTGTACATGAGATCTACTGCCGGACTCATTGCTGGATTCATGGACTTGGGATTCTGTTGGTCACAGGACTATGGGAAGGGGGGGGGGGGCCGCGAAATCGGAGGATTACTGTTATACTCAGGGGTGTGGGAATTAAAAAAAAAAATACTTGTCGAAGGACTAAAGTGGGGGCTCGATCTACTTGTCCCTCATGACAATCTACTTGTCCTGATACAAAATATAATTTTAAATCAAAGCCATATTTAAATAAGGTCTTTATTGATAGCAACTTAGAAGACATGCCCAAAATGTATGGGGGCCACAAGGAGACGTTAAACTGTATGGGGGCCACAAGGAGACGTTATACTGTATGGGGCAGCTACAAGGGGCTGTGTTTGGTAGTGTAGGGACACCTCCTACAATCCATGTAACTGGGGTTACATCCTATTAGGGTAATTAGTGCAGGAAGTCTTCTTTGGGAGATTTCAAAGAAGAGGACAGTGCTCCACATGGGCTAGAAGTGACAAATGGTGTGCGGGGGGTCCTTCTGTGGTGCTGTCACTCTCCAACCCCAAGTACATGAGGAAGCTGACTTCAAATAGGAAGTTCTCCTGCCCCTATAAATCCCCCCCATGGACAGTTGGATTACCTGAAGGAGTAGTGGAATTGCCAGGGGTTATGTTAGCAGTGAGTAGTGGGCTGTCAGAGGCCGACTCCTCTGAAAACCCCATCAATGTAAACCATCAGTCTACCGGAGCCCCGTACACAGGATATATACACGTCATGTATGTACACAGTGACCTCTCTATTTATATGCGTATCACATCACAGGTGACAACCTGTGACACTGGAGTGAAGACACGTATGTTGGTGACATATTAAAGGGAGTCTTTCACCACAAATGTCCATTATATAACATTAACACCATTTTGTCCATAACAGTCCCCATATTAAAATGCTTCTTACCATATTTCAGTCCGTTGCAGACTTGGGATAAAAAAAACGCTTTTATTCAATATGCAAATGAGGGTCTGAAGGTGCCCAGGGGCGGCGTTCCAATGGCCTGGGCCCAGGCGCCTCGCTGATTTTCATATCAATCCACTCCCCTTTCACCCCTTTGGCCCGCCCCCTTTGTTTGGCTGATCACCTCCTTCCTCCTTTCTGAAAACCTCTGCCTGCACCGATGAACGGGATGTCCGTGACTGCGCACTGTATGACCCATTATGGGCAGAGACATCAGAGTTTCGAGTACGCATGCGCCAGCCCGTATGTTACGTTCCAGCCGGCACCGCATCAGAGGGCTGTCATCGGCGAAGACGCGGGATTTCATAATGAAGGAAGGAGGTGATCAGCCAAACAAAGGGCGGGTCAAAGAGGTGAAAGGGGAGTGGTTGGATATGAAAATTAGCCAGGGGCCTGGGCACAGGCCGTTGGAACGCTGCCCCTGGGCACCTTCAGACCCTCATTTGCATAAAAGTGTTTTTTAGCCCAACTTTGCAACGGACCGAAATATGGTAAGAAGCATTTTAATATGGGGACTGCTATGGACAAAATGTTTGTACAAAGTCTTGGTAATGTTCCAGTAGATGGCAGCAAGATTACTTACTGCTTTATATGTTAGCTGCCCCATGGCTCAGAGAAAAGTCTATTTGTAGGCATGTCACTCAAACTACTGCACTGATGAGGGGGAGGTGGAGCAGAGCATGACGGGGTGGAGCCAAGCGAAGCCGAGCGAGGGGAAGATGGAGCTAAGAGAGGAAGAGCAGAGCGATGGGGAGGCGGAGCCGAGCAGGACAGAGGCGGAGCCAAGCAAGGGAGAGGCAGAGCCAAGAGTTAGAGGAGGAGCCAAGAGAGGGAGAGGCGGAGCCCAGAGGCAGAGGCGGAGCCAAGAGAGGGAGAGCAGAGCGAAGCAGAGAAAGAAGAGAGGCAACGGAGGTGGAGCAGAGCAAGATGAGAGGCAGCGGTGAAGCACCAGACTTATGCGGCAGTTTATGACAGGTTTATTTATGACAAGTCTGGTGCTCGCCCCCTCCCTCCAGTGCACTTGTGGCCATGTCCAGCTCTCCGCACGCTAGTAGTAATGCAGGAGGCATATTGCCCAACCCTATCTCAGCCCTGCACCTTGCCCGAAGCAGGGCTTAGCTTCTGAACAAACTACATGCCCGGCGCATGGAACTGCATGACCCGGGAGTTGGGCGATACTATTTCCACACACCTGTGTACTAAATATTTTATTGAAAACCCCAATAAAAATTTCTGATTTAAAAAAAATAAATAAAAAAAAAGCATAAGAGACTGCTGCATGACTTGGGGCTCAGACTGCTTGGCTGATGCAAGGGGGGTGAGGTGCTAGATAGATGCCCATGGCCTGCAGGTGCCAACTCTGACCTGGGCCCCTTTGCTCACCTAAGCTGCAAAAAAGTGTCACACATGTGGTATCGCTGTACTCGAGAGAAGTAGGGCAATGTGTTTTGGTGTGTATTTTTACATATACCCATGTTGGGTGAGAGATATCTCTGTAAACTGACAACTTTGTATAAAAAAAATTAAAAAGTTGTCATTTACAGAGATATTTCTCACACACAGTATGGGTATATATAAAAATACACCCCAAAACACATTCCCCTACTTCTCTTGAGTACGGCGATACCACATGTGTGATACTTTTTTGCAGCCAAGATGCGCAAAGGGGCCCTAAAACTAATGAGTACCTTTAGGAATTCACAGGGCATTTTTACGCATTTGGATTCTCACGCAAAATGCCAGAACAGTAAACACACCCCACAAATGACCCCATTTCGGAAGGTAGACACCCCAAGGTATTCGCTGAGGGGCATATTCAGTCCATGAAAAATTTAACTTTTTGTCATAAGTTAGCGGAAAGGGAGACTTTGTGAGAAAAAACAAAAAAAAAAACAATTTACGCTAACTTGTGCCAAAAAAAAAAAATCTTCTATGAACTCGCCATGCCACTCACAGAATACCTTGGGGTGTCTTCTTTCCAAAATGGGGTCACATGTGGGGTATTTATACTGCCCTGGCATTTTAGGGGCCCTAAAGCGTGAGAAGAAAAATGAGTAAAAATGCCCTCCTAAAAGGTACTCATTGGAATTTGGGCCCCTTTGCGCATCTTGGCTGCAAAAAAGTGTCACATGTGGTATCGCCGTACTCAGGAGAAGTAGGGCAATGTGTTTTGGGGTGTATTTTTACATATATCCATGCTGGGTGAAAGAAATATCTCTGTAAATGACAACTTTTTAAAAATTTTTATACAAAGTTGTCAGTTTACAGAGATATTTCTCTCACCCAGCATGGGTATATGTAAAAATACACCCCAAAACACATTGCCCTACTTCTTCTGAGTACGGCGATACCACATGTGTGCCACTTTTTTGCAGCCTAGGTGCGTAAAGGGGCGTAAAGTCCAATGAGTACCTTTAGGCTTTACATGGCTGCTCACAATTTAGCCCCACCTAAAATGCCAGAACAGTAAACACACCGCACAAATGACCCCATTTCGGAAAGTAGACACCCCAAGGTATTCACTGAGGGGCATAGTGAGTCCGTGGGAGATTTTTTTTTTGCCAGAAGTTAGCAGAAATGGAAACTTTATTATTTTTTTTCCTCAGAAAGTGTCATTTTCCGCTAACTTGTGGAAAACAATGAAATCATACATGAACTCGCCATGCCCCTCCGTGAATACTTTGGGGTGTCTTCTGCCTAAAATTGTGTCATTTGGGGGGTATTTATACTATCCTGACATTCTAGCACCTGAAGAAACATGACAGGTGCTCAGAAAGTCAGAGCTGCTTCAAAATGCGGAAATTCACTTTTTTGCACCATAGTTTGTAAACGCTATAACTTTTTCCCAAACCAATAAATATACACTTATTTCATTTTTTTTTTTATCAAAGACATGTAGAACAATAAATTTAGAGAAAAATTTATATAGAAATGTATTTTAAAAAAAATTTACAACAGAAAGTGAAAAATTTCTTTTTTGCAAAAATTTCGTAAAATTTTTATTAATAGCAAAAAAGTTAAAATGTCAGCAACAATGAAATACTACCAAATAAAAGCTCTATTAGTGAGAAGAAAAGAAGGTAAAATCAATTTGGATGGCAAGTTGTATGACGGAGCAATAAACGGTGCAAGTAGTGTAGTGCAGAATTGTAAAAAGTGGTCTGGTCATTAAGGGTGTTTAAGCTAGGGGGGCTGATGTGGTTAAAGAGGTCCCCAGAAAAGCAGCCCATAAATCTAAGGGTAAAATATGTGGAATTTCCAAGTCTAATCTGAGTCCCTCTTATCCCAAGTCTTCCTGCCAGCCCTGCTTGGATAAGTTAGTGGCCGAAGAATCACCCTTGTTTCTACAGAATTTACAACAGCTTGTTAAGAATGAGGTGTGCTCATCCTCAGAGCAGTTTAAAAATCTTTTCCTGGTCTTTCTAAAAGTAAATCTCACGCTCAGGAAAAGAGCAATCTAAATCAGATAAGGAAGCAGCTTCAGATTCTGGTTCCTCCTCCGATGAACTAGTAGGAAGACCCTTGTTCAAAGTGGAGGACACTGATTTATTATTAAAAGCGGTTAGATCCGCTATGGAAAATAAAGAGGATAAACCATCAAAAACTAGACAGGAACTCATGTTTGAAAGCCTGAGACTTAAAAAGCCACGTGTATTCCCTATTCAAGAAACCATTAAAGATCTGATTAAACAGGAGTGGGAGAAGCCAGACAAAAAATTCTTCATTCCTAGGGCAGTTAAATGTAAATACCCTTTCGATGAGGAAGAGATGGCATCTTGGCAGAGTATTCCGAAGATTGACGCCCCTGTAACGAAAGTGAATAAAACATCTGCTATGGACAAAAGAGCAGAGGTTTACCTAAGAAAAAACTGGGAAGCCTCCACTTCCTCGTTTAAACCAAACATAGCAACTACATCAGTGGCGCGTTCACTCAGGCTGTGGTTATTAGAGTTGGAATCCCACATAGAGGATAGGACTTCTAGGGAGCAACAATGTTTAAGGCTATGGACTTAATCTCTGACGCGTCTGCAGATGCCCTGAGGTTATCGGCTAGAGCCGCTGTATTGTCCAATTCTGCCAGGAGATCTTTATGGCTTAAGGGCTTAAGGGGTGGGAAGGGGACATAGCGTCTAAATCTAAGTCATGTGCCCTTCCATGTCAGGGAAAATTTCTGTTTGGTTCCGCTTTAGATGGGCAAAAGAAAAATAGTGACTGGAGGCGAAATAAAGCCAAAGGATTATTGTTCAGGGATAAGTCTCAAGGCTCAAATACCTCTCAACCGTGACACCAGGCTTCAGGTAGGAAGTCGCCTTTCTTCCTTCTTTCAGGCCTGGCAGAGATTCAGAATAGAGTCGATTTCCTCTACAGTGCTGCATCTGTTTCCTCAGTTTGTGATGGCATACATCGATATAAAAGATGCTTACTATCACATTCAAATTCATCCCACATCGCAAAAATATCTAAGGGTCGCCATAAAAATAGGGGAGGAGGTTGCTCATTTTCAATTCCGGGCTCTTCCCTTTGGGGTCTACCAGGTGCCCAGAGTGTTCACGAAACTAATGGCGGAAGTGATGGCAGAGATAAGAAAGTCAAACAATCATAATTCCTTCTTTAGATGACCTTCTTTTAGTGGGACGATCGCTGGATTTTCTGCCAGTCCAAGTACAAGAAGTCTTAGGAACCTTGGAAAAGTTGGGGTGGTTAGTAAATTGGGACAAATCCTGTCTGGCCCCAGCTCAAAAGCACGTGTTTCTGGGGATCCAGCCAGATTCCCTTGCACAAAGTCTTTTCTCCCATCAGTAAAGATACAGACTATACAGAAAAGGGTAAGGGAGTTCAGAAGCTCCTGGTTCACTACGATAAGAAAGGCTATGTCGGTCCTGGGACTGATGACAGCATGCATCCCAGCTGTGAAGTGGGCACAGATCAGATCCAGGATTCTGCAGTATTACATTCTGTCCCAATGAAACAAAAAGACAACAGATCTGGACTCAAGACTCATAATATCCAAGTCCGTAAAGGATTCCCTGATTTGTTGGATGAAGGGCTCAAATCTAAAACAGGGGGTAGATTGGACAAAAGAAAATCTATTGACCATTACAACAGATGCCAGTCCTACTGGTTGGGGGGCCCATTCAGTTTTGGGGGTTTTTGCAATTTCAGTGGACAAGATCAGAAAGCATGCTGCCCCAGAACTCCAGAGAAATAATGGCAGTGTTATGCATCTTGAAAATCAATCTTTCCCTATTGACAAACAGATACATCAGGATTCTGTTGGACAATGCATTGGTAGTGTCGTACATCAACAGACAAGGAGGAACAAGGTCATCCCAGTTGATGGATCTGACATCTCAAATATTTCAGATGATAGAGAACAAAGTACTCTCCCTCTCGGCATTACACCTGAAGGGGGCAGAGAACTATCAGGCAGACTTCCTGAGCAGACACAAGTTCAGCCGGGGGAATTGGTGTTTAAATCAGGAAGTATTCCAGCAGATAACAGCCCTATGGGGAGTCCCGACAAAAGACTTATTTGCGTCCAGACACAATGCAAAATGCAGGAAATTATTTTCCCTCAGCCAGTCAGATCACCCCCTAGGGATAGATGCTCTCTCTCAGTCATGGTGCAAGGGGCAGTGTATGCCTTTCCCCCACTTTCTCTTCTGGCCAGGGTAATTCAAAAGATCAGGAAGGAACAAGCTACAGTGATCTTAATTGCCCCATTCTGGCCCAAAAGAGTTTGGTTCTCTTGGTTAAGAGCTCTCTCCCTTGCGGACCCATGGGTTCTGCCAGACAAGGAACTGTTATTCCACGGTCCAATATTTCATCCGGAGGTGCAAAAGCTACACTTGACGGCGTGGATATTGAAAAGCAATTCCTCAAGTGTAGAGGGCTCTCAGATCAGGTAGTCCAGACCTTGCTAGCAAGTAGCAAGAAAGTCACGTCTGATATCTATTTTTGTGATTTGGAAAGCTTTTTTTCAGTTTGCAGAACCAACGGTTGAGTTAGACTCTCCCAACTTACCGATGATTCTCAGTTTTCTTCAGGAAGGGCTTAACAAAAAATTGAGACCTAGTACTCTAAGAGTCCATATTTCTGCTCTTAGTGCCCTTTTTTATTTTAAACTGGCCTTTCATCCTTGGGTTAAGAGATTCATCAAAGGTGCGTCTAGGTTATCCCCTTCTGTGAGAAACAGAACAGCTCCATGGGATCTTAACTTAGCTCTATCAGTCCTGACTAAAGATCTGTTTGAACCAATAGAATCAATTTCCTTGAAAATGTTGGCTTTCAAAACAGCTTTTCTAGTGGCAGTCACCTCCGCTAGACGGCCCTATCTGCATATCTCCTTATACCATAATTTTAGAGGATAGAATCATTTTTAAACCCGATTCTGCCTTCTTACCGAAAGTAATGCCTGACTTCCATAAATCTCAAGAGATTGTTCTTCCTTCTTTCTGTCAAGACCCTGAGGATGAGGAAGAACAAGGCTTCCATAATTTAGATGTTAAAAGATGTGTTTGCAATTACTTTGAAAGGACTAAGGAACTTAGGAAGGCCCCTAAACTTTTTATTCAATATCAGAGTCCCAAAAAAGGACTTAAAGTATCTAGTCGTACCTTAGGGTACTTTCACACTAGCGTTTTGGATTCCGTTTGTGAGATCCGTTTCAGGGCTCTCACAAACGGTCCAAAACGGATCAGTTAAGCCCCAATGCATTCTGAATGGATAAGGATCCGTTCAGAAAGCATCAGTTAGGCTCCGTTCCACTTCTATTCTGTTTTGGAGGCGGACACCAAAACGCAGCATGCAGCATTTTGGTGTCCGTCTGAAGAGGTGGAGCCTAACGGATCCGTTTTGAATTACAATGTAAGTCAATGGGGACGGATCCGTTTTCAATGACACAATATGGTGCATTTGAAAAGTTGAATGGGCCGAAAAAACCCGGATCCGTTTTAAATTACATTGAAAGTCAATGGGGAACGGATCCGGGTTTTTCAGCCCATTCAACTAGAGCAGTTGCCTCTTCCTGGGCAGGAAAAGGTTGTGTGTCTATAGATCAGATTTGTAAAACAGCAACCTGGAGTTCCCCTTCTACCTTTTTTTAGTCACTATAAGTTAGACTTATTGTCTACTAAGGACCTGTCCTTCGGGAGAAAGGTTCTACAGGCAGCAAACCCACCCTAGGTACAAATATCTAACCTAATCTCTCACAGGTGCTGTCATAGGGCACAATGGAAATACAACGATTACTTATCAGTAATATGTTTTCCAGGAGCCATGACAGCACCTACTTATTCCCGCATGAAAAATTGGCAGCACAGCCTATCACGATAGCAGGGTGCAAGGCCCACTGGAGTAGCCAATCCAAATAATATAAATGAAAAAAGGGCAGCACTCCACAAAAGCTTGATTTAAAAAGAAAAAGTTTATTCACCCATATGGCAAAGGCGAAGTTTCGGCTCTATACTGGAGCCTTCCTCAAGCTTGTGGAGTGCTGCCCTTTATATATATATATATATATATATATAAAAAACTTCTTGTCATTTCAAAAAGACATATGTACATATGTTTACAATATTTTAAGTTCACTGTATTTAGATGTCCTGACGGTCCTAGGAATCTTGTTACTAACTGAGGATGGAATGAGGACGACTCCTTTTAAAGATCAGGAAAGTTTCCTGTTTCCTGTTGGGATGGGGAGGATCTCTCACAGGTGCTGTCATGGCTCATGGAAAACGTATTACTGGTCACTGGGCTTAGGGCTGGGTACAAAAATGTAGCATAGCACCCTCAATAATCTCTGTAGTTTGAAGATTGAACACCACCAAGCTCAACAGAATTCTTCCCTAATCTCTCCCTCGCAGCAGCATCCTATCCCTACACTGAGAAGAGCAGAATGACGTGCGGCGCTACGTGACTCTAGCCTATATAGAGGCTGGGTCACATGCTGCCCTTGGCCAATCACAGCCATGCCATTAGTAGGGCAGACTAGTGAAACGCTTGATGATTCGCTGCCCTGCAGCCATTCAAAAAGCGCTAAAAAAATCGATGAACATCGAACTCAAACTTTTGCGAAAATGTTCGGGTTCGGGTCCGGGTCCCAAAAACCCTAAAGTTCGGGTTCACTCAACCCTAATTTTAACCCGTTCAAGCCACAGCCAGTTTGGACAAAATGCAGGAGCCCCATTTTTTTAATCTGACATGTGTCAGTTTATGTGGTAATAACTTTGGAATACTTTTACTTATCCAAGCCATTCTGAGACTGTTTTCTCGTGACACATCATACTTCATATTAGTAGTGAATTTGAGTTGATACATTTTACCTTTATGCATAGAAAAAACATTTTCAAAATTAGAATTTCTCCGCTTTTAAGAGAGATAGTAATACTTCATAAAATAGTTATTACTTTACATTCCTCATATGTATACTTTATGTTTGCATTATTTTGTAAATGTTATTTTATTTTTTCAGGAAGTTAGAAGGCTTAGAAGTTTAGAAGCAAATTCTGACATTAGGAGCAGTTCAGTTCTGGAGTAGCTTTGTGGGACTTACATAGTAGAAACCACCCGTAAATGACCCCATTTTAGAAACTACACCCCTCAAGTTATTCAAAACTGATTTTACAAATCTTGTTAAAGCGAACCTGTCACCTGCTTTTTACCTCTTAAGCTGTTAACTGTACCTTATAGATCATTGTAACCTTGTTTCCAAACAGGTGTTCTTCGTTTTTCTGGGGTTTATATTCCTGAAAAAATCACTTTATAATCTCCTGCTCTGCTGCGTCTGAAGTCACCAGACAAGTCAAGGAGGCAGACCCTCCTTGACTGCTGGATGCGACTCCCCCGCCCTAACTCCGCCTCTCATCCCTATGATTGACACTAGCTCTTCTGCCCGGGACCGCGCTGGTCTCGGCGGCGCATGCGCCGTCTGCCTTCATAGCAGCGTGATCCCGAGCCTCGCGCTGAGTGATCTGCATTTCACCAGCGGCCCGGCTAGAGAGGAGAGAAGTGCGCAAGCGCGATCTAGCAAGGGATCGCGCTTCACTCAGCGCGAGGCTCGGGATCGCGCTGCTATGAAGGCAGACGGCGCATGCGCCGCCGAGACCAGCGCGGTCCCGGGCAGAAGAGCTAGTGTCAATCATAGGGATGAGAGGCGGGGTTAGGGCGGGGGAGTCGCATCCAGCAGTCAAGGAGGGTCTGCCTCCTTGACTTGTCTGGTGACTTCAGACGCAGCAGAGCAGGAGATTATAAAGTGATTTTTTCAGGAATATAAACCCCAGAAAAATGAAGAACACCTGTTTGGAAACAAGGTTACAATGATCTATAAGGTACAGTTAACAGCTTAAGAGGTAAAAAGCAGGTGACAGGTTCGCTTTAACGGTTTAGGACAGGGGTACACAACCTGCGGCCCGCATGTGGCCCCCAGAGCCAAGGTTTGCGGGCCCAGTCCTCAGCTGATCGTGCGAGCACAGGGAAGGATGACAGCTCCTGCCCCTGTACTGTAGCAGAAGTCTGAAGCAGGACAGGTCCCTACTACTATTAAGGGGGCACAATGGGGATTTCTATTATGCAGGGGACAGAGGGTATTATTACTGTGAAGGGGGGACAGAGAGGGCATTATTACTGTGAAGGGGGCACAATGGGCATAATTACTGTGAAGGAGGCACAATGGGCATTATTACTATTAAGGGGAACAATGGGCATCATTACTTTTAACCTCTTGAAATCATTCAGCAGGTACCTTGGGACAATTCTGAGGGGGGTCCTGTGACACCCCCGTATCGGCGATCGCTGCAAACTGCAGGTCAATTCAGACCTGCAGTTTGCATTGCTTTAGGCAGTTTCTGATCCCCGCGGTCAGATCAGAAACTTAAAAATGGCGTAATTTTGTTTGCAATTGCCCCCCCTACATGACCTAACACCTCAGGTGAACACCAAAAAAAACAAACAAAAAAAATGGTGTAAAAAAGCCAGTTTTTTTCAATCATGCATATTTTATTAAAGTTTCAAGACATTTGTCACCTTACTTCACCAGGACTTTTTGGGCCAAACTGGAACTATTAAGATCACCTGAATCCTGTTCCTCTTTCGTTTTCCTCAATACCCTAGATAGGAGAGGTGGAAACGCATGACCCAGTTGGAAATCCCAGGGTTGGGCTAGCGCATATACTCCCCCCCATGGTGAGAGAAAAATTTTGGAAGTTTTTTTTGTTCTAGGCAGATGCAAACAGGTCTATTTGAGTTGACCAATGAGCCCCCAACCCCTTGACTTGCATCAGTTGTTATCACCTGCGAGTTCTTTTTTATCCAGAAGTCTCCCTGTTCCAAATGGAGCCGGAACATCCACTAATGAAGAGATTGGGTTACTGCTGGAGATATGGTCATTTTGTCCTCTAAGGACTGGTGATTTTTGTCCCAACTCGATAAGATTGTTTGTTGTAATCTGACTGCCGAAACACAGGCTGACATGGGTCCCAATAGAGCATGGGTGAGAGTCAGAAATGTTTCTCTGATTTTATATCTTTTCAATTTTTTGTGAAGGTAGGCTTAAAGAATCTAAAAGTATCCCCAAAAACACAACTTCCTGACTTGTGCTGGGATTGGATTTTTCCCAATTGACAATCCATCCCAACTTGTACTGTAGTCTCTTTAAGGGACTGTCTTGAGTTGCCGATAATAAGAAGATTGTCCAAATAGGGGATTATGATAATGTTCAACATTCGCAAATGGGCACTTACTTCCATCATCACTTTCGTGAAAAACCCTTGGGCAGATGTGATTTCAAAGGGTAGCTCTTCGAACTGAAAATGGGAAATTTGTCCTAGCAGATGTACTGCTATTGTGAGATATTTCTGAGACATATGGGTGCATGATAATAAGCATCTTGAATGTTTAAAGTGGCCATAAAGTCTTTTTTCCTTCAAGAGATTAATCGTGGATTTTACTGACTCCATCTTGAATTTTTGGTATTTTATGTACTTGTTCAAAGATTTTAGATTTATTATCAATATGTGAGAACTGTTTGTTTTTTCAAAGATTTTAGATTTATTATCAATATGTGAGAACTGTTTGTTTTTTTCACTAGAAAAACTGTTTTATAGTACCCGGTTTCCCACAGATTTTGAGGAACTGGTACTACAAACTTTTTCTCAAGTAGTTCAAATATGTATTTTTCCAATATTTGTTGTTGACAATGGAACAATGAAATTCTGTATTGGAGTAATTTTGAAGACTGGAAAGGGGGGGGGGCGGGGGAGATGAAGATTTACACTGTAACCTTTTGTTATTACCTTTAGGACCCACAAATTTTCCGTGATTTCTTCCATTCTTGCAGTCTGGCGTCATTGTTTGATGGTTTCGGTATTTTTGGGATTAAACAGTAAACCTCCATTTTCTCCTGATGTGGGCCCTTTCCCTCTTTCAGATTTTTTGGACTGAAAGAAGCCGCTTTTCTTAAATCTACAAAAGGAGTACTTCCATTTTAAGTATCTAAAGTAAAGGATTTTTTTTAGAGTCTGCAGCTTTTTCTAAAATTTTATCTGAATCTTGTTCAAATAAAAGGCCCCCATGGAATGGTAAACTAAGTTTAGATGACATCTCCTGACCAGGATTTTAAGCATAAAGCCCTTTTGGCAGCTCCTGAGAGGGCTGACATTGTAGCCGCTATTCTAACGGATTCAGCTGTTGAGTCTTAAAGAAAATCGATTTCTTTTAATAGAAGCGGAAATTAATCATTTAATGCAGGGATGCTCAACCTGTGGCCCTCCAGCTGTTGCAAAACCACAACTCCCATCATGCCCGGCTGTAGGCTGATAGCTGTAGTCTGTCCAGGCATACTGGGAATTGTAGTTTTGCAACATCTGGAGGGCCGCAGGTCGGGCATCCCTGCTTTAATGCATCAAAGAGGTATTTTCCTTTAACAAAGATTCCAGCTGTACTAACCCCCTTTTTAAAGATTTGGGCTCCAATGTGGAGGCTAAATTAGGTTTGAAAAGTGCAGATGCCGACTGCCAAGACCTTTTTAAACATGTTTATCAAAGGGAAGAGCATTGGCTAATTTTACCAATTTTGTCAGGGATACGTCTACTTTTGGGCAACAAAGCAGAACTTTATCCTCCTATTCATTAAATGGTAACCTGCATCTCAGTTCTGGGAATGAATAGCTTTCTTTTGCAAAAAAGGCCCTGGTGTGGACCCTCAGGATATAACATACAAATATCAATTCGGCCCTTGGACCGACAAAAATCCCTGTAGGGGTCCTACCAATTTCTGTACATTTTATTCTTTATTTGAATCCTTTATAAAACACACTAAACCTACAGAGAGTGATTAAAACTATCAGGACCCAGTAGGATTAGATCTATCTACTGTCTGATGTTGGGCCGCACTTGCAGATATTACTTTATTGGACTAAATGCACCTTGCATTGTAACATACATGCTTGTGAGTGGATTAGTCCATATGAGGTCCCTCAGTTATATTGCCAAAGTGTATTACACAAATCGGTGCAGTGTTAATATCGAGCGTTATTTAGTAACATAGCAACATAGTATATAAGACCGAAAAAAGACATTTGTCCATCCAGTTCGGCCTGTTTCCTACAAGTTGATCCAGAGGAAGGCAAAAAACCCCTGTGAGGAAGAAGCCAATTTTCCCCACTCAAGGGGAAAAAAATTCCTTACCCCGACTCCAATCAGGCAATCAGAATAACTCCCTGGATCAACGACCCCTCTCTAGTAGCTATAGCCTGTAATATTATTACACTCCAGAAATACATCCAGGCCCCTCTTGAATTCCTTTATTGTACTCACCATCACCACCTCCTCAGGCAGAGAGGTCCATAGTCTCACTGCTCTTACAGTGAAGAATCCTTTTCTATGTTTGTGTACAAACCTTCTTTCCTCCAGACGCAGAGGTTGTCCCCTCGTCACAGTCACAGTCCTGGGGATAAATAGATGATGGTAGAGATCTCTGTACTGACCCCTGATATATTTATATATAGTTCTCCCCTCAGTTGTCTTTTTTCTAAAGTGAATAACCCTAATTTTGATAACCTTTCAGGGTACTGTAGTTGCCCCATTCCAGTTATTACTTTAGTTGCCCTCCTCTGAACCCTCTCCAGCTCTGCTATGTCTGCCTTGTTCACAGGAGCCCAGAACTGTACACAGTACTCCATGTGTGGTCTGACTAGTGATTTGTAAAGTGGTAGGACTATGTTCTCATCGCGGGCATCTATGCCCCTTTTGATGCAACCCATCATCTTATTGCCTTGGCAGTAGCTGCCTGACACTGTTTTTTGCAGCTTAATTAGCTCTTTATTAAAATTCCTAGATCCTTTTCCATGTCAGTGTTACCGTGTTGGTGGAGTTATCTCCTAGGTCTTGGATTGACTAGTCTGTCACTTGCCCTGCAGAGGTAGTACTTCCAGCACCATCCTCTCCTAAAAGGCATTACCAAGTGGTCACACTCTTACACACTGCATACCACATTGGTAGAATATTCAGCCAAATAGACTGTATCAGGACCACTTCCAGACACTCATATATTCCAGCTCTATTCTGAATTATATTCCCTAATTTAGGAAACATTCCCACTTGAGTCCTGCCTAAAAACGAGCACCTTACACTCCTCCACCCGATATGTTTTACCGATGTGCGGCTTCTTCAGGGGCTTGGAGTTATTAGTGTCGGCGCGCCTCCATTTGCCTTACTAAATAGAGTATGACCACGCCCCTATCTCCTTCTGAGCCAGTCGCTTAACACCACATTAGAATGACAGGTGACGTAAGGCAGACACAACTCCCTCTGTTTATGTTATACACGGCGCATCATGTGTGCGCCTTCTCTCCTCCAACAATCCTTTTACAACTCGCATTGCTGTTCAATAGCAGTGCGATTGAGCTCCCAACCAATCATAGCATCTTCTAGATCTAACTATGTGTGCCCAAAAGACACGCAAGTGTCATGTGATCAGGCGAACGTTAACCCTCGCTTGTCTACTGGCATTATTTATTCAATTCTGCAGACAAAGAACAGAAAAGTATATAGTGCCAAATGTTGGTGGATATTAACCCTTACCTATATCACTGCAAATATGCCTTCCAATGTATTATTACAAGCATATAGCTATAAAGGTTATATAAAAAAAAAGGGGGAGAATACTTTATAAAAGGGAAAGAGAGGGGCAGACAAATAAATGGAGGGTAAAAGGGAGATACAGAGGGGAAAAAAGGGTATAAGTCCCTCTATGAGCAACCTGGTCTAGTATTTTCAGAGCAGGCTTAATATACACGTTTTGTTTGGTTTTTAGTAGTGTATATATTCCAATAACCACCAAGTAAGTTTATTTTTATTATTAGACTAAATGGCAAGGACAATATCAGTTATTTTGTGCTCAAATTAGATTATAATGGACATTCCACACTTATCAAATGAAAGCTGTATACGAAAAGCCCTCATTTAACCCTTTAGGGCTCAATGAATGTAGCCTGTAAATCCACTTGGCTTCTTTTCTTAGAAGTTTTTGATCCAGGTTTCCACATCTCGGGCCCAATTTAATTTGTGATAGAGCCGAAAATTTAAGTACCTCAAAGTTCTTATTGTGTACGTAGGAGATGTGTCTGTATAGTGCGGTATCTTTTTTTGTATTGATGGCACTTATGTGGCCTGAAATTCTCCTCCTGAGCTCTTGTACAGTCTTTCCGACTTATAATTTTGGGCAAGTGCAGGATGCCACATACTGTATACTATGCCACTACTTTTGCTATTAAAATAGTCTTTAATGACATATTTATGTCTGTCTACTGGATTGTGAAATTTCTTTATTTTAGGTAGGTACTTGCAAAATGTAATATTTCCAGGTGTAAGAAATAAATAGTGGATCATGGTTAAAATCAAAAGCAACAGGATCTTGATATTGATACGTTTTGCAAGTATCTACCTAAAATAAATAAATTTCCCAATCCAGTAGATGGACATGCATATGTCATTAAAGACTATTTTAATTGCAAAAGTAGTGGCATAGTATATGTGGCATCTTGCACTTGCCCAAAATTATACGTCGGAAAGACGGTACAAGAGCTCAGGAGGAGAATTTCAGGCCACATAAGTGCCATCAATACAAAAAAGGATACCTGTCAAGGCGGGAAGTGGGGGAAACCCCCCACCGTGTACCGTCCGCGGCCGCTGGGACAGATAGCAGGAAAAGGGAGCTGGTGACCTCCTGAAGCATCCCTATAGAGCCCTGGCCTCCTAACTGTATGGGCTGACCTTGAAGGTAGGAGGGCCCATACCTCAGGAACCTGGAGCCCTAAGAATCCCTGCTTAACCCTGGATATAGTGACAGGGCAGAGACCACCTGCTCATCCAATACCACAGATGGGCATGAGTCTCCAGAGGCCCCTCAGCAGCCTGGAACCAAACAGTGTGCGCCCGCATGGCAGGCAAGTAACATGGGAAATAACGTACAGAGAACCCACACTTACCTGCCGCCCTGAAGAAGCTGAACCAGCACCAGGACCTCCTGGACCCCCATACGGACACCAGATGCATGGGGAACATCCTGGCAGGGCAGCACACCATCTACTCTTTGCTTAAATCCCTCCGGGAAAGCAAGCCCCTTCTGGAGCAACAAACAACTACGACCACACTCCAGACAGACCCACACCATAACAACAACACAAGGTGGGGATGAGCAAAACAAGCACACTGGAGGGGATACACCAAACAGACAAGAAAAACAATGAACAATGAAACCAATATAACGAATAAGGGTGGCTTACGCAGACATAACAGTGGGAACACACAACAAGCTCCAGCACACACTCTCACTGTCGCTGGACAAACAAAACTGACCTCAGGCTCCAAACGCACACACATAAGGAGGCCTGAGGTCACACCCACTAGACACCCATTAACTCTGTGCATACCACACCTAGCACAAAGACATTAACCCCATGTGCACCACACACAGGGAAAAAGCACACCACACAGATGTGAGTGTCTCGCATGAACTAGACACAAAGTTGCCAGCGACAACCGCACATGAGACTTCAACGTATAACCCCACGCGCGGCAACCGAAAACCATGCCGTTGGCAAGAGCATGCGAGACAGTGGAACACAACCTCAACACAGGTCGTGACATACCAGTTGCCGCCGGCAATGACATGTAAAACAAGAGTCACAACCCACCACGGGTCATGACAAACACAACCTCAACAGAGGTCGTGACATACGTGTTGCCAACGGCAACCACATGTAGACACAAGGGTCACAAACCCACCGCGGGTCGTGACAATACCGCTCTATACAGACACATCTCCTACGTACACAATAACAACTTGGAGGTACTTAAATTTTCAGGTCTATCACAAATTAAATTGGGGCCGAGACATGGAAACCTGGATCAAAAACTTCTAAGAGAAGAAGCCAAGTGGATTCACAGGCTACAATCATTGAGCCCTAAAGGGTTAAATGAGGGCTTTTCGTATACTGGGGTTCACTGTGTCAAGGGAACGGTAAAATATACTTTTATTCAAAAATACATTAAAATGATAATCCTTGGGGAAAAGATCAAAGGTCAACAAACTAACAAAAAATGGATGTGTCCCTGGTGAGTCAATCGGTAGTCCATCCAGCGGATTGGGAACACATAAATCATGGATGGGTATCCGGAAGCCCAAAATGATGATTTTTGGACTACAATTCACCTAAGGGAATCACAATCGCACTGGTGTGTGACCACTATTAGTCCGGCAAAAAAAGTAAACAATCTGAGGGGTACAAGACTTCCCCTACTGTCAGAAATCACTGCCTAATAGTGGAACACACACCATTGGAGGTGAGGTTGCACATTGCTAATATATGGACATAAGCGCCCTGAGCCCTGGTTCACATTGGGTGTGTGGGGAGGACGACATTAGCATGCCCAAAGCAATAGAGACTGCATAGATTCACCCTAACTACCTAGCATAGAGAAACTAGGTTAACACCTCACTAGCTAGCGTCTGACTCGACGCGTTTCTTGTGTTAAATCATCAGGAGTAATAGCGCTATTGAAGCGGGTGTATAGACGCCGTCACACTGATGGTGTGTGACAGCTGGTCCGGCGCTGGGATGGCCGTAAAACGGCCGCTTCTGGCGCCGAAATATAAAGACATAAGACCGCCCACAAGGGGAGGGACAAGGGCTGAGCACAACCAAACAGGACATGAGGGGGTGGTAACAAGTACAAAGTGCCCGCCCATGCCCTGACGTCGTGAAATACCAGCCCTGTCACTGGATTAAGATATCGCAGGCTAATAACTTTACTTGCAGTGGCAACAAAACAGCAAAGGACAAGTGACACAAGTGTCGGTCCCCAGTGTGTACTGTCTGATGTTATAAATAGCGCTGTTGAAGACGATCTCATTATCAACAGATCAAAGTGCCATTTATATAGTAACAGAAAACGGGGGTGTGTCCTGAGAAGTTGATAAAAAGTGGTGTGGTCACAATTTATGGTGTACAATGGGGAGGCATGGCAAGTTGCCACATGCCACCTATGATGAATAGGCGCAGTAAACTACTGTACGTTAATAACTTATGCATTGGTGCAACAAATAAATACAATAGCCCAACCGTGTTGTGACCGCCACTGTTTGCCACAGGTTACATGGTGGTCATGGGGAGATAAAACCATTATAAGGCAGCAGAGAGGACCTGTGGGTGCGAAAATGACTGATAGGACTACTCAATAAAGCAGGTAAATGATATATATTCATTTAACCCATGCGGTCGAACTGTGTCCAGTCTGTAGGTCCACTGTGCTTCTTTCTGTAGGATCAGACGGTCCAGGTCAACACCTCTAGGTGAGGGTCTGATGACCTCAAGACCCTGAAATTTGATCGAGCGGGGGTCACCAGAATGTTGCATATCAATGTGGCGTGCAATGGCGGTATCTGACTGCTTCCTGATGTCATTGAGATGTTCGCCAATCCGTCGGCGAAACTCCCGGATTGTCTTTCCCACATATTGCAAGCCACATACCCTTTTACGCAAGTATACCAAACCCGACGTCCTACAATTGATGAATGATCTAATTGTGTAGGATCTGGATGTGGTTGTACTGGTGAACGTGCATCCCGTCTGAATGGAACCACAAGCTATGCAGCCCCCGCATCGAAATGTACCTGTGGCAGAACTAGTAAGCCACGTACTCGGGCGAGGGGGTTGGAAAAAGCTGTGGACCAGACGGTCTTTTAACCCCTTAGTGACCACCCATACGTGTTTTTACGGCGGTCACTAAGGGGCCTTAGGCTGGGCTGCCGCGTTTTTACGGCAGCCCAGTCTAAGCGCTGCACGGGTCCCCCGTGCAGCGGGGAGCGCGGGCCCGGCTCTCACATGAGAGCCGCGACCCTGCTCTAACAGCCCGGGCCGGCAGGAGTGCCGATCCGGGCTGTTTAACCCCTTACATGCCGGGCGCAATGGCGCCTGCGCATGTAAAGGGTTGACAGAGGGAGCGAACTCCCTCTGTCACCCATCAGCACCCCGCAGATGCGATCGCGGGGTGCTGATGGGCTGGGAAGCTCACCTTCCTTCCGGCAGGGCCCTGAGCCTGCCCTGAGTATTCACCAGCAGGCTATGCCTCTCTGGCGTAGCCTGCTGGTCAAAGGTAGACTAGCACTGCATTTAAAATGTAATGCATTATAGATATAATGCATTACATTTTAAAAGCAATCAAAATACTGTATATTATAGTCCTCATGTGGGACTATTAAGTAGTAAAAAAATTAGAAAAAATACACATTTATTAAATAAAAAATTCCATGAAATATAAAATATGCTTTTTTCCATTGAAAATACGCTTTCAATGAAAAAAATTGCAAAAAAATTATCCCCACATGTTTGGTATTGCCGCGTCCGTAACAACTGGCACTACATAAATATTACATAAGTTATCCCCTATAGTACACGCCGTTAAAAAATAAATAAAAAAAGCCCGAATTTCTAATTTATTCTTAATTTTCACAGAAAAAACGAAATAACAAGCGATCAAAAGCGGAATTTACTAAAAAATTATACCAATGAAAAATAGAAGTCGTCCCGCAAAATCAAGCCCTCACACAACTCCATAGAAAAAAAATTAAAAAGTTATGGGTCCTGGGAAGTGGCAATGCAAAATCATTTTTTTGTTAAAAAAGGGTTTTATTGAAAAAAAGTAGTAAAACTTAAAAAAACTATAAGTATTTGGTATCCCTGTAATCGTACTGACCCAGGGAATGAAAATATTATGTTACTTTTACCGAATAATGAACACCGTAAAATTTATAATGTACAAACGCAGTGGCAGTAGTACTATTTTTCTCCTTCTCCCTCCCAGAAAGAGTTAATAAAAGTTAATAACATAGTTATGTGTACCCCAAAATGGCGCTATTAAAAACTACAACTTGTCCCGCAAAAAACAAGCCCTCATACTGCTATATAGACAGAAAAATACAAAAGTTATAGCTCTGGGAACGAGACCATGAAAAAAGGACGAAAAACGCTTGTTCATAAAGGCCCAAACAGGCTTGGTCACTAAGGGGTTAAATTGCGACCTCTAGGAAATGTAACCGCAGGTTTATTACCCATCAGATGTCCAATATCTTTGTCCATCTGGAGGATGCCCCAATGTTTCTGTAGGCAATCCATAATGGGTCCATTTGCGGCGTCAAAGGTCGCAATTAATCGGATCTGGTCTCCACCCTCATCCCTATGTTTTGGAACAAGGAGAGATTCCCGTGTGCAGGCTACTGAGTGATGAAAGGCAGATGAAACAATTTTTTGGGGATACCCTCGACATAGGAATCTGGTCTGGAGTTCAGCAGCTTTATTTTGGAAGCTTGAAAAGGAGGAGCAATTGCGGCGAACACGCAAAAATTGCCCCTTTGGAATGCCCCTTTTCTAAGCAGGGGGATGACAGCTCCCCCAATAGAGAAGGCTATTGGTAGCCGTCTGTTTGCGATAAAGGTCCGTATGGATTTTGCCATCACAGTCCTTGGTGATGGTGAGATCCAGGAAGGTGATATGCACAGGATCAATCACAGATGTAAAGAACAGCCCACAGTTATTGATATTAAGGGCCCTAACAAAACTGGTAAATTCCTCCTGTGAACCATTCCAAAAGATGATGACATCATCAATAAATCTCAACCATAGAGTGACATGTGCGGACCAAGCTGCTGATTCCTCACCAAACACTATAGTTCTCTCCCACCAGCCCAGGTACAGATTAGCGTAAGACGGTGTGCAGGGACTGCCCATGGCCACGCCCCTGAGCTGGTGGTAGAAACGACTGTTGAAGAGGAATGCATTATGGTGGAGAATGAAGTCCATAAGGTCAATAATCAATTGATTGTGGCGTGAACATTCAATCCCCCGTTCCCTCAGAAAGGACTCAATGGCCTCCAGACCCTCTTTATGAGGGATGGAGCCATAGAGGGCCTCTACGTCGAGACTCGCAAGCAAAGTGTGCTGTTCGACGTAGAGGCCATCTAATTTCTTTAGAACCTCCATTGAATCCCTAACATATGAGGGAAGGGATACCACGAAAGGTCTCAAAATGTGATCTACGTAATTGCTGATCTGACTAGTGAGGCTGTTGGTGCCCGACACAATTGGTCTGCCCCTTAATGGTCGTAGCCCTTTGTGGACTTTCGGTAGATCATAAAAGCAGGCCAGTTGTGGATGCACAGGTAATAGTGCATCAAACTCCGCTTTACTGACAAGATTCGAGGTCAATGCGGAGGTTAGGATCACCCTAAGTTCCACCAGAAATTTTGTTGTGGGATTTGATGGCAATATACCATAGCAATTTTTGTTGCGTAGTATATCCATACACATGGTGAGATATTGTTCATGTCCCATCACCACTATATTGCCCCCCCCCCCTTGTCAGCTGTCTTAATGACAATGGAGCTATCTTGCTCCAAAGATAGTAAGCCATTAAGTTCATCATAGATCAGATTATTCTTGCCACATTTGTTACCTTCCAATTTTTTGAATTCATCAGTGACAACTTTTAGGAAGACATCCATTGGCATAGTGTCACCAATTGGGGGGTTAAGATGGGACCTTTTCTTCATAGTGGTGAAGGGTCCTTCACCCGGGACTTTCTCACTCTCCTGTAATAATTCCACCAGATTCCTCATGTCCCCCAAATCAGAAACATCAATCCCTAATTCAGAACACTGGCGTCTATCATGGTTTGCAAAGAACTTACGCCACTTTAGTTTTCTAACAAATAAGTTCAAATCCTTCACCCATCCGAATGAATCAAAAGAATGGGTGGGGACAAAAGATAGTCCTTTCTTCAGGACAATAAGTTCGGCCCCGTTAATATCCTATCTGATAAGTTAATGATCTGTAGTTCATCCGAACTAGGGACTATGGGAATAATGGGGCACATCGTTACTGCTCCTTTCGCTCCCTCAGAACATAACTCGTATACAGCTTTCATGTGATAAGTGTGGAATGTAAATTATACTCTAATTTGAGCACAAAATAAAACTAACATTGTCCTTGCCTTTTAGTCCAATAATAAAAATACACTTACTTGGTGGTTATTGGAATATATACACTACTAAAAACCAAGCAAAGGGTGTATATTAAGCCTGCTTTGAAAATATTAGACCAGGTTGCTCATAGAGGGACTTATAATCTTTTTTCCCCTCTGTATCTCCCTTTTACCCTCCATCATTTATTTGTCTGCCCCTCTCTTTCCTTTTATAAAGTATTCTCCCCCTTTTTTTTTTTTAGTCGTCCATTAAATGCATGGATATTCAGAGATGCGAGAAAGAAAACAAATGAGAAGTAAATCCAATTTCAGCGCATTCAACATTGAGATCTAAATATTAATAACAGCTAGTGATGTCGCGAACATAAAATTTTCTGTTCGACCAGCGCAGCACATCGCCGACAGCCTCTGAATCGGAGATGGATCCTGTGGCCTCTGAAAGCACCTTAGTGGTGCGGACGCTCCGAACATTGATCATGGAGGTAACGGGAGGGCCTGTTTTGAGACACCCGCCACCGCCGATGGCTACACACGGCTGTGTGGAGCGGCGGGAAACCACCATTTTACCCGCCAGCACGAACATGGGAGACGAAGGGGAATGGGAACTCCCTCCTATCTATAACCAGGCTTCGCCTGTGCCCTCTCCGCCGCTTACACAGTTCTCCCCCCCGGGCTCCCCAGCTCCTCTCACACAAGGAGATAGGGAATGCAGTATTTTGACCGAATACAGTAGAATGCAGGAACTGCTGGCTAAGATGGCGGCCATCCCCACCAGAGATGATATGGAGGCTTATGTCTCCAGGCTGGAGATAGGATATAAAACTGAACTTCAAAACATCAGAAATGACATGCACTCACTGGGAGAGAAAATATCTGAAATGGATCACTCGGTGTCTACTATATCTCATATTCAAGAACAGCAGAGTGCCACTCTTGATACTCATACTTTTCAATTACATTACTTGGCGGATATGTTAGATGATGACGAAAACAGGGGTCGGCGAAACAACATCCGTGTGAGAGGTCTGCCTGAGTCTATTCCACCTGGGGAACTTAACATTACTCTTCAACATATATTCAATGACTTACTGCAAGTACCTCCAGATAGCCCTCTAGAGCTAGATAGGGCACACAGAGCTCTGGGACCCAAACCAGATGACCCAAATCGGGTCAGAGATGTCATTTGCCGTGTACACCGGTATCAAATTAAAGAGGCCATTATGAGAAAGGCCAGAGAAGCTGGCCAGGTGCTATACAATGGAACTCAACTCCACATACTGGCTGATCTATCCCGGCTCACTTTGCTTAAGAGGAAGGCTCTGAAGCCATTGTTAGAAATTTTACAACGACGGAATATCGCTTATACATGGGGCTTCCCCTTCCGCCTTCAGGTTCGAGCAAAAGGCAGAGTCATGATCCGCCGCCATCCCAGAGACATACCATCCTTTACTGCAGCTCTGGACATCCCTGCAGCGGACATTAAAGATTGGCCGTCTCTACCAACTGGTCCAGCTATGGACGCCAACCCTTTACCCCAAAGAGCCGCGCGGCCTACTAAGCGCAGACACCGACCGCCAGCGGACGACTCAGTGCATTCTTCAGACTCATCTAAGGGCTGACGTCGTAACGCCCTGCCACCTCGCTCATTTCTATCTTTAGGCCTTTTTTGACAGGCCTACCTCTGTTTATGTTCCACTGTACTGAATTTCTGGATCCGATCCGGAACCCAGTTTGGTATATGTTTCTCTGACTCACTTGGGGGTGATGGCTCGTGCAGCGCTCGGATACTCTTGGACATTGGTTTCGTTGGGTGCCCGACCGCTGCATGAGACATGTCCTCATTTTATTTTATACTATATGTAATGCTCTAATCTGATAATGTCTCTATCAAGCAGAGTGGGAATGTGGGACTTATCAGCGAATGACGGTCTCAAGACCAATTAGCATCCCCTAGTCATTGTATACATATTTTTCTTATAAAGCTGTAGGTGCCTTATGGTTGGCCCCCCTGGCCCAGTGTTTCCCCCTTTTCAGTGAACCGAATTACTTCCACCTTAGGTTCTCTGTATTTTTCTGTCTTGACAATGTCTATACCAAACAGCAGGGGCCCAGGGAGTTAATTAATTAACTAATAGCCCATAGCCCTGCGATGTCCTTACATTCCCTAGTCGTTAGATGTTATTTCCTGACACAGTTGTAAATGCCTTATATTAAGCTCTTTGGCCCAGTGGCCCTCTGACGGTTATTTGATGGTCCTTACCCATTGTTGTTATGATATGGTACTGTACTTATTTTGCTTCATAATTGTTACCGCTAATCATTATCTTGGTTCTTGTAACTACTATAGTCTCTATGGGAGGCTCGGGGGGAGTATTCCCTCTGTAGAAAGTCCGCTTCCGTATCGGGTACACGTCATAGACGGTGTGCAGCCCTCTCACTAACCGTGTGCACACTTGACGTGTTTCGTAACCCATTGTGCTGTATACTTACCTATACGAAGCACTTTATTTCTTACTTACTCTATACTCTAACCCTCTTACTCTTTAATTCTCCTACTTAGACCCCTTATAGGGTCTTCTCTTTCCTCTCTTTGATCCTTTACTTCCTCTTAACCCATCTCCTATCCTTTTACCTCCTTCCCTCCCATTCCTTCAACTCCTTCCCCACCTTCCTACCCTCATGGCGAAAACCATCACCAAGCTTGGGTCCTTGAACGTCCGGGGTTTTGTCACCCCCCAAAAGCGTTCACAGATCCTATATCATATGCATAAACAACGAGTGACGATACTATTATTACAAGAAACGCATTTCAAAAAAAACCACCTGCCTGCACTTAGGGACAGATATTACCCCCAGTGGTATTATAGCCCGAGTCCGGATTCCAGGTCCAGAGATGTGTCGATAGCATTTCACAAATCCTTTCAAGGGGACATCCTAGATGTCCGGGCGGATGGAGAGGGGCGCTACATTTTCATCAAATTGAAAATACTGGGGACTGTGTTCACTGTGGTCAACTGGTACTTGCCTAATCATAAGCAGATTTCTTTTTGCAGAAACTACTTAGATCAACTAACCGACTTTGCGGAGGGTAGGTTGTTGGTCGGAGGGGACTTCAACTTCACCATGGACCCTACGGTAGATTCTACCGCCCACCCTGCCTATACGTCGAGCAGACAGCTGAGATCCCTTCGTTCTCATCTTCACGCTCTTCAACTTGTCGATGTCTGGAGGATACTGCAGCCCCAAGGTAGAGACTACACATTTTTTTCTACACCACATAACTCCTATAGTCGCATTGATCTATTCCTTACCAGCCACCACATTTTAGCCTGGAGTCCGGAAGCCACTATTGAGGATATCTTATTCTCAGATCATGCTCCTGTATATTTGTCTTTTGTGATGCCGGACACGGCCTTTAAACCCTGGAATTGGAGACTGAATGATAACCTTCTAAAAGACGCCCTTTGCTCAACTGATATACACCAAACTATTAAAAACTTCCTATCCGACCACTCCTCGGATACTACTCCCATCCCAACACAATGGGAGGCACTAAAATGCGTCCTCAGAGGTGTATTTATCAAACATGGAACTAGGCTTAAGAAAGAACGGGCATATAAACTGTCTTCCCTACTTACTCAAGCCCACACCCTCGAATTACGTCATAAACAAACCTTAGCCCCAGAAGTTTATGTTGAATTATTGAAGATTAGGGACACTATTAAGTCATTAATAGACCAAAAATACAAAAGATTTCTGGACAGGGGGAGGAGATTCTTTTATGAATATTCAAACAAATGTGGGAGGCCCCTCGCCCGGGCGATTCACCCTAGAACCACCCAGACCTTTATTCCCCACATCCGGAATTCAGGTGGCCGTCTGACACACAATCCAGTGGAAATATTGGAGGGGTTCCGCTCGTATTATTCCAATCTTTATAATATTAAAGGCCAATACTCTGACCTTTCCCCAGCGGCACTACGAGACCGTATCGACAAATACGTGGCTGATACAGCTTTGCCCACTATAAATGATACTGATAGGGAGGCGTTAGAAACTGATTTTACCGACTCAGAGATATTCCGCACAATCCAAGACTCTCCTTCGGGGAAATGTCCAGGGCCTGATGGCTTCACACCAGCCTTTTTTAAACACTTTAAAGATGTCCTATCCCCAGTCATGACGAAAGTATTTAATAGTATAACTGCGGACTCCGGTTTTGTATCCCAATCTTTAGAAGCTAACATATGTGTGCTCCCTAAACCAGGGAAGGACCACTCCCTCACCTCGAACTATAGGCCTATCTCATTATTAAATGTAGATATTAAGATATACGCTAAATTGCTTGCTGAACGACTGTCCCCATTGCTCCCTGGGATTATTAATTCGGATCAGGTCGGATTTGTCAGGGGTAGGGAAGCACGGGATAATACTCTGAAGACCCTACTACTAACCGGCTCGGCGACGCGCACCAATTCCCCACTCTGCTTATTATCCATCGACGCTGAAAAGGCCTTTGATAGAGTGCAATGGCAATTCCTGGATTCCTCCCTGTTACAAATTGGACTGGGCTCGAAATTTCTCAATAGAATTAAAGCGTTATATTCTACCCCTACGGCCAAGGTTCGAGCTAACGGTCTATTGTCTCGTTCGTTCCCTATCCTTAATGGCACGAGACAAGGATGTCCCCTGTCCCCCCTGTTATATGTCATAACTATGGAACATCTAGCAGTAGCAATAAGACAGACCCCTTCCATACATGGCATCACTATCGAAGATTCCCAATATAAAACTGCGTTATACGCCGACGACCTTTTGCTTTATATCTCTCAACCACGTATCTCTATTCCTTCTATCTTGAAGGAGTTTGACCGTTTCGGCCACCTCAGCAACTTTAAAGTAAATTACTCTAAATCAGAAATTCTTAACGTATCTGTTCCTCAGACCGAATTTTCAGATATACTCACTTCCTTCCCGTTTCGGCATCAACCTTCCTCCTTGAAATACCTAGGTGTCCAGATCCCAACAGATGTTAAACTCCTTTACTCACTGAACTACTTACCCCTATTGGACCGCACTATAAAAGACCTGAACAATTACAATACAAAGGGGTTGTCATGGTTCGGTAGGATGAATGTCCTAAAAATGGACATTCTACCTAAATTCTTATATCTGTTCCAGACGGTTCCATTGAACCCACCTTCCACCTTTTTCCGCACATTAAATTCCAAACTTCTCAAATTTATTTGGGGCTCCCTACACCCTAGAATAGGTCTCTCAACCTTGCATAGAAACAAATCCGATGGCGGGGCTGGTCTTCCGGACTTCAGGCTATATCACTCAGCAGCCATGCTGACTAGAATTGTGGATTGGCACTTTTATTGCAACACTAAACAATGGGTACGGCTGGAACAGTACATTTACCCTTCTTCACTTAAACATGCCCCGTGGATAGACCCCGGAGGACATCCACGACTACCCACACTTAATATGCTGACCAGTCAAACCTTACACATGTGGGATTCTCTTACTAAAAGAGGTATTGGCTCCAGGAGACATAGTCCCCTCACGCCAATTTTTCACAATCCCCTATTCGTAGCTAGCAATAACAAGATGTCTTTCCTGGGGTTGCAAGCGTCCACAGACCCTCAATTTTATCATATACTAGCGAATGCCCCACTAGCTTCATTTGCAGAACTTAAGGCAAAGAATCCCAACATCAGCCTATCTTGGCTCGAATATCAACAGTTAAAATCCTACATAAATGCCAGAGGGGAACAGGGCTTCTTTAGCTCTGCTCCGTCTGAATTGGAAAAACTGTTCTTGCTGACGTCCCCTCCGACCCACCTGATTTCTGCATTATACCGTTGTTTACTGGAAGATTCCTACAAGGGTTCCCCAGGGTTTTTACATGGGTGGGAACAGGAATTAGGGGTTCATTTCACGCAGATGGAAATACAAAAGGCTTTTATCTTTACCCATAAGCTGTCAATGGCATGTTCTGCTCAGGAAAAAAATTATAAAATCCTGACCCGCTGGTACCGTTACCCAACCCGGTTGCATAGCATTTTCCCCTCAGTACCCGACACGTGTTGGCGTTGTGGCCGAGAGAAAGGCACGATGCTACACATTTGGTGGGAGTGTTGTAAAGTTAAACCATTCTGGGATAAGATCTTTACGATTTACAGACATATTACAAAGAAAACGGTTCCCCAAACCCCACAGGTCGCGCTCCTCTCCATCTTGCCGGGCACTATCGCCCTTCAGAAGAAGAGTATATTGCGATTTTGTATTACAGCAGCTCGTTCAGTGATTCCCCGACATTGGAGAACTACTCATGAGCTTACCATCGGAGAATGGTACCAAGAAATGCTACATATCGCCAGAATGGAAGAAATTTCAGCAGAAAATGCTGGTCTTTCGTTTAAATTCCATCACATCTGGTCTGACTGGTTGGACTTTCAACAGTCGCCGGATCTGACATCTGTGCTATCTACTTGACTGATGGTCTTCGCTAGGACACTGTGATAACCCTACCCCTCTGACCTTCCTGTACCCTCCCTCCCCCCCCCCCCCCCTTCATCTTTATCTCTACTCGCTCTTTTACTTCTTTTCTTCTAATCTCTACATTACTTTTATCTACTGCGATGTTGTTTGAGCTATACATTGCTGTACAAATGACCCATTGGGGGTTTTGCCCAAACGGAGACGCTCCCCTTTTTTTTTATATATCAGAATTGCTACATTAGCCGTGTACTTGTACATTGCATGCATGTCTTCTCCTTGGATTGCGTGATCCTCAATTGCTAAATGGACTTATATATCCGCATATGTTTACATGTACCAAATGTAAGCTCACGTTTCTTTGCTATACCTTGCTTATCTAAAAATTTCAATAAAACAGTTTAAACATAAAATTTTCTGTTCCGCAAATGTTCGCGAATGGGCGAACCGCCATAGACTTCAATTGGCAGGCGAATTTTAAAACCCACAGGGACTCTTTCTGGCCACAATAGTGATGGGAAAGTTGTTTCAAGGGGTCTAACACCTGGACTGTGGCATGCCGGAGGGGGATCTATGGCAAAACTCCCATGGAAAATTACGTAGTGGACGCAGAGTCGGGTTTTAATCCATAAAGGGCATAAATCAACTAACATTCCTAAATTGTTTGGAATAACATGCTTTAAAACATCCAGTGTGTGTACACGATCAGGTATGATGTTGTATTGATCAGGTAGTGTAAGGGTTACGCCCACTTTACAGACATTGACAGACCAAACTCCCCTTTTAATGCACCGCAAACAACCGCAAACAGTTCATTTGCACAACTGCAAACTCCCCATTTGCACAAGGTTGGATACCAAGCTAGCCACGTCCCGGTGATGTCATTGAAGGTTTCTTCCTCCACCCAGCCACGTACAACACCAAGGGTCCCCGAAAGGTGAATTGAATTGATTTTTCGAACGGGGAGATGGTTAAAAAAACGCTGGCTCCCTCCCCTTTGTTTTTATCCACGGTCACTGCGTCTGCACCGTGCAATTTACTGTCACACCCGATATGAGTGGTATTTTCTGTAGAACTATTCTCATCAGTTTAATCCCTCTAACGTCCCCAATCTGGGGGCCATTTATTGAATAGATTTTTCGAACGGGGAGATGGTTAAAAAAATGCTGGCTCCCTCCCCTTTGTTTTTATCCACGGTCACTGCGTCTGCGCCGTGCAATTTACTGTCACACCCGATATGAGTGGTATTTTCTGTAGTACTATTCTCATCAGTTTAATCCCTGTTACATCCCATATCAGGGATTGCCTTTTGTGAAAAAAAAATTTAGGCCGGGTACCTTCGACTGCCTTCACAGTGACAGACCAAACTCTCATACACCAAACTGAATTGATTTCAGAAACCGGGAGATGGAAAAAGCAGCTTGGTTGGTCCTCATACTCCCATATTGGGGCACTGCGCGTGCACAGAGCAATGTGCTGTGACACCCTATATGAGTGGTGTCTTAACTAGTACTATTCCTATCAGTTTAATCCCTGTTACGTACCCTATCCGGTCGAATTGATTAACCATTGTCGAATTAGCGAACCATTACGACATCATGAAATAATTTAGTTCTGAGCTCTGTACTTGCTTTGTATTGGAATTGATGGGGATTTTTTTTGATTGTCTGCATCATTTCTAATAAACTATTAAGAGACTTTATTATGATTTTTTATTTTATGTATTAAAAGCCCATACAACATATAAAAAAAAAAAGGTAAATTAATGTTTTTTCTATGAAATGTTATCCAGCCGTCCGATCGCTTTTGGTCTGACCATAAAGAAGCAACGGCCTTATCATCTGGGGTGTGGCAACATTGCTAACACACTCATAGAGGTGATGATTGCTTCATTGTGATACGCAAGCCCCTTCACCACAACAAGGTAACGATCACGAAGGGGAATTGACACTTGTATGTGCCCTTTTTTTTTGGGTTTGTTTTTGCAGCCACAGTGCTGCACCATAGAACAGAAAAATTAGGCATGTACACATGCCTGAAAAATAATGGCATTGTTGCAGCCGCTATTGTAGCAGCGGCCGGAAAAATTGATGTTTTCCAGGCAGAAAAGTGACAAACATTGAGGCTTAAACCCTAGTTGGTGGTGGAGAATTCACGAAAGTCATCCAGTATGCAGACATTAAATACAGCAGCGTGGGGACCATTTTGAGGCCAAGGCATGTCATCAGGCCTTTTGTTAGTCAAACGTATCCCCACTGTCAGTCCCTTCGGGATCCATGCCTCATTCATCTTTATGAAGGTGAGGTAATCAACACTTTTTGACCGAGGCGACTTCTCTTGTCAGTGACAATGCCTCCTGCTGCACTGAAGGTCCTTTCTGACAGGACACTTGAAGCAGGGCAGGCCAGAAGTTCTATCGCGAACTGGGATAGCTCAGGCCACAGATCAAGCCTGCACACCCAGTAGTGAAGGGGTTCATTGCTCCTCAGAGTGTCGATATCTGCTGTTAAGGCGAGGTAGTCTGCTACCTGTCGGTCGAGTCGTTCTCTAAAGCTGGATCCCGAAGGGCTGTGGCGATGAGTAGGACTGAAAAAGTTCCGCATGTCCTCCATCAACAACACATCTGTAAATCGTCCAGTCCTTGCCGCCGTGGTAGGAGAAGGATTACACTCACCTCTTCCCCTGTTAGATTACCGTTGTGCTGTGACATCCCGCTTATAAGCTGTGTAAAGCATATTTTTTAGTTTGGTTTTGAACTGCTGCATCCTTTCCGACTTTCGGTAATTTGGTAACATTTCTGCCACTTTCTGCTTATACCGGGGTTCTGGTAGCGTGGCCACCCAGTACAGGTCGTTCTCCTTCATCCTTTTTATACGGGGGTCCCTCAACAGACATGACAGCATGAAAGACCCCATTTGAACAAGGTTGGATGCAGAGCTACTCATTTCCCGTTCCTCGTCCTCACTGATGTCATTGACGGTCTGTTCTTCCCCCCAGCCACGCACAACACCATGGGTCCCAGATAGGTGACAACAACGAGCACCCTGGGGTGCCTGCTGTGGTTGGTCTTCCTCCTCCTCAAAGCCGCCACATTCCTCCTCTGACTCCTCTTCCACCGTTGCGGCAGGTCAGGCAAGCGATGATGACAAGGCTGTTTCTGGTGTTGATGGTGACCACAACTCTTCCTCTTCACGCTCATCTACAGCCTGATCCAGCACTCTTCGCAGGGCACGCTCCAGGAAGAAAACAAATGGGATGAGGTCGCTGATGGTGCCTTCGGTGCAACTGACTAGGTTTGTCACCTCCTCAAAAGGACGCATGAGCCTACAGGCATTGCGCATGAGTGTCCAGTAACGTGGCAAAAATTCCCAGCTCCGCAGAGGCTGTCCTAGCACCCGGTCATACAAATACTCGTTGACAGCTTTTTCTTGTTGGAGCAGGCGGTCGAACATTAGGAGTGTTGAATTCCAATGTGTCGGGCTGTCGCATATCAAGCGCCTCACTGGCATGTTGTTTCACCGCTGAATATCGGAAAAGTGCGCCATGGCCGTGTAGGAACGCCTGAAATGGCCACACACCTTCCTGGCCTGCTTGAGGACGTCCTGTAAGCCTGGGTACTTACACACAAAACGTTGTACGATGAGATTCAACACGTGCCATGCACAGCACATGTGACAACTTGCCCAAATTCAATGCCGTCAACAAATTTGTTCCATTGTCACACACCACTTTGCCGATCTCCAGTTGGTGCGGGGTCAGCCACTGATCCACCTGTGCGTTCAGGGCGGACAGGAGTGCTGGTCCTGTGTGGCTCTCTGCTTTCAGGCAAGTCAACCCCAAGACAGCGTGACACTGTCGTATCCAGGATGTGGAATAACCCCTGGGGAGCTGAGGGGATTCAGTTGATGTGCAGCCAGACGCCGCAGCAGAAGAGGACTCAGCCGAGGAGGATATCGAAGAGGATGGCGTAGGAGTAGAGGAGGTGGCAGTAGGTCTGCCTGCAAGTCGTGGTGGTGTCACCAACTCCGCTGCGGAGCCACAGATTCCATGCTTGTCAGCTGTCAGCAGGTTGACCCAATGCGCAGTGTACGTGATATACCTGCCCTGACCGTGCTTTGCAGACCAGGTATCAGTGGTCAGATGGACCCTTGCCCCAACACTGTATGCCAGAGATGCCATGACTTCTTTTTCAATGACATGGTAGAGGTTTGGGATTGCCTTTTTTGAAAAAAAATTTCGTCCGGGTACCTTCCACTGTGGTGTCCCAATAGCGACACATTTTTTGAAGGCCTCAGACTCCACCAGCTGGTATGGTAAAAGCTGGTGGGCTAAGAGTTCCGTCAAGCCAGCTGTCAGTCGCCGGGCAAGGGGGTGATTCTGTGACATTGGCTTTTTACTCTCAAACATGTCCTTGACAGACACCTGACTGTGGGCAGATGAGCAGGAACTGCTGAAGGTGAGAGGAGGAGTGGCGGTTGGTTGAGAGGGGGCAGGGAGGACAGCAGTGGTTGACGTGGCTGAAGATGCTGGACCAGGAGGAGCATGGTGGCTTTGAGTTTGTGTGCTGCTTGTACTCATGTGTTGATCCTATAGGCGTTTGTGATGTGAGATCATGTGCCTTCGCAAAGCAGTTGTACCAAGGTGGGTGTTGGATTTCCCACGACTCAGTTTCTTTTGGCACAGGTTGCAAATGGCATTGCTGTTATCAGAGGCAGACACACAAAAAAAATGCCACACTGCTGAGATTTGCAATGACGGCATTCTGGTGGTGGAAAGAGCATGCGTTGACTGGCGTGCTGTCTGGCTGGCCCCAGGTGCCGATACATGCTGTCTGACTGTGCCACTAACTCCTTGCGACGACCTCCCCCTGCTTCCAACTCGTCTCCTCATTCTCTCTGTCTCCCCTTCTGAACTTTCCCCCTCTTCTTCTCTTCGAGCAGGCACCCACGTGGCATCCGTGGACACATCATCATCAACCGCTTCACTTGTATCTGACACCTCAGCAAAGGAAGCAGCAGCGGGTACAACATCATCATCATCACACTGTACGTCCATGTGTGTAATGCTGCCTGACAGACATATCCCTGTAATCTACATCATCTGGCAATAATGGTTGCGCATCACTAATTGCATCCAACTGATGTGTAAATAACTCCTCTGACGCATCAAGTGAAGCGGCTGTGGTGGCTGTGGTGGTAGTGTTAGTGGTGGTGGTGGCGGCGGGCGGGTGCGTGGTAACTTGAGAGCAGGTGACCGAAGCTGAGCTGGAGGAGGATGGTGCGTCAAGGTTCTTAGCGGAAGCTGTTGAAGATTGGGTGTCCTATCTAAGCCAGTCAACTATGTCCTCAGAATTTTTCGGGTTCAGGGTACGTGGCCTCTGAACACTAGGCATTATTCCAGGGACAGTGGAAATCACAGCACCATGACCACGACGGCCCCTGCGTCGTGGCCTGCCTCTGCCTGTCATTTTTTTAGATAAGTGGTACTACGCGTGCTAGGTACTGTGCCACCCGGTATCAGTGGTGGGCACTGGCAGTGGGCACACTACAGTCAGTGGAAGTGGGCCTGACACACATTGGCAGCAGGCAAGCAACTGAATTTAGACTACTGTCTAAAAATTAAATGCCTTATTTATCGGCAAGCTACTGTGCCACCCAGTATCAGTGGTTCGCACTGGCAGTGGGCACACTACAGTCAGTGGAAGTCGGCCTGACACACACTAGCAGCAGGCAAGCAACTGAAAGTACACTAAAGTGTAATAATTAAATGCCTTTTTTTGATGCAAAGTCCTGTGCCACACGGGATGACAGGGGTGGACACTGGCAGTGGGCACACTACAGTCAGTGAAAGTCGGCCTGACACACACTAGCAGCAGGCAAGCAACTGAAATTACACTAAAGTGTAAAAATGAAATGCCTTTTTTTTTATGCAAAGTCCTGTGCCACACGGGATGACAGGGGTGGGCACTGGCAGTGGCACACTACAGTCAGTGAAAGTCGGCCTGACACACACTGGCAGCAGGCAAGCAACTGAAATTACACTAAAGTGTAAAAATGAAATGCCTTTTTTTGATGCAAAGTCCTGTGCCACACGGGATGACAGGGGTGGGCACTGGCAGTGGGCACACTACAGTCAGTGGAAGTCGGCCTGACACACACTAGCAGCAGGCAAGCAACTGAAATTACACTAAAGTGTAAAAATGAAATGCCTTTTTTTGATGCAAAGTCCTGTGCCACACGGGATGACAGGGGTGGGCACTGGCAGTGGGCACACTACAGTCAGTGGAAGTCGGCCTGACACACACTAGCAGCAGGCAAGCAACTGAAATTATACTAAAGTGTAAAAATTAAATGCCTTTTTTGATGCAAAGTCCTGTGCCACACGGGATGACAGGGGTGGGCACTGGCAGTGGGCACACTACAGTCAGTTGAAGTCAGCCTGACACACACTGGCAGGCAACTAACCTTCGATTAAAGTGTAAAAATTAAATGCCTTTTTTGATGCAAAGTCCTGTGCCACATGGGATGACAGGGGTGGGCACTGGCAGTGGGCACACTACAGTCTGTGGGCCTGCAGGTCCTCACACACAGGCAGGCTAGGCAACTGCAAGCTATGTTGTTCGGGCCATCTCTAAAAACAGCTTAGCGAGAAACATTAAAGTAAACGATAAATTGCGAAGTTTCTCTCAAAAGAGCTATATATGTAAAAATCACGTATAAAGGGAAGAAATCACAAGACAGGACAAAGAGGGGAGAAGGGATAGAGAGACTAGTACCATTGATGACTATGAGCGGGCTTCAAAGTATTCATCCCACAGTAGCCAGGTTTTCTCAAATCTATCCGTCTGGCCACCCAGAATGGCTGGTAAATGCTCCATTCTTCTGATCTCGGCTACACTATCAATAAGATCCAGCTGCGAGGGTGAGACAGTTCTCTTCCAGAAACCCGCAATCAGGCGTCTAGCTGCCGTTAAAATATGTAAGGTTTCTCCCCTTTTTTTAATATATATAACCATTATAGCTATATGCTTGTAATATTACATTGGAAGGCATATTTCCAGTGATATAGGTAAGGGTTAATACTCACCAACATTTGGCACTATATGCTTTTCTGTTCCTTGTCTGCAGAATTGAATAAATAATGCCAGTATGGTATACCTCTCTAGAAAAGTGAGGGTTAATATTCGCCAGATCACATGACAATTATGTGTCTTTTGGGCTTACATACCGGCTCAATCGCACTGGTATTGGACAGCAATGTGAGTGCCGAGTTGTTATAGGATTGGTGGAGGAGAGAAGGCGAACACATGATGCGCCGTGTATAACATAAACAGAGGGAGGTGTGTCTGCCTTACGTCACCTGTCATTCTAATGTGGCATTCAGCGACTGGCTCAGAAGGAGATAGGGCGTGGTCATACTCTATTTAGTAAGGCAAATGGAGGCGCGCCGACACTAATAACTTAAAGCTCCTGACAAAGCTGCACAGCTGTGAAACATGTCGGATGGAGGAGTGTAAGGTGTGCGTTTTTAGGCAGGAATGTATCCAAAATTACGGAATATAATTCAGAATAGAGCTGGAGTATATGAGTGTCTGGAAGTGGTCCTGATACAGTCTATTTGGCTTAATATTCTACCAATGTGGTATGCAGTGTGTAAGAGTGTGACAGTTTGGTAATGCCTTTTAGGAGAGGATGGTGCCGGTGCAGGGCAAGTGACGGACTAGTCAATCCAAGACTTAGGAGATAACTCCACCAAATAACGCTCGATATTAACACTGCACCGATTTGTGTAATACACTTTGGCAATGTGACTGAGGGACCCCATATGGACTAATCCACTCACAAGCATGGATGTTACAATGCAAGGTGCATTTAGTCCAATAAAGTAATATCTGCAAGTGCGGCCCTATATCAGACAGTAAATAAATCCAATCCCACTGGGTTCTGATAGTTTTAATCACTCTCTGTAGGTTTAGTGTGTTTTATAAAGGATTCAAATAAAGAATAACATGTACAGAAATTGGTAGGACCCCTACAGGGATTTTTGTCGGTACAAAGGCAGAATTGATATTTGTTTCTTTTAGGAACCTTCCATTCTCTCATAATTTGAAAATGGAGATTTTTGTGGATAGGAAATACTTTCTTTTTTGCTCTAGTCAGCTAAACATTTCATCCTGAACTGTTCTTTGAACTTTCTTATCTGTTAAGTCCATAAGTTGCTCTCATTGCTTTAACTGGTACTTTAGTATCGTCAGAGGAGAAAAACCTTTTTTAAATTTTGTCTGAATCAGAAGACGCATCTGAATATATTTTTTTTTTTACAAAAAAAACACTTTCGAATCAGGACGACAACAAACAGTAATCTGAGGATACTGTTTTACACACACTGCATTTGGAACAGATATTTCAGACAACACTACCTACATTTCTTTCCTGATAACATCCTTTAATTCCTCTTACCGCTACAGGACCGCCTAACGGGCGGTTTCCTTTCTCTGGCTCGACGCATCGGCGCAGTGCGCGGCGGTAAAAAGTTTCAGAAGGAGTTGGTCATCAGCCTGCCAGCCAATGATCAGCGCTGGCAGGCTGATGACTTTAAAAAAAAACGAATCAAAAGCCATCTAACACATTATATTTATAAATATAATGTGTTAAATGGCTTCTGTGCTCTCTGCTGGGTCCTTTTCGTCAGTTGGACCCTGCAGAGAGCACATGTAACAGTGAGTACACCAAGCACTACACACTTAGCCCCAGATCACCCCCCATCACCCCAATTAACCCCTTTCAATCACCTGTCAATCAGTGACAGTGTAAACTGTCACTTTTTTTTTTCACTAGTATTGACTGTTAGGTTTAGTTTAGGCCCCTTTGGTAGGTAGTTAGCTTCCGCTAGCGCCCAGCCCACCGCACCGCAGTCACTGATTCGCTGATTAGCGTAGCGCTAATCAGCATTTGTACTTTTATATTATCTGTAAGTGATCAGAACTGATCACAGTCAGATCTATAATAGTATTAGTGTCACCTTAGTTCGCCCCCACCCAAAACGCAGTGTTTGCCCGATCAGGCCTGATCGGTCACCAACACGTGCGTTCACCCACGCCAACCCTGCCGCAGTGACAAAATTATTATTTTTTTTTAATCACTGCACAATTACTTCACAACCGATAAAAAAAAAAAAAAAAAAAAATCAGTTTTGATCTTTTTTATCAATCGGATCGGCTTCCTGTACTTCGCTAGCCTGCCATTTGTAAGACAGGCTTGCTCTTTTTCTTGGGTAGTCTCAGGGAATACCCCCTAAATTTAGTTGTCCAAATGTCAAATAAGGGGTATTCGTCTGAAGAGGCCTACAGGATTCTGACCCAGTCTGATGAGGAATGGGAACCCTCATCTGACGAATCTAGCGGGTCAGAATATGAACCTGCAGAAAGCAGTGGCAGTCGGACTCAAAGTTCGGATGAGGAGGTTGAGGTCCCTGATACCACCAGGTGTACCCGGCCCCGTGTCGCTAGACCACAGGTTGCGCAGGATCCGCTTCAAGGGCAGCAGAGTGGTGCTGGCGCTGTCGGATTACGTGGTGAGGCATACACCAGCAGCGCAGCCCTTCCTGGACCTAGTACCAGCACTGCCGTAAAACATGGTGAATTGGCGAGCACCAGAAGGGCAGTTGAAGCTGGTACGGTGGCAAGTGCAATAGTTCCTCCGTCGCAGCCACCGCACAGACAGGCCGGTAGAGCCCCTAGAATCCCTGAGGTGCTGGCAAACCCTGATTGGCAGCCCCCATATTCAGCCGCACCATTAGTTCCCCCTTTCACAGCCCAGTTAGGAGGTCAGGTGGAGACAGCTCAGATCGGATCGGCACTGGGGTTTTTTGAGCTGTTCTTCACCGCGGAGCTCTTTGACCTAGTCGTGGCAGAAACAAATCGGTATGCCACTCAATTTATAACCGCCAACCCAGGAAGCTCTTATGCCCAGTCTTTCCGGTGGAAACCAGTCTAAGTTTACGAATTTAAAACTTTTCTGGGCCTTCTCCTCAACATGGGCCTAACAAAAAAGCATGAATTGTGGTCATATTGGTCCAAGAACCCAATTCATCACATGCCCATGTTCTCTGCTGCCATGTCCAGGACACGATTTGAGACCATCCTGCATTTCCTGCACTTCAGCATTAAAAGCACCTCTCGTCCCAAAGGCCACCCAGCTTTTGACCGGCTCCACAAAATTCGGCCCCTTATAGACCACTTTAACACCAAATTGTATAAGCTCTGTGAAAGGGCCACAGGCTATACCCACAAATTTCGTGTCTATGAGGGTAAAGATCAGACCCTGGAGCCGGTCGGTTGCCCTGACTACCTGGTGAGCAGTGGGAAGACAGTCTGGGACTTGGTGTCACCCTTATTCGGCAAGGGGTACCATCTTTATGTGGACAATTTCTACACAAGTGTGCCCCTTTTCAGGCATTTGTTCCTAGAACAGATTGGCTGCTGTGGCATCGCGCGACCTAGTCGCCGGGGCTTCCCCCAACGGCTCGTTACCACCCGTCTTGCAAGGGTGGAGAGGGCTGCCTTGTGTAACGAAGAACTGCTCGCTGTGAGATAGAGAGACAAGCGTGACGTTTACATGCTCTCCTCCATTCACGCAGACACGACAATCCAAATTGAACGGGCAACCAGTGTCATTGAAAAGCCCCTCTCGGTCCACGACTATAATTTGCTCATGGGAGGGGTGGACTTTAATGACCAGATGTTGGCCCCATATTTGCTTTCCCGAAAGACCAGACGCTGGTATAAGAAGGTATCTGCATATCTAATTCAATTGACTATATATAATAGTTTTGTTCTCTACAGTAAGGCTGGGAGAACAGGATCCTTCCTCAAATTTCAGGAAGAGATCATCGAGAACCTCCTGTATGCAGGAGATTCCGTGGCCCCAACCACCAGTGTAGTGAGCCGACTACACAAGCGACATTTCCCCAATGTCGTTGCTGGTACCTCAAACCAACCGCCACCCCGAAAAAGATGTTGTGTCTGTAGCAGGAGTGGAATAAGGCGTGACACCCGCTATTTCTGTCCTGACCACCCTGCCTTTGCCTAGGGGAGTGTTTCCGGAAGTACCACACTCAGTTACAATTAGGGACGTAGGGACCGCAGGTCACAGGTAGTTTTTACACTCAGGATCTAGGGTCTCTCAAGATACTAGGATTGGACAGTCCCTAACACACAGGGTTGCTAGTGTGCTACTGCAGCAATGTGAAACGGTAGAAACGTCTCCTTTCAATTGGGATAAAGTGCATAATGTACTTCACACCATCTCTGTGCGATTTACACTTTACACATTGTCCCATGGGAAAGGAGAGGTTTCTGCAAGGAAAATAAAGAGTGAAAAGAAAAAAAACTAAATTTAAACAGGTAGCAAGAAAAATAAATCTTGAGTTAGTTTAGGTTTTAAAAGTTTTATGATGTTCAGGTTTATAAAGTTCGTAACGTTCAAATTTATGAGCCTACTGCTTGTTTTTTTTTTTTTTTTTTTTATTAACCACCCTTTATTTTCCAGCAGGACCAACCGACGAAAACGCTGCAGCACTGATGTGCATTCTGAGAGAAGCATTGCGCTGCTGTCAGAAGACACGTGAAGTCGGTGTATGCCGCGCTGCAGGACGAGATTTCTTCTCCGCAGTACAGGTTTTTTTTTTTTGCATATTTTTTGGCAGAGATTTTTTCATCCACATCGATCGATGCAAATGAAGAAATCTGTGCCATTCATTTTTTCTTTCAGCCCAGAGGCTGAACGGAAAAAAAAATAAAAATTACCCGTATGCTCCATATAAGGAGAATAGCAGAAACTCCTAATGCTGACCATACATGTAATGATTGCGGAGACCCTCAAATGCCAGAGCAGTACAAAAACCTCACATGTGACCCCATTTTAGAAAGAAGACACCCCAAGGTATTCGCTGAGGGGCATATTGAGTCCATAAAAGATTGAACTTTTTGTCACAAGTTAGCTGAAAGGGAGACTTTGTGAGAAAAAATAAAAATAAAATCAAATTCCGCTAACTTGTAAAAAAAAAAAAAAAATCTTCTATGAACTCACCATGCCCCTCACAGAATACCTTGGGGTGTCTTCTTTCTAAAATGGGGTCACTTGTGGGGTATTTATACTGCCCTGGCATTTTAGGGGCCCTAAAGCGTGAGAAGAAAAATGCCCTCCTAAAAGGTACTCATTGGAATTAGGGGCCCTTTGCGCATCTTGGCTGCAAAAAAGTGTCACACATGTGGTATCGCCGTACTCAGGAGAAGTAGGCAATGTGTTTTGCGGTGTATTTTTACATATACCCATGCTGGATGAGAGAAATATCTCTGTAAATTGACAACTTTGTATAAAAAAATGGAAAAAGTTGTCATTTACAGAGATATTTTTCACACACTGTATGGGTATATGTAAAAATACACCCCAAAACACATTGCCCTACTTCTCCTGAGTACGGCGATACCACATGTGTGACCCTTGCAGCCAAGATGCAAAGGGCCCTAATTCAATGAGAACCTTTAGGATTTCACAGGGCATTTTTACGCATTTGGATTCCAGACTTCTTCTCACGCTTTAGGGGCCCCTAAAATGCCAGGGCAGTATAAATACCCCACAAGTGACCCCATTTTAGAAAGAAGACACCCCAAGGTATTCCGTGAGGTGCATAGTGAGTTCATGGAAGTTTTTATTTTTTGTCACAAGTTAGCGGAAAATGAAATTTATTGAAAAAAAAAAATAAATATTAAATTTCCGCTAACTTGTGACAAAAAATAAAAACTTCCATGAACTCACTATGCCCATCAGTGAATACCTTAGGGTGTCTACTTTCTGAAATGGGGTCATTTGTGGGGTGTACTCATTGTAGTGCCTCAGGAAACATGACAGGTGCTCAGAAAGTCAAAATGCGGAAATTCACTTTTTGCACCATAGTTTGTAAACACTATAACTTTTACCCAAACCAATAAATGTACACTTATTGAATTTTTTTCCATCAAAGACATGTAGAACAATAAATTTAGAGAAAAATTTATATAGAAATGTAGTTTTAAAAAAAAAAAATGCAACAGAAAGTGAAAAATGTCATTTTTTTGCAAAAATTTCGGCCATTTTTGATTAATATCAAAAAAAGTTAAAATGTCAGCAGAAATGAAATACCACCAAATGAAAGCTCTATTAGTGAGAAGAAAAGGAGGTAAAATACATTTGGCTGGTAAGTTGTATGACCGAGCAATAAACGGTGAAAGTAGTGTAGTGCAGAATTGTAAAAAGTGGTCTGGTCATTAAGGGTGTTTAACCACCTGCCGACCGCTATACGCACGGATGCGTCCAGGCGGCGGCATGTTTGTTCCTCCTGGACGCATCCGCGCGTCATCTCGCAAGAGGCGAGATTTGCTGTGAATGCGCGCGCACGCACGTTCACAGCAGTGCACAGCTCGGCAGTGATACTACAGCCTGCCAGCGATGATCAATCGCTGGCAGGCTGTAGATGCGAATTAAATCGCATCAAAGCGGTATATCAGACGCTGTTTTGTTAACAGCGTCTGATATACCTGCTACCTGGTCCTCTGGTGGTCCCATTTGCTGGGATCGACCACCAGAGGACCAGGTAACTCTGTAAAGTAGCACCAAGCACCACACTACACCACCCCACCCACCCCTGACACTTATTAACCCCTGATCACCCCCCTGTAAGGCTCCATTTACATGTCCATATTTGTTTTGCAGATCCACAGATCCGCAAAACATGGACACAGCCAATGTGGATTCCACATTTTGCAGATCCGCACATTGCCAGAACTATATAGAAAATGCCTTTTCTTGTCCGCAATAGAGGACAAGAATAGGACATGTTCTATATTTTTGCAGAACGGAAGTGCAGACCTGGAAGTGCGGATCCGCAATTCCAGATCCGAGCGGGACAAAGTCTGTCCCCATAGAAATGAATGGGTCCGCAATTCCGTTCCACAAACAGAATTGCGGACGTGTGAATGGGGCATAAGGGTCCCTCATCACCGCCAGTTAGTTAGCTACTTGTTAGGTAGTTAGCGCCCAGCCTACCGCACTCACTGATTATGGCAGAGATTTTTTCATCCACATTGATCGATGCGAATGAAAAAATCTGTGCCGTTCATTCTTTTTCTTTTTTCAGCCCAGAGGCTGAACGGAAAAAAAAAAAACTCATTACCCGTATGCTCAATATAAGGAGAATCGAAGAAACTCCTAATGCTGGCCATACGTGTAATGATTGCGGAGACCCTCAAATGCCAGGGCAGTACAAACACCCCACAAGTGACCCCATTTTAGAAAGAAGACACCCCAAGTTATTCCATGAGGGGTATGGTGAGTTCATGCAAAAATTTATTTTTTGTCACAAGTTAGTGGAATATGAGACTTTGTAAAAAAAAATTATATATATATATATATATATATATATATATATATATATATATATAAATTTCCGCTAACTTGTGCCAATTTTTTTTTTTCTGTGAACTCGCCATGCCCCTCACGGAATACCTTGGGGTGTCTTCTTTCCAAAATAGGGTCACATGTGGGTTATTTATACTGCCCTGGCATTTTAGGGGTCCTAAAGAGTGAGAATCCAAATGCGTAAAAATGCCCTGTGAAATCCTAAAGGTACTCATGGGAATTTGGGCCCCTTTGCGCATCTTGGCTGCAAAAAAGTGTCACATGTGGTATCGCCGTACTCAGAAGTAGAGGCAATGTGTTTTGGGGTGTATTTTTATATATACTCATACTTTGTGTGAGAAATATCTCTGTAAACGCCAACTTTTTAAATTTTTTTATAGAAAGTTGACAACTTACAGAGATATTTCTCTCACCCAACATGGGTATATGTAAAAATACACCCCAAAACACATCGCCCTACTTCTCCTGAGTACGGCGATACCACATGAGTAACACTTTTTTGCAGCCTGGGTGCGCAAAGGGGCCCAAATTCCAACGAGTACCTTTAGGTTTTACATGGCTGCTCACAATTTAGCCCCGCCCAAAATGCCAGAACAGTAAACACACCCCACAAATGACCCCATTTCGGAAAGTAAACACCCCAAGGTATTCACTGAGGGGCATAGTGAGTCCATCTGAGATTTATTTTTTTTTTTTGCCAGAAGTTAGCAGAAATGGAAACTTTATTTATTTTTTCCTCAGAAAGTGTCATTTTCCGCTAACTTGTGAAAAAAATGAAATGATACATGAACTCACCATGCCCTCCGCGAATACTTTGGGGTGTCTTCTTTCTAAAATGGTGTCATTTGGGGGGTATTTATACTTTCCTGACATTCTAGCACCTGAAGAAACATGACAGGTGCTCAGAAAGTCAGAGCTGCTTCAAAATGCGGAAATTCACTTTTTTGCACCATAGTTTGTAAATGCTATAACTTTTACCCAAACCAATAAATATAAACTTATTGGATTTTTTTTTTATCAAAGACATGTAGAACAATAAATTTAGAGAAAAATTTATATAGAAATGTAGTTTTTTTAAAAAAATTTACAACAGAAAGTGAAAAATGTTTTTTTTTGCAAAAATTTCGGTCATTTTTGATTAATAGCAAAAAAAGTAAATACCACCAAATGAAAGCTCTATTAGTGAGAAGAAAGGGAGGTAAAATTAATTTGGGTGGTAAGTTGAATGACAGAGCAATAAACGGTGAAAGTAGTGTAGTGCAGAATTGTAAAAAGTGGCCTGGTCATTAAGGGTGTTTAAGCTAGAGGGGCTGAGGTGGTTAAAAAGACACACCCCCAATCCTGCTAGGCCACGCCCCCTCCCACTAAGCGAACCGGGATTGAAAAAATAAAGTTAAAAATCAACGTTTAGGTCCGCTAAGCCACAACCCCGATACATTTAGGACACACCCCTCCCCCTCTGCAGCCAATAAGCATTGACTAAATTAAGTTAAAAATAACTTCTGTCAGCTGCAGAGGTGTGAGGGACGGTGACTTTCTCTTTGCAGCTCACACTCAAAGAGGACAGTAATGCTGTCTTAGATTGAGATGTTCAAAAGGACACTCCCATATCCAGTTAGGCCATGCCCCCTACCACTCAGCCAACAGGGATTGAAAAAAATAAAGTTAAAAATCAACTACTAGGTACACAGCTCAGCAGACAGGACATGATTAGATACACAGCTCATGAGACAGTATCACACAGGTTAGAATATTAGATACATGCTCAGCAGACAGTATCACACAGGATAGCATTAGATACACAGTTTAGCAGACAGTATCATACAACATAAGATTAGATACACAGCTCAGCACATAGTATCACACAGGCTAGGATTAGATACACAGCTCAGCAGACAGTATCACACAACATAAGATTAGACACACAGCTCAGCAGATAGTATTACACAGGCTAGGATTTACACAGCTCAGTAGACAGTATGACACAGGATGGGATTAGATACAAAGCTCAGCAGACAGTATCACATAACATAAGATTAGATACACAGCTCAGCAGATGGTATCACCCAGGACAGGATTAGATACACAGCTCAGCAGACAGTGGGGCGGGGTGCTGTAAAGGTCACTGTAATGGGGGATACTGTTGATATCTTTTTACGACACATGGAAACATGAAACGAAATAGATGAAATATACCCGTGCGAAGCCGGGTCCTTCTGTCTGCTAGTCTCTTATATATATAAAAATGAATTTCTGTCTAGACGTTCTTTACGCGCGACCAAACGACTGGACCGATCTTTACCAAATTTGGTACATGGGTACATCAGGTGTCCGGGAAGGTTTAGACCAGGTCTCAGCTCTTTAGGACTTACCATTCCTGAGATATTCCCCAAAAATTACCTGCTTATGAACAATACAAGGCAGCAAAGCCTTTAACTTGAATTTGAACTGTCATTTACTGCTCCCTGACAGTTTATCTCCACAAACACAGTTTTACTCCAGGTAACCATAACAACTCAGCCAAGTCTCATCACTGCTCTAGATGACGTTTAAAGGAAATCTGCCACCAGGATAATCAATATAGAAGTAAAGCCAGGGCCTAATAGCACCAAGTACCTTATTTCCTGAGGTTTCCATAACAACTCAGCCATTTCTCTTCACTGCTGCAGGTTAGCTTTAAAGGGGCAGGGCGCTGTCGATGATACTGTTAAGGGGGCAGAGTGCTAGGGAGGTCACAGTTCAGGGGGAAAGTAGGGTGGCCATTCAAGTCACCCTTAAAACCCCGCCCCCAGGTCCAGATAAGCCACACCTCTGATTTGGTTAGGCCACACACCCTCCAGAGGTGGGACAGTGATTTTCTTCCTGCAGCTCACATTCAGACAGAACAGTGCTGCTGTCTTACAGTGAACTGTTTAAAAGGACATGCCCCCGATCCTGTTAGGCCACCCCCCCCCTCCCACTAAGCAGTCAACTTCTGTCAGCTGCAGAGGTGGGAGGGTGACTTTCTCTTTGCAGCTCACACTCAGAGAGGACAGTGCTGCTTTCTTAGATTGAGATGTTCAAAAGGACATGCCCCAATCAAGTTAGCCACGCCCCCTCCCAGTCAGCCTACAGGGATTGAAAAAATAAAGTTAAAAATCAACTACTAGGTACAAAGCTCAGCAGACAGGATATGATTAGATACACAGCTTAGTAGACAGTATCACACAGGATAGAATATTAGATACATGCTCAGCAGACAGTATCACACAGGATAGGATTAAATACACAGCTCAGCAGATAGTTTCACACAGGATAGAATATTAGATACACAGCTCAGCAGATAGTATCACACAGGATAGAATATTAGATACGCGCTCAGCAGACAGTATCACACAGGATAGGATTAGATACACAGCTCAGCAGACAGTATCACACAACATAAGATTAGATACACAGCTCAGCAGATAGTATCACACATGATAGGATTAGATACACAGCTCAGCAGACAGTATCACACAAATAAGATTAGGTACACAGCTCAGCAGATGGTATCACCCAGGACAGGATTAGATACACAGCTCAGCAGACAGTGGGGCGTGGTGCTGTAGAGGTCACTGTAATGGGGGATACTGTTGATATCTTTTTACGACACATGGAAACATGAAAAGAAATAGATGAAATCAACCCGTGCGAAGCCGGGTCTTTCTGCTAGTCTCATATATATAAAAATGAATTTCTGTCTAGACGTCTGTCTGGACGTTCTTTATGCGCGACCAAACGACTGGAACGATCTTCACCAAATTTGGCACACGGGTACATCAGGTGCCGGGGAAGGTTTTAGACCAGGTCTTAGCTCTCTAGGACTAACCGTTCCTGAGATATTCCCAAAAAATAGCCTGCATTATAGCTAATACAAGCCAGCAAGCCTTTCACTTTAATCCAAACAGTCATTTACTGCTCCCTGGCAGTTTGTTAACCATAACAACCCCCAGACAGATTCATCTACAGCTGTAGATGAGATGAGGGAACATGTCACCAGGATAATCACTATTGAAGTAAAGCCACGGCCTAATAGCACTTAGTACTTTATTTCCTGAGGTTTCCATAACAACTCGGCCATTTTTCTTCACTGCTGCAAGTCATTTTTAAAGAGGCAGAGCGCTGTGGATGATACTGTTAAGGGAGTGGAGTGCTGTGCAGGTCACAGTTCAGGGGGCAAGTAAGGTGGCCATTCAAGTCTCCCTTAAAACCTCTCCACCAGGTTCAGCTAAGCCACGACTCTGATTTGGTTAGGCCATGCCCCCTCCCCGCCAGAGGTGGGAGGGACGGTGACTTTCTCCCTGCAGCACACATTCAGACAGAACAGTGCTGCTGTCTTAGGGTGAGCTGTTTAAAAGGACATGCCCTGATCCAGTTAGGCCATGCCCCCTCCCACTCAGCCAACAGGCATTGAAAAAATAAAGTTAAAAATCAACTTCTATGTCCCGCTAAGCCACACCCTCGATACATTTAGGAGGGACGGTGACTTTCTCTCCGCAGCTCACACTCAGAGAAGACAGTGCTGCTGTCTAAGGGTGAGCTGTTAAAAGGCCATGCCCCTTATTATGTTAGGCCACGCCTCATCCCACTCCTTAGCCATGAAATGAAATAGATGAAATATACCCGTATGAAGCCAGGTCCTTCTGCTCGCTAGGACTTACCGTTCTGGAGATATTCCCCAAAAATGACCTGCATTAGCCAATACAAGCCTGCAAGACTTTCTATTCATATCTAAACTTCCATCCACACGGTCACGTGTCCCTTATCAGCCAATAGAAGAATACAGGTCCTACGCCAGGTTGCCATAATAACTGATCATAGGTTTTAGCACTGCAAGGCTTTCTATTCATCTCCACACTGCCATCCACATGGTCACATGTCCCTTATCAGCCAATAGAAGATTGCAGATCCTCCAGGTTGCCATAACAACTGATCATAAGTTTTAGCAGGTCGCAGGTCCTTAAATATTCAGTTAGATGACATGTGTCAGCCAATCTAAGTTCAGATTTAAAGGATAACTGTCACATTTAGACCCTCATTTCAGTTTTCATATATGTAGTGACTAATATGATAATATTCCTGAATCAATAACTATTAGACTTACTTACCCCTTATTTAATAAGATTCAGCCCTTAGCAACCTGTCTGCATAAAACTACGACTTTACTATTCTGTTAAAATGGCCGCCCTCAGCCCTGAGCCTAATCCATAGGACGCCTGCAGTGAAGTTAGTGAAGACCAGCTCTGTATAGGGGGTCTTGCAGTTAAATTTCCAGGTCTGGCTGAAGCCTGTAGTCCTCTCCTACAAGCTCTCCTCTTATGAGATAAGGCTTTCATTTATACACTGAGCAGCCACCATATCTCCCTGTGCTGTACATTGTCCAGCACTGCTAAGGGAGTGTCTGCCAAGCACAGGCATGTGGAGAAGTTCACACACACAGCCCAGCACTGTTATCTCCTGTCAGGAAGAACCTGGCTTTTTATACATTCCCTTACAATGTTGACTCACTATCAGTTCCCAGTGCACAGTGTGCTCCGTCCTCAGTCCTCATCTGGTAGACAGAAGGAGCATAGCAACCTGATTTTAATCTCAGGTAACAATAGCCAATACTGGGGACTTTTAGGTGGCTTTTAGGGGTTATTTATTAAACAATCAGAAATTAAAACAGGGCCAACAAGGTGATATTAATCACCAAAATCCAATAGTAAAAAAATAAAAAAAATTGACAGTTATACTTTAACTCCTTAAGGACGAAGGGGGTACACGTACACCCTGCGAATATCCGATCACCACTGCGCACGTGGCGGTGATCGGAACAAGATGCCTGCTGAAATCAATCAGCAGGCACCTTGGCACAATGCCCAGGGGGGTCCTGTGACCCTCCCATGTCAGCGATCGCAGCAAACCGCAGGTCAATTCAGACCTGCTGTTTGCTGCGCTATCTGTAGTCTCTGATCCACGCGGTCAGATCAGAGACTAAAATATGCCCCAAACTTATAAATATTAACCCCCCCCTGCACCTCGCCATGTTTGTGTCCCCCCGGGCGGTGCAGGGGGGGAGGATTGCGGGTGGGCGGCGGCGGTGCTTTCCCTGGTGTCTAGTGGGTATAGCAGGGGGTCAGCACATTGCTGACCCTCTGCTATAAACTGCTGACATCTGTGCTGCGGGTGATGGTTACTATGGCAGCAGGACGCTTTCAGAAGCGTCCTGCTCTCCATGGCACTGAAACTCTGAATAGGCTTTTGCTAAAGGCAAAAGCCTATTCAGACTTTGTAAAGTAAAAAATACAGTAAGTACACTATATAGTGTACTTACTGTATTATATAGACACCAGATCCACTGGATCTACAAGAACCGTGGGTCTGGGTAAAAAAAAAAAGTGGCAAAAAAGTGAAAAAAAAGTAAAATAAGAAAAATACATATCACTGAATAAAAATTAAAATAATCAAATACACTACACATATTGAGTATCGCCACGTCCGTAAAAATCTCCTCTATAAAAATATCACATGACCTAACCCCTCACGCAAATACCGTAAAAAAAAACCCCAAAGAATGGTGTAAAAAAGCCATTTTTGTCACTATGCATCACAAAAAAGTGTAATACCAAGTGATCAAAAAGGCGTATGCTTCCCAAAATAGTACCAATCAAACCGCCATCTCATCCCGCAAAAAATGAGTCCTTATATAGGACAATCGCCCAAAAAAAAAAAAAAATATGGCTCTCAGACTATGGAGACACTAAAACATAATTTTTTTTCTAAAATGCTATTATTGTGTTAAAGTAAAATAAATAAATAAAAAGTATACATATTTTGTATCGCCGCGTCCGTAAAAAGCTGCTCTATAAAAATATCACATTATCTAACCCCTCAGGTAAATACCGTTAAAAAAATAAAATAAAAACAATGTAAAAAAAACATTTTTGTCACTTCACATCTCAAAAACTAATAGTAAGCGATCAAAAAGTTATATGCACCCAAAAATAGTGCCAATCAAACCGTCATCTCATACCGCAAAAAATGATACCCCACATAGGACAATCAAAAAAATAAAAAAAATATGGCTCTCAAACTATGGAGACACTAAAACATGATTTGTTTAAAAAAATTATAATATTGTGTAAAACTTAAATAAATAAATAAAAAGTATACATATTTGGTATCGGCGCGTCCGTCGCAACCTGCTCTATAAAAAAAACACATGACCAAACCCCTCAGGTGAACACAAGAAAAAAAAATAAAAAAATACGGTGTCAAAAGCCATTTTTGTCACCTTACATCACAAAAAGTGTAATAGCAAGCGACCAAAATGTCATATGCACCCCAAGATAGTTCCAATCAAACCGACATCTCATCCCGCAAAAAATGTGCCCCTACATAAGACAGTCGTCCAAAAAAATAAAATAAAATATGGCTTTTAGAATGTGAAGACACTAAAAAATCATTTGTTTCAAAAATGCTGTATTATGTAAAACTGAAACAAAACCCCCCAAAAAGTAGCCATATTTGGTATTGCCGTGTCCGTAGTTCTATAGAAATAGCACACAATCTAACCTGTCAGTTCAACGATGTAAATAACAAAAAATAAAAACGGTCCGAAAATAGCTATTGTTTTGCAAATTTTCCATTTTAATCAATTTTTCCAGTAACAAAGCAAGGGTTAACAGCCAAACAAAACTCAATATATATTTCCCCGATTCTCTAGTTTGCAGAAACACCCCATATGTGGTCGTAAACTGCTCTACGGCCAAACGGCAGGGCGTAGAAGGAAGGGAACGCCATATGGTTTTTGGAAGGCAGATTTTGCTGGACTGTTTTTTTGACACCATGTCCCATTTGAAGTCCCCCTGATGTACCCCTAGAGTAGAAACTCCAAAAAAAAATGGAAACGGAAAATTTTCAAAAAAAATAATCGAAATTCTGAAATTTTATCTCCATTTGCCATTAACTCTTGAGGAAAACCTAAAGGGTTAATGACGTTTGTAAAATCAGTTTTGAATACCTTGAGGGGTGTAGTTTCTAGAATGGGGTCATTTTTGGGTGGTTTCTATTAAGTAAGCCTCACAAAGTGACTTTAGACCTGAACTGGTCCCTAACAAGTGGGTTTTTGAAAGTTTCTGAAAAATTTCAAGATTTGCTTCTAAACTTCTAAGCCTTGCAACGTCCCCAAAAAATAAAATGGCTTTCCCAAAATAATCGATACATGAAGTAGACATATGGGGAATGTAAATCAATAACTTTTTTGGCCGGTATTACTATGTATTATAGAAGTAGAGAAATTGAAACTTGGAAAATTGCAAATTTTTCAAAATCTTTGGTAAATATTTTTTTTATAAATAAAAATGAAATTTTTCGACTTCATTTTACCAGTGTCATGAAGTACAATATGTGACAAAAAAACAATCTCAGAATGGCCTGGATAAGAAAAAGCGTTTTAAAGTTATCACCACATAAAGTGACACTGCTCAGATTTGCAAAAAATGGCCTGGTCCTAAGGTGAAAATGAGCCTGGTCCTTAAGGGGTTAATTTGCCAGGTTTTCATAACACAGCCATAAATAGACTGTACCTGCACTGGATGTCAGCATTCTTATAAATTTAAACATTTATAAACTAGTCATGCCTCCAAAAAGAAAAGCTACAGTTGGACGCAAGACTCTTGCAGCAAAACGCATGGCTGCTGCAAGAGCTAATGAAAACTCACAGCAGACCCAAGCCCGTCTCCAATCTGCCAAGGTATGTCACAGACAACAGCAAGCCGCTGAAACTCCAGAGCAGACCCAAGCCAGTCTCCAATCTGACAATGGGATAAAACCAAAAACAAGAGAGGCGCTCATAGGGTAAAAAGCGTCAAATAGAATAAAAGCGTGGCTCTTATAGCTGGTGGACATGCGCTCATCTGTTAGAAGAGTTTTTTAGTTTGACCGTGAGTAGTTTGCCCACGGATACAGTTTTTTTTGATGATGGTGAGTGCTGCCGGATGCGTCCTAATATCCCGTCGGTGACTGGCATTTAATAAAGACAATTTAGAAGCATCTCATTTATGTCTTCAGGTTTTTTTCATGGGTGACAGCTCTGCAGAAGTAAAGACCCGTCACAAAAACAATCCCCTCACTAGGCCACATATAGTCCGCATGTTGCAAAAAAAGTTGCACCAGCACAATCTATATGTACGATTGTTTAAGGCTGCCATTGAAATAATGCCATCACCTGCATATAAATTGGTCATTCAAGCTGACAAAGCACCACAAGGCCAACATCCTGGAACATTCAATGCACCTACTATCAACAAAGTTGCAGTAATAATTATTATGGACAATTCTGATAGGCGGGATATTATCCTACACAATAGAAACAATGTGTTACAAAGGATAAATGAATTTCACAGGTCCTATGATGCCCTACAGCATCCATTGGTTTTCTGGAATGGCCAGGATGGCTATTACTTTTACATTCCGCAGATAATAAATGGGTCACCATCACAAGACAAAACTGTATCGTGCATGGACTTTTATGCTTCCATGATTATGATTCGCAGCAGTGATCCTGGCATTACAACTGGCTACTGGCCTTTGGTGACTTGACTCACCAACTGTTGGTTGATGTTTATGCCAAGGTTGAATCCGAAAGGCTAACTTATATTGCAACACATCAGACACAACTGCGTGCAACTGAATATATCAACCTCTTGGATGCAATTCGTACTGATAGGAGACCTGACATTGTTGGACGACAGGTCATTCTGCCTTCTTGCTTTATTGGCAGCCCGAGGCACATGCATGAGTATGCCCAAGATTGCATGACATATGTCCGCAAATATGGTCGTCCACACCTCTTCATTACTTTCACATGCAATCCAGATTGGCCAGAAATTAAGACCATGCAATTCCCTAGCCAGGCCAACATTGTGCGACATGACTTAGTTGCACGAGTCTTTCAGCTAAAAGTAAACAAGCTAATGGATTCTCTCACCAAGGGTTGTATTTTTGGAGAACCCCAGTGTTGGTGTTACACAATAGAATGGCAAAAGCGAGGATTGCCACATTCTCACATTTTATTATGGCTTAAGGAAAAGATTCAGCCAAACCAGATTGATTCAACAATTAGTGCTGAAATACCTAACAAAAAAGTGGATCCTATACTCTTCCAGACGATCACCAAGCACATGATTCATGGCCCATGTGGAGCAGGTTACCCAAATCCAGGCTGTGTGGAGCAGGGTAAAAGCAAAAAGCGATACCCAAGGCAGCTTTTAACTGAAACGCAAACCGATGGTGATGGCTACCCATTGTACTGGCGTAGAAAGCCTGGCAAAGGTGGTTTCTCATTCATCAAAAGGGTCAAAGTGCTGACTGTTGAAAATGGCGATCAGGTTATGCGCATGTCCAGTATTGAAATTGACAACAGGTTCATTGTCCCATATTCACCACTTTTGTGCAAGGTATTTCATGCTCACATTAATGTGGGGTTTTGCAGTTCGGTTGCAGCTATAAAGTACATCTGCAAATACATTTATAAGGGTTCTGATCAATCGATTTTTGCTATTACAAACGATGAAATCGTTGCTAATAAAGTTCAACAGTATCAACAGGTCCGTTTCTACAGGCAGGCGAGGGGTGCGACCGCACGGGGCGCATCACTAAGGACAGAAGAGGGGGGCGCCGTCAGCAGGGTCCAGCGCCGGAGGGGGGCCCTTTATGTCCGGAGGCAGCAGGAGTGGAGATGAGCGCTTCCTCTGTGGAAGCGTTCATCTCCATATTCATCTGTATCGCCGTCCTCAGGACAGCGAAACAGATGAATTGTGCGGAGGAGCAGGGGAGAGGCGTCTCCCTTGCCCAGTCCTCTGATAGGCTACAGGCACTAAGCCTGTAGCCTATCAGTTGCCGGCGCGATTACATCATCGCGCCGCCTGAATCGCACAGCGCGGGACACAGGCCGGAAGAGGCCTGCATCGCATCACCGACAGCAGCATAAGGTAAGTATATGAGTTTATTGTTTTTATTTATAGTATACTGTGGCAAGAAGGGGGGTGGGGGCCCTATATACTGGCACAAAATGAAGGGGTACTATTGAGAAGAGGAGAAGCACTATGGGGGCCCTATATACTGCCACATAATGGGGGGGGGGATACTATGGAGAAGAAGGGAAGTACTATGGGGGCCCTATATACAGGCACAATATGGGCGGCACTATGGAGAAGCGGGGAAGCACTATGGGGGCCCTATATACTGCCACAATATGGGGGGGCCACTATGGAGAAGAGGGTAAGCACTATGGGTCCCTATATACTGCCACAATATGGGGGGCACTATGGAGAAGTGAGGAAGCACTGTGGGGGCCCAATATACTGGCACATTATGGGGGCACTATGGAGAAGAGGGGAAGGAGCACTATGGGGGCATCTACAAACCCTATGTACTGGCACACATTATTGGGGGGCTCTATGGAGAAGTGGGGGGAAAAGGAGCACTATGGGGGCCCTATATACTGGCACTCATGGGGGGCTCTATGGAGAAGTGGGGGGTAAAGGAGCACTATGGGAGCATTTACTGGGGGTCCTATTTACTGGCACGCATTATCGGGGTGCACTATGGAGAAGTGGGGTAAAAGAGCACTATGGGGGCATTATATAGGGGCATTTAACACTAGCACCCATTTTGGTGCCACTATGGGGAAGGGGGGAGAGGAACATTATGGGGGCATCAATGTGGGGCAGTCTATAGGGGCATTTTATACTGGCACATTATGGAGGACACTATGGGGACAGGGAGGAGCACTATGGGGCACCTTATGGGAGCACTATATAGGAGTATTTTATACTGGCACAAATTAAAGTGGCACTATGGGCACCTAAGCTCAACTGGGGGCACTAAGTGTTTTTTGTAGTGGCACACAGTACGGGTCATTGGAAGACATGAGGGCACTCTGGCGACATTGGCTCTACTGGGGGGACTATTTTTACTTTATTTTTTTACTTTATTTTTTTAATGACACACAGCAAGGCATTTTTTGTACTGGCGCACATTATAAGGGGGTGTTTTTCTACTGTCACACATTTTAAAGAGAATTATTACTACAGGGGAATTATGGTGGGCTTTATTACAACTGGGGGACTATGGGAGCATTATTACTTCTGGGACACAATTACTGTTGGGGGCACTGTAGGAGCACTATTACTACTAAGTGCACTCTGGCACAGAATTATTAATATAGTTGTGATTTTGGGGAACACTGTCACTGTGGGGGCACCCTGGCACAGTATGAGCTTAGCACAGTTATTTTTGGGGGACATTATGGTTACACTATTGGTGTCAGGGAAACTATTTCCTGGGTGCAGTTTTTTTTTGAGCATTGTGCTCCAATAATTATTAAAAGGGGGGGCGGGGCTATCTGTGTGTAACTAGTATTTTCAGGGGGTTTATCAGTTTATGCAGTATAGTTTTGGGGGTGCATGATGGGATGTTGAGAAGGTGGGAGGATGATGGAAAAGTAGGAAACTAAGATGTCTGTCAAACTCTGCAGAGAGAAGAGATGGCTGAAAGAAATCATCATGGCAGTCTGATCTGAATGGAAAAGATAAAGAAAGAGAACATCTACATCACAGGAGACGTCACTGGATGTAAGAGGTATGTTGTGGGGCTGCATTAGGCTACTTTCACAACTGCGTTAGTGATTCTGGCAGGCTGTTCCGGCAGAGGACAGCCTGCCGGAATTCACTGGATCCGGCACTGCTGGATGCAGACTGAATGCCGCCGCCCCAATCAACTACAATGGAGTACGGCAGAGATCCGGCCACAATCTGGAAGGGGGGGGGGGCTTTTTTGATTTTCGCCCTGTTGGTAAATTTCCCTAGAAACTGCCCTGAGTATCAACATGGCCGCTACAAGTAGCAATGAATCTGTCTGGCGAATTCTCGGATTTCCCATTCAAAAAAAGACATCCTATGGTTCAGCATCTCTCTGTTCACTTGGAAAATGGCCAGAGAGTGTATTTTTTTTTTTTTTTATCAAATCATTTTTAATAACGGTTTTGCATTTAGACAATTTATACAGAATAAAAGTACATTATGTGTCAATACACTCAGATCAATCATACATTATCAGAATAAGCATGTCAGTAACACTGCATCAAATTAAACTTTAATAGATTGCCCATTCCCCCCCCAATTCCCCCCCCCCCCCCCTCCGTGTGGTCATTTCTTTTGATAATTACTAAAATATTCCACTTCTCTTACATCTTAACTTCCAAATCCCCTAAGGACCATTCCATTTCAAATATGCATTAGTCGCTGAGATTTTCCCCCGGTCCAGCCAGCCACACCTGCCATTGTTTTTTAAATTTCTGAACAGTGCCTCTTTTAATATAAATGCCACACGGATATCATGTGATTAACCATATTTATCCACTCTAATTCAGTCGGAGAGATCGGCTGTATCCAGCGTTTTGCAATGGATTTACGTGCAATGTACAATGATTTAGCAATTGCTAATTTATAATCATTGGAGGCTGTGAGATCCTCTGCATAACCAAGGTACCCCACCAGTGGAGTCCTTGGCAAAATAACTCCATAAGTGTTTTCTATTTGTCTATACACTCCATACCAGAAACGCTCCAGCTCTGTGCAGGACCAAAACATATGAGCCAAGTCTGCATCCGGGGCAGCACACCTAGGACAGTTAGAGTCTGCACGTAGACCCATCTTAAACAAGAGTCGTGGCGTCCTGTATACCCTATGAATAAGGAATAATTGTGATCGTCTGTGTGCCACACTCATAGATATTGTGGGTACTGCCCCCAAAACATCCTTCCATTTTTCCTCCGACAGTTCTCCCACCTCTCTCCCATTTATCTTTGAGAATGGTCAAGGGATCACGTAATACTTTATCTAATAAACTGGCATAAGCCATGGAGATAATCGTGCGCGATAATCTGGCCTGCACCACTGAATCAATAACCGGCATGGAGTGCACAGCCAAAGGAGTCCCCCGCTCCTGACACCGTATGGCATGTCTCAACTTTAAGTATTGGTAAAATACGCGGTTCGACAATTGAATCTCTGTCTGTAGTTGTTGGAAGGATTTAAGATTATTTTCTGAGTAAAGATGTGCTATTCTTGTAACCCCAGCTCTTTCCCAACTGGTGAAACCTTCCAACTGGAATAGTTCCCACAACCTTGCATTCCTCCAAATAGGGGTATATTTTGTACATCCAGTAACTCCTAGTAACTCTTTTGAACGAGCACGCAAGGACTGAGCTCTCAGGGTGAGTCATGAGGAGGCGTGGCCAACCTTCACCCAACTGCCTGAGCCTCAGGAAGTTAACAGGACACATCTACTGCTGGTAAGATTGAAAAGGCAAGATGGGAATACCCCTTGAAATGGTGGCATTAGAAAGTACAACTTATCCCGCAAAAAACAATCCCTCATACGGTTATACGAACTGAAAAATTAGGCAGGGAGTGAAAAATAAAAAATTAAAAACCCCACATCAAGACCGGGTTAACACATCCACATCTCATAGATGATGGTAGAGAAATGAAAAACAGTGTAGAATCATGTCCACATATACGCATATAACATTTTGGGATACATACAACATCTTGCTTTGTTTTTTTGTTTACATTTTTTTTTGGAGGCAAGGCGACAAAAAATGGTCAATTTTTTTTAACAGGATATACTACACAGGTTAAATAATGTGATAATTTAATATATCAGATGATTACGTGGCAATATTGTTTACATTTTTAGCAACTGTGAAATTAAAAACTGGATAGGTTTTGTTGATATAAGAATAATGCACTACTACAATCATTATATTATTTAATATAATATATTTTTTTAACCTTCAAACATTGGGACCTATGGAGAAAACCATACTCAACTTGTTCCTGCATGCCTGATTTCAGCTCCAAGTCTATTTTCAATAGACTTCTGGCCTCCATTATGTGCCAACTTCCTACATGGACAGGGTCCTGTTCATCACTACACAGTTGGGTCATGTGCCACTTGGGGATACATCACTACTGAAGCCATTCATTGACTTCAACAACGTACATGACCCCATCTGTGCAATAAAATAACAGAAAGATGGGGACCAGATGTCCAGTGAAGACAGGCCAGGAGCAAGAGATCTGAAACAAGCAGGAACAAACCACTTGAGTATGGTTTTCTCCACAGGTCCTGGACAACCCCTTTGAAGTATTGGAAACTATGGCCATCTCTTGTAAAGGCAAAAAAAAGAAAAAAGAAAAAGAAACACACCACAAACATTTACCTCAATATCTTCAATAATTTTGGGATAAAGTGATCTGTAAAATGAGTTGGGTGGTCCATCAGTAGGTCTGTTCTTAAAAAGATATTGATCCCTGGAAAGCAAAAGTCAGTTACAACCAATACTAAAGCTTTGGGAAAATTACTAAATTGAACAGCATAGGAGTCAACACTTACCATCCTCTTCTTTCTGACAGACCCTTCCACAACGGATCTGTACGGACCATTCTCTCAATAAGTTTTTTCCACAGCATGCCTTCTGAAATCACTCTTTGCCATTCTTTACATACAAGTTCGGCTGCACAGAGCGATCGAGCATCCAAGTAGGACAGTATATTTTCTGCAATATGCTCCAATCCCTGTTCTACAAATTAGGAGAGTCATCAAGAAATGTCAAACCGTCTTACATTTTAGGTACAATTTACTATGCAAGGAATGATAAATCAAACTGTACTAAAAATATATATCAATCAAAACATTCATTTAACACTACTGGCAAGTTCCAGATAACCACAAATATCTAATTTCTATATGATGCACATTATGCTCCAAAAAATCTTCTTAAAAGTCGAGGGTTGTCTTATACGCCGGGTCGTCGTTCTCCACTGTGGCCGCCGGGCTCTCCCTCTTCTGGTAATTCACGTCTGTGCTGCGCATTGCATATGTAGCATAAGCAATGCGCCGCACAGACATGAGTTACCAGAAGAGGGAGAGCCCGGCGGCTGAAGCGCATACAGTAAGAGACCGGCAAGCCCTGTCTGGTGCTTTTTGACAGGAACCGGCTGGCAGATTTGAAGGGAGACGGTGGGCGCGCAGCAGCAGGCAGATGAGGGGCGGAGCAGGCTTTTCTGCCACACATGCCTGCGACGCCTCTAAGTTTTCATACTGCCTGCTCCTGTGTACGGAGGGCTGATGAGAGGTTGGGGAGCTGATGAGAGGCTGGGGTAGTCTTATATGACGAGTATAGCCTAAATCCTATATTTTAACTGGAAAGCCGGAAAATACAGTATCAATTGTACAAAGCAATAATATGGAGCCAACAGACATCAGAACTACTTTTCCTTGGTTTATTTTTTCATTTCATTTGGAGGTCTTTTTTGCCTGTTGGATACAATCTTAGGCATCCTACACATGACCATGTTCGTTTTGAGGGCAGAAAATAATAGATGATGTCCATGTTGCACCTTTTTTTTTTTTTTTTTGCCGACCCATTGACTTCAGTGGTTCTGTAGTCAGTATTTTGCGGCCAAGAACGTTATATCTTTTTGCAGAACGGACACAGAAATGCAGACAGCAAACTGGTGCAGTCCCTTTTTTTTTGTGGAAATGAATGGGCCCATGTGCAATCCACAATTAAATGCGGATCTGGCATGGATAAAAAAATATGGTTGTGTGCATGAGCCCTTAACCTGACACAAAAAAGTGTTGTGATATGTACTATTGGATGCCATATTATATTTGGTTTGCTTCTAATGAACCATAGGTACTCAATATGGTAATTCCAGCACAAAAAAAAAAAAAAAGCGTTGACAGAGGTTGCACAAATAAAAAACACACAAAAAAAGCTAAAACGGAACTTGATCTCACCAATGCCCCACTACTGTCACTCTGATTTTCTGTGGGCCCCACTGGGGTCCACTTTATGCTCCTCCCATCTCAAGATAGCAAGAAATGGATGAAACTGCAGCACAGCTAATCACTTCCTGCCATGTGGAAACAAGAGCAGGAAGTGCAGCAGTGACACCATAGGAACAGAAGTTCCCATTGACCATGATCGTCCTTTTTTTTGCAGAAGAAAAAAAAATGTGATGACTTGTTTGGAAATATCTGGGAATAGCAGTATTATAAGCAGACTAAAACAGTTTGCTAGTGTGTTTTGTCTTAAGTTTGTGACTTGAGATTACGTGACTTTAGATTCAAGAACTTTAGGAGGCAACTGCATTTATTAGTTTATCATTTGCATTGTGTTTAGAGATGAGCGAACTTTAAAAAAAAAGTTCGGCGTACGGGTTGTGGTAAATCGCGCATCCCGTTATGGATTCCACTATAGCGGCATATGGAATCCATAAGGGGCGGCTGCCACCAACCCGAACTGTTGAACTGCCGAAGGACCTGGGGTGATGTCACTGTCATGTGATCAATGCAGGGGGCGTGGCTCAGCACGGGATCAAATCCAGTGCGGAGCCACGCCCCCTGCACTGATCACATGACAGTGACGTCACCCCAAGTCCTTCGGCTGTTCAACAGTTCGGGTTGGTGGCAGCCGCCCGTTATGGATTCCATATGCTGCTATAGTGGAATCCATAACGGGATGCGCGACTTACCACAACCCGAACGCCAAACTTTTTTTTAAAGTTCGCTCATCTCTAATTGTGTTGTAAAAATTTACTATGTTTTTCTTTTTTCTGGTGTAATTCCAATTAGCAAATACAGTGGATATGAAAAGTCTAAACACCCCTGTTAAATTGTCAGGTTTCTGTGCTGTAAAAAAATGAGACAAAGATAAATCATTTCAGAACTTTTTCCACCTTTAATGTGACCTATAAGGGCTCATTCACATTACCGTTTGTCTTTTCCGTTCTCCGGCTCCGTTAAGGAGCAGGAGAACGGAAAGGACGGATGCTGTACATAACTGACACCTAACTGACACCAACGGAGCCTAAAGACCCCATAGACTTTTATGGGGTCCGTTTGGTGTACACTCAGAACATGATTTTTGAGTGGAGACAAAAGTACTGCATGAAAAATTAACTTTTATTTCCAACATAAAATATCCCCACATTTTTCATTTTCACAATGGCTTAGTGGAGAATGCCCCTGAACAATTTGTTATGCCTTTTTTCCTGAATACGGCAACACCATATAAGTGATATTTTTTTCCTGTGGGTTGATACGGTTATGGCGATACCAAATTTATTTACGTTTACAACTTTTTTAGCATAAGATCATTTTTGTGTTTAAAATAAATTATATTTTGCATCAGCGTATACTAATATCAATGATATTTTTTCACCAATGCAGCTGTGTGGCAGCTTGTTTTTTCGGGACAGGCTGTAGTTTTTATTGGTATCATTTTGGGATACACAAGTCATTTTGATCACTTTTTATAACATTTTTTGTTGAGGTGAATTAGGGAAAAATGGCAATTGTGTCAGTGTCTAATTTTTTTTGGAGTTCCTCTTGTGGTAAATATGATATGATAATCTTATTCTGTGAGTTGATACGGTTATGGCGATACCAAATTTATATCGTCTGTGAAGGTTCTCATTTATATCGTTATTTTATGTTTTACTACTTTTTCAGCATAAAATCATTTTGCATTATCATACACTAAAGTCTAGAACCTATTTTTTTCACCAATGTGGGGCAGGCTGTAGTTTTTATTAGTATCATTTTGGGGTACATATGAATTTTTGATCACTTTTTTTTTGTGGAGGCAAGTTGACAACAGCAATTCCGCTATTGTTTACTAAATTATTTTTTACGGTGTTCAACGCGCGGGATTAGTAACATGATACTTGTTACGGATGCGGCGATACCAATTATGTGCAGTTTTTTTTATTTATCTCATTTTTTTCTTGCCATAAAATAAACGGATATGAGGTACACACCTTATGGGAATAAAGGGTTAAGGAACAAGAAACCAATGTGGATAAATAGAACTATAAAAAGGAAATAAATGACAAAAAGAAAGCATTTAAATTACTAAAACAGGAGGGTAGCGAGGAAGCACTGAAAAACTATATGAAAAAAAAAACAGAATATGTAAAAAACAAATAAAAGCGGCCAAACTAGAGACCGAAAGATTAATTGACAAAGAGAGCAAAACTAACCCTAAAATGTTCTTCAATGATGTAAATGGTAAAATGTATAAATCTGAAGTTGTCGACCCTTTACAGAGTGATGAGGGGGGAGTTGTAAAGAGCAATGAGGAGAAAGCAAAGCTATTAAATATTTTTTTGTCCACTGTATTCACTAAAGAAAAATAAACTGTCAGATGAAATGCAGAATGTAAAAGTAAATTCCCCATTAAAAGTGCCCTGTCTGACCCAGGAAGAAGTACAGCGGCGTCTTAAAAAGATTAAAATAGACAAATCGCCAGGACCAGATGGCATATACCGCCGTATCCTAAGATAAGTAAGTTATGTCATAGCCAGACTCTTATTTCTGATATTCAAGGTCTCTATACTGACAGGATTGGCGCATAGCAAATGTGGTGCCAATATTCAAAAAGGGTCCAAAAACAGAGCTTGGAAACTATGGGTCGGTAAGTTTAACATCCGTCGTGGGTAAACTGTTTGAAGGCTTTCTAAGAGATGCTGTCTTGGAGCACCTCGATGAAAATAGGCAAATAAAACACCATATCAGCATGGCTTCATGAGGGATCTGTCATGTCAAACTAATTTAATCAGTTTCTATGAGTAGGTAGGTTCTAGACTTGACAGCGACGAGTCAATGGATGTCATATATCTGGACTTCTCCAAGGCATTTGACACTGTAGCGCATAAAAGGTTAGCATATCAAATGAGAATGCTCGAACTGGGAGAAAATGTCTGTATGTGGGTAAGTAACTGGCTCAGTAATAGAAAACAGAGGGTGATTATTAACCACTTCAGCCCCCCTAGCTTAAACACCTTTAATGACCAGGCCACTTTTTACAATTCTGCACTACACTACTTTCACCGTTTATTGCTCAGTCATGCAACTTACCACCCAAATTAATTTTACCTCCTTTTCTTCTCATTAATAGAGCTTTCATTTGGTGGTATTTAATTGCTGCTGACATTTTGACTTTTTTTGCTATTAATCAAAAATGACCGAAATTTTTGTAAAAAAATGACATTTTTCACTTTCTGTTGTAAAAATTTAAAAAAAAACTACATTTCTATATAAATTTTTCTCTAAATGTATTGTTCTACATGTCTTTGATAGAAAAAAAAAATCCAATAAGTGTATATTTATTGGTTTGGGTAAAAGTTATAGCATTTACAAACTATGGTGCAAAAAAGTGAATTTCCGCATTTTGAAGCAGCTCTGACTTTCTGAGCACCTGTCATGTTTCTTCAGGTGCTAGAATGCCAGGATAGTATAAATACCCCCCAAATGACACTATTTTAGAAAGAAGACACCCCAAAGTATTCGCGGAGGGATATGGTGAGTTCATGTATGATTTCATTTTTTTCATAGCTACCTGGTCCTCTGGTGGTCGATCCCAGCAAATGGGACCACCAGAGGACCAGGTAGCAGGTATATCAGACGCTGTTAACAAAACAGCGTCTGATATACATGTTTGATGCAATTTATTTTGCATCTAAAGCCTGCCAGCGATTGATCATCGCTGGCAGGCTGTAGTATACCTGCTGAGATGCGATCTGCTGTGAACGCGCGTTCAAAGCAATTCTCGCCTCTCGCGAGATGACGTGCCGCCGCGTCAAATGAGAAACAGACCTGCCGCAGCCTGGACCATTCCTGCGTTAGGCGGTCGGCAGGCGGTTAATGGTACACACTCAGATTGGGTCACTGTCACTAGTGGAGTACCTCAGGAGTCAGTACTGGACCCTATCTGCTTCAATATGTTTATTACTGATCTTGTAGAAGGCTTGCAAAGTGAAATATCAATTTTTGCAGATGACAAACTGTGTAAAGTAATTGACACAGAACAGGACAGTATACTGCTACAGATGGATCTCAATAGATTGAAGGATTGGGCAGAGAAGTGGCAGATTAACTTTACCACTGACAAATAAAATGTAAGGTTATGCACATGTGAAGGAATAATACAAGTCACCTGTACATACTAAATGGTAAAACACTAGGTAACACTGACATTGAAAAGGACCTAGGAATTTTAATAAACACATTAAGCTGTAAAAACCAGTGTCAGGCAGCAGGCCAAGGCCAATAAGATAATGGATTGCATTAATTAACCCCTTAAGGAACGGGGGTTTTGGGATTTTTGCGTTTTTGTTTTGTGCTCCCTGCCTTCCAAAAGCCATAACATTTTTATATTTCCGCTCACATAGCCATATGACGGCTTGTTTTTTGCGGGGCAAGTTGTACTTTTTACCGCTACCATTTATTTTTGCATGTGATGTAGTGGGAAACGGGAAAAAAATTCCAAATGGGGTGAAATTGCAAAAAAAAAGCAATTTCACCACAGTTTAACGGGTTTTTAAATTACAACGTTCGATTTGCGATAAAACTGACTGGTTAATTTTATTCTTCAGGTCAGTACGAATCCGGCAATACCTAATATGTATAGTTTTTTTTGCGTTTTGATAGTGAAAAAAATTAAAAGTGGGAATTTTTTTATTTTATTTTTTTGTCGCCATGTTTTGACCCCTATAACTTTTTTGTAATTATGCGTACGGAGCAGTGTAGGGGCTCATTTTTTGCGGGGCAATCTGAACTTTAAATTGATACCATTATGGGGTGCGTATGATGTTTTGATCACTTTTTATTCATTTTTTTTTTAGGAAATGAAGCATCCAAAAATGGCGAATTAGCCATTTGGACGCTTTTTTTCCGTTTTTATATTTACCGTATGGTGAATATTTTTTAATATTATTATAGTATGGGCGTTTTCGCACATTGAGACACCCATTATGTGTAATTTTTTTATTTTTTTATTTATTTTATTTTCATTTTGGGGAAAGGGGGCTGAAAAAAAAAAAAAAAATGAACGGCACAGATTTATTCATTCGCATCAATCAATGTGGATGAAAAAATCTCTGCCAAAATCAGTGACTGCGGTGCGGTGGGCTGGGCGCTAGCTACCTAACAAGTAGCTAACTAACTGGCGGTGATAAGGGACCCTTATGCCCCATTCACACGTCCGCAATTCTGTTTGCGGAACGGAATTGCGGACCCATTCATTTCTATGGGGACAGACTTTGTCCCGCTCGGATCCGGAATTACGGATCCTCGCTTCCGGGTCTGCACTTCCGTTCCGCAAAAATATAGAACATGTCCTATTCTTGTCCGCAATTGCGGACAAGAAAAAGCATTTTCTATATAGTTCTGGCAATGTGTGGATCTGCAAAATGCGGAAAGCACATTGCCGGTGTCCGTGTTTTGAGGATCTGTGGATCCGCAGATCCACGGATCCGCAAAACACATATGGACGTCTGAATGGAGCCTTACAAGGGGTGTGATCAATGACAGGGGGGTGATCAGGGGGTCTAGATGGGGTGATCAAGGGGTTAACAAGGGGTTAATAGGTGAGGGGGTGGGGGGTTAGTGTAATGTTTGGTGCAACTTTACATAGTTACCTGGTCCTCTGGTGGTCGATCCCAGCAAATGGGACCACCAGAGGACCAGGTAGCAGGTATATCAGACGCTGTTCACAAAACAGCGTCTGATATACTTGTTTGATGCGATTTATATCGCATCTACAGCCTGCCAGCGATGGATCATCGCTGGCAGGCTGTAGTTAAACTCCTGAGACGCGCGCGTTCACAGGAAATCTCGCGTCTCGCGAGATGACGCACTTCTGCGGCGCCCCAGAACAGCCCGACCGCCGCGAGAACGCAGTTGTGCGTTAGGCGGTCGGGAAGTGGTTAAGAGGTTAAAAGAGCCATAGATGCCCGTGGCGATAACATAGTCCTACCACTTTACAAATCACTAGTCAGACCACACATGGAGTACTGTGTACAGTTCTGGTCTCCTGTGAAAAAGGCAGATATAGCAGAGCTGGAGAGGGTTCAGAGGAGGGCAACTAAAGTAATAACTGGAATGAGAGAATACCCTGAAAGATTATGAAAACTAGGGTTATTCACTTTAGAAAAAAAGACAACGGAGGGAGATTACTATGTATAACTATATCAAGGGTCAGTACAGAGATCTCTCCCATCATCTATTTATCCCCAGGACTGACTGTGACAAGGGGACATCCTCTGCGTTTCGAAGAAAAGAAGGTTTGTACACAAACATAGAAGAGGATTCTTTATGGTAGTAGCAGTGAGACTATGGAACTCTCTACCCGAGGAGGTGGTGATGGTGAATTCACTAAAAGAGTTCAAAAGGGGCCTGGATATATTTCTGGAGTGTAATAATATTACAGGCTATAGCTAATAGAGATGGGTCGTTCATCCAGGGAGTTATCTGATTGCCTGATTGGAGTCGGAAAGTAATGTAAAGTTATGCACATGGGAAGGAATAATGCAAGTCACCCGTACATACTAAATGGTAAAACACTCGGTAACACTGACATGGAAAAGGATCTAGGAATTTTAATAAACAGCAAACTAAGCTGCAAAAACCAGTGTTAGGCAGCTACCGCCAAGGCCAATTAGATAATGGGTTGCATCAAAAGGGGCATAGACGCCCGTGATGAGAACATAGTCCTACCACTTTACAAATCGCTAGTCAGACCACACATGGAGTACTGTGTACAGTTCTGGGCTCCTGTGAACAAGGCAGACATAGCAGAGCTGGAGAGGGTTCAGAGGAGGGCAACTAAAGTAATAACTGGAATGGGGAAACTACAGTACCCTGAAAGGTTATCAAAATTAGGGTTATTTACGTTAGAAAAAAGACGACTGAGGGGAGATCTAATAACCATGTATAAATATATCAGGGGTCAGTACAGAAATCTCTCCCATTATCTATTTGTCCCCAGGACTGTGACTGTGACGAGGGGACATTCTCTGCATCTGGAGGAAAGAAGGTTTGTACACAAACATAGAAGAGGATTCTTTTCGGTAAGAGCAGTGAGACTATGGAACTCTCTGCCTGAGGAGGTGGTGATGGTGAGTACAATAAAGAAATTCAAGAGGGGCCTGGATGTATTCCTGGAGTATAATAATATTACAGGCTATAGCTACTAGAGATGGGTCGTTGATCCAGGGAGTACTTCTTTCCTCTGGATCAACTAGCAGGATGACAGGCCGAACTGGATGGACAGATGTCTTTTTTTGGCCTTATGTACTATGTTACTATGTAATTGGGGAAAATTGGCTTCTACCTCATAGGGTTTTTTTTTTTTTACTTCTTCTGGATCAACTTGCAGGATAACAGGCCGAACTGGATGGACAAATGTCTTTTTTCGGCCATATATACCATGTTACCTTGCCCCATTACAAGTATATTATTGAATGATCAAAAAACTGCAAATCTTACCGCAGAAAATGTGACCCATCACAGAAAAAACAAAAACAAAATAAAATGGCTTTCAGAAAATGGAGACACAAAAACATGATTTTCTTCAAAAATGCTTTGTAGACATATTTGATATCATGTCCTTAACAACTTGCTCTATACAAATAGCGCATGATCTAACCTGTCAGATGAACTTTAAATAAATAAAAACTGTGCTAGAACAGCCATTTTTGGTTACCTTGCCTCACAAAAATCGTAATATAAAGTAATCAAAAATCATATGTACCCAAAAAAAGGATCAATAAAACCTTCACCTTATCCCGTAGTTTTCAAAATGGAGTTACATTTTGGTTCTCTTTCTACTGTAGGGTGCGTCATGGGGACATCAAATGCGACCTGGTGTCTAAAAACCAGTCCAGCAAAATCTGCTCTCCATGGCGCTCCATTCCCTCTGAGCCCTGCTGTGTGCCCATACAGCAGATTATAACCTCATATGGGGTGTTTCTGTAAACCGCAGAATCAGGGAAATAGATTTTTTGTTTTGTTTGGCTGTTAACCCTTGTTGTGTTGCAGGAAAAAAATGGAAAATCAGACAAAGTGAAATTTAGAAATGTCATCTCCATTTTCCTTTAATTCTTGTGGAACACCTAAAAGGGTGTGTAAAATCAGTTTTGTATAACTTAAGGGGTGTAGTTTCTAAAATTGGTTTCTTTATGGGTAGATTCTGTTATGTATGATTCTGTTGTGCAAGTCTCACAAAGTAACTTCATAACTGAACTTGGTCCTTAAAAATTTATTCTAAAATACTAAGACTTCTAATGTCTTTAAAAATAAAATTACATCTACAAAATGATGCCAACATAACGTAGACACACGGGGAATGTAAAGTAATAACTTTTATGAGTTTTCAATATCTGTCTTAAAAGCAGAGAAATTCAGATTTTGAAATTATGAATGTTTAAATTTTTTTTTGCAAATTTAGGATTTTTTTCTTCTAAATAACGGTGATATATTGACTTGGATATATAAAAGCAATCCAAAGTTACTACCACATAAAGTGACCTATCAGATTTCTAAAATTTGGCCTGGTCCTTATCCGCTACAGGACTGCATGGATGCGTTCGGTGGGCGGTCTCCTTTCTCTGGGTCGACGCATCGGAACGCGAGATGACACGCTGATGCCACCGTGCATGCGCAGTGCGCGGCGGTAAAAAGTTTCAGAAGGAGTTGGTCATCAGTCTGCCAGCCAGCCAATGATCAGCGCTGGCAGGCTGATGACTTTAAAAAAAAAACGAAACAAAACCCATCTAACACATTACATTTATAAATATAATGTGTTAAATGGCTTCTGTGCTCTCTGCTGGGTCCTTTTTGTCAGTTGAACCCTGCAGAGAGAACATGTAATAGTGAGTACACCAAGCACTACACACTTAGCCCCAGATCACCCCCCATCACCCCAATTAACCCCTTGATCACCAATTTCCATAACCTGTCAATCACTAGTGAAAGGGAAAAAAGTGATCAGTGTAAACTGTCACTTTTTTTTTCACTAGTATTGACGGTTAGGTTTAGTTTAGGCCCCTTTGGTAGGTAGTTAGCTTCCGTTAGCGCCCAGCAAACCGCACTCACTGATTCGCTGATTAGCGTCAGCATTTGTACTTTTATAGTATCTGTAAGTGATCAGAACTGATCACAGTCAGATCTATAATAGTATTAGTGTCACCTTAGTTCGTCCCCCACCCAAAACGCAGTGTTTGCACGATCAGGCCTGATCGGTCGCCGTCACGTGCGTTCACCCACGCCCACCCCGCAGCAGTGACAACATTTTATTTTTATTTTTTATCACTGCACAATCACTTCACAAGCGCTGCGGCGATAAAAAAAAGATCAGTTTTGATCTTTTTATCAATCGCAGCGGCTTCCTGTACTTCGCCAGCCTCCCATTTGTAAGACAGGCTTGCTCTTTTTCTTGGGTAGTCTCAGGGAATACCCCCTAAATTTAGTTGTCCAAATGTCAAATAAGGGGTATTCGTCTGAAGAGGCCTACAGGCTTCTGACCCAGTCGGATGAGGAATGGGAACCCTCATCTGACGAATCTAGCGGGTCAGAATATGAACCTGAAGAAAGCAGTAGCAGTCTGACCCAAAGTTCGGACGTGGAGGTTGAGGTCCCTGATACCACCAGGCGTACCCGGCCCGCTGTCGCTAGACCACAGGTTGCGCAGGATCCGCTTCAAGGGCAGTAGAGTGGGGCTGGCGCTGTCGGATTACGTGGTGAGGCATACACAAGCAGCGCAGCCCTTCCTGGACCTAGTACCAGCACTGCCGTAGAACATGGTGAAGTGGCGAGCACCAGAAGGGCAGTTGAAGCTGGTATGTGGCACGTGCAATAGTTCCCCCGTCGCAGCCACCGCACAGACAGGCCCGTAGAGCAATACATCCCAAGCAAGCGTGCCCGGTATGGGGTCAAATTGTATAAGCTCTGTGAAAGGGCCACAGGCTATACACACAAATTTCGTGTCTATGAGGGTAAATATCAGACCCTGGAGCCGGTCGGTTGCCCTGACTACCTGGGGAGCAGTGGGAAGACAGTCTGGGACTTGGTGTCACCCTTATTCGGCAAGGGGTACCATCTTTATGTGGACAATTTTTACACAAGTGTGCCCCTCTTCAGGCATTTGTTCCTAGAACAGATTGGCTGCTGTGGCACCGCACGACCTAGTCGCTGGGGCTTCCCCCAACGGCTCATTACCACCCTTCTTGCAAGGGGGGAGAGGACTGCCTTGTGTAACGAAGAACTGCTCGCGGTGAAATGGAGAGACAAGCGTGACGTTTACATGCTCTCCTCCATTCACGCAGACACGACAGTCCAAATTGAACGGCCAACCAGTGTCATTGAAAAGCCCCTCTCGGTCCACGACTATAATTTGCTCATGGGAGGGGTGGACTTCAATGACCAGATGTTGGCTCCATATTTGCTTTCCCGAAAGACCAGACGCTGGTATAAGAAGGTGTCTGTATATCTAATTCAATCGGCTATATATAATAGTTTTGTTCTCTACAGTAAGGCTGGGAGAACAGGATCCTTCCTCAGACTTCAGGAAGAGCTCATCGAGAACCTCCTGTATCCAGGAGGTTCCGTGGCCCCAACCACCAGTGTAGTGAGCCGTCTATACGAGCGACATTTCCCCAATGTTGTTGCTGGTACCTCAAACCAACCACCACCCCGAAAAAGATGTTGAGTCTGTAGCTGGAGTGGAATAAGGCGTGACACCCGCTATTTCTGTTCTGACTGCCCTGACCACCCTGCCCTATACCTAGGGGAGTGTTTCCGGAAGTACCACACTCAGGTACACTTAAGGACCGCAGGACACAGGTAGTTTTTACACTCAGGATCTAGGGTCTCTCAGGATACTAGGTTTTGAGAGACCCTAACACACAGGGGTGCTAGTGTGCTACTGCAGCTATGTGAAACGGTAGAAACGTCTCCTTTCACTTGGGATAAAGTGCATAATGTACTTCGCACCATCTCTGTGCGATTTACACTTTACACATTGTCCCATGGGAAAGGAGAGGTTTCTGCAAGGAAAATAAAGAGTGAAAAGAAAAAAAAAATGTAAACAGGTAGCAAGAAAAATAAATCTTGAGTTAGTTTAGGTTTTAAAAGTTTTATGATGTTTAGGTTTATAAAGTTCGTAAGGTTCAAATTTATGAGCCTGCTGCTTGTTTTTTCTTTTTTTTTTTAAACTAACCACCCATTATTTTCCAGCTGGACCAACCAACGAAAACGCTGCAGCACTGATGTGCATTCTGAGAGAAGCATTGCGCTGCTGTCAGAAGACACGTGAAGTCGGTGTATGCGGCGCTGCAGGACGAGATTTCTTCTCCGACGTACAGGTACGTTTGCCCAGGCATATGAGCTGAGGAGAGGTGTTGGAGTTCATATGCTTTGGCAAACACTTTGTATCAAAAATCTGGCAAAGATGTCTTCCTCCACAACGATCGATTGATCGATGTGAATGGAGAAATGACGTTTGCCAGGACATAGGAACTGAAGTGGGTATGGATGTTTGGGCGGAGCCCCTATGTCCTGGCAATCGCCAGACCCCTCTTTTTTTTTTTTTTGCTCATTTTTGGCAGAGATTTTTTCATCCACATCGATCGATGCGAATGAAGAAATCTGTGCTGTTCATTTTTTCTTTCAGCCCAGGGGCTGAATGAAAAAAAAAATATCATTACCCGTATGCTCCATATAAAGAGAATAGCAGAAACTCCTAATGCTGGCCATACATGTAATGATTGCGGAGACCCTCAAATGCCAGAGCAGTACAAAAACCTCACATGTGACCCCATTTTGGAAAGAAGACACCCCAAGCTATTCGCTGAGGGGCATATTGAGTCCATGAAAGATTGAACTTTTTGTCACAAGTTAGCGGAAAGGGAGACTTTGTGAGAAAAAACAAAAAAAATCTAATTCCGCTAACTTGTGCCAAAAAAATAAAATCTTCTATGAACTCGCCATGCCCCTCACGGAATACCTTGGGGTGTCTTCTTTTTAAAATGGGGTCACATGTGGGGTATTTATACTGCCCTCGCATTTTAGGGGCCCTAAAGCTTGAGTAGAAAAATGCGTAAAAATGCCTTCCTAAAAGGGCCCCTTTGCGCATCTTGGCTGCAAAAAAGTGTCACACATGTGGTATCGCTGTACTCAGGAGAAGAAGAGCAATGTGTTTTGGGGTGTATTTTTACATATACCCATGCTGGGTGAGAGAAATATCTTTGTAAATTGACAACTTTGTATGAAAAAAAAAAAGGAAAAAAAAGGAAAAAGTTGTCAGTTACAGGGATATTTTTCACACACAGTATGGGTATATGTAAAAATACACCCCAAAACACATTGCCCTACTTCTCCTGAGTACGGCAATACCACATGAGTGACACTTTTTTGCAGCCAAGATGCGCAAAGGGGCCCTAATTCCAATGAGTACCTTTAGGATTTCACAGGGCAATTTTACACATTTGGATTCCAGACTTCTTCTCACGCTTTAGGGGCCCTTAAAATTCCAGGGCAGTATAAATACCCCACAAGTGACCCCATTTTAAAAAGTAGACACCCCAAGGTATTCTGTGAGGGGTATGGTGAGTTCATGTAAAATCTTATTTTTTGTCACAAGTTAGTAGAATATGAGACTTTGTAAAAAAAAACAAAAAAAAAAACAATTTCCGCTAACTTGTGCCAAAAATAAAAAAACTTCTATGAACTCGCCATGCCCCTCACGGAATACCTTGGGGTGTCTTCTTTCTAAAATGGGGTCACTTGTGGGGTATTTATACTGCCCTGGCATTTTAGGGGCTCCTAAAGCGTGAGAAGAAGTCTGGAATCCAAATGCGTAAAAATGCCCTGTGAAATCCTAAAGGTACTCCTTGGAATTAAGGCCCTTTGCATCTTAGCTGCAAAAGTGTCACATGGTATCACCGTACTCAGGAGAAGTAGAGCAAAGTGTTTTGGGGTGTAATTTTACATATACCCATGCTGGATGAGAGAAATATCTCTGTAAATTGACAACTTTGTATAAAAAATATGGAAAAAGTTGTCATTTACAGAGATATTTTTCACACACTGTATGGGTATATGTAAAAATACACCCCAAAACACATTGCCCTACTTCTCCTGAGTACGGTGATACCACATGTGTGACACTTTTTTGCAGCCAAGATGCGCAAAGGGGCCCTAATTCCATTGAGAACCTTTAGGATTTCACAGGGCATTTTTACGCATTTGGATTCCAGACTTCTTCTCATGCTTTAGGGGCCCCTAAAATGCCAGGGCAGTATAAATACCCCATAAGTGACCCCATTTTAGAAAGTAGACACCCCAAGGTATTCCGTGAGGGGCATAGTGAGTTCATGGAAGTTTTTATTTTTTGTCACAAGTTAGCGGAAAATGAAATTTTTTGAAAAAAAAAATAAATTCCATTTCCGCTAACTTGTGACAAAAAAAAAAAACTTCCATGAACTCACTATGCCCATCAGTGAATACCTTAGGGTGTCTACTTTCTGAAATGGGGTCATTTGTGGGGTGTTTCTACTGTCTGGGCATTGCAGTGCCTCAGGAAACATGACAGGTGCTCAGAAAGTCAAAATGCGAAAATTCACTTTTTTGCAACATGTAAACACTATAACTTTTACCCAAACCACTAAATATACACTTATTTAATTTTTTTTTATCAAAGATACGTAGAACATTAAATTTAGAGAAAAATTTATATAGAAATGTATTTTTTTTTGAAAAATTTTACAACAAAGTGAAAAATGTCATTTTTTTGCAAAAAGTTCGGTCATTTTTGATTAATATAAAAAAAAATTAAAATGTCAGCAGCAATGAAATACCACCAAATGAAAGCTCTATCAGTGAGACAAAAAGGAGGTAAAATTTATTTGGGTGGTAAGTTGTATGACCGAGCAATAAACGGTGAAAGTAGTGTATTGCAGAATTGTAAAAAGTGGTCTGGTCATTAAGGGTCTTTAAGCTAGGGGGGCTGAGGTGGTTAAAGGGGTTGTCTGACTTCTGCAAATAGCATTTATCATGTAGACAAAGTTAATACAAAGTAAATACAAAGCACTTCATAATGTATTGTGATTGTCCATATTGCTTTCTTTGCTGGCTTGATAAATTTTTCCATCGCATTATACACTGCTTGTTACTATGGTTACGTCCACCAGGCAATCCAGCAGCGGTGGCCGTGCTTGCACGGGAGTGCTCATAGGCTAGGGCAGGGATGGGGAAACTCCGGCTTTCCAGCTGTTGTAAAACTACAATTCCCACCTTGCCCTTCTGTAGGCTGATAGCTGTATGCAGTCTTTGCATGCTGGGAGTTGCAGTTTTGCAACAGCTGGAGAACCATCCCTCGGCTAGTGCTTTTTCCTATAGTGTTCAAGCATGACCACCACTGCTAGATTGCATGGTGGTCGTAACCATGAAAAACAAGCATTGTAACTCCTTTAAGGTGAAAAATGGCAAAGTCCTTAAGGGGTTAAGGAGTAAAATGACCTGGACAGGCATCTATGTTGCTTGTACAGGTGTTATTGTGACCTCTGCATGGATGTATTTGTGGAGTGTAATATTACAGGTTATAGTTTTCTAGGGTTGTTCATCCAGGGAGTTATTCTGATTGCCGAGTAGAGCGCTTGGCTATCTCTGACTCATAAAAATGAATGAAGCGACTGTGCGCATGTGCGACTGGCTGCTCCGTTCATTTCAGGGGAGAAGCAGGGGGCTAGCGGCCTCCGTTCTCGTAATCGGTGTGGGTCCAAGCAGTAGGACCCCACTGATATGATAGGTAGCCCCTATCTTGTGGACAGGGGGTAACTTTTACCTACTGGAATAGCCCTGTAACCTCTTACAGACACAGGGCGTACGTGCAGGGCTGTGGAGTCGGAGGCAATTTTGGGTACCTGGAGTCGGAAAAAAATTAACCGACTCCCACTACATTTAAATTGGAATAAAAAAAAAAAAGCAAGTTTAAATGTCCCGTTTCACAAAAAGTTATAATTAATGACTTCTCTACTGAAAGAATAAAGGCCAATGCATGCAGTGCCTCACGTAACCGCAAAACAAACGCTTTAAGTGACTGTGAAGAAGCATGCTTTTCATATGCTTCACTATATGGCACGCAATGCACAATTAGGAGCGGCAATACTCATACTTTCCATTGTGTTGTGGTCTGATGTAACAGGGAACGCAATGCCCATGGTTAACCTAGCCCCTCACTGATAAGGGATTAAGTAAATATGTGTTTTGCAGTAACTCAGGATCATCTTCTTCAAACGAAGAATTAGACTTTAGCAACTTCCATTTTGTCTAAGAAGGAATCAAAGGAAAGCGACGTCGCATAAGCGTTAGAGAACCAGTAAATGTCCAAATAAAAAAATTCCAACAGGAGTTTTATAAAGCACTAAAAGAAGTTGAAAAGTATGATCGCTCATCAAAACTTACTGTTGAAGAAGCCATCCTTGTTTATCCAGAGGTCGTTAGTGATGTGGCCAGATTTGTTACTGCAATGCCACCAACCCAAGTCAGTGTCGAAAGATTATTTTCAGCTCTAAAAATAATAAAGTCTGACTTAAGAGCCTCTATGAAAGAGGATCTGGCAGAGGCAATTCTCTTCCTTAGAACTCTACATTGAATTGATTCGCATTTGCTAAGCCTATAACTACATTTCAAGATTAATATAAACCATTTCTAGGTTTTACAGATTTTGTTTTTGGTTCATATAGACAAGCTTTGTTTTTGTTCTAAAACGACCAAATAATGTGGTTTGTATTTTTTAACTGGTAAAGTTCCTGTTCCTGATGCCTGCTGCTACTATCCAGCCACTTGATTAAAAAAAATGAATAAAATTTTGTTGTTTTCATTGTGTTTGTCTTTTGCTTAAACTGTTCAATACAGTAGACTGTTGGCTTCCCAGCCAGTAGTCCTGTGGTAATGACATGTACGTTGCCTTTCTTTCCTTCAAGGAATGTATAAAATACATTCGCATATTAAATACAGAGGAGTCGGAAGTACAAAAAACTGAGGAGTCGGAGCATTTATCTACCCACTCCACAGCCCTGCGTACATGTACGCCCTGATGTCCAAGTCCTCAAGGACACAGGGCGTACATGTACGCGCTGTGTATTTCCGATCACCGCCACGCAGCGGGCACCCTGTGACAATGCCGAGGGGGGTCCTGTGACCCCCCGTATCGGCTATCACTGCAAACCGCAGGTCAATTCAGACCTGCGGTTTGCAACGTTTCCGGGTCATTCGGGTCTCCTATGACCTGGAATAGGACGGTGATCGGTGGTGTAATATACACCACCAATCACAGTCCGTAGGTCCTGTGAGGTGGCGGTGACGCCACCTCTCAGAATCGCCTGTGATTGGCTGGACGGACGGATAACGTCCCGGAGCTCCGCTCTCCCAGCCCACAGACTTCCGTGTGAGTGAGTCGGTCCCTCTGCCACCCACGCGATCCATTGCCAATCGTGGCCCCTGAGCCACTATAAAGTGCCATCTGGCACAAACATTTAGGGAGAGCTTTAGTTAGGCAGGGAGAGCAAAAAAAAAAAAAAAGTTTTTTCTCAGTTTGACACCCCCCCCATTTTTTTTTCTTTTTGTAGGTGCGCTAACTGTGGCCAGCACTCTTAGCCGTAAAAGAGCGTCTGGCCACTGTTAGCGCATCGCCCACCCCAGCGCTGATCAGCGAGTTTTTGGGGTGTGAGCAATTTTTTGCGGATTGAAGCTTTTTTTTTGGTACCACTTTTTGGGGCTGGCGTTTTTAAAAAAAAGTTTTATATATCTATTTTCTGTTAGGTTAGAGTAGGGTATACGTAAAAACACACCGTCCGCCCCGTCCCCCCACTAAAAAAAAGTTTTACACACACTCCGCTTTAGCGTTGGATGGCCCGCCGGATGTTCTTGGCCGAGGAGGCATATGCCCTCCTGCTCTCCAACTCCAAGAGCCCCAGTGATGACGAGGATGACCTCACTTTCCTGTTGGCATCCTCGTTCTCCTCATCATCTAGTTATGATAATGAGCCCCCAAGGCGGCGGAGCCAGAAGTCCCCCATGACACTATGTCCCACACTAGTATGAGCAGCCCTGGGGCCAGATCCACGTCCGCTTGTGGGACTGTGCGGAAAAGTCAACAAGGCCTACCTACCCATCCCCCTTCAGGTACCTATCCCCAGGGGTGAGACCCGTGCTCTTACCAGTGGAAATCTATTGCTGGTCAGATATAAGGGACAAGAGGGATGTCCTTGTACTGTCCACATTTCACAGTAACGGCATCACTTCTGTCCCTGTGCGAGGTACCGCGGCACCGGTCCTCAAGCCCAATTGTATCGTGGAATACAATCGATATATGGGAGGAGTTGATCTCTCTGATCAAGTCCTCAAGCCATATAATGCCATGCGCAAAACCCTGGCATGGTACAAAAAAGTTGCGGTCTACTTGGTGCAGGTTGCCGTGTACAACTCTTTTGTGCTGTCCCGGAGCGCTGGCAACACAGGGAAATTCCTCCAGTTCTATGAGGCTGTCCTCAAGGCCCTGATCTTTTTTTGACCAGGAAAGAGCAGGCCAGAGTACCTCAGGAACTGGAGCCGCCTGGATGGTCCCTGATCAACACTTTCCAGGTGTGCTCCCGCATACTGAAAAGAAGGGACGGTCCCTAAAAAAGTGCAGAGTTTGTAACAGGAGGGGGATACGGAAGGACGCCACCACTCAGTGTGACACGTGCACCGATCATCTGAGCCTCTGTATTGACGGTTGCTTCAGGGAGTACCACACTTCCATGGAGTACTAAATTTATAATCCCCTTCCCCCATTTAAATTTATTTGTCCACAGTCTTCCAAATTTTAAACCCCAAAATTCTCGCTCCAAAATCCCAATGGCGTTCTTCTCTTCTGAGCCGTGCAGTTCGCCCATAGAGCACTTTACGTCCACATATCGGGTATTTCCTTACTCGGGAGAAATGGGGCTACAGATTTTGGGGTGCTTTTTCTTCTATTACCTCTTGTAAAAATGAAAAATTTGGGGTAACACCAGCAATTTAGTGGAAAAAAAAAATCACATTTTTCATTTTGATGTCCAACTTTAACAACATTGCGCCAAACACTTGTGGGACGTTAAAGGACGCCGTACCCCTTGCTATGTACCTTGAGGGGTCTAGATTCCTAAATAGTGTGCCATGTGGGGGCTTCTTGCTGTTCTGGCGCCATGGGGGCTTCTTAAATGTGACATGCCCCACAAACAACATTTCAGCAAAATTCTCTGTCCAAAATCCCAATGGCGCTCCTTCTCTTCTGAGCCGTATAGTTCACCCGCGATCATTCTACATCCACATATGAGGAATTTTGTGGTGCTATTTCTCCTTTTAACACTTGTAAAATGAAATAAAAGGGGCTACAAGAACAATATAAAAAAGATTTTAAATTTTCTCCTCCACTTTGGAGCTATTCCTGTGAAACCCTTAAAGGGCTAAACTTTCTGAATGTCATTTTGAATACTTTGAGGTGTGCAGTTTGCATAATTTAATGGGAATTTTTTAACATAAAGACCCTCAAATTCACTTCAAAACTGAACTAGTCCCTAAAATTTTTTGAAATTCTCATGAAAAATTGCCGCTCAACTTTGAAGCCCTCTAACGTCTTCAAAGAGTAAAAACATGTCAACTTTATGAAGCTAACATGAAGTAGACATATTGAATATGCGAATCAATATATAATTAATTTGGCATATCCATTTTTCTTACAAGCAGAGAGTTTCAAAGTTAGAAACATTTAAAATTTTCCAATTTTTCATGAAAGTTTGGAATTTTTCACAAAGAAATGAGGTAAGTATTAGCGAAAATTTACCACTAACTATGTAGAATGTCACGAAAAAAACATCTCAGAATCAGGATGATAGGTAAAAGCATCCCAGAGTTATTAATGCATAAAGTGACACTGGTCAGATTTGCAAAATATGGCCTGGTCCTTAAGGCAAAAATGAGCCAGGTCCTTAAGGGGTTAATTGATATGATTCCAACAGGGCAAAACGGTCGGTATAGGTTCCTCACTATCCTCCACTAAGAATCGGACAAAATCAAACTGTTCCCATTTCATCAAAAGGGCAAGGACTTATAATAAATTTTATTACAAATAATAAATTTATTAGAGATTTTCAGTCCCCATTGTTTATATGACTCCAAATATGCAAATTAATCATCCTTTTACCACCTCAAATTAATTGATTAAGCTTATTCTCTATAGCCCTAAATATTTTATAGTCAATATACATTGGGGCATTTATCTAAACATAGGGCTGGGCTGATAATTCGGAAAAAAAGCCTGAAACCGGCCATCAGCCTGATTAACCAACGGCACTTTGACTATTAGTTTTTTCAGATGATCATATGCATTTCACCCCTTAGATGCCATGCTCAAATGTGACCACGACAATTGAGCAGACCAGAAGCAGAACCCACATCCTCCCATAACAGCATTCCCCCAGCTGAGATCGGGGAACCTGTTACACTGCTCTAATAGCTAAAATTCTCAAGTAGGCTTTTGCAGTTATTAGTGGAATATACAAATGCAGGCCACTAGATGGTAGCACTGTATTGTTATATTGAAAAAGTGTTCGCTGATGGCTGAGACAAAAAAAGTTGTAAAAAATATAAAAAAATAAAATGTTCAAATCACCCCCTTTTCCCCAATATCAAAATACCTAACCAATAAAAAATATACATGTCATAGGCATTGCCACATGCGAAAACAACTGTACTGTTATATATAACAATATTAATATCATATGGGGAATGGCATGACGTTAAAAATAATAATGGGCAATTCGCAATGTTTTGTCAATAACTCCCTAAAAATTTTTTTTTATAAAAAGTGACCAAATAGTCTCACACACTTCAAAATGGTATCACTGAAAAGTTAAGATTGGCCTGCAAAAAATGAGCCCTCACAGGGGTCAGAATATCGTAAGGGAAAAAATTTAAAAAAAATTCTGTATTAAAACACAAGAAAAAATATCCAAATGTGGTATTGTTGTAATCATACTGACCTGGAGAATGAAGGTAACGGGTTAGTTTTACTGCATAGTGAAAGACATAAAATTGCACACAGAATTGCATTTTTTCCCCCCAATTCCATCCCATTTTGACTTGGCGCCATTAGAAAGTGCAAATTGTAACACAAAAAATAAATGTGAATGGAAAAATAATGTTATGGTGGGGAGTGAAAAACTGGGGAATCACCCAGTCCCCTAGGGGTTAAATGTGCACCATGTAGGAACATATTGGGGTGCTGGTCTCATAGTTACATATAGTTACATAGTTGTTAAGGTTGGAAAAAGACAAAAGTTAATCAAGTACCTGCTATATCAGGTTGGAAAAAGACAAAAGTTAATCAAGTACCTGCTATATCAATCCACAGAACAAATTCCTGGATCAATGTCCAGCTTCCTTTAAAAAGGGGTTGGGCCAAAGGGAAAGCGTGTGTAGAACAAGATTTCTGTACATTGCCATAAGCCTCAATGTTATTTTGAATTAAAAAGTCATCTAAACCTTTTTTGAAGCCATCTAGTGTATTTGCTGTGACCAACTGCTGTGGCAGGCTATTCCAGAGATTCACAGCCCTTGCTGTAAAGAATGCTTGTCTCCTCTTAGGGCAATCTTTTTCTCTCCAGGCGTAGGGAGAGGACCCACATTTTTTTAAGGGGGTTTAACACAGAATAGCTTCCCTTGATATTTTTTGAATGGTCCATTTTTATATTTGTACAGGTTAATCATGTCCCCCATTAAACGTCCTTTTTCAAGGCTAAACAATTTCAGTTCATTTAATCTTTTCCCATCACTAAGATCTTCCAGGCCCTTTAGGAGTTTAGTTGCTCTCCTCTTTACTTTTTCTAACACCAAGGCATTCTATTTATGGACTGGTGCCCAGAACTGAACTGCGTATTCCAGTTAAGGCCACGCCAACGCTTTATATAGTGGTAATATTACATCTCTGTCCTGTGGGTCCATACCTCTTTTAATACAAGACAAAATACTGTTGGCCTTAGAGACAGCTGACTGGCATTGCATGCTGTTATTTAGTCTATGATCTACTAATACACCTAGATTCTGCTCAACAAGTGACTCTCCCAGTTTTACTAACCTAGGATTTATGCTGAATGAAGATTATTAGCCCTCAAGTGCATAACTTTACATTTATCTACATTAAACCTCATTTGCCAAGCGGAGGCCCAAACAGTAAGTTTGTCCAAGTCAGCTTATTACATATTAACATCTTCCATAGACTGTACCGTATTACAAAGTTTGGTGTCATCTGCAAAAATAGAAGCAGCATTATTAATCCCATCCTCTAGGTCATTAATGAATAAGTTAAATAATAGTGGATCTAGCTCAGAACCTTGTGTTCCACCACTTAAAACTGGGGACCATTCAGAGTAGTTATCATTAACCACAACTCTTTTGATACGATCATGAAGCCAACTTTCCATCCAATTACAAATTACATTTTCTAAACCAATAGACCTCAATGTACCTATTAGGGTACTTTCACACTTGCGTTGCTGGATTCCGAAAGGCAGTTCCGTCGCTGGAACTGCCTGCCGGATCCAACAATCTGCATGCAAACTGATACCATTTGTAGACGGATCCGGATCCGTCTCACAAATGCATTGCAATACCGGATCTGTCTCTCCGGTTGTCATCCGGAAAAACGGATCCAGTATTTATCTCTTTCACATTTTTAAAGGTCTGCGCATGCGCAGATCGGAAGACCGGATTCAATGATGCAGTAATTTTAATGCCAGCAATACATTTCAATGGAAATTAATGCTGGATCCGGCATTCCAGCAAGTATTTCAGAATTTTGGAAGGAAATACTGCACATTTGCCTTGCTCCAGTCTCTTGGTACAACACCGGTCATCAGGGCCGCCATCAGGGGAGCACAGCCCATACCCCAGTAAGGGGCCCGGACCATGGGGGGGCCCGGCCGGTCCCGAGCCTTTTTTTTTTATTATTGTGGCCACCGGCCCTTGGGCCCAGTGCTCCTCCGACTCTTCCTTCCGCTGCCTGTCCCTTACCTCCCCGGCCCACCCGCCACTCAGCTGATCAATGTCAGGCAGGCTTTCCACTGCGGGTCCTGTGCAGCGTAGCCTCTCAGCCTGCTCTCGGCGATCTCCCTCGGTCACTGCCGCAGTGACCGAAAGAGATTGCCGAGCGCAGGCTGAGGCTGCACAGGACGCGCAGTGGAAAGCCTGATGGCTGCACAGAGACTGGATTTAAGGAAAGGGTACCTCCAGGCGGTGCTGGGGAGTGAGCTGGTCGGGATCAGCGACACAAGTACGGGGGGGGGACGACGACAATAATAGAGGTCTGTCTGGGGGCAAAATTAACTTGTGTGGGGGCAAATTACTTAGTAGAGGGTCAGTGTGGGGGCAAAATTACTTAGTGTGGGGAAAAAATACTTAGTGGGGGCAAATTACATAATGCAGGGCTGTCTGGGGGTAAAATGAACTTGTGGGGGGAAGGGCAAATTACTCAGTGGGGGGCAGTGTGGTGAGCAAACTACATAATGGAGGGCCATGTGGGGGCAAATCACTTAGTGGGGGCAACTTACATAATGCAGGGCTGTCTGGGGAAAAATTTACTTGTGAGGGAGGGCAAATTAGTCAGTGGTGGGCAGTGTGGCGGGCAAACTACATAATGGAGGAACGTGTAGGGGCATAATTGCTTAGTGTGGGGGCAACTTACATAATGCAGGGCTGTCTGGGGGCAAAATTAACTTGGGAGGGCAAATTACTCAGTGGGGGGCAGTGTGGCGGGCGAACTACATAATGGAGGGCCGTTTGGGAGACGTCCCTGGATGTAAGAGGTATGGGCGTGATATATGCGTGTGGCTGTGTGTGGGTGTGGCTTGAGGGTGGACGGGGGCACAGGGGCCCCATGATCTCCTATTCCCGGGGGAAGTGTGCCTCCAAAGACCAGGCTCTGGATCCGCCACTGGGGCAGTGTCGGGGAGGGGGCCAGGCCTTGAGCTGTGTAAGGGGCCCCAAAATTCCTGATGGCAGCCATGCCTGTCATTACATGTACGGCGCAAGGTCTGCCGGGTTCAAGGGGAGGATTGCGGAGGAACCTGTCTCCCTGAGGTCAGGCAGGGGACTCCAGTGTTTAGCGCCCCCTGTCAGTGCTGCGTTTGGCTGGAACAAAGCTCAAGCAATGGCAGCACTACAGCAGCAGAGGGAATAGGAAGAATCCCTCTGCAGGCAGCCATTATAGCTGGAGACTGCATGCATAGTGGATCTGAGCCCCTATGTGCTGTATCTGCTTGCTGGGACTAATGGTTCACCAGTACAGCTTACTGGTACCTGTAAAGAGAAGAAAAGAACATCTGGAACATCTGCTATAGTGATTTTTTTTTTGCAGCAGCAGAAGTTCCAGATCTCTAATCAACACCCCCTTCCCAAGCCCTAATCCCTGTCCCTATCCCCCTCACCCCGTCCGATATTGCCTACGACAAACATATTTCCATTTGTGCCTTTTTTTTTTTTTTAAGAAGTAATAGAAGTATGTGTGTGTGTATATATATATATATATATATATCCAAAAATTGAAGCAGCACTCCAAGATGCAAAACAAGTGGATCGACCTTTATTCCCCTGCAACGTTTCAACTGCTCAATGCAGTCTTTCTCAAGCATACAAAAAGGTGTTCACAAGGGGTATATATACCCATAGTGCATAGCAGTGTAATTAAACATGATTAAGTGTAATAAATAGATCAAGTCATATCATATACATAAAACATAATAAAAAAGTGTCACAAATACAACCATGTGTTCATAAAATACATAGTAATGAATTGCATATATTATGTGTGTCATAATCAATACAGAAAAGTATAAAGTGCATAAGTGCTAATTAGGACAATAATAGTCACCATATGTGCATATCCATCAAGGCATATCCAGCCCCATGGAGAATTATACAACACCTGTGCAAATTTAAAAATTAATAAAACAAACTCACTGCGGTGAGGAGACACGCCAACCTTGCTTAGCGTCATCCACCAGCTACTGCGCATGCTCCAGGAACCAGACGGCTCATGACGTGAATCGCGTCATACAGTCGTCTTCCAATCACGCGATGACACGTCGTGCCACCACCTGATCCTCCTGGAGACCAAGGACGCTGAACCATCCACCATCAACAAGTATCTGCATCCGGGTTAGAGCGAGTGCACCCAGGTCGACAAGCTCACGTGACATAGTCACGTGACCGTCGCCTGGACAACAACATCGCAACCAACGCGAATCGCAGTCTGTGGAATGTGGAGTATTCTACGGCCAAAGTAAAAAGCGCAACTGTATCTATATGTCGCGAAACACAACACATAGAGCCACAGGGACGTTATAAGTAAAAAAGTAGATAATGCTGTGTGATCAAAACAGTGTAATGTAGCATGCAGATGGTTACATATAAAGGTAACTGCCCCCAAAAAGCAAGAGTGTCGGAGCAAAACATTAACCTTTAGACACATAAGGAAGGGGAAAAGAAAAGGGGAGGGGTAAAGTGGACCTAGGGAGGGCCACACAGTTATACCAATTTCAATGGTCATCACTGTTAGCCTATTATGTGTATTCGGTGTCGAGAACAGACGTGTCACCAACACCCAACACACAAAGTCTTCCCCAAACAGTACCACTACCCATACTCCGATATGTTAATTGTAACCCAAAATCCACAAACACTGAATGCACACAACAAACTCAGATTGTATTTTGTCTCCTGTAGTGTAGATCTTAGATAGTGTGACAGAAAGCAAAGGATGGCAGTCCCACCGCTGTGAAAAACTTGAGGATGGTATCTAAAAATATAAAAATATATATTAGTAAACTGTGTATATAACACCTTCAGTATTCACGTACTATCCCACCAATGAAGGGACTGGATATACAAAAAATGGACATGCACCCTCAAATTATATGCCACCTAAAATCAACATTTAGTCCATGTGGTCTTAATGTATGTAGGCGGTGTATCCACCTCAATTCCCTCTGTTTGAGGGCCAAAGCCCGGTCACCACCAAGGCGTGGTAAAGAGACTTGGTCTAGAATGGTAAATCTAAGATCTTTCTCATTATGCCCACAGTCCACAAAATGTTTGGGAACAGGTAAATCTTTTCTTTTCTGTCTAATGGAGAACCTGTGATTGTTGAGACGTGTCTTCATGTCACACGTGGTCTCCCCAACATATAGGAGACCACATGGACATTGCAGCACGTACACAACAAAAGTACTGTCACATGTCAGGAAGTGTCTAATGTCATATCGTTTGCCTGTACCTGGGTGAGTGAAGTATATTGGAGTGTAATAACTTTATACTGTCATTGTTGGATCTGGTTTTGAGACAGAATTATTTTAAGTTCATGGACGGCTTCTTCCTCCAGATACGAGGGACCGCCCACTTATGCTAACATCTTCATGGCGGCCCTCGAGGAGGACCTTGTCTATGTGTCCCACCACTTCGGAAATGTTTTGGAGTGGTGGCGATACATAGACGACGTCTTCCTTATCTGGAGGGGGGAAGGTGACTCTTTGAAGCTGTTCCATGACTTTTTGAATCAGTTGGATCCAGATATTTTGTTTACGTTGGTCCATTCTGACAAACAGGTACAATTTTTGGATACTACTGTGTCCATCTTGGGGGATAGACTAGTTACCGATATGTTCACTAAACCAACTGATTGCAATTCACTGTTGAGATTTGATAGCTGTCATCCCAGATCCACCATTGAATCATTACCCTATAGCCAATTACTTAGGGTTTCACGTAATGTACAAGACGACAATGTTTTACCACGACGATACTTGGAGATGACAAATCGATTTCACCAGAGGGGTTATCCTCATCGGGTTACTTCACGCCATCTTAAGAGAATAAAGAATCCAACACAATTTACTACACACAGTGGATTGAGATCTAAACCCAAACGCATTCCATTTGTCACCACTTTCTGTGAACAGAGCGATTTCATTGCTCGTATCATCAGAAAGCATTGGGGTATTTTGAGGAGCAATTTCCCACAAATAGAGGATTTTTCCATACCACCTTTTATGTCATATAGACGAGCCCCCAACTTACGGGATAAGTTGGTTAGGAATGATGTACAGACTAGAACATTGACACAGACCTATATTGGGCCTAAAAGAACAGGTAGCTTCCCTTGCTTGGGATGTGTAAATTGTAGATATATGGTCAAAGGTGAATACTTCACTCACCCAGGTACAGGCAAACGACATGACATTAGACACTTCCTGACATGTAACAGTACTTTTGTTGTGTACGTGCTGCAATGTCCATGTGGTCTCCTATATGTTGGGGAGACCACGTGTGACATGAAGACACGTCTCAACAATCCCAGGTTCTACATTAGACAGAAAAGAAAAGATTTACCTGTTCCCAAACATTTTGTGGACTGTGGGCATAATGAGAAAGATCTTAGATTTACCATTCTAGACCAAGTCTCTTTACCCCGCCTTGGTGGTGACCGGGCTTTGGCCCTCAAACAGAGGGAATTGAGGTGGATACACCGCCTACATACATTAAGACCACATGGACTAAATGTTGATTTTAGGTGGCATATAATTTGAGGGTGCATGTCCATTTTTTGTATATGCAGTCCCTTCATTGGTGGGATAGTACGTGAATACTGAAGGTGTTATATACACAGTTTACTAATATATATTTTTATATTTTTAGATACCATCCTCAAGTTTTTCACAGCGGTGGGACTGCCATCCTTTGCTTTCTGTCACACTATCTAAGATCTACACTACAGGAGACAAAATACAATCTGAGTTTGTTGTGTGCATTCAGTGTTTGTGGATTTTGGGTTACAATTAACATATCGGAGTATGGGTAGTGGTACTGTTTGGGGAAGACTTTGTGTGTTGGGTGTTGGGGACACGTCTGTTCTCGACACCGAATACACATAATAGGCTAACAGTGATGACCATTGAAATTGGTATAACTGTGTGGCCCTCCCTAGGTCCACTTTACCCCTCCCCTTTTCTTTTCCCCTTCCTTATGTGTCTAAAGGTTAATGTTTTGCTCCGACACTCTTGCTTTTTGGGGGCAGTTACCTTTATATGTAACCATCTGCATGCTACATTACACTGTTTTGATCACACAGCATTATCTACTTTTTACTTATAACGTCCCTGTGGCTCTATGTGTTGTGTTTCGCGACATATAGATACAGTTGCGCTTTTTACTTTGGCCGTAGAATACTCCACATTCCACAGACTGCGATTCGCCTTGGTTGCGATGTTGTTGTCCATGCGACGGTCACGTGACTATGTCACGTGAGCTTGTCGACCTGGGTGCACTCGCTCTAACCCGGATGCAGATACTTGTTGATGGTGGATGGTTCAGCGTCCTTGGTCTCCAGGAGGATCAGGTGGTGGCACGACGTGTCATCGCGTGATTGGAAGACGACTGTATGACGCGATTCACGTCATGAGCCGTCTGGTTCCTGGAGCATGCGCAGTAGCTGGTGGATGACGCTAAGCAGGGTTGGCGTGTCTCCTCACCGCAGTGAGTTTGTTTTATTAATTTTTAAATTTGCACAGGTGTTGTATAATTCTCCATGGGGCTGGATATGCCTTGATGGATATGCACATATGGTGACTATTATTGTCCTAATTAGCACTTATGCACTTTATACTTTTCTGTATTGATTATGACACACATAATATATGCAATTCATTACTATGTATTTTATGAACACATGGTTGTATTTGTGACACTTTTTTATTATGTTTTATGTATATGATATGACTTGATCTATTTATTACACTTAATCATGTTTAATTACACTGCTATGCACTATGGGTATATATACCCCTTGTGAACACCTTTTTGTATGCTTGAGAAAGACTGCATTGAGCAGTTGAAACGTTGCAGGGGAATAAAGGTCGATCCACTTGTTTTGCATCTTGGAGTGCTGCTTCAATTTTTGGATTTATATACCTGGTAGACAGCTGAGCCAGCTGATTTGGAAGGATTGCACCCGTTTTTACTTTTTTTGAGTGCTGCTGTGTTTTTCTTTGTTATATATATATATATATATATATATATATATATACACACACATATATACACACACACACATACACAGTGCTGCCCATAATTATTCATACCCCTGGCAAATTTTTACTTATAGTTACTTTTTTTCAAGCAGCAAGTAATTTTTTGACAGGAAATGACATAGGTGTCTCCCAAAAGATAATAAGACTACGTACAAGAGGCATTATTGTGGGAAAAAAAAAATTTCTGTTATTTACATTTGAGCAAAAAGTGTCCAGTCCAAAATTATTCATACCCTTCTAAATAATCAATAGAAAAGCCGTTATTGGCTATTACTGCAATCAAACGCTTCCTATAATTGCAGACCAGCTTTTTGCATGTCTCCACAGGTATTTTGGCCCATTCATCTTTAGCAACAAGCTCCAAATCTTTCAGGTTGGAGGGTCTTCTTGCCATCACCCTGATCTTTAGCTCTCTCCCTCCACAGATTCTCAATTGGATTCAAGTCTGGACTCTGGCTGGGCCACTCCAAAACATTAATGTTGTCTGCTAACCATTTCTTCACCACTTTTGCAGTGTGTTTTGGGTCAATGTCATGATGAAATGTCCACTGGTGCCCAAGGCCATGTATTGCTCTTTTTTCATGGTGCCGTTTACTGTGATTAGGTTCCCTGGTCCATTGGCTGAAAAACACCCCCAAAGCAGGGGACATCCTCTGTGTCTGGAGGAAAGAAGGTTTGTACACAAACATAGAAGAGGATTCTTTACGGTAAGAGCAGTGAGACTATGGAACTCTCTGCCTGAGGAGGTGGTGATGGTGAGTACAATAAAGGAATTCAAGAGGGGCCTGGATGTATTTCTGGAGTGTAATAATATTACAGGCTATAGCTACTAGAGATGGGTCTTTGTTCCAGGGAGTACTTCTGATTGCCTGAATGGAGTTGGGAAGGAATTTTTTACTCCCCTTAAGTGGAGAAAATTGGCTTCTAACTCAGTTTTTTTTTTTTTGCTCTGGATCAACTAGCAGGATGACAGGCCGAACTGGATGGACAGATGTCTTTTTTTGGCCTTATGTACTATGTAACTATGTAAAGCATTAGGTTCCCACCACCATGTTTGACAGTGGGGATGGTGTTCTTTGGCTTGAAGGCTTCTCCTTTTTTACACCAAATGAAGGAAACATCATTGTGACCAAACAATTCAATTTTTGTTTCATCTGACCATAACACAGAAGACCAGAAGTCTTATTCTTTGTCCAGATAAGCAAGCAAGCTTTTGTGTGCCTTATGTGGAGAAGTGGCGCCCTCCTTGGTCTGCATCCATGAAACCCAGCAGTGTGTAGTGTTCGTTGGATCGTCTGCCTTGAGATATTGCCACCAGCAGAGCCCAGATTCACCAGGATGGCCTTGGTGGTGATCCTTGGATTCTTTTTCACCTCTCTAACTATCCTACTGGCCAGCACAGGTGTCACTTTTGGTTTCTGACCACGTCCTCTAAGATTTTCCACAGTGTGGAACATTTTGTATTTTTTTATAATACTTTGCACTGTAGCCACTGGAACTTGAAAACATTTAGAAATGGCCTTATAGCCCTTTTCCTGACTTGTGAGCAGCCACAATGCACAGCCACAGGTCCTCACTGAGTTCCTTTGTCTTAGCCATGACTGTCCACAAACCAACTGCATAAAGCTGCTATTTTTCCCCTGTTGAGTTGATTAAAACAGCTGTTCCCAATAATCAGGTTAATTTCGATGCTTTAGAACAGCTTGAACTATTTGGAATGGTATAGAACTTTGGATTTTCCCACAGAATGACAGTTTGTGAAGGATATGAATAATTTTGGACTGGACACTTTTTGCTCAAATGTAAATGTAAAAATGTTTTTTTTTCCGCAATATTGCCTCTTGTACATCGTCTTATTATCTTTTGGGAGACACCAATGTCATTTCCCGTCAAAAAATTACCTACTTTGCCAGGGGTATGAAATATGGGCAGCACTGTACTGTATATATGTGTTAATTCTTAGCTAGTGTTTTATTTTTGTATCTGCAGTAAATTGTTATACTGCAGTGTCTGCACGGACGCACCAAACGTGAGCTTACGAGCGTTCTGCAACCCTGAGCACCAATAAGTACCTTTTTTTTTTTTTTACTGGTCGCTTTTGTGCTAAGTTTTCTTTTTTTTGGTTTTTTTGGGGGGGTGAAATATTTAGTGTTACAAAGAAATCAATTTTAGGTAGTGTTAGTGTAAATTTTTGCACGCACATAATATCGTCCTGCACTTGCTGAGCGATGAACAGAAACTTCAATTTTTCTGACCGGTCTGCTCAGTTTACTGTGCAACATAGTAACATAGTTTATAAGGCCGAAAAAAGACATCTGTCCATCCAGTTCGACCTGTTATCCTGCCGACTCCAATCAGGCAATCAGAATAACTCCCTGGATCAACGACCCATCGCTAGTAGCTAAGGCCTGTAATATTATTACACTCCAGAAATACATCCAGGCCCCTCTTGAACTCTTTTACTGAACTTACTATCACCACCTCCTCAAGGAGAGAGTTCTGTGGTCTCACTGCTATTACCGTAAAGAATCCTCTTCTATATTTGGGTACAAACCAAACTTCTTTCCTCCAGACGCAGAGGATGTCCCCTCATCACAGTCACAGTCCTGGGGATAAATAGATGGTGGGAGCGATCTCTGTACTGACCCCTGTTATATTTATACATAGTTATTAGATCTCCCCTCAGTCGTCTTTTTTCTAAAGTGAATAACCCTAATTTTGATAATCTTTCAGGATATTGTAAGTCCCCCATTCCAGTTATTATTTTAGTTGCCCTCCTCTGAACCCTCTTCAGTTCTGCTATGTCTGCTTTGTTCACAGGACTCCAGAACTGTACACAGTATTCCATGTGTGGTCTGACTAGTGATTTGTAAAGTGGTAGGACTATTTTCTCACATCTATGTCCCTTTTGATGCAACCCATTAGGGGTGGGCGATATGGCCTAAAATCTATATTTCAATACAATTTGAAGCATGTGTGATATATATTGCGATATATTTTCTATATTTTTCTTTTTTTTTTTTTGGGGGGTGAAATATTTTAATTAAAATTTTAATTTTTTTTATTTTTAATCAGTGACAAATGTGTTGATTTATTTTTACTTTTTTTCTCTTTTTTTTTTGACCCAGACCCACTTTGTTCTTGAAGATCCAGTGGGTCTGATGTCTGTATAATACATTACACTATATAGAGTACTGTACTGTATTTCACCTACACGTCTGTCTGAACAGATCTCTGCCTTTAGCACAGATCTGATCAGCACCATGGACAGCAGGATGCCTGAGAAGGCGTCCTGTTGCCATGGGAACCTTCCCCGTCTGCCACAACTGAGCAGAGGGGGAAGGGGAAGGAGGGGGCTCCCTCCTTCCCCTTGGTTAGACTTGGGTTAGACTTTTTATTTAATAAATATTAGCCTTCTTAGAGGCTAGAACCCTTGTCATATTCACCCTAATAGAGATCTATTAGAGTGAATAGGATCTTACACTCTCACTGCTGACCTGTGCATAGTGCACACAGCTGCAGGGAGCTGACCATGGCAGCAAGGACTTCAGTAGTGTCCTGGCTGCCATGGTAACCAATCAGAGGGGGGGGGACCCTGTGGCCACTGCCACCAATGATTTAATTGTGTGGAGGGGGCACAATTATTATAATACTTAGAAGATGGGGAAGGAGGAGGGGAGGGGCTGTGGCCACTGCGCCACCAATGCGTTGTGATTGGAAAGCGCTACAGCCAGGGAGAAGCAACACCCAGGGAAAGAAGCTGATGTCTCCTCCCAGTTTTTCCGACCAGAGAATGTAATGGGGGGCAGAAGCGGGTGACCCCAGCACAGATATAATAGTAAGTGCAGGGACATCCCCCATATATGCCCTACATATCACGCTACTTAGGTAATAAAGTCCTGAGCCATTAACTCCTTCAGAACACATGACGTACCGGTACGGCATGTTTCCCGAATCCTTAAGGACACATGACGACCGGTACGTCATGTGTAGTTCCGATCACTGCCGCACGGCTGGCAGTGATCGGAACTGTGTGCCTGCTAAAATCATTCAGCAGGCACCCTGTGACAATGCGCGGGGGGTCGTGTGACCCCCCCGCATTGCCGATCGCTGCAAACAGCAGAACAATTCCGACCTGCGGTTTGCAGCGCTAATGACCGCAGGGATCAGAAACTTCAAATACGTTTTTATAATATAGTTAACCCCCCCCCCCCTGCAGCCCTGTGTCCATTGTGCCTGCGGGTGCAGCAGGGGGGGAGGATTGCGGGCGGTGCGGGAGGCGGGCGGATTGCGGGCGGGAAGCATGCAGCAGTGTGGGGGGTGGGCACGCGATCATCCACCCGCCCCCCGTTCATTCTCAGGATGGCCGAGCGGTTAGTTCAGAGTGTCAGCTCATTGCTGACACTCTGATTCAAACGGCTGACATCTGTGCAGATGTCAGCCGTTTTAACCCCTTCCATACCGCAGTCCGTAGGGACCGCTGTATGGTAGTGATTAACAGGGAGGGAGCTCCCTCCCTCTCTCATCGGGGGACTGCTGTGCCTTTGCAGCCCCCGATTCTTGAAAGGGATCACAGAGGGAGGGAGCCCCCTCCTTCCCCTTCCCCCTCTGCTCAGTTGTGGCAGACGGGGAAGGTTCCCATGGCAACAGGACACTTCTCAGGCATCCTGCTGTCAATGGTGCTAAACAGATCTGTGCTAAAGGCAGAGGTCTGTTCAGACAGAAGTGTAAGTGAAATACAGTACACTATATAGTGTACTGTTCTGTTCTATACAGACATCAGACCCACTGAATGTTCAAAAACAAAGTGGGTCTGGGTCAAAAAAAAGAGAAAAATAAAAAAACACATTTATCACTGATTAAAAATAAACTAAAAATTCCCTACACATACTATATATCACCGCGTCCTTAACGACCTGACCTATAAAACGGTCATGTTATATTTCCCGCACGATGAACGCCATAAAAAATAAAAACTATGATGAAATTGAAATTTTGTCCACCTTACTTCCCAAAAAAGGTAATAAAAGTGATCAAAAAAGTCGTATGTACGCCAAAATAGTACCATTCAAACTGGCGCCTCATCCCGGAAAAAATGAGCCCCTACATAAGAAAATGACCCAAAAAAGAAAAAAAACTATGGCTCTCAGACTATAGAGACACTAAAACGTTTTTTTTTGTTTCAAAAATAATATTATTGTTTAAAACTTAAAAAAATAAAAGAAAGTATACAAATTAGGTATCACCACGTCCGTAACGACCAGCTCTATAAAAATATATGACCTAACCCCTCAGATGAACACTGTCAAAAAAAATAAAATAAAAACGGTTTAAAAAAAGCTATTTTTTGTCACCTTACATCACAAAAAGTGTAATAGCAAGCGATCAAAAAGGCGTGTGCCCTCCAAAATAGTGCCAATCTAACCATCATCTCATCCCACAAAAATGATACCCAACCTGAGACAATTGCCTAAAAACTGAAAAAACTATGGCTCTCAGACAGACGGTAAAACATGTTTTTTTGTTTCAAAAATAATATTGTGTAAAACCTAAATAACTAAAAAAAGGTATATATATTAGGTATCCCTGCATCCGTCACAACCTGCTCTATAAAAATAGCACATGATCTAATCTGTCAGATGAACCTTGTAAATAAGAAATAAAAACTGTGCAAAAACAGGTATTTTTGGGCAAATTTTCCATTTTAATCCATTTTTTCCCCTAACAAAGCAAGGGTAAACAGCCAAACGAAACTCAATATTTATTGCCCCGATTCTTTAGTTTACAGAAACACCCTATATGTGGTCGTAAACTACTGTATGGTCACAAGGCAAGGCACAGAAAGAATGGAAAGCCATATGGTTTTTGGAAGGCAGATTTTGCTGGACTGTTTTTTTTTTTTTAGTAACAATTTTTATTAATTTTCTTGCAACAAAAATACAAGACATACATATCATAGTACATTAGTAGGATACATACTAAAAGAATTAACACACAGTACTTCTCATGGTATTATAATAACCTTGTCCATATCCCACCCCCCCGCCCACCACTACCCATTTGGTGCGACTCCTCATCCACCAATCCTTGGGACACTTAGTCCACTAGTAGCCCACCCAGTCTACCCGCCACCTTTTGTTTTAAGTACCATTCAGAGATTGTGAAGGGGGTCATTATCGTCAATAGGTCCCTATCAGAAAAAACTACAGAAATGAAGGTACCCCATTTAGCAAAGAAAGCCTTGACCTGGCATCCCTGGACTTGCTCCGCATCTATCCTATCCATGTCAAAACATTTTGTAATGTGTTGAAAAATTTCCATTGCCGTTGGGGTATGTGGTTGTAACCATTTGGCTAAAAGGCAGCGCTTAGCCGCCAATATAGCGACATGCGTTATCATCGGTAAGCACACCTTTTCAGGTGGAATATGAAATAAAATCAGGTCCGGTGTTATTGGTATTCGAATTTTTAAATGCTGCTTTAAATGGTGGCGTACCATTTTCCAGTATTTAGATGAAGCAGGACACAACCACATCCCGTGTAACATATCCGTGTTGGGAGTATTGCACTTTGGACACGCCGTGAGTCTGGTCGGGTCTAAATTTGTCCAAGAATATTTGAATCTGTATATGGCCTTATGTAGGAACCTAAAGTGTGTGTCCCTCCATTCCTCGTTTGATACTATTCTCTTCACCCTATCCCATCCCAGTAAGATTTTCTTTTCCAAGTCTTGAATTGGGAAATCCCTAGCCCAATGCGTAAAGAGGCTGTCAGCTATAGTTTGCTGTTTCACATTTCTAATGAGTATAAATCGGATAATGATTTTTTCCTACTTGATTTAACGAGTAAGGTGTCCAGAGCATTGGACGCCATTACTCCAGCCGGTGATGTAATCCTGCCTCTAATGAAGCTCTTAATTTGCATATAAGTTAGGCGATGATGTGCTTGTGTGAGATGGATGGTCCTTGAGATCCTCAAAGGAGTACATCTTTCCCTCTGATAGATTCCATACCTGTTGTACCGTTCGTATTCCCTTCTCTCTCCAATGTGTAGAGAACTTCGAATCCACTCCCACTGGGAACTCCGTGTCCCCAGAGAGGCATATGCTTGGAGAATAAGAATGGAAGTTTAGTAATCTTACACACCTCCTTCCATGTTACTACTGTGTCACGTACAATCAAACTAGATTTCAAAGTCTGGGGTATTTTCGCCCATCTCGTATGCATCAGTGCCCCCAGTGACCACGGATGTACCAATTGTGACTCGAGATGAAAATTAAAGTAAAAGCTTGTGCCATTGATCCAGTCTATACAGTGCCGGAATAAGCTTGCCAGATTATACAAGCGAAGGTGTGGAAAAGCCAGACCCCCTTTATTTTTGGGTAACTGCAGTTTCTGAAGCGCTATCCTAGATTTCTTTCCCGCCCACATAAAAGCGCCAAACGCTGAATGAAGTTTATTAATATCTAGGTGTTTCAGAAGTAGAGGGACCGTTTGCATAGGGTAGAGGAGTTTAGGGATGCATATCATCTTTATTAACTGATTTCTACTTCCCAGGTTAAGAGGGTAAGATTTCCATCTATCTAAGTCTGAGAGAATTTTTTTGAATAGTGGGGAATAATTTAGGTCATAAAGGGATTCTGACTTCCGACCAATATGAATTCCCAAGTACTTCAAGGATATGGAAGCTATTTGTATGGCGATAGGTAGATGAAGGGTGTCCTTCTTACCGTTTAGGAATAGTATTTCCGATTTGATTTGGTTGACCTTGTACCCAGAGATAGTCCCGAAGTCTAAAAGTAACTGGAAGACATATTGGAGGTCTCTATTCGGTTTTTCCAGGAACAATAGAAGGTCATCTGCAAAAAGTGCATGTTTGACAATAGTTTAGCCAATACGGATGCCCTCTATGTTCCTGTCAGCTGCCAGTTTGCGGGATTGAGGTTCTATCGCTAGATTAAATAGCAGGGGGGAGAGTGGGCATCCCTGTCTGGTTACTTTGAAGAGAGGAAGGGGGGTGACAGGAAACCCGGGGTATGAATTCTAGCCTGGGGATTCGCGTATAGAGCTGATATATACTGCCTGAAGGGACCCGTTATTCCCACGTGATCCAAAACAGAGCCCACCCATCCCCAGTCCACATTGTCAAAAGCTTTCTCAGCATCGATAGCCACTATGGCCGGGGATGGATGAGACCCGGGGTACATTTTGACCTCATCCAGGACCGTCAGGACCTTGCGGAGGTTGGTCACAGCCGCCCTGCCCTGAACAAAACCTACTTGGTCACGGGATATCAGCCTAGGCAAAATAGTAGCCAACCTGTCTGCTAGTATTTTGGAGGCCAATTTTAAAATTATGTTAATTAACGAGATGGGGCGGTAAGAAGAGGCCAATTGTGGATTTTTGCCCGGTTTTGGTAACACTTTGATGTGAGCCGTATTCGTGCAAGGCGGGATTACCATGCCTTGCATATAGCCGGTGAAAATTTCGGAGAGGAGGGGGGCTATCTCCGGTGACAAGATGCGGTAGAATTCGCTAGTTAGCCCATCTGGACCTGGTACTTTCCCTAGTGCAGTGTGTTTAATTGCGTGCTCCACCTCTTCCTTCGTTATCGGTGAGTTAAGGACAGACCTATCAACCTCCGTTATGCTAGGGAGAGTAGCCTGGCCTAGCCACTCCTCCACAGTGGTGGATAAACATTTTGATGGTTGGTATAGATCTGAGTAGTAGGATCTTAAAATATCAATCACCTCTTTAGGGTGCGTTCGCAGCCTCCCTCCAGCATCAAGTAATGCCGTGATGTAGGTCATTGGTTTAATCCCATTAGCTAGTCGGGCTAATAATCTACCAGCTTTATTCCCATATTTGAATAGCAGCGCCTCTCGCTTGGACTGTGATAGTTGCTCCCAGTGAAGAAGCCAGGCGTCATAGGACTGTTTAGCTTGCCTCCATTTGTCCCTCAATTGTGGAGACAGATTTTGTATGAACGTGGTGTATGCATCCCTAAGCTTGTCACTATGCTGTAATAGGGAGTGTTTGATTTTCTTTCGCTTGGCATAAATGTATGCCATAATTTTCCCCCCTAAGAACGGCCTCGCCTGCATCCCATAAAAGTTGTGGGGTTACACCTGTCTCATTGTCCATCTTATATTCTAGCCACCAGCCACGTAGTAGGTCGCGAAAACTCTCATCTGTAAACCAGGTGGATACCGCCAGATATAGTCCGATCCTTTAAGAATCTTATTACGCATAAGGACCGATACGGGTGCGTGGTCCGAAACCACTAGATCCTCTATCTTCGGGTCTGTGAAGCGATTCATGGTGTTTCTGGTGGCCAGAATATAATCGATACGCGACCAAGAGTTGTGTGCATTTGAAAAGAAAGAGTAGGCCCTCCCTTCCGGGTTCGCAATTCTCCACAGGTCAACCAAGTCAGTTTCTAGCAAGAGAGTCGCACGTCCCCCTTTCCCCGCTTGTCTTTGTCATTTCTGTCCCTTTTTGTGTCTTCCATTTCATCCGCTACTGTGTTCATGTCTCCTCCCACTAACCTCACTTCTACCGGGTCCTGAGTAACTTGTCTCCCCAAGTTAGTTAAGAAGTCTACATCACAGGTGTTAGGACCATAGACGTTATACACGCTAAGATCTCCAGTTGCGGATGTAAGATGTAGATGGGACAGTCTATCTTTATCGTCATGCTGATAGTCTAACACCTTCCAGGGCAGGCCTTTCCTGAGTAATGTGATAACTCCCGCCTTCCTCTCCACTGCCCCTGACCCATATACCTCTCCCACCCATAGTCTTACCATGCGTCCCAGCTCCTGCTCCGGTAAATGTGTTTCCTGAAGCAGGGCTATGTCTGGCTTTAACCGCTTAAGCTGTCTTAGGATCATCATGCGTTTGCATGGTGACCGGAGTCCCTTCACATTCCATGAGATAATTTTAAGGTGATCAGCCATTGGGAAGTATTACAAGGGTACAAAACACAGGGTAACCCATGATAAGGAGTGCACCAAATAATCCCATCCCTCTCCCTCCCCAACACCCCCTTCCCTCCCAACATAAAGTGCGCAGGGCGAATTTTGCCCTGGATGCAGTAACATAGCATATTGCAACAGTTATGACTTCACTTTTTTCCGACATGACTAAAAGCATATTTTTCACTCAATCCAAACTAAATACAAATAGCACTCTAGCCTCCACTCCGATTCTGAGCTGAACATCTGGGACAGTGAAAGAATATAGGTGCATATGTAATGCAGCGATGTAACAGTGTACGTATACCTTAATTAACAGAAACAGGAGCAAAATGAATGCAAATAGCATAAACCCCGTTTAACATGTCAAACCCTCCCCCGACATGCAAGTTCCTGCGGAGACCATTTTACTATTAGACATAGTTAGACATAGTCCAATATAGGGGTACGCTGGTAGCCACCAACAATAGAATCCCGGTTTTCTCCCCACGGCCGTAATACCCGGGAAGTGTGATACTCTCCAAGTATTCCCCAGAGAGGAAAGTACAATCTGTATTTCACCACTTACAGTTCTCTTGAGGGTTCCCTCAACCCCAGTGATGGCACACCTGATCCCTGCTAAGGGTAGGGGTTCTAGAGGAGAAGTCCGTATCAGGCCTGTGACGGCACCATAAAGGATATCTACCTCTTCACGAGGCTCTGTGCACGGGGTCGCCGACTCAGGCTGCAGAATGTTCTCCAATCCAGGGGAGAGCTGGCAGGTAGTTGCGCGGTGTCCTCTTCGCCGATCGCTGGAGCTTGGGTGCATCAGGATCTCCCGTTCCGCTAAAAGTGGACGTCCGCTTGCGGTCCATAAGCAGGTCTTTGAGGTGACGTTTGGCCTCCTCCGGATCGTCGAAAGAGACGGATTTTCCATCCGGGAGCGTCACCCTTAGGCCCCTTGCAGACGAGCGTTCATCACGGAGTGAATCCGCATCGCAGCTCCCGGCCTGAACTCCCAGCGCTGGACGGGGTCACATAGCATTATATCGATTTATGATGCTATGTAACCCTTACAGTTCTGGAATGTATTGGATAACACTGACATAATGCTGCCAGTGTTATCCAATACATTCCAGAACTGTAAGGGTTACATAGCATCATAAATCAATATAATGCTATGTGACCCTGTCCAGCGCTGGGAGTTCAGGCCGGGAGCTGCGATGCGGATTCACTCCGTGATGAACGCTCGTCTGCAAGGGGCCTTAGGGTCGCAGGGAATAACAGGGCGAACCGAATTTGATCGCTGTAAAGGGCTGAACATGGTGGAGTAAATGCACGCCTTTTCCTTGTCACCTCCGCAGAGAAGTCTTCAAATATCAATATGCGATGGCCCCGCAGGGAGGTGACGGATTTCTGCTGTTTATACGCTCTGAGCAGCGCGGATATGTCGGCTTAGTCCAGGTATTTTACTATCACCTGTCTCGGTCTTGCGGAGCGCGTATTCTGTTGGTGGGGTTCCGCTTTAGACTGCGTTCGCTCTATTTGCGGGTTCGGACCCACCCTATGAGCTCGTTCCACTTTGCAGAGATATGACAGGCCCAACACCTCCGGTAGCTCTATACTGCAAATTTCTAGCAGGACTTTGGCGGGAACATGTTCAGGGAGGCCTACAATCCAGAGGTTGCTCCTCCTGGAGCGATTTTCCAAGTCATCTATTTTCGCCCATAATCTGGTGTTCTCCTCAACCGCTTGGGAAAGGTGGGTTTTAATAATCTCATTGTCCATCTCCACCGATGCAAGTCGCGCCTCCAACTCCTCTAGTTTTGCGGAGTGTACTTTCACTTCTGCTTGTAATGGCTCCAAAGAGTGCGCTACAGTAGAGGCGAGGGCCACCTCTATTGCAAGGTGCTTGTAGTCCACCATATGTGGGTGATCCTCCGTGGAGTGCGGAGGAGACTGAACCTGGAGTACTGGCGTGTCTACACGTTCATCTTGTCTCGCCGCCATCTTAGTGTCTGCAGACGTCTTTTCAGCCTTCGCCTCTGTTTTTTTTTATTTACCCCCCATTGAGGTCACAAACCGGTCCATTCACCGGTCACAAGGCAGATGCAGGTATTGTCCAACTGCCGAGCCGAGTGGGCAATTGGATAACCGAGGGGAGCAAGGTATGTGGAGTGTCAGGCGCAGAGCTCTTACAGCATGCCTCTGCTTATGTCGGCGTCGGAACCGGAAGTTTTTTGACACCATGTCCTATTTGAAGCCCCCCTGATGCACCCCTAGAGTAGAAACTCAAAAAAGTGACCCCATTTAGGAAACTACACCCCTCAAGGTATTCAAAACTGATTTTACAAACTTTGTTAACCCTTTAGGTGTTCCACAAGGGTTAATGACAAATGGAGATCAAATTTCAGAATTTCTATTTTTTGTTACTTTGCTTCACAAAAAGTGTAATATAGAGCAACCAAAAATTATATGTACCCTAAAATAGTACCAAAAAAACTGCCACCTTATCCCATAGTTTCCAAAATGGGGTCACTTTTTTGGAGTTTCTACTTTAGGGGTGCATCAGTAGGGCTTCAAATGGGACATGGTGTCAAAAAAACAGTCCAGCAAAATCCACCTTCCAAAACCCATATGGCGTTCCCTTCCTTCTGCGCCCTGCCGTTTGGAAAAAAATTATTAAAATGGGAAATCTTCCAAAAAAGTGAAATTCTGAAATTTTATTTCCATTTTCCATTAAATTGTATGGAACGCCTAAAGGGTTAATAAAGCTTGTAAAATCAGTTTTGAATACCCTGAGGGGTGTAGTTTCTTAGATGGGGTCACTTTTAGGGAGTTTCTACTGTAGGTTTGCATCAGGGGGGCTTCAAATGGGACATGGTGTCAAAAAACCAGTCCAGCAAAATCTGCCTTGCAAAAACCAGACGGTGCTCGTTTCCCTCTATGCCCTACTGTGTGGCCGTATAGTGGTGTACGACTACATATCGGGTGTTCCTGTAAACCGCAGAGTCAGGGCAATAAATATAGAGTTTTGTTTGGCTGTTAAACCTTGCTTTGTTAGTGGAAAATTGATTAAAATGGAAAATTTGCCAAAAAAAATTGAAATTCTGAAATTTCATGTCCATTTGCCATCAATTCTTGTGAAACACCTAAAGGGTTAATGATGTTTGTAAAATCAGTTTTGAATACCTTAAGGTACAGTTTCTAGAATGGGGTTATTTTTGGGTGGTTTCTATTATGTGAGCATCACAAAGTGACTTCAGACCTGAACTGGTCCTTAAAAAAGGTTTTTTTTGTAAATTTCTGAAAATTTTCAAGATTTGCTTCTAAACTTCTAAGCTTTGTAACGTCCCCAAAAAATAAAATTGCATTCCCAAAATGATCCAAACATGAAGTAGACATATGGGGAATGTAAATTAATAACTTTTTTTGGAGGTATTACTATTGTGGTAAGGTGCAAGGTACCGTGGTCGATGGCAGGTACGTGTCACCGAGGTTCCTGGCCTCGGTGAGGTAAGAGCCGGGTTTTCCTGTGTCAGCAGCAGCTAGTGCTGCTTGACACCTTGAAATTTAGTTTGGCTGCAAAGCCAATCCGGGCCGGCTCTTACTGGGAGTAGGCAAAGAGTTGGGTGGGTGCCTACTCCCCACGGTCCAGGCCGGACTTTGCCGGGCCTTTATAAGACAGCCAGCACCAGCAGGTGGTGTGATTATCCTGGAGCTGCTGTTAGGCTGGGGAATCATTTGAGTTTGGAAGTTCTCTGGGCAGGAAGCAAGAGCACAGCAAGGAGGACTGCAGACGGCCTGGAAACCTGACGTCGCTTGTCTTGCGGCTGGACTGACAGCCAGGTGTGAACCTGCACCTAAAACCTCCCAGGTGACTGGAGCCTGTATTGGACTGTCTTGTTTTTCTCATGATTTCTTATGTGTGTGAAGTAACACCAAGAGACTGTTTTTGTTTATCTTGTGCAAGTGTGAATAAAACACTGTTTATTGCACCTTCGAGACTCCTGTTTTGCCTCGGTACTGCACCCGCACCGCTATCTACCAGAGCGACTCCCCACACTATGTATTATAGAACTAGAGAAACTGAAACTTGGAAATTTGCAAATTTTTCCAAAATTTTGGTAAATTTGTTATTTTTTTAAAATAAAAATGAATTTTATTTTACTAGTGTTATAAAGTACAATATGTGACGAAAAAACAATCTGAGAATGGCCTGGATAAGTAAAAGCGTTTTAAAGTTATCACCACATAAAGTGACACTGGTCAGATTTGCAAAAAATTGCTTGGTCCTTAAGGTGAAATATGGCCGTGTCCTTAAGGGGTTAAAGGTCCTCTATGCCTGAATACAAACATAGCCTGCATGAGGGGTTAATTGCGTTGGATCGCAGCATGCGGTCATAGAGGCCGGGTATGGGATATGGCCAGCACATGCAGGCTACATTTGTATTCAGGAATTCATTGATGGTGCAGTGGCCGCAGTCCTTCCCCTCCTCTGTTCTCATTGGTGGCCGCACACAGTGGGGAAGGAGGGACTCCCTCACTCTCCACTATGCCGGCTCAGAAGCACATGGTGTGCCCCGAGACCGGCGCATACCATGTTCTACCGCGATATGGCGATATAAACTAAATCTCTATTCTTGGGCAAATTGATATTGTTTATATCGCATATCATCTATATTGCCCACCCCTACAACCCATTATCTTTTTGGCCTTGGCAGCAGCTGCCTGACACTGGTTTTAACAGCTTAGTTTGCTATTCACTAAAATCCCTAGGTCCCTTTCCATAAAACGAATGGACCGGCACTCACCAAGTTCAAATTGATAGAGTTTATTGGTCACGTAGAGCAAGACAATGTGACGCGGCGTTTCGGCTCAGTGCAATGAGCCTTCCTCCAACATAAAAACACATGTACATGTACATGTACTACACATTTAAATACCCCGCCTGAGCGGACATGACGTCAAAATACCATGGCAACATGTAAACTTATGAAAAAAGCTAAATAGACCATCCAAATGGAAGTGTTGGGACCATATCACCTTCATGGTTTCTATAATGCAAAAAAAAAAAAAAAAAAAAAATTAATCAGTATACATTGAAAATCAAAATATCCCAAACACTATGGAATGCAAAATGTTCCAGTGGACCCTCTATCGAGGCTTTTCAACAACGCCCTATGATTTGCTACAAACGTCCACGTAACATCAGAGATATTACAGTTAAAGCTGACATAGGTGGCAGTAAGTCCCAGTTAAGACAGATGACTCTATCCACCCCTAGGAAAGGCACTTTCCCTTGCTTGCAATGTATAAATTGCTCTAGCGTGATAAAGGGGGAATTTTTTGCCCATCCACAGACAGGTCAACGATTCCCCATAAAAGGCTTTTTCACTTGTAACAGTAATTTTGTCATTTATTTGCTTAAATGTCCTTGTGGACTTGTGTATGTGGGCGAGACTTCAATGCGTATGAAGGATCGTTTCTGCAAACACAAATCCACGATACGCAATCGGAATCTATTACTACCTATTCCATTCCATTTTGACCAGTGCCGTCACAATGTCTCACAGCTACGGTTCCAAATTGTGGAACAGGTGGCTATGCCGAGACGAGGAGGTGATAGGATGAAAATCCTCAAGAAACGTGAATCCTTTTGGATTCATAAATTACAAACGTTACATCCAAAAGGTTTAAATAGTGACTATGATTTACATAGTTTCCTTTAAGCACTTAAAAGAGTCAGTTTCCTGATACCCTTTATATTTGGTGTTTTGTATATTTATTTTTACTTTTTTGCATTCCATAGTGTTTGGGATATTTTTATTTTCAATGTATACTGATTAATTTATTTTTAATATTTTTTGCATTATAGAAACCATGAAGGTGATATGGTCCCAACTAGGCCTGCACAATATATCGCGAAAGCAATCGTTATCGCAATTAATCGCCATATCGCAATCGCAATTTGCTGACCCAAAAATGCTGCAATTATATTACTGTATTTTTCGCTTTATAAGACACACTTTCCCCCCCCCCCCCAAAAGCAATGGTTGACTTTCTACGTGACACTGACACTGTATCTCCGGCCGCTATGCTGCACAGCGTGGCCAGCGATACATGAGTTACAGTGCGGGGAGGGAGGAGGGGCTGGAGGAAAGTCATTATTTTAATGAACACTTGTTCTTATAGCTATTCTATTTTATTTATCTGTTCTGTGGTATTAAGAAAATGGCAAGTTCTGTATTTTGTACTTTTGCAGTAATGCAAATATGTATTTTATTTTGAAAAACACTGTGCATTTCAGTTCTTGAGCAGCATAACCACATTTCACATTATCAGTCATCTGTGTGTGCTTTTACCTTGAAAATACAAGCAGATAGACCTCTAGCACAATTCCCTTAAAATATCGCATCGCATATCTTTATCGCAATTTTTAGGGCCCTAATCGCAATCGCACAAAATTCCCATATCGTGCAGCCCTAGTCCCAACACTTCCATTTGGATGGTCTATTTAGCTTTTTTCATAAGTTTACATGTTGCCATGGTATTTTGACGTCATGTCCGCTCAGGCGGGGTATTTAAATGTGTAGTACATGTCTGTGTTTTATGTTGGAGGAAGGCTCATTGCACTGAGCCGAAACGCCGCGTCACATTGTCTTGCTCTACGTGACCAATAAACACTATCAATTTGAACTTGGTGAGAGCCGGTCCATTCGTTTTGTGTTTGTGGGGATTTGCTTCCGGGACGCGAGCACCACGCCGCTGAGTATCGGAGTGCCGACTGATTTCCACGTTTGTAGGTCCCTTTCCATGTCAGTGTTACCCAGTGTTTAACCATTTAGTATGTATGGGTGACTTGCATTATTTCTTCCCATGTGCATAACCTTACATTTGTCAGTGTTAAACCTCATCTGCCATTTCTCAGTCCAAGCCTCCAATCTATCCAGATCCCTCTGTAGCAGTATACTGTCCTCCTCCGTGTTAATTACTTTACACAGTTTAGTGTCATCTGCAAAAATTTATATTTTACTGTGCAAGCCTTCTACAAGATCATTAATAAATATATTGAAGAGAATAGGGCCCAATACTGACCCCTGAGGTACTCCACTAGTGACAGTGACCCAATCTGAGTGTGTACCATTAATAACTACTGTCTGTTTTCTATCACCGGGTCAGTTAGTTATCCAGATTTTTAATTTTGTGTAGATATATAAATCAATTTATTAGGTAGTGTTAGTGTAGATTTTTACATGCACATAATATCTGTGTGCGTGCGTGTGTGCCCTGCACCTGCTGAGCGCTGCTGAGCGAAACATCTATTTTTCTGACTGGTCTTCTCAGTTTACTGTGCAGATTTTTTTTTTTTTCGTGTAGTAAGTTAGAGATATTTTGTTTTTATTACCTGTTTACTAAAACCTATTCAGGTTATAGCTATATAATGGACATTGACATAAAGTCCAGACTTTTAGCTTTCATTTGAGGGTATCCACATTATAATTGAATGAAGGATTTAGGAGTTTCAGCTCCTTTACATGTGGCACACGGTTTTTAAAGGGACCAAAAGTTATTGGACAATTCACTCAAAGGCTGTTTCATGGGCAGGTGTGGGCAATTCCTTCATTATGTCATTCTCAATCAAGCACATAAAAGGCCTGGAGTTGATTTGAGGTGTGGTGCTTGCATTTTGAAGATTTTGCTGAGAAGTAAACATGCGGTCAAAGGAGCTATCCATGCAGCGGAAACAGGCCATCCTTCATCTGCAAAAACAGAAAAAACCCATTCGAGAAATTGCTACACTATTAGGAGTGGCAAAATATACAGTTTGCTACATCCTGAGAAAGCAAGCAAGCACTGGTGACCTCAACAATGCAAGAAGACCTGGACGCTCACGTGCGACAATAGTGGTGGATGATCGCAGAATAACTACCATGGTGAAGAGAGCCCCCTTCACAACAACCAACCAAGTGAACAACACTCTCCAGGATCAGGCGTATCAATATCCAAATCTACCATAAAGAGAAGACTGCATGAAAGTAAATACAGAAGGTTCACTGCACGATGCAAGCCACTTATAAGCCTCAAGAATAAAAAGGCTAGATTGGACTTTGCTAAAAAAAAAACATCTTAAAAAAAACAGCACACTTCTGGAAGAACATTTCTTGGACAGATGAAACAAAGATCAACCTCTACCAGAAGGATGAAAAGAAAAAATACTCACTTTTGTGAGATACTGTATATCACAATACAATATCTCCTAAAAGACAAAACTACGTAAGAATGGCGTATGCCTCTTCAGCTGAATACACATAAAAATATATAACTCTATATATTTATATAAAGCCCTAATTTGGTGAAAAATCAGCAGAAATAATCTGCAGGTGCTGATCAGGCACTGAACAGCACTTGGCAGTTACAGCTCACATGCATAAAAAGTGGTGCAGAGCTGGAAAATGGTAAAAAAAAAAAAAAATATATTAAAAAGATCAAAAAAAAAGTGTACGGACCAAATGGCGTCCGTAAAAAAAAGGTAAGGGGGGGGGGGGGGGGAGTTTGATAGGGACAAGGATGGAGGTGGTTTAGGGCTCTTAAACAGCTGCAAATAAAAAATATATATGTGCAGCTAAAATGGCTGCATGCAGGGAAGTTCTGCCTCTTCCTGTGCAGCTTATAGCGCTGCCGTTGGCTGGAGCGTTGTTCCTGCCAATAGCAGTGCTGGCAGGGGACCCAAAACACTGGTGTCCCCTGCCTGACCTAGGAGGAGACAGGCGCTGACTTGTTCAGCGCCGTTCATCTCCGGATGACACCCCCCTGCAGCTCCGTATCGGAGCCGGAGCTGAGAAGCGCATGACTGAAGAATACAGCCAATAGCAGCTATCGGGGCTGCAGGGGGGCAGAAATACTTCCCCCAGCCCTTAGCTAACATGGCTGCCTGCTCAGCAGAGCAGCCATCGCACCTTGGTTCCCGAGAGATTATGCCCGGGGGCTCATCGTGCCGTAATAATACAGTGCTGGGTGGCAAGTCACGTCCCGCTGCGCAGAACTATTACGGCGCTGGTCGGGAAGGGGTTAACGTTATTTTATTATTCATTAATTTTATTTAATCCATGTGGAATTAGTGTATTTAATTGGTGGATGCAAAAAACCTCCCAATGTCAAATCTATTGTATGGATTGTACGGTATAAAATCTACTGTGGTGATGTTTATGGGGTGTTTTTATTTCTCAGATGTATTAGCGCAGTGTCTGGAGATACTATGTTTCTGGTAACCCTTTTGTATGTTGTGTCTATAATAATTAAGACGACAGTTCAGGGGTTGGTTAGCACATCCTACATATTGTAGGCCCCATGTACATTCAATTAGGTAGATAACATATGATGACTGGCATGTAAGGTGGGGTTTTATTGGATAAGTAGCCCCATTAGTGTTAGCTAGAAAGGATGTTTTGCAGCACAGACAACGGGTGGTGCTGCATCTAAAACGGCCTGTTTTCACAGAAGCGGTAATGCGGGCGTGTTTCTGGTGCTGTTTTGGATTACTTGGGGCTAGTAAATTTCTAACGGTTGGTGCCTGTCTATATGTAATTCTGGGGTGATCTGATAGATATTTGCATAGATAGGGGTCCTGTAGTAGGATGTAGCAGTGTTTCTGGAGAATTTTTAAGATCTCCCTATTTGATGTGCTGTATTGTGTAATAAATTTAATGTTGGTCTTGGTATTCGGTTTCTTAATGCTCATTTTCAAACAATCTGTTTGGGTTCATTGTAGACTCTTTTTGTACCCATCTCTAATTAGATATTTTGGGTACTGTTTGGCCTCTTTCACATCAGCGTCGCGGGTGAGGGCCGGATGCATTCAGGGTGCATTGTGGGAAACCCGCGCGAGTAGGGACGCAATTTCAGTCAGTTTTGTCTGCGATTGCGTTACGTTGTTCAGTTTTTTCCCCGAGCGAGTGCAATGTGTTTTACACGCACGTGATAAAAAACTAAATGTGATACCCAGACCCGAACCCAGACTTCTTCACTGAAGTTCAGGTTTGTGTTCAGTGTTGTGCAGATTTTATCCTTTTCCCTTATAACATGGCTATAAAGGAAAATAATAGCATTTTTAATACAGAATGCTTACTAAAAATGTGGATTGCGGGGTTAAAAAATAAATAAAAATCAACTCACCTCATCCACTTGATCGTGCAGCCGTCATCGTCTTCTTTCTTCTTCTTTGAGGACCTGCCAAAGGACCTTTAAAGGGAGTCTTTGACCCCAAGTAAGAAATTTCTAACAGTTAGACCATTCTGATCAATATAGCCCCCACATTAAAATGCTTCTTACCCTAATTGTCACGACCCGCGTTGGAGTCGTGACTTGTGTGGGAGTGTCATGACCCGCGTTGGAGTCGTGACTTGTGTTTGCGGCATGCGGTTGCCGTTGGCAACATGCCTGCCACGACCGAGGTTGCGGTCGTGTTTATAGTACCGCATGCACTTGCAGGCGGCGAGGTGTTGTTGCCGCATGTGAGGGCGCTTGTCGCCTCACGTGTGGTTGTCGCTGGCAATCAGTTAGTTTGTGCATGTGTGTCTATTTTTCCCTTCTCTGTGCACTATCCCCTGTTTGTTGTTTTCGGGGTTTTTGTATGTGTGCGGTTACTTTGGTTCCCACTCTTGTATTTGCTGTGGTCAACGGGTTAGTGTGTGCACTTCCCCTTTAAGTGGTTTCCTCCCTTTGTCTGGTGCTGCAAGGGTTAACTCCCTGGCTGGGTGTGGTCACAGTATGCTTGTATTACCTGTGGCTTTCTGGCTGTGTCAGGGGTGCTCCAGCCGTCGTTGGTGCTGGAGCTCTGTATCTCTCCAGGGTGTCTTGTCCTCTGACCTTGAGGGCCACCTTGTAGGACATCAAGTTCTTCAGCTATGTTTGCAGCTATCTCCCTTTGTGGTTTGGTGTGGCTTATGCACGGGGTTTATGTTCGTCTAATTTTGTGTTACATGCTGTGTGGTGTTTGTGTCCAGCATGCTTGCTAGATTGTTCCCTTTGTGTGCATACCTGGGTTCCTGGATCCCTGTGTATGTGTCTTGTGTTGCTGTGTCCTTTCATGTTTGGACATCAGCGTTTGTGCACGGGCTCCAGGGGGTGTGTCTGCGGCAGGTGAGTGGGTTATTGTCACTACCTGCCTATTCCTTATGTTGTTCTCAGTCCCACATTTCCTTTGCAGCTAGGCCTGAGGAGACTCCTGTTTATCCATGTCCGGGATGAACAGGTTGTCTCTCTACCTGTCTCCTTGGCCAGGGAATTCTAGGGTTTCTAGGGCCCTTAGGTATCCGGTGCATGAGCGTTCCTACCATCGGGGTTCGCTCATGTGGGCAGGAGGTCAGGGCAAGTTTCAGGGACATTTCAGGAGGTGACCCGCTCCCTGATCCTAGCTGCTCCATGATTTCTGCACTCATTGTACGGCGGGGGGGGGTTTTCCCCACTCTCTGCCGTGACACTAATGCTGTCCGATCCACAGATCTTCTTAAAATCCCTTTTATTCTATATGCAAATTTCTGGTGAAGATGCCCAGGGGCAGTGTTGTAACGGCCAGTGCCCAGGCCGTGCGGTCATTTTCATATTATACCACTCCCCTCTTCACCCAGTCGGCCCGCCCTGTGTCTTGATCTTCTTTCCCGCGCCTGTGCCGTGGAAAACTCGCCAGTGTGAAAGGGGCCTTTGTCTTGTGCGATAAAATCCTCATCATTGGTACAGTTGCGTCTGATGAGTTTGTATTGGCTATATGGTATGTTCATTAACCATTTTTTGTGATGGAAGCTGGAATAGTGCATATGGCTGTTGAAGTGGAGGCCTTCTATTAAAAAAAAAAAATTTGTGGTGCTGTAAGCGTCATATCTTTCTCTAGTGTGTTCTTTACACAGAGTATCCCTAGTTCATGTTTTATAATAGAGTAGAGGGCAGTAACGTCAGTAGAACGTAGTAGGGTAGCCATTTTATAGTTTGAAGTTCGCAAATGAGTTAGCTTGAATCATGCGAATAGCTTGGTAGTCTTTTTACGTAGGGTTGCAAGATAGTGAAATAGGTGGCTTGTGACACATTTGGTATTGAAAACAATTGGTCGGCCTGGGGTGTTAGTAATACTCTTGTGTATTTTGGGACAACACTGGAGATATGACTGAAGTAGTCAGTATACAGCTTGAATATCAGTGCAAATTTGGTGTGCCCTCAAAATAACTCGACACAGCCACCCCTAAGTGAAAATGGCCACATTGTGCCCAATTAGCCATTTTCCCTCCCAGTGTCATGTGATTCATTAATGTTACAAGGTCTTAGGTGTGAATGGGGAGCAGGTGTGTTAAATTTGGAGTCATCGCTCTCACACTGTCTCGTACTGGTCACTGGAAGTTCAAAATGGCACCTCATGACAAAGAACTCTGAGGATCTGAAAAAACAAAAGATGACCCAGGCTATCAGAAGATTGCCAACACCCTAAATCTGAGCTGCAGCACGGTGGCCAAGACCATACCGCGGTTTAACAAGACAGGTTCCAGTCAGAACATGCCTTGCAATGGTCAACCAAAGAAGTTGAGTGCACCTGCTCAGCATCATATCCAGAAGCTGGTCAGCCTGTCAGTGCTCAGACCATACGCCTCATACTGCAAAAATTGGTCGTCCCAGAAGAAAGCATTTTCTAAACATGATGCACAAGAAAGCCTGCAAAAAGTTTGCTGAAGACAAGGAGACTAAGGACATGGATTACTGGAACCTTGTCCTGTGGTCTGATAAGACCAAGATAAACTTATTTGGTTCAGATGGTGTCAGGAGTGTGTGGCGGCAACCAGGTGAAGCATACCAAGACAAGTGTTTATTGCCTACAGTCAAGCATGGAGGTGGAAGTGTCGTGGTTTGGGGCTGCATGAGTGCTGCCAGCTGTGGGGAGCTACAGTTCATTGAGGGAACCATAAATGCCAACATGTACTTTGACATACTGAAGCAGAGCATGATCCCCTCCCTTCAGTAACTGGGCCGCGAGGGAGTATTCCAACATGATAACTACCCCAAACACACCTCCAAGACAACTGCCTTGCTAAAGAAAATGAGGGTAAAGGTGCTAGACTAGCCATGCTCCAGACCTAAACCCTATTGAGCATCTGTGGGGCATCTTCGAACAGAAGGTGGAGGAGCGCAAAGTCTCTAACATCCACCATGATGTCGTCATGGAGAGTGGAAGAGTAGAGTTGAGCGAACACCTGGATGTTCGGGTTCGAGAAGTTCGGCTGAACTTCACGAAAATGTTCGGGTTCGGGATCCGAACTCGACCCGAACTTCATCCTGAACCCGAACCCCATTGAAGTCAATAGGGACACAAACTTTTGGGCACTAAAAAGGCTGTAAAATAGTCCAGGAAAGGGCTAGAGGGCAAAAGGCAGCAAAATGTAGGTAAATCCCCTGCAAACAAATGTGGATAGGGAAATGAATTAAAATAAAATAAATAAAAATTTAACCAATATCAATTGGAGAGAGGTCCCATAGCAGAGAATCAGGCTTCAAGTCACCAACCAATGGAGAAGGCCACTTTTCGAAAATTAGGCCCCTGGCACCCAGACGGAGGAGAGAGGTCGCATAGCAGAGAATCAGGCTTCATGTCACCCAGCAATAGAGAAGGCCACTTCCAGATATTTAGCCCAAGGCACTCAGACAGAGGTCGCATAGCAGAGAATCAAGCTTCCCGTCACCTACCACTGGAACAGGCCACTTTCAGATAATTAGGCCCCTGGCACCTAGACGGAGAAGAGGTTCATTCAACTTTTGGTTGCACCACAATATAATGGTAAAATTAAAAAAAGAGGATTCAATAAAGAAGTGCCCCGAGTACAAGAATATATGGTTGAGGGGGAGGCAGTTATAAATGTCTATTCTGCACAAGGGATGGACAGGTCCTATGGGATCCATGCCTGGTTCATTTTTATGAACGTTAGCTTGTCCACGTTGGCTGTGGACAGGCAGCTGCGTTTGTCAGTAATGACGCCCCCTGCCATGCTGAATACACATTCAGACAAAACGCTGGCCGCCGGGAAGGCCAGCACCTCCAAGGCATAAAAGGCTAGCTCTGGCCACGTGGACAATTTGGAGACCCAGAAGTTGAATGGGGCCGAACCATCAGTCAGTACGTGGAGGGGTGTGCACACGTACTGTTCAACGATGTTAGTGAAATGCTGCCTCCTGCTAACACGTTCCGTATCAGGTGGTGGTGCAGTTAGCTGTGATGTTGTGTGTTAGAGACAAAACTTTTCCACATTTCTGCCATGCTAACCCTGCCCTCAGAGGAGCTGGCAGTGACACAGCTGCATTGGCGACCTTTTGCTCCTCCTCTGCCTTCGCCTTGGGCTTCCACTTGTTCCCCTGTGACATTTGGGAATACTCTCAGGAGCGCCTCTACCAGCGTGCGCTTGTACTCGTGCATCTTCCTATCATGCTCCAGTGCTGGAAGTAAGGTGGGTACATTGTCTTTGTAACGGGGATCCATCAGGGTGGCAACCCAGTAGTCCGCACAAGTTAAAATGTGGGCAACTCTGCTGTCGTTGCGCAGGCGCTGCAGCATGTAGTCGCTCATGTGTGCCAGGCTGCCCAAAGGTAAGGACAAGCTGTCCTCTGTGGGAGGCGTATCGACATTGTCCTCCGTATCCAGTGATGGGCCTGAGCTGTGTTGGGTGCCACCCCGCTGTGAACCTGCTTCATCCTCATCCTTCACTACCTCCTCCTCATCCTCCAGTAGTGGGCCCTGGCTGGCCACATTTGTACCTGGCCTCTGCTGTTGCAAAAAACATCCCTTCTAACAGACTGGCCTGAAAGTGCTAAAAACAACCCCTCATCCTCCTCCCCCTCCTGGGCCACCTCCTCTTCCATCATCGCACTAAGTGTTTTCTCAAGGAGAAATAGAAGTGGTATTGTAACACTAATAACGGCCATGTTGGTGGAGTACTCAAAACAGCGCAACAGGGCACACAGGTCTCGCATGGAGGCCCAGTCATTGGTGGTGAAGTGGTGCTGTTCCGCAGTGTGACTGACCCGTGCGTGCTGCAGCTGAAACTCCACTATGGCCTGCTGCTGCTCGCACAATCTCTCCAGCATGTGCAAAGTGGAGTTCCACCTGGTGGGCACGTCGCATATGAGGCGGTGAGCGGGAATGCCGAAGTTATGCTCTAGCGCAGACAGGCGAGCAGCGGCAGGATGTGAACGCCGGAAGCGCGCACAGACGGCCCGCACTTTATGCAGCAGCTCTGACATGTCGGGGTAGTTGTGAATGAACTTCTGCACCACCAAATTCAGCACATGCGCCAGGCAAGGGATGTGCGTCAAACCGGCTAGACCCAGAGCTGCGACGAGATTTCGCCCATTATCGCACACCACCAGGCCGGGCTTGAGGCCCACCGGCAGCAACCACTCGTCGGTCTGTTGTTCAATACCCCGCCACAACTCCTGCGCGGTGTGGGGCCTGTCCCCTAAACATACGAGTTTCAGAACAGCCTGCTGACGTTTACCCCGGGCTGTGCTGAAGTTGGTGGTGAAGGTGTGTGGCTGACTGGGTGAGCAGGTGGAAGCAGAGGAGGAGGAAGCAGAGGAGGAGGAAGCCGAGTAAGAGGAGGAGGCTACAGGCCTACAGGAGGCAAAGAATGATGCCCTGCGATCCTTGGGGGCAGAAGGACGTGCGCCAAAGAACTCTCTGCCAGGGGCCCAGCCACCACTACATTTACCCAGTGTGCAGTTAGCATCCCTGGCCGTGCTTACTGGTCCACGTATCTGTAGTTAGATGGACCTTGCCACAGATGGCGTTGCGCAGTGCACACTTGATTTTATCGGATACTTGGTTGTGCAGGGAAGGCCGCGGCTCTCTTGGAGAAGTAGTGGCAGCTGGGAACAACATACTGTGGGACAGCCAATACCATCAGCTGTTTAAAGCTCTCCGTGTCCACCAGCCTGAATGACAGCATTTCAAAGGCCAGTAGTTAAGAAATGCTGGCATTCAGACCCAGGGCTCGAGGGTGGCTAGGTGGGAATTTACGCTTTCTCTCCAAGGTTTGTGAGATGGAGAGCTGAACGCTGCCCTGTGACATGGTGGAGATGCTTGGTGATGGTGTCGGTGGAACATCCTCTTGTTTGGTGGGTGGCAGGATGCCAACATTCCTCCCGAGGCAGAGGAAGAGGCCGAGGCAGAAGCAGAAGAGGGAGCAGGGAGAGCCTGAGTGAGTTCCTTGTTTTTAAGGTATTTACTCCACTGAAGTTCATGCTTTGCATGTAGATGCCTGGTCATGCAGGTTGTGCTAAGGTTCAGAACGTTAATGCCTCGCTTCAGACTCTGATGGCACAGCGTGCAAACCACTCGGGTCTTGTCATCAGCACATTGTTTAAAGTGCCATGCCAGAGAACTCCTTCAAGCTGCCTTTGGGGTGCTTGGTCCCAGTAGCAGTCTCACCACTGCCTCTTCCTCTGAACTATGAAAGTCAGTGGCATGACCTTCATTCCATGTGGGGTCTAGGACCTCATTGTCCCCTGCATCGTATTCCACACAGTTTTCCTCCCTGACCTCCTGTTCGGTCTGCACAGTTCAAAAAGACGCAGCAGTTGGCACCTGTGTTTCGTCATCATCAGAGACGTGCGGACTCCGATGAGGTGGTATTCCCATGTCCTCATCATCAGGAAACATAAGTGGTTGTGCATCAGTGCATTCTATGTCTTCCACCACTGGGGAAGGGCTAGATGGATTCCCTTGGGAAACCCTGCCGGCAGAGTCTTCAAACAGCATAAGAAACTGCTGCATAACTTGAGGCTCTGACAGTTTCCCTGATATCAGAATGGCCACGTCCTCTCCCAGCACCAGAGGGTCCACTAACACCACCACGACCGTGTCCACGTCCCTTACCAGATGTTTTCCTCATTGTTACCGTTCACCAAGCACCACAATAAGAAAGAAAATATTTGGCCCAATGTATTGATTTCAAATTCAGGCCTTTTTTTTTTTTTTTACAAGCACCTAACACTATCTGCCTATTTATTTATGTACCGTATTACACTAATCCAGGCACAGCAGTAACCACTGATTTAAGGAATATCAATTGTAGGCCTAGTAATTAGGCCCTGAATGAAAGGTATAGTTTTATGGAAAGATTTACACTTGGAAATGCACAGTAGCATGTGAAAAAATATGTAGGATTATGCCTTCAACAATTGTATTTTAACACTTTGTGTAATATACCCTTTAACGGACAGAAATACACTTGGAGATGCACGGTAGCGTGTGAAGTTATTGAGGATGACCTGCTCAGCACTTGCATATACACCTTGAGTCTAATATACCCTTTTACGGACAGAAATACACTATGAGATGCACAATAGTGCGTGCAGATTTACAGGATTATGCTTTCAGTAATTGTAATGTAACACTTTTTGTAATATAACCTTAGAAATATACTTGGAGATGCACGCTGAGTGTAATATACCCTTTTATGGACAGATTAACACTTGGCCTGCAACAGCTGGAACACCAGATTCAGGGTATTGCTATTTTGGAAATTGAATTTCACCCCAGAACAAAATCTATCTTTTGACGGATACTATTAAACTTGTTCAGTCACACCTAGAACACCAGATTTACTGTATTTATATTTTTGCAACTGTATTTCACCTCAGAACAAAATCTATCCTTTGACGGATACTATTATACTTGTCCAGTCACAGCTGGAAAACCAGATTTACTGTATTTCTATTTTGGCAACTGAATTTCACTGCGAAAAATAATAAATCCTTTGCCGGACACTATTAAACTTGGCCAGTCACAGCTGGAACACCAGATTTACTGTATTCCTATTTTGGCAACTGAATTTCACCCCAGAAAATAATAAATCCTTTGACGGACACTATTAAACTTGGCCAGCCACTGCTGGGACACCAGATTTAAGGTATTGCTATTTTGGCAATTGAATTTCACCCAATAAAAAAAAAAAATCCTTTTACGGGCAGATTTAAATTAGGCCTGCAACAGCTGGAACACCTGATTTACTGTATTTCTATTTTTGCAACTGTATTTCACCACAGAACAAAATCTATCCTTTGACGGATACTATTAAACTTGTCCAGTCACAGCTGGAACACCAGATTTACTGCATTTCTATTTTGGCAACTGAATTTCACCCCAGAAAATAATAAATCCTTTGCCGGACACTATTAAACTTGGTGAGCCACTGCTGGGACACCAGATTAATGGTATTGCTATTTTGGCAATTGAATTTCACCCCAGAAAATATATCCTTTGCCAAACACTATTAAACTTGGCCAGCCACAGCTGAAACCATTGATTTATGGTATTGCTATTTTGGCAATCGAATTTCACCCCAGAAAACAATATATCCTTTGCCGGACACTATTAAACTTGTCCAGCCATAGCTGGAACACCAGATTTTCTATATTTATATTTTTGCAACTGTATTTCACCCCATAACAAAATCTATCCTTTGACGGATACTATTAAACTTGTTCAGTCACACCTGGAACACCAGATTTACTGTATTTATATTTTTGCAACTGTATTTCACCCCAGAACAAAATCTATCCTTTGACAGATACTATTATACTTGTCCAGCCACAGCTGGAACACCAGATTTACTGTATTTCTATTTGTGCAACTGTATTTCACCCCATAAAATAATCTATCCTTTGACGGACAATAGGGAAGTTGTCCAGTCATAGCTGGAACACCAGATTCAGGGTATTGCTATTTTGCCAATTGAATTTCACCCCAGAACAAAATCTATCCTTTGACGGATACTATTAAACTTGTTCAGTCACAGCTGGAACACCAGATTTACGGTATTTCTATTTTTGAAACTGAATTTCACCGCAGAAAATAATATATCCTATGACGGACACTATTAAACTTGTCCAGTCACAGCTGGAACACGAGATTTACTGTATTTCTATTTTGGCAACTGAATTTCACCCCAGAAAATAATAAATCCTTTGCCGGACACTATTAAACTTGGCCGGCCACTGCTGGGACACCAGATTTATGGTATTGCTATTTTGGCAATTGAATTTCACCCCAGAAAAAAATATATCCTTTTCCGGACACTATTAAACTTGGCCAGCCACTGCAGAAACCACTGATTTATGGTATCGCTATTTTGGCAATTGAATTTCACCCCAGAACAAAATATATCCTTTGCCGGATACTATTAAACTTTACCAGCCACTGCTGGGACACCAGATTTAGGGGATTGCTATTTTGGCAATTGAATTTAACCCCTCAATAAAATATAGAAATTTTTATCCTGAGTTTCTAGGGGTGACAATAAGCCCCTGATGTAGGATATAGCAAAAAAAAAAAAAAAAAACTAGTATTGATGGACTTCGTGGCAGCTTCGTGCACCACAAGACACAAAATAGCCGCCGATCACCCCATAAAAACAGAACGTGACAGAAAAACGCTCTGTGCAGCCTAAAAACCCGTGAGCAATTAACTAGCAGAAGTTGAATGTTTCACAGCTGTAGATCGATCACTTCATTAGGTGTTTTTGCTGAGTTTCCCTGCCTAATCTTGCCCTCACAGCAGCTGCGTCCTATCCCTACACTAATCAGAGCAGAGTGACCTGCGGCGCTACGTGACTCCAGCTTAAATAGAGGCTGGGTCACATGCTGCCTGTTTTAATAGCTTCACCATGTAATAACATTTCTGGAACATCTATTCTTAATATGGCTCTATGTTGTGCCATTCCTTTATTATTTCTAAAAGAAGTTATAAATGAATTGATAGCAGTCTGCAGTAAGGGTACAGAGGGGTGTTAACCAGTTGGGGCTGTATACCTGCACAGATTCACTCTATCCAATCAGTGCTGCCATTTTTAGAATGTGCAGGTACACACCCCGAATGGTGCTCCATCTTGTCAGAGCTCTATGGTTTGGCCATACAAAAATTTACAGCCACTTATGGGGTGTTTCAGTAAACTGCACAATCATGGTATTAAATATTGAGGTTTGTTTAGTTGTTAACCTTTGCTGTGTTACAGAAAAAACAGGATTAATATGTATTTGCAAATAAAAGTTAAAGTCCTGAATAATTTGAAGGGTCTAGTCTTTAAAATGGGATCATTTATGGGTGGTTTCTATTCTGCAAGCCACCCAAAGTGGCTTAAAAACTAAAATTGGCCCTTAACCCCTTAAAGACTGCGCCTACTTCCATTTTTACATTTTTGACATCACAGCATTCACAATGTACTAAAAATGACCTGACGTCCTGCGGCTCAATACGAATGTGGCGATACCAAACTTGCATAATTTTCTTATTGTTTTACTACTTTAAACACATCAGCCCCCCTAGCTTAAACACCCTTAATGACCAGGCCACATTTTACAATTCTGCACTACACTACTTTTACCGTTTATTGCTCAGTCATACAACTTACCACCCAAATGAATTTTACCTCCTTTTCTTCTCACTAATAGAGCTTTCATTTGGTGGTATTTTATTGCTGCTGACATTTTTACTTTTTTTGCTATTAATAAAAACTTAACGACATTTTTGCAAAAAAATGAAATTTTTCACTTTCTGTTGTAATTTTTTTTTAAAAAAACTACTTTTCTATATAAATTTTTTGCAAAATTAATTGTTCTACATGTCTTTGATAAAAAAAAAATGCAAGAAGTGTATAGTTATTGGTTTGGGTCAAAGTTATAGCGTTTACAAACTATGGTGCAAAAAAAGTGAATTTCCGCATTTTGACTTTCTGAGCACCTGTCATGTTTCCTGAGGCACTACAATGCCCAGACAGTACCAACACCCCACAAATGACCCCATTTCGAAAAGTAGACACCCATCTTTATCCGACTGGGTAAGAATCCTGTAGACCTCTTCAGACAATTACCCCGTATTTATCATTTGGACAACTAAATTTAGGGGGTTTTCCCTGAGACTACCCAAGAAAAAGGGCAAGCCTGGCTTACAAATGGGAGGCTAGCAAAGTATAGGAAGCCGCTGCGATTGATAAAGATCAAAACTGTTTTTTTTATCGCTGCATTGCTTGTGAAGTGATTGTGCAGTGATAAAAAAAAATAAAAAATGTTGTCACTGCGGCGGGGCGGGCGTGGGTGAACGCACGTGTGGGCGACCGATCAGGCCTGATCAGGCAAACACTGCGTTTTGGGTGGGGGGTGAACTAAGGTGACACTAATACTATTATACATCTGACTGTGATCAGTTCTGATCACTTACAGATACTATAAAAGTACAAATGCTGATTAGCGCTACGCTAATCAGTGAATCAGTGACTGCGGTGCGGTGGGCTGGGTGCTAACGGAAGCTAACTACCTACCAAAGGGGCCTAAACTAACCTAAACCTAGCAGTCAATACTGGTGAGAAAAAAAAGTGACAGTTTACACTGATCACTTTTTTTCCTTTCACTAGTGATTGACAGGTGATTGATATGGGGTGATCAAGGGGTTAATTAGGGTGATGGGGGGTGATCTGGGGCTAAATATGTGGTGATTGGTGTACTCACTGTGACATGTGCTCTGTGCTGGGTCCAACTGATGAAAAGGACCCAGCACAGAGCACAAAAGCCATTTAATGCATTATATTAATAAATATAATGCATTATATGGCTTTATATTCGTTTTTTTAAAAGACACCAGCCTCCCAGCGCCAATCATTGGCTGGCAGGCTGGTGACGAACTTCTTCTGAGCCTGCCCTGCTATTCTGTTCGCCTAAACGCACAGATCGCGAAATCACGCCTCTCGCGAGATGACGCGCCCGCGCGTCAACGAGGAGTAACGGGGCCGCCGAGATCACGTAATCCTGCGTGCGGCGGTCCAGAGCAGGTTAAAAAAAAATTAAAAATCTTTGGAAAAATCTAAATTACTCTATATTCTGACAACCATAACTTTTTTATATTTTGGTCTAAAAAGCTGTATGATGGCTTGCTTTTTGTGTAAGAAACTGTAGTTTTTATTGGTACCATTTTTGTTGTATGCAAGACAATGTGATCACCGTTTTTTGGGGGGACAAGTGACAAAAATAATGGCAAATCACGTGTCTTTAATTTTTGTTCCCTTACAGCATTCACCGCACTGGATTTTTATATATATTTTAATAGTTAAGACATTTTTGGATGTGGTGAGAACCAATATGTTTTTTTTATTGTTTATATGTTTTTTATATGTAAAATTGGTAAAGTGGGGGTAATTTAAACTTATTATATTGGTGTTTTTTTATTTTTCAAAACTTATTAAATTTTTTTTTATTTCTTTAACATTATTAGCCCCTTTAGGGGCCTAATACATGGGATCTTTTGATCCCCTGTCCTATTCACCCTAATAGAGATCTATTAGGGTGAATAGGATTTTCACACTGTCCATTCTGAGCTACATGGCAACCGATCGGAGCCCTGCGATTTCACTGCTGGGACTCCGATCAGAATGAAGAGGGAGCCACATCCCTCTAATCTTCACTTACAGGTGCCACGATCAGGGTTGATCGCTGCACCTTAGGGGTTAAATGACAGGGGCGGCGCGATCTCTGCTTCCTGTCAGTGCGGGCCGATGCCAGCTATATGATACAGCCAGCACCCGCCGTGTATGGAGTGGGCTGCAGAGGTAAATAAGGTAAAATGATCCATGTCAAAATTGCCTGACACAATCATAGCCAAATACATAAGACTGTATATACAAAGCTGAATGTATATAAAATGTAAAAAGGGCCTCAATTATTGTACTCCACAAAAATTGATAGTTTATCAAGCTATGTATGTACAGCTAAATATATGTATAATATATCACTCCCCGAGGGCTTCACAAATTGTAAACCCAGGGCAATTAGATCGGAGCTGAATATATGAAGCTGAATACATAGATAGCAAATCACTTAATTATGGCAATATTATCTGAGTACATAAAACGCCCCGTGGGGCTAAGTATATAACGCTGAATACATAGATGGTATACAAGGCTCTAAAATACTATACTATACCTCAAGCTGAATACATAATATACAAAAGGTAGTCCATGCTAAAGAACAGACGGCTATATTCAATCAAAAGACTGGTTTACAAATTAACTCATATGCTATATGGAACAAATACAGAAGATGAAACAACTGAATAGTAACAATCATATGTTCCACACAGCATATCGATATATAAAGAGAGAGAACCGTCTAATGAGAGAAAAAAGGCCCAATAGGACTAAAGCAACCTACCCACAGACATGATACGCAGTACACTGAAATGTCACCACCTGCATCGGCACCTCGACAAGTGTTTCGCCCCTTAGACTTCGTCAGGAGGTGTATTTTGATATAAAATAGGGGTATATATAGGAAGTCCCATGTCCCCACGTAACCACCGCGCATGCGCAGTACAAAAGGTCACATGTCATGGAGCGCATCCAGATAGGATCACACAGCACATGACCCGGGTCGCATCTTGATATGATCATGTGTCTCTAACTCATGTGACTCTAGCTCATGTGAGCAATACCGGAACTTAATCTCAATAGTAGGCTCCTTAGTTATAACTATTCTACGTATATTCATATGGTAAATGACCTCTCAGCTAAACAAATCACATCATCGCAATAATATACCATCACATTGAGACATTGAGATGCCAGAACCATAATCATTACTTATAGATTTGTCTACATGATTAGAGAGAGAGCATAGAGAATAAAAAGAAAAAGGTAGAAAAAATAAGAAAAAAGACGAAAAGAAAAAAAAGGGGGAAATAGACCCAAAAATGAGCGATAGCATAATCATGATCGATCCCTAACTAATAAATAAAGAAATTCATATGATATATTCAGCACACCCATAAATTTAACATGGTATATATATATATATATATATATATATATATATATATATATAGACTGTGCATACAAATCAAATTATGATATAACTCCATGATTAAGTAGATTATAAAGTGCATAGTACATTGTAAACGTGTTAAAACTCCCCAAAAAAATAAATAGGAGAAATATTGCCCCATAAAGCATATGTATATTTCATATGATATTATAATATATAAAAAAAAACTGTGAATTCATATAGTGTATATACTTATATGAGACAACCAAAAACCAACAAAAAGTTGGCAATTGTGTCTCATACCAACCGTGAAACACAAAGTACAAGGTGCAAAATACACGCATCCCCCATGTAATAACAATACTGGAGCATCCATTCTTAAGGCTCTATGTCAGGGGTCCTCAAACTTTTTAAACAGGGGGCCAGTTCACGGTCCCTCAGACCGTTGGAGGGCCGGACTATAGTTTAACTATAAGTAATTGTATATATTTACCAGTATTTCAATGGGAATCATCCCCCCCTCCCTTGTCACACTCATTCCCCCCTCCCTCCCTTGTCACTCATTTCTCAGCCTCCCTGCCTTGTCACTCTCATTTCTCAGCCTCCCTGCCTTGTCACTCTCAGTTCTCAGCCTCCCTGCCTTGTCACTCTCAGTTCTCAGCCTCCCTGCCTTGTCACTCTCAGTTCTCAGCCTCCCTGCCTTGTCACTCTCAGTTCTCAGCCTCCCTGCCTTGTCACTCTCAGTTCTCAGCCTCCCTGCCTTGTAACTCTCAGTTCTCAGCCTCCCTGCCTTGTCACTCTCATTTCTCAGACCCCTCCCTTGTCACTCATTTCTCAGACCCCTTCCTTGTCACTCTCATTTCTCAGACCCCTCCCTTGTCACTCTCATTTCTCAGACCCCTCCCTCCCTTGTCACTCTCATTCCCCCCTCCCTTGTCACACTCATTTCTCAGCCTCCCTGCCTTGTCACTCATTTCTCAGCCTCCCTGCCTTGTCACTCTCATTTCTCAGCCTCCCTGCCTTGTCACTCTCATTTCTCAGCCTCCCTGCCTTGTCACTCATTTCTCAGCCCCCTCCCTTGTCACTCATTTCTCAGCCCCCTCCATTGGCACTCTCGTTTCTAAGACCCTCCCTACCTTGCTTGTCACTCTCATTTCTCAGCCCTCGTCGCTTGTCACCCTCATTTCTCAGACCCATCCCTCCCTTGTCACTCTCATTTCTCAGACCCTCCCTTGTCACTCATTTCTCAGACCCCTCCCTCCCTTGTCACTCTCATTCCCCCCTCCCTTGCCACTCATTTCTCAGGCCCCCTCCCTCCCTTGTTACTCATTTCTCAGACCCCTCCCTCCCTTGTCACTCTCATTCCCTCCTCCCTTGTCACTCTCATTTCTCAGGCCCCCTCTCTCCCTTGTCACTTATTTCTCAGACCCCCTCCCTCCCTTGTCACTGTCATTTCTCAGTCCCCCTCCCTTGTCACTTTCATTTTTCAGGCCCGCTCCCTCCCTTGTCACTCTTTCTCAGCCCCCCTCCGTTGTCACTCCCCCCCCCTTTCTTGTCACTTTTTCTCAGCGCCCCTCCCTCATCACCTTGTCACACTGCTCATTCATTACTCACCCCCTCCCCTAGTGTAGCGTGGCCAAGCTCTGTGAGGTCCGCGGTACAGGAGCATTTGTTTCCTGTACCCGGCCGACTGATAGAAAGCGCACAGTAAGTGAGCACTTCATGTCAGTCCGGCCAGGTACAGGATACAGGAAACAAAAGTTCCTGTACCACGGACCAGACAGAGCTCGGCCGCACTACACTGTCACTCCCTCTCTTCATCCGCTGCAGCCCCCTCTCGTCTCTGCTGGGAGGGGTTGGCAGCACCCTGCCGAGCCGTGAGAAACACCCGGCGGGCCGGATCAGTTTCCTCGGCGGGCCGCATGTGGCCCGCGGGCCGTAGTTTGAGGACCCCTGCTCTATGTTATGCCATTCCTTTTTTATAAGTTATGAATGAATTGCTATAAGAGTACAGAGGGGGTGCTAACAAATTGGGGGTGTGTACCTGCACAGACTGACTCTATCTAATCAGTGCTGCCAGTTTTAAACTATGCAGGGACCCCCCCCCCAACTGGTTACCACCCCTCTGTACCCTTACTGAAGACTAGAGTTGTTGTATTGATACCATAAAAAAGTATTGCGATACTCGATACCACCGACAGAAAACAGAGGGTTGTAGTCAATGGAGTATATTCAGACCATGGTATTGTTACCAGTGGGGTACCTCAGGGATCTGTTCTGGGACCCATATTGTTTAATATCTTTATCAGCGAAATTTCAGAAGGCCTCAATGGTAAGGTGTGTCTTTTTGCTGATGACACAAAGATTTGTAACAGGGTTGATGTTCCTGGAGGGATACACCAAATGGAAAAGGATTTGGGAAAACTAGAGGAATGGTCAAAAATCTGGCAACTAAAATTTAATGTTGATAAATGCAAGATAATGCACCTGGGGCGTAAAAACCCAAGAGCAGAATATAAAATCAGTGATACAGTACTAACCTCAGTATCTGAGGAAAGGGATTTAGGGGTCATTATATCAGACTGACCTAAAGGTGGGCAGACAATGTCATAGAGCAGCAGGTAATGCCAGCAGAATGCTTGGGTGTATAGGAGAGGCATTAACAGTAGAAAGAGGGAGGTGCTCGTGCTGCTCTACAGAGCACTAGTGAGACCTCATTTGGAGTATTGTGTGCAGTACTGGAGACCATATCTGCAGAAGGATATTGAAACTTTGGAGAGAGTTCAGAGAAGAGCTACTAAACTAGTACATGAATTGCAGGACAAAACTTACCAGGAAAGGTTAAAGGACCTTAACATGTATAGCTTGGAAGTAAGAAGAGACAGAGGGGATATGATAGAAACTTTTAAATACATAAAGGGAATCATCACGGTAAAAGAGGAGAGAATATTTAAAAGAAGAAAAACTGCTACAAGAGGACATAGTTTTAAATTAGAGGGGCAAAGGTCTAAAAGTAACATCAGGAAGAATTACTTTACTGAGAGAGTAGTGGACGTATGGAATAGCCTTCCTGCAGAAGTGGTAGCTGCAAATACAGTGAAGGAGTTTAAGCATGCATGGGATAGGCATAAGGCCATCCTTCATATAAGATAGAGCCAGGGGCTATTCATAGTATTCAGTATATTGGGCAGACTAGATGGGCCAAATGGTTCTTATCTGCCGACAAATTCTATGTTTCTATTCGATACCATGTGAAAAAAAAAAAATAGTCACGTGCATTCCACATTTTATGGAACGGCCGGGCCGTAATACAACAGTCCTATCCTATTTTTGGGGGGGACAAGGCGGAAAAAAAAAAAAAAAAAGGAGAATCATGTAGTTTATATTTTAAATTTAATTTTTTTTATTTAACGGTGCGGGCGTTCATCACATAAGAGGATTTTTTTGATAGTTTGGACTTTTCGGATGCGGCGATATGTAATATTTTATTTATTTATTGTTTATATATTTTATATGTAAAATTGGGAAAGGGGGTGATTTATACTTAATATTTTAGTGTACTTTTTTTTTTTATTATTTTATTTTTTTACAGTTTATTTATTAACTTTTCCCCCCTTAGGGGCCAGAACCTGGGATTATTTTCATCCTATTCACTCTAATAGAGCTCTATTAGAGTGAATTGGGCTTCACACTCTCCCTCCCACACTTAGTAGCGTCCTGGTTGCCATGGTAACCGATCAGAGCCCCAGCATTACACTGCTGGGGCTCTGATCACTGCCACCAACGGAGGTGAGGGGACCCTGTGGCCACTGCCACCAATGACTTTAATACTGGGGAGGGATGGGGCACTAGCCACTCTTATCTTTAATACTGGGGACGGGGACGGGGGGGGGGGCGCACTGGCCACCAATGTTTTAATACTGGGGGGGGGGGGCACACTGGCCACCAAACCAATGTCTTTAATCCTGGGGGAGGACGTTGCACTGACCACCAATGACAAGTATAACCATCCACATACAAATGCAGGCAGCAGGAATACACTGCCGGCACCTGCCTGTGACAGAGCACTGCGATCCGCGGCAAATAACCCCTCAGGTGCGGCACCTGAGGGGTTAACTGCCGCGGATTACAGCGCTCTGTCACAGGCAGGTGCCGGTAGTGTATTCCTGCTGCCTGCGTTTGTATTTGAATGGTTACTTGTTATTGGTGGCCAGTGCTCCCGCCCCTTCTCCGCCCCTCTACTGGTTGCAGCGGCAGCACAGGGGGAGGGAGAGATTGCCTCCTTCTCCCCGTGCTGCCGAGGAGAACATGGATGTGCTCAGAGCAGCGCAGCCACGTTCTCTGATAATGGGCTATGCGGCATCGATAAAACACCAATCCTGGTATCGAGCTCGATACCAGAGAAAAGTATCGATTGGGTATCGAAAGTTCGATACCCGCAACAACCCTACTGCAGACTGCTTGCAATTCATTCATAACTTCTAGTAGAAATAATAAAGGAATGGCACAATATAGAGCCATAAGAATAGATGCTCCGGAATTGTTACTACATGAGGAAAGCATGTAGCTATAAAAACAGACATATCAGGAGTGTTGAAAGGTCCTCTTTACCCTGGGTTCAGACCTGAGCGTTCTTAAAACGCGCGTTTTACACGCGTTTTTGCAAATAGGAAACGCGCGTTCGTACACGCGTTCTTGTGATTGACTACTGTGGTGTCAATCACAAAACGCGCGACAAACACCCCAAAAAAAGCTCAAGTACTTGTTTATGCGTCGGGCGTTTTACAGCGCGTTCAAACGCGCTGTAAAACGCTCAAGTGAGAACCAGGGCCATAGGAAAGCATTGGTTTTCAGTTTTCATGTGATGAGCGTTTTACAGCGCGTTTGAACGCGCTGTAAAACGCTCAGGTGTGAACTTAGGGTTAAGGACCCTTTCACATGAGCGAATTTTCAACGCGGGTGCAATGCGTGACGTGAACGCATAGCACGGGCACTGAATCCTGACCCATTCATTTTAATGGGTCTGTGTACATGAGCATTTATTTTCCCCCATCAGTTCTGCGTTGAGTGAAAAACGCAGCATGTTCTATATTCTGCATTTTTCACGCAGCTAATCAGGATGCAATGCCTTTTTCACTGATGGTTGCTAAGAGATGTTGTTTTTAAACCTTCAGATTTTTATCATGCGCGTGAAAAACGCATCAAAACGCTTTGTACCTGCACGGAAAAAAACTGAACAACTTAACGCAATCGCAGACAAAATTGACTGAACTTGCTTGCAAAATGGTGCGAGTTTCACTGAACGCACAGTGAACCAGAGCCAATCCGTATTGTTAATGTGAAAGAGGCCTAAGGGGTTAAAGTCTATTTTGGAATTTTCAAGCAAATTCTAAAATGTTAACCCTTTTAATGATCTAAAAAACAAAATGACATTTGGAAACTGATGCCAACATAAAGTAGACATATGGTGAATATTAATTAGTAACTATTTTATGAGGTGTAATTGTCTTAAAAGCAGAGAAATTCAAATTTTGAAAATTGCTTTTTTTTAAAAAAATATTTTAATAAAATTTACACATATTAACACAAATTTGAAACTAACAGGAAATACATACAATGTGTCCCAAGAAAACAACCTCAGTTTGACAAGTAAGGCTACTTTCACACTTGCGTTGTTAATTCTGGTTTTGAGATCCTGCAGAGGATCTCAATACCGGAATTAAATGGATTAGTTTTAATTTTGCACATCAGGATGCATCTGTTCCGTTAGGATGCAGTTGTGTGAAGTACAAACGTAAAAAATAGATCAGTCACAAAATATATTGAAAGTCAATGGGAGACGGATCCGTTTTTTTAGGCTCCTAAAAACAACTCCGTCATCAGTGACTTACAATGTTTTCAGTGCCAGATCATTTTTTTCCATTTTTATGACCGGACACAAAACCGAAGCTTGCAGCGGTTTTGTATCTGGTCACAAAATAGAATGCTGCCGGAAGGCATCCTTAACGGTTCTCTTTCCATTCAGAATGCATGGGGATCAAAATACCATAAAACACCACAAGTGTGAAAGTAGCCTAACAGCGTTCCAAAGTTATTTCTGCCCAAAGTGGCATGTTGGATTTACAAAAATAACCTGTCAGGAAGGGGTTAGACATCAAGAGCCCACAGTGGTCAATATACAAATTAAACATGAAGGATTTATTTACAAACGCATGCAACTTTTCAACTTCCAAGCAAATTTATGAACTGAAACAGTTTTGTACCAATTTAACTTATTGTGTCAATTTGCATTATGGGATTGCACGTGGTCTTTTGAATCAACATTTAACATTAGTGATCTGTATACAAAGAGTTGAAGTCTCTAAACTACCTCTATAGATAAAAAATAAATCAAAATAAAATTAAAAAAACTGTTGCTGTCAATTAAAAAAATCATGGGTAGGTTCCACTTTAAAAAGGTCATAATGTATAAAAATAAGAGCCACAAAACAATTCCGATTTCTACCTTAGCTTTAGTCGTCATCTACCTAAAACCCCTCTCAACTGAATATTCCATCTCCTTAGATTAAAAACAAGGGCTGAATATGAAAATGGACAAATCGTTATTGTCGTTTTTAATTGTTTTTGCTACCAATGTTATTGTGAACATTTCAGTTTATATCTCCATTTACCTGGCAATGCTGTAATGAAGTCTCGTTGTAACATGGGCTTTAAGTAAGAATTGATATGTCCATGCTGGTAGTGACACATTCGAGAAATAAGATGTTCTACAAACTCCACCTGATCCGATTCAGACCACTGATCAAAATATTTTATACACAAGTCCTTCTCTTTCTCATAATTTCCATCAGATGTGCGCTTTCTGGATACAATCACTGATGATGTTCCATTGGTTATCTGTAGGAGAGAAAGCAAATGAAAATTAATATATACCATTACCAAGAAAATGTGTCTGTTTATTATGTTTCCTATACATTCCAAACTCTATAAATGAATAAGCTTACATTACATGTTATACACAGCTGACTTAGCAAACCAGAATTCAGAAAGGCATATCCATGTATAGCAGTAGTAATAAAGCACACCTAAAAAAAACCAAAAAAAAACAAACAAAGGCAACCCCTTTCCATCTAGACTTTGTCCGCTTTGCATAGGATGCTGAGTGACACGGTAGAGGTTCATTATCTCATTGAAGTACTCGGGTGCTGATTAGATTGCAGATCACCTGTCTGCTGACAAAGTAGCCAGAGAACACTTGGAGAGTAATTTGTGTATATAGTATATAGTATATGTGCATAAGGCCTCTTGCACACGAACGTTTTTTTTCTTCAGTGATTTGCTGTCCGTTTATAAGGGATCCGTTTTTCCGTTTTTTGCTTCCGTTTTGTTTCCGTAGTTCCGTTCAGTTTTTCCGTTTGGCATATACAGTATACAGTAATAACATAGAAAAAATTGGGCTGGTCTTAAAATTTTAAATAGATGGTTCCGCAAAAAACGGAACGGATACGGAAGACATACGGATGCACTTCAGTATGCTTTCCGTTTTTTTGCAGACCCATTGACTTGAATGGAGCCACTGAACGTGATTGCGGACAAGAATAGGACATGGTCTATATTTAAACGGAACAGAAAAAACTGAGAAACGGAAGGCATACGGAGACACTTCAGTATTTTTTGCAGACCCATTGAAGTGAATGGTTCAGTATACTGTCAGTATACTGAACTGAAAAAACTGCCAGTATACGGTCCGCAAAATACTGTCGTGTGCAAGAGGCCTAAGTTTGTTTTCTAAGCTAGCAATCAGCAACCTCAGACTCTATGTTGAGTATGTCCACAAATACTTCTCTAGCCCCTATGCAAGGCTACTTTCACACCAGTGTTTTTGCTGGATCCGGCAGGGTTCCGTTACAACCATCTGCATCCGTTATGAACAGATCCAGTTGTATTATCTTTAACATTGCCAAGACAGATCAGTCATGAAATCCATTGAAGGTCAATGGGGGGGGAAGGGTCCATTTTCTATTGTGTCAGGAAAAACATTTTGCTCCGCATCCTAGGACAGAAAGCAAACCGCAGCATGATGCAATTTTCTCTTCGGTATGAGAACGAAACTGAATGCATTTTGGAGCATTCTGTTCAGTTACGTTTTGTCCCTATTGACAATGAATGGGGATAAAACTAGGGATGTCCCGATACCGATACCAGTATCGGTATCGGGACCGATACCGGCATTTTTACGAGTACTTGTACTCGTGCAAATGCCACCGATACCGCCGGCGATACCTGTGCGCGCGCAGCTTTTGTATAGCATTGCGTCCAGCCGGCATCTTGCATAGCCAAATTGCTTCCTGCCCGCGGCTGCTTTGATCCCAGACTCCGCCCCTCGCTCGTGCGCTCTCTGACTTCTTGCGCACTCCCTCCCTCCAATGTTCGGCTGCTGCTTTCTATTGAAAACTTTGCACAGCGGCCGCGCCGTGCCAGGCTCCGCCCCCTATATTCAAAACTCCGCCCACAGACAGTGACCCATCTAGCTCTATATGGAACTCTGTGAGGAGGGTGTCCGGTGACTCAAACTGCCAGCAGCGTCTATCTCTGCCCCGGCTCCTCCCCATCTTCTAGACTCCGCCCACAGAATTTTTCTTACGTGCCAGTAAGAGCACAGTAGTTAGTGAGCCGCGGGAAAAGCCTCTCCACTCCAGAGTCCAGACACCCTCCTCACATAGAGTTCACCTGACAGGAGTGTAAGTCACAGCTAAAGCAACAATAATAAAGCAAGACTTGTGGCCCCCATATAACATCTCCTTGTGTGCCCCAAACAGTATAAAACCTCAGTGTGGCCCCCATACAGTATAATGCCTCAGTGTGGCCCCCATACAGTATAATGCCTCAGTGTGGCCCCCATACAGTATAATGCCTCAGTGTGGCTCCCATAAAGTATAATGCCTCATTGTGGCCCCCATACAGTGTAAGGCCTCAGTGTGGCCCCCATACGGTATACCGCCTCCGTGTGGCTGCCCCCATACGGTATAACGTCTCCATGTGGCCCCCATACAGTATAACGTCTCCTTGTGGCCCCCATACAGTATAACGTCTCCTTGTGGCTGGCCCCATACAGTATAACGCCTCCTTGTGGCTGCCCCCATACAGTATAACGTCTCCTTGTGGCCCCATACAGTATAAGGTCTCCTTGTGGCTGCCCCCATACAGTATAAGGTCTCCTTGTGGCTGCCCCCATACAGTATAATGTATGTCTCCTTGTGCTGCCACCATATAGTATAACGTCTCCTTGTGGCTGCCCCCATACAGTATAACATCTCCTTGTGGCTGCCCCCATACAGTATAATGTCTCCTTGTGGCCCCCATACAGTATAACGTCTCCATTTGGCCCCTGTACAGTATTACGTCTCCTTGTAACCCTATGTTTTACTATTTTTTTCTTTTAAATGGGGATTTATCGTGGCATGTTAGCGCGATAAATGTCTCAATATGGTTATGGTGGGAAGGGAATATTTCAATTTTTATCCCATTCCCAACCCTAGACCCGTGCTGGTCTCCGTGCAGCAGCAGTGGCGCCCCTAGCCGATCAGCGTGGGGACAGCAGCGTGTTAAAGCCACTTCCTCCCAGTACTCTGGTGCATCTGCATGTGAAGCATTACAGCGGTCAGGTGAGTAATTGACTCCATTTCATGTTCAAACAGTGAAAATAAGGTGGTTGTGGGGAATGGGCATATAATAGTGATTCAAACTCAGGTGCTTCCAGCTGTTGCAAAACTTCACCTCCGAGCATGCCCAGACAGCCAAAGGCTGTCTGGGCATGCTGGGAGTTGTAGTACCAGTTTTGCAACAGCTGGAGACACATTGGTTGTGAAACAATTATATGCCCATTTATTAAATTTTTTAATATTAACCCTTGTATAAAGGAAAAATAAAGCCATTGTCCTTAGCGAACAAATTCCAGCTTTTTTTTTATTGCCATCAGCAATTGCGCCAATGTTTCTTTGTACAAGGTTTGATAAATATCCCTATGACCAAATTAAACTGAAATAATAGATTAAATTTACCACCGAAAAGGTGAATTAAGTTATTTATTGCAACTTGCATTGTTTCAGAAGTGCAAAGAGCCACCAGCAAAATGTCTGCATCAGCGGTGTGGAAGTATTTTACAATTTGTGAAGACAACCCACGCATGGCAAAATGCAATCTTTGTTCCACAGAAATATCAAGGGGAGGTGCAAAAGTTAGCTCGTATAATACTAGCAATCTGATAAAACACCTTAAAATAAAACATAAAAACGAGCATGGAGAATTTGCTGCTGTTTCCACCAGCAGTGCTCGACAACCAACACTGGAGGAAACCCTAGCAAGACGCGAAAAATTTTCAAGAGATAACCCAAGAGCTAAACAAATAACAGAGGCTCTTACTCAGTTTATTATTCTTGATGATCAACCACTGTCAATAGTGGATAACGTGGGTTTTCGAAGATTTGTTAATGTTTTAGAGCCGAAGTACGAGATTCCCAGTCGTCACTATGTCACTGATGTAATGTTACCCCAAATACATGACACCATTAAAAAGCATGTTACCAACATGTTGCAGGTGAACAAGAATGCCATCAGCTTCACATCTGACATATGGAGCTGCAGTGTGAGTCCAGAGTCTTTAATTAGCTTAACAGCGCAGTGGATAGATAAGGATTTTTCTTTAAAACGAGTTATGCTCCATGCAAAGGCATTTCAAGGCTCTCACACTGGTCAAGCAATAGCAAACATCCTTCAGGAAATGCTTGAGACTTGGGCAATTCCTAAAAATTCTGTTCATGTTGTGGTCCGTGACAGTGGCAAAAATATGATAAAAGGCATGGATGAAGCTGGACTCTGCAGCATTTCCTGCGTGGCGCACACACTGCAGCTTGTTGTCTCAGAGGGTCTGTTAGCACAGCGCTGCATTGCCGATGCTCTGGGAATTGGGCGGAAAATAGTCGGCCACTTCAAACATTCAAACCTGGCATACTCTCGCTTACAAGATATTCAAAAGCAGCTTGGTCAACCAACTAAAAGACTTCAACAAGATGTGCAGACCCGTTGGAACAGCACGTTTTACATGCTGCAGTCATTGAATGAGCAGAGACGGGCACTAGGAGTATATATGTCTGAATATGAGCTTCCTGCCACTTTCACTGCAAACCACTGGAACCTAATGGAGAAGGTGTTACATAGCTTGGCTCCCTTTGAAGAGCTGACACGTCACGTGAGTTCTGCGGATGCTTTAGCGTCAGATGTTATCCCCGCTGTGACTGTGCTGCAGAGACTGCTATCAAAAGAGGATAATGACCACGGTATCAAAACAATGAAGAGCACTTTGCTTGCTGCTTTACAGAAACGCTTCTCTGATACAGAGCGCAATCCAATATACTACATAGCAACAATAATTGACCCAAGGTAAAAAAAATAAAAATAATAACTTTACCGTAATTTGCTCATAAATGTTGGGGCGGGGGGAGGAAATGATGTATTTCATTTGTATCTATTTTTTTTATTCTAGGTATAAAGATCGATTCTTTTCCAATGCTTACAGTGCCAAGCAGGTCAAAGAATTGTTTGTTGTTGAACTTCAAAAGCTTTCGGAAGACACAGCGACGCTTGAGGAAGAACCAGCTGTCAAAAAACCCCACCATGACAAGCCAAGTGCCAGCCTGGACTGTGTTTTTCAGGAAATAGCAGATGAGCATCTCTCTACATCTGAGAGTGTCACTCCAAAAGCTGGTACTGTTCAGTTACTACAATACCTGGAGGAGAACACTGTGCCACGCTCAGATAGTCCACTTAAATACTGGGCACTAAATAAAATACGTTTTCCAGCTTTGGCTGTAATGGCGCAAAGGTATCTTTCAGCCCCATGCAGTAGTGTGGAAAGTGAAAGACTGTTCAGCTCAGTGTCTCACATTCTGACTGAAGGCAGAAACAGACTTCTAGCTGACCATGCAGAAATGCTTCTGTTCCTTAAAAAAAACCTGCCACTTACATTACAAAAATAGTTGACTGCCTTGTGTGCTTAACAATGTTAACGTTTTTGTACTTTTGGTTGGTCAGTGTTCACAAAACCAAATTTGTTATTTATTTCATTGTTATGATTGGTATCGGTAATTGGTATCGGTGAGTACTTAAATAAAAGTATCGGTACTCGTACTCGTTCTTAAAAAAATGGTATCGGGACATCCCTAGATAAAACTGAAGAGTTTTTTTTTCCAATTGAGAACCTATGATGGATCTCAATACTGAAAAATATCAACGCTAGTGTGAAAGTAGCCTAACAGTCATCATTGTTGGGGGTTGCAATTCTTTCTACTCATAACAGTGACTAACCAGTCAGTGTAATCGTGCACTCATGTGGGCAAGGTCAACAGTGTCATTATAAGGGCATGTTCACATCTGTGCTACCTGATCCAGTTATCATGTCTGGCAGGGGAACATACTACCAGATTTCATTGTATACACCATAGCCGGATACTGCTTTTCACTGCCAGAACTCCACCAATGCAAATCATCAACATCAGCTGCTGACAGCAGCTACCTCTGCCAACCAATGGTGTACCAGATGTGCTTGATGGGAGACAAGCCCAGAGACACTACAGGGCAAGGCCTCTTCATTGCGTTGTCCATGTGGTCTGCAGACCAATTTATTTATTTTATTTTGCTAATTTTAAATACTTTAACGCTTATGGAGGGGATCTGCGGATGACGTACTGTTATGGGAGGGGATCTGCGGATGCCACTGTTTAGGAACTGTATCAATATTGGTTTAAGTGTTTATATTAAATATGAATAACCCCCATTCATCAGAAATCCACTCATATACTGCAGTACATGGGTGCATTCTGATGGGTGAGGGGGTTTATAGTCATTTGATATAATCACTGTCCAGGGACAGTTCTATTATTGCCATGCAGTGGCGTACATAGAGAAGTAAGGGCCCCATAATATAGATCAAACCAGGCCCCCCACACAGGACAAGAGGGTTTCCACCTAAACCCCTTTTCAATGACCCTTGGGCCATTTTTCCACTGCCTCATTTGGTAAAAGTTGTTCCTTTAGAGGGTACAGTCCTGACCAGGTTTTTACCTCCGGTGGAAGAGGAGATAATCCCAACTAAGACTGGGCCCCTTCTTGTCCTGGGCCCCAGAGCAGTCGAATGGTCTGCCGCTATGGTAGTTACGCCCCTGTTTCCATGTGTTATACTAAATATGAAATATTCTATCATCCATAGAAATCTATCCATGTACTGCAGGTTATAGTCATATTTAACACACACTTCATTTTTATACTGGCCCCGAAGCAATCACCCAGGAACTTTAGGTGACAGGCTATGGGCACAGGGCAACTGTTTCTCACTCGGCAGAAGCAGCAGAGCAGTGGCAGCGGTAGTGGAGCTGCAGTTCCCTTTGGTGCTCAACACCAATCAGCCGAACAGCGCAGCGTACAGGCGGCAGTGCAGAGGAGAAGGTGAAGGGCTTTAATCCTCCTCCACTGTTATGGAGCAGAACTGGAAGTTGTGTGGCAAGAAATAGAAACTCGCAGGTCCTTCAGTCTTGACATACAGTTGCACCAGGTTTCCATAACTCAGCCATTTTTCTTCACTGTTAGAAGTCACAGTTAAGAGGGGCATGGTGCTGCTGAGGTTAGTGTTCTGGGGCAAGGTGCTAAGGATGTTACATTTTAAGGAGGCAGGGTGCTGTGGAGGTCTTATATTAAGGAGGCGTGGCACAGTGGGGGCACTCTTAAGGGGGGCAGGTCACTGTTAAGGGGAGAGGCTGCTGTGGAGGTCAATGTTAAGAGAGGCCCTGTAGATGTCACTGTTAAGGGGTAGATCACTGTGGAGGTCACTGTTAAGGGGCCGATGCACTGTAGGGGATATTTTCAAGGGGGTGGGGCATCGTGGGGTGACTTAAGGTCTCAAAGAGCAGGCCACTATGTAGGTCAGTATAAAGGGGACGGGATTCTGTGGAGGTCACTGTTAAGGGGACGGGCCATTGCGGAGGTCACTGTCATAGTGTCGGCGTACTTTGGAGGTCACTGTTAAGGGAAGGTGGTGTTGTGGATGTCATTGTTAAGGGGCGGAGTGCTGTGAAAGTCAAAGTTAAGTGGGTGGGATGCTGTGGAGGTCAATATTAAGTGGCAGGGTGCTGTGAAGGGTAAGTTTCAAGGGGACTGGCCGCTGTGGAGAATACCTATGGGGCAGGGGGCTGTGAAAGTCACAGTTGCTCTGGAGGTCAAATTTAAGGGGATGGGCTGCTGTAGAGGTCACTGATATGGGGGACACTGAGGATATATTTTAATCTCACACAAACATTAAATGAAATAGTCGAAATATACCCGTGTGAATATATATTTTTCCCCTATTTTTCCACTTTTTCAAGTTGTTTCTTTCATTATATAGAATACATTCATATCGCTTCACTTGGTTTACCATATTGAGCCACAAATTAATATCTGGAGTATCTTTTCAGAACCAAACATGTGTAATTAGTAATCTGGCCAAAAACATTAACTTAGTAAGAAGTACTCTCTTCATCTTGCTACAATTAACTTCTGAGAGATCATCTTTTATAACCTCAGATATCAAACTCTGGATTTGTCTTAGCTCTGGACAAAGTAAATATTAAAAATCAGCCGATAGATAATTACATTTAGAGATATCCCTCATCTTATTCATAACAAGGGGAGTAATATATAACCTATGAACTATATTCATATATAAACTCCATGCCATCAACCTATATATTTGTGAGAGTGTGAGCTTACGACTGATTCTTAAAAGATATTCCACAAAAGCTTGTGAGATCCATTTCAAGCCTCTCACAAGCGGCCCCAAACAGATCAGTTTAGCCCCACTGCATTCTGAATGGATGTGGATCAGTTCAGAATGCTTTGGTTGGGCTCCGTACCGCCTCCGTTCCGTTCTGAAATATCAAAGGAGTATTTTCTTACCAGCATCTAAGGCAGAGGACTTTGTTCCCAGCTAAAAAAGTATCCCTTGAACTGGGGAAGAAATAACCCTCAATATTTGATGATATCCTAATGCCAAGATATTCAAATGATTCAGACACATCCTCATGGACTTAGACCAAGTACTATCTAGTCCTGATACCTCACCAAAACCCTCTACAACTTAAAATCTTGGAAAAATATTATTAGTATGGTAAACATAAAAAAAAACATCTGCATACAGAGATATACAATCTTTTTCACTGCCTAACACAAAGCCCTTAAAGGGGTTCTTCACTTTGTTTAAGCTGATGATCTATCCTCTGGATAGATCATCAGCATCTGATCAGCGGGGGTCCCGATCAGCTGTTTGAGAAGCCAGGAGTGCCGCGGCCTTCTCAAACAGCTGACCGGCGGGGATCACGGGTGTCGGACTCTGGCCGATCAGATGCTGATGATCTATACAGAGGATAGATCATCAGTTTAAACAAAGTGCAGAACCCCTTTAATAATACTTGTCTAACACTAATTGCTAGGGGCTCAATATAAATGTCAAATAATGTTGAAAAAGGACAACCCTGATGGGATGGGTGGTTAAGCTTAACCATGTCAATATACCTCACCCCAAATCCAAATCTACCCATCACATTTGAGAGAAATTCCCACACCACCCTGTCAAAACCCTTAGTGACATCAAGCGACAGGATGGATTAGGAACCCTCCCCATAAAATTGTGTGTTTGCAAAAAAGACAAAAGCAAATTATGATGAGTACTCTTAGAGGGGATTGAACCAATGAAGTTATTACCTAACCAAGCCTTGTAGCAAGTATCTTTGCAAACAATTTAATATCGGTGTTGAGTAAGCATATTGGTCTGTAACCCTTTTCCAAGGGATGTTAACCTTTTTTGGGGATCAAAGTAATAACAGAGTCAGGTAGCCTTCCACTTTTAACTGATTCTTGAAATACCTCCAACATACATGGAAGGATCACGTCACCATACCTTTAATAAACTTCAAATGGAATGCCAGAGCCAGGAGATAAATTGCCTGTGTGACGATATGGCGAAGAGTTGTATGTGTATTGGTGTTGGGTGAAGTTATGTTATGTGTGTGACCTGGTTTTGAAAAGACTGTCAGCACCCCCGTCCCCCCCCCCCCTCATGATCTGCCATTGTACTTTGAAGGAGCTCTGAACAATGCCATTCTGGCCAGGTTCTTGCTAGGGCTGTCTGGAGCCATTAGCCGATGTGGTGCAGAATGAATGTCTGGGGAGGGGAAGGGGGATGTGATGGGATTTTAGTTTTATCTGATCACAATTTATGTATATAAGTTTGTGCAGTTGCTCAAGAAAGTCAGATTTGTTTCACCATCAACATAGAGTCTCATCGTGTGTGTGTGTGTGTGTGTGTGGGGGGGGACAGCTATATTTACTCTGGGGATTTCTATATGTATTATACTACCTTGGATTACAACACGGTTCTACCCAGTGGAAGCTGAATCCATGTCTTGGGCCCAGGGTGGGTGGAGGACAGCGAGACCCCAGCAAAGCTGTAACACTGGAAGTAGGGACTACAGTGCTGATGGTGTCCAGTGGAGTGCTTGAAAGTAGTCAGTGAGCAATAGGAAGCATCGATTGGCGGGGGTACCCGGTCAGGGTGCCAGGCGGTCCGTCACACCCTGTACATGCTTGAACTGCTGCAGTCAATTCCCCCAATGTTATATTTTCTTCACGCATGTTACATTTTCTTGGACTGCTGGGAACGCAAAAGCCTTCAAATAGGAATCTAAACTACTAATAGATATATAATTCGTCATTTGATATGATTCAGAAATACTTAACCCCTTAAGGACATAGGACGTATGGGTACGCCCTAATGTCCAAGTCCTTAAGGACCCATACGTCCTAAATTAAATCCTGTATAAAAAAAATCACTAGAAACATGGTTTCTGCTGCGATCGTGTAGCAGGAACCATGTTCATATGCCGAGGGGGTCCTGTGACCCCCCCCCCCCCCGTATCGGCGATCGCTGCAAACCGCAGGTCAATTCAGACCTGCGGTTTGCAGCGCTTTGCGATGTATCTGATCCCCGCGGTCGATCAGATACTTTAAAATGCCGGCAAATGTTTTTTTTTTTTATTCCTATAACCTCCCCCCCTGTGCCCTCATTGTGATGGGCAGTGCGGGGAGGGGAGGCTTGCGGGGGGTGCGGGAGGCGGGCGCGTGATCCTCTGCCCGCCCCTCCGCTCATTTTCAGGATGGCCGAGCGTGACAAGCAGAGTGTCAGCACATTGCTGACACTCTGCTTGTAACGGCTGACATCCGTGCAGGCACGGATGTCAGCATATTAACCCCTTCCATGCCGCGGTCCGTAGGGACCGCTGTATGGAAGTGGTTAAGAGGGAGGGAGCTTCCCTCCCTCCTCATCCTCCGCTGCTCTGTTATAGCAGCTGAGGACGGTAACCATGGCAACAGGACGCCTTCAAAGGCGTCCTGTTTGCCATGGTAACAGAAGTCTGATCAGACTTTTGCTAAAGGCAAAAGTCTGATCAGACTGTGTCAAGTAAAAAATACAGTACAGTACATTATATAATGTACTGTACTGTATTATATAGACACCAGGTCCACTGGATCTTCAAGAACCAAGTGGGTCTGGGTCCAAAAAAAATGTAAAAAAAAAATGAAAAAAGGTAAAAACAAAAAAACACATTTATCACTAATAAAAAAGAAAAAAAAAATACACTACACATGTTATATATCACCGCGTCCGTAACGACCTGATCTATAAAATGGGTTTGTTACTTTTCCCGTACGGTGAACGTCATAAAAAAAAAAAAAAAAAACAATGATATAATTGAAAGTTTGCCCACCTCACTGCCCAAAAAAGTTAATAAAAGTGATCATAAAAGTTGTATCTACACCTAAATGGTACTAATCAAACCGTTACCTCGTCCCGCAAAAAATGATACCTTACCTAAGAAAATCGCCCAAAAAATAAAAAAAATTATGGCTCTCAGGCTATGCAGACACTAAAACATGATTTTTTTTTTTTGTTTCAAAAATATGATTGTGTAAAACCTAAATAAATAATAAAAAGTAGACATATTAGGTATCACCGCGTCCGTAAGAACCTGAACTATAAAAATAACACATGATCTAACCCCTCAGATGAACACCGCAAAATTAAATAAAAAAAAATCCTGAATATGAGCTGAGCGCTGCGATTGGCCAGCTCTCCAGCCCTGTGAGAAGGAGACGGCCAGGGCAGAAGAAGAAGTCTCCGCCCCAGGCAAAATTACAGCAGCAGGAGCGCCGGTACCGGGGGCTACAGAGGACGAACGGAGCGGCACCCAGGGATACAAGTAAGTGCAGGGACATCCCTGGGTGCCGCTCTCCATGTAGATATCTTTAACTGATAAACTGTGGACCAGTGAAAGGTCCTCTTTAACAAAGGATATTATAGTGTAAAACCTAAATAAATTAAAAAGAGTAGACATATTAGGTATTGCCACGTTCGTAAGAATCTGCTCTATAAAAATAACACATGACCTAACCCCTCAGATTAACACAGTCACAAAAATAAAATAAATATGGTCCCAAAACAGCTACTTTTTCCAAATTTTCCATTTTAATCATTTTTTTCCAGTAACAAAGCAAGGGTTAACAGTCAAACAAAACTCTATATTTATTGCCCTGATTCTGTAGTTTACAGAAACACCCCATATGTGGTTGTAAACTGCTTTATGGACAACCGGCAGGGCACAGAAGGAAAGGAACGCCATATGGTTTTTGGAAGGCAGATTTTGACGGACTGGTTTTTTGACACTATGTCACATTTGAAGCTCCTCTGATGCACCCCTAGAATAGAAACTCCATAAAAGTGACCCCATATAAGAAAACTACACCCCTCAAGGTATTTAAAACTGATTTTACAAACTTTATTAACCCTTTAGGTGTTCCTCAAGAGTTTATGGCAAATGGAGATGAAATTTCAAAATTTCTATTTTTTATTACCTTGTCTCACAAAAATGTATTATAGAGCAACCAAAAATCATACGTACCCTAAAAATAATACCACCAAAACTGCCACCTTATCCAGTAGTTTCCAAAATGGTCACTTTTTTGGAGTTTCTACTCTAGGGGGTGCATCAGGGGGGCTTGAAATGGGCCATGGTGTAAATAAACCAGTCCATCAAAATTTGCCTTCCAAAAACCATATGGCGTTCCCTTCCTTCTGCGCCCTGCCGTTTGGTGATACAGCAGTTTACAACCACATATGGGGTGTTTCTGCAAACTATAGAATCAGGGCTATAAATATTGGGTTATGTTTAGCTGTTAACCCTTGCTTTGTTCCTGGAAAAAATGGATTCAAATGGAAAATTTGCCCAAAAAAAAAACAAAAAAAAAACCAAATTCTGAAATTTTATGTGCATTTGCCATGAACTCTTGTGGAACACCTAAAGGGTTAACAACGTTTGTAAAATCAGTTTTAAATACCTTGAGGGGTGTAGTTTCTAGAATGGGGTCATTTTTGGGTGGTTTATTTTATGTAAGCCTCACAAAGTGACTTCAGACCTGAACTGGTCCTTAAAAATTGGGTTTTTGAAATTTTCTGAAAATTTTCAAGATTTGCTTCTAAACTTCAAAGCCTTGTAATGTCCCCAAAAAATAAAATGGCATTCCCAAAATGATCCAAACATGAAGTAGACATTTGGGGAAAGTAAAGTAATAACTATTTTTGGAGGTATTAATATGTATTTTAGAAGTGGAGATATTGAAACTTGAAAATTAGCAAATTTTTCAAAATTTTTGGTAAATTTAGTATTTTTTTTATACAAAAAAAATGAACATTTTTGACAAAATGTTACCAGTGTCATGAAGTACAATATGTGACGAAAAAATCTCAGAATGACCTGGATAAGTAAAAGCGTTTTAAAGTTATCACCACATAAAGTGACACTGGTCAGATTTGCAAAAAATGGCCTGGTCCTTAAGGTGAAATAGGGCCGTGTCCTTAAGGGGTTAAAGGGGTTGTCTGAGTTATGGGAAAAAATTATATAGCATTATAAATCTGAAGGTCAGCAATATATAACTAAACTAAGCAAAATTTTGGCAAAAAAATATCTATTTTGTAATTTCCCTGGATCTCTTCTGGCCCTTTGTTTACCTACAGTAACAACAATCTCTGCCCCACCCCCTGCACTGCTTAGGAAGTGAATACAAGTCCTGCCCTGAGTGACATGTCTGCCTGCTAGGAAACTTAGCAGCATGTTGTATGCAGGGCTGTGAAGTCGGTAGATAAATGCTCCGACTCCAACTCCTTAGTTTTTGGTACTTCCGACTCAGACTCCTCTGTATTTAATATGCGAATGTATTTTATTCATTTCCCTAGTAGAATCCCATAGTCATGTTTAAAGTTTAAGCTAACAATCTGAGTTTACAAGTTTTTATAGCCTTAGCTGAATGACAGCAGTTTTTTAAATCGTTTACAGCTGCAGTCTTGAACTATTGATTATCCATTTCCTTCACTTATTCAAGTGTCTCTAGTCCTGCAAAAAACATATTTACTTAATCAGTTATCAGTGAGAGGCTAGGTTAACCATGGGTGTTGCATTCCCTGTAACAGCACAACACAATGGAAAGTATAAGTGTTGCCGCCCCTTAACAGGGCGTTGCGTCCCATTTAGTGAAGCATATGAAAAGCATGCTTCTTCACGGTCACTTAACGTGTTCGTTTTGTGGTAAGGTGACGCACTGCATGCATTGGCCTTTATTCTCACAGTAGAGAAGTAATTAATTATAACTTTTTGTGAATTGGGACATATAAACTTGCTTTTTTTTCCCTCCAATTTAAATTGAGTAGGAGTCGGAGTTGAAGTCGGTTCATTTTTTGCCGACTCAGACTCCAGGTACCCAAAATTGCCTCCGACTCAGACTCCACAGCCCTGGTTGTATGTGTAGAACTACAAGTCCTAGCTCTATAATGACACTGCCAAGGGAGTGAATACAAGAGCTGCACTGAGTGCTGGGAGATTCAGCAGAATGTTGTAGGTGTAGAACTATAAGTCCTACAATGACACTGCTAATACGCACAGGATCTTCCCCCTACCTGCAATGCTCTGCTGAACTTCTCTTTCAGCTCATGTGCCCAGCATTTGTATCCTCACTGCCTGCAGCTACACAGTAAACACTTCAGCCCCGTGTCTGGGAGGGGGCAATAAGCAGCAGCCAAAGTGAAGGGGGGCGTGGCCAGCACATTGACGTCTCGTCTCGTGTACAGGCTTGTGCGCGAACATTATCAGAGCAGGGAGAGAAGCTGACATCACAGGTCATGTGACCCTCAGTGAAATCTCAGAAACCAGCCACTGGAGATAACGTGAGTTTATTGGAAAGCTGTTACATTTGCCTAGTTAGGAACATACAAAGAACAAAAAAATAACTTTGACAACCCCTTTAAAGAATCCGTCCCTGATTTTCTCCTTATTCTCTATAATTATACTTTGTTGGGTATGAATCCTGCTAATATCCTTTCTAGGCTCTTGATTGCGGATAACACTAGCTAGCAATCTCCCAGGATGACAAGATTCACAAAACAACTTTTAACCATAGAAAAACACCTTGTTGTGCCTTCTCCAGTAAAAAGTCCTGATATTCTTGATAAGCCTTCTGCATGGCTTGTCTATTCTTCTCTGACCCACTTTTCAAAAAGTCCTGTCCCCTTAAAAAATCCTGCTTAATGAAATCATGCTTGTCCAGAACAGAAAGGCAATAAGGATTTAATCTAAAGGAGAGACTGTCCACTTTCCTGGCCTGACCTGTAAAAACTTCCGGAGCTAGAGGGGCATGATCAGATACTGTCTCTGCCTCATATTTTATATATGTTTTATAGAACTTAAATATTTAATATTAAAGCCAAATCAATTCTAAATAAAGAACCCCCCGATTTACAAAGGCTACTTTCATACTGCCGTTTTATTTTTCCGGTATTGAGATCCGTCATAGAGGCTTAATACCGGAAAAAAATGCTTCCGTTTTGTCCCCATTCATTGTCATTGGGGACAAAACTGAACTGAACAGAACGGAATACTCCAAAATGCATTCCGTTCCGTTTAGTTGCGTTCAAATACCGGAGAGCAAACCGCAACATGTTGTAGTTTGCTTTCCGTCCTGGGATGCGGAGCAAGACGGATCCGGTATGACCCCCAATGCATGTCAATGGGGACGGATCCATTTTCTCTGACACAATCTGCCATGATAGAAAACGGATCCGTCCTCAATTGACTTTCAATGGAGTTCTTGACGGATCTGTCTTGGCAATGATAAAGATAATAAAACCGAATCCGTTCATAACGGATGCAGATGGTTGTATTATCAATAACGGAAGCGTTTTTGCTGAACCCTGCAGGATCCAGGAAAAACGCTAGTTTTAAAGCAGCCTAAAACAGAAATATGTTTCCCAACCCCGTCCCTGTGTTCTGCCAGATTTCTATACCTAGAGCAGGCATCCTCAAACTGCGGCCCTCCAGCTGTTGCAAAACTACAACTCCCAGCATGCCTGAACAGTCTACAGGTTATCAGCCTACAGCAGGGCATTGTGGGAGTTGTAGTTTTACAACAGCTGGAGGGCCGCAGTTTGAGGATGCCTGACCTAGACAAAAGTCTATACCGGAAGTGACAATCAGCTGGTGGAGGGTGTGCGCAGCGCACATCCACTGTCTTACTAAAGAATCGATGCATCGCCTCCACAGAAGTACTTCGCACACCGCGCGTGCGCACTTAGGGGTATAGAGATTTTGCAGCGCAAAGTGTTGCATCTGATCTCCCTACCCCTGAGTGCGCACAAATCATAAGTTGAACTTAATCATTACGGCAGAGCTGAGTGAAAATCATCAGTTGCAGTTCATCCTTACAGCAGAGCTGAGTGCTGGATATTTTGGGGTACACCACAGAGCTGAGTGCTGTATATGATTTGCACTCAGCTCTGCCGTAAGGATGAACTGCAACTGATGATTTGTGCGCGCGAGCGCACTCAGGGGTAGGGAGATCTGATGCAACACTTTGCGCTGCAAAATCTCTATACCCCTAAGTGCGCACACTTGGTGTGCGAACTACTTCTATGGAGGTGCTGCATCGATTCTTTGGTAAGACAGTGGATGTGCGCTTGCCATGGGGAGCCATGGACCAAAGAGGGAGAGCCAACTTCTCTAAGCGAAAACCGATCCAATCTGATGCAACCCCTTCCCGACCAGAGTCGTAATAGTACAGCTCTGTGGGAAGTGACTTCCCGACCAGCGCTGTAATAGGACAGCGCTGCAATAAGTGACTTCCCGACCAGTGCTGTAGTACTACAGCGCGCTGATCAGGCGAGCGCTGGAGCTATGCCCGCCCGATCAGCTGCAGGAGACCAGCTGTTCCTGTTAGCCACACCTATGCTGTATGCACCGACATCAGTAAAAACAACAATGGCGCATTAACCCTCACTATGTGCGGTGTGTGTGGAGGGAGGGACTTCCTCCCCACCCCCCGGGCTGCTGTGATGGGGACCTGATGGCTGGGACAGCAGCCCAATGCCTTCCTTAGGCATCGTGGTGGCCTTCCCTGTTAGCCTGTGAGATCCAGCCCCTTGCATCTCACAGGAAGCAGGCTGTAAGTGTATTACACTCAGTAATACACTTACAGCCAATGCATTACAATACGGATGTATTGTAATGCATTGGAGAGGGGATCAGACCCCCAAAAGTTGTGGGGGAAAAAAAAGTTAAAATAAAGTTTTGCATAATAAAAAAAAAGTTAAAAAAGTGTTCTTTTCCCATAATTAATAAAAAAAAAATTAAAAATAGAAATAAAAGAAAGAGCCAAAACCCTACCTACCTAAGACAATTTCCCAAAAAATAAAAAAAATGTCTCTCAGAAAATGGCAACACAAAAACAAGATCTTATTCTGTTCAAAAATGCTTTTACTACACAAAACTTAAAAATAAAAACAGACACATTGGGTATCTCCATGTCCATAACACCCTGATCTATACAAATATCACATGAAATGCCCCCTCTGGTGAATGCTGTAAAAAAAAAATTATGACAAAAACATCCATTTTTTTTCACCTTGCCTCACAAAAAACAGTAACGCCAAGTGATCAAAAGTACCCCAAAATGGTACCTATAAAAACGTTACCTCATCCCGCAAAAGATGAGCCCCCACATAAGACAATCACTTAAAAAATAAAGACCAATGGCACTTTTAAACCAATCCATCAAAATCTACGCTGCAAAAGCCAAATGGCGCTCCTTCTATTCTGAATCTTGCCATGTTTTCCGACAGCAGTTAACCACCACATATGGGGTGTTGCCGTATGTGGAAAATGGGTAACAAGTTATGGGGTGCTTTTTCTCCTGTTATCCCTTGTGAAAATGAAAAATTTGGGGCTAAAGCAACCTTTTATTGGAAGAAATGAAACTTTTTATTTTCACAGCCAAGTGTTTCCAAATTCCATAAAACGCTTAGTGTGTCAAAGTGCTCAGTACCTCCCTTAATATATTCTTTGAATGGTGTAGTTTCCAAAATGGGGTCACTTTTTGAGGGTTTTTACTGTAGGGGTACATCAGGGTCTCTTCAAATACAAAATGGTGCCTAATGATGCATTCTTGCAAAACCTGCCTCCAAAATCCATATGGCGCTCCTTTCCTCCTGACCACTGCCACGTGCCCATAGAGCAGTTTACCACCACATATGGGGTATTTCTGTAAACATAGGAATCAGAGTAATATATAGTAAGGTTTATTTTGCTGTAAACCCTTGCTGTGTTGCAAGAAAAAATTGATTCAAATGAAAAATCTGCATAAACAAAATGACATTTTGTCACCATTTCCTTTAATTCTTGTGGAACACCTAAAGGGTTAACAAAGTGTGTATCATCAGTTTCTAAAATGGGGTAATTTATGGGTGGTTTCCATTATCTAGGCCCCTCAAAATACCTTTATATCTGAATTAGTGAAAAAAAAAAAAGGGTTTGGAAATTTTGTTGAAAATTTGAAAAATGGCTTCTCAACTTCTAAGCTTTCCAACGCCCTAAAAAAAAATCGAATTACTTTATGTTGGCATTTTGTAAATGTTGACATATGGGGAATGATGACTGTTAACTATTTTATGAGGTATTACTATCTGTCTTAAAAGTAGAGAAATTCAAATTTAGAAAATTGTGAATTTTTCCAAATTTTGGGTACATTTTTTTATTTTTTTTTATAAATAAAGGAAAAATATCTTGACTCAAATTTACCACTGTCATGAAGTACAATGTGTCACGAGAAAACAATCCAGACGGCCTGGATAAGTAAAAGTGTTCCAAAGTTATTACCACATAAAGTGACATGTCCGATTAGCAAAAAGTTGGCCTAGGCAGGAAGGTGAAAAGTGGCACGCGCCATAAATGACAATAAGAGGCCCAGTATATGCGCAGAAAAGGGGGAGTGATATAAACAAAAGCAAGAATGCACGTCACACTAGCTAATTTGCCACATACTTTATCTGTAGGGTTCCAGAATAACTAGAGCATATAGAGTGGAAGACGTGCAATGTCCATCTCTTAGTTACTCTATTAATCAAATACAAAATAGCACATCTCCTGATCCTGTCTCCAAAACCCTTGTTACAATTTTCTACAAGATTCTATGTTACAATTCTTACCGACATATTAACTTGAGAGGGGAAAAAAAAGAAAGAAAGAAGGCAGGGGGGATTCTCTCTTTTTCTCTCCCATCTTACACCTCCCCACACACCACACCCACCAACCCCTGAAGAACACATCCCAACACTCCCAGCACCCACAGAAAACCATTTAACCCCACCATTTGACCTGTGTCTTCCAAGCAACAGATTTTTCCTAGAACAACCCCTCCGAATACATTTCCCCCCCACCAACAATATATATGCCCTTTCCTCCTGCAAGAGGAGAATATTTAGCTCAATAAAGGAGAAAAAACTAAATAGTTTTCCAGGAGACTGAAAGCACCACAGGAGGTGGTAAAAGGCCCATCCCCACCAAAACAAAACATATGTTTGGCACAAAAACAACACTGCACATCACCAAAAGAACACCATACCCACAGCGAATCATGGTGGTGGCAGCATCATGCTTTGGGGATGTTTTTCTTCAGCTAGAACTGGGGCCTTAGTTAAGATAGAGGGAATTATGAACCGTTCCAAATACCAGTCAATATTGGCACACAACCTTCAGGCACCTGCTAGAAAGCTGAACATGAAGAAACGACCCAAAGCATACATCCAAAGGAATGGCTTCACCAGAAGATGATTAAAGTTTTGGAATGGGCCAGCCTGAATCAGATTGAAAATAGGTGGGGTAATCTGAAGAGGACTGTGCACAGGAGATGCCCTCGCAATCTGACAGATTTGGAGTGTTTTTGCAAAAAAGATCGGGCAAATCTTGCCAAGCCAAAATGTGCCATGATGATAGACTCATACCCAAAAAGACTGAGTGCTGTAATAAAATCAAAAGGTGCTTCAACAAAGTATTAGTTTAAGGGTGTGCACACTTATGCAACCATATTATTTTATTTTTTCTTCCCTTTACCTAAAAGATTTCAGTTTGTTTTTCAATTGAGTTGTACAGTTTATAGATCACATTAAAAGGTGGAAAAAGTTCTCAAATGATTTATCTTTGTCTCATTTTTTTACAGCACAGAAACCTGTAGACTTTCTATATCCACTGTAAGTATCCTCATTGAGCTTCTGGCAATCTTCCTGAGCACTGCCAGAAGAGGGAATGCGGGAAAAGCATAAGCTAGTTCCATGTTCCACTCCTGAGCAAGTGCATCTACTTCAAGGGACTGTCCATGGGATTTATGGAGTAAAAATATGTCTTAATATTTCTTTTTGTTGCAAATAAGTCTATTTGTGGATGGCCCAAAAATCTCATGGAACAATTCTTTGTTTAACATTCATTCTCCTGGGTCGAATTTGTTCATGCTTAGGATGTCTGCTGTGGTATTATCTATACCTTTCAGATGCAGGGTTGATACAGTCCTGATCAAAAGTTTAAGACCACTTGAAAAATGGCAAAAAATCATGTTTAGCATGGCTGGATCTTAAAGGTGTTCTCCGGGAAATGTAACAATGAAAATACTGAAAATACATGTTATCACAAAAATCCCCTGTGTCCATGTGCTTGAGAAGGTTGAGAAGGCAAGTCGGAGACTGAAGGGGGAGGAATGAGGAGCAGACACGCGCAATTAGAAAACACTTCAGCCGACTAGATAAGGTAAACACAGTGCCTTCTGCGTGTCTGCTCCTCATTCCTCCCCCTTCAGTTTGCGACTTATCTTCTCAACCTTCTCAAGCACATGGACACAGCAGATCTCTTATCTCACCTTTATCTTTACAAAAAAATGCAGTCTCACAGCGCTGAGAAATCAGATGTCACATAGAGCTCTGTTCTGTATCTGGCCGTCCTGAAGGGTCACGTGCAGGACGGTTTTGTAAGAGTAACTGAGTAGCTCCGCCATTATTGTTGATCACTTCAAAAATTCATTTCGGCATGCTTGATGCAAGTGTTTCCATGAGGGGAGTGGAAACATTTCTCCAAGTGGTGAAGACGGCCACACGAAGGCCATCTACTGTCTGGAACTGTTATCCATTTTTGTAAACTTCCCTTGCCATCCATCCCCAAAGGTTCTCAATTAGATTAAGATCAGGGGAACACGCAGGATGGGCCAAAAGAGTGATGTTATTTTTCTGGAAGAAGTCCCTTGTCCTGCGGGCATTGTGTACTGTAGTGTTGTCCTGTTGAAAAACCCAGTCGTTACCACACAGACGAGGGCCCTCAGTTATGAGGAATGCTCTCTGCAACATCTGGACATAGCCAGCGGCTGTTTGATGCCCCTGCACTTCCTGAAGCTCCATTGTTCCACTGAAGGAAAAAGCACCCCAGACCATTATGGCGCCCCCTCCACTGTGGCGCGTAGAAAACTTCTCAAGTGGGATCTGCTTGTCATTCCAGTAATGTTGGAAACCATCAGGACCATCAAGGTTAAATTTTTTCTCATCAGAGAATAAAACTTTCTTCCACCTTTGAATGTCCCATGTTTAGTGCTCTCTTGCAAAGTCCAAACGAGCAGTTCTGTGGCGTTCAAGGACACAAGGTATTTGAAAATGTTTTTTATTTTTGAAGCCCTTCAGTCTCAGATGCAGTCTGATGGTTATGGGGCTGCAGTCAGCAACAGTAAGCCCTCTTTCACACGGGCGTCATGTTTGACGGCCGGATAGGATGCGGGTGCGTTGCGGGAATATGCACGATTTTTTAGCGCGTGTGCAAACTTTTGTAATGCGTTTTGCACGCGCGTTGGAAAAATCGCCATGTTTGGTACCCAGACCCGAAGCCGGACTTCATCACTGAAGTCCGGTTTCGGGTTGAGTATTCTGGAGATTTTATTATTTTCCCTTATAACATGGTTATAAGGGAAAATAATAGCATTCTCAATAAAGAATGCTTTGTAGAATGTTGATTAAGTGGTTAAAAAAAAAAAAAACTTAACTTACCGTGTAGTTGGCGATCTCTCTTTTCTCTTCAAACTTTAGCTGCAGTCTAAAGGACCTGTAATGACGTGACATAACATGGTCCAATCACATGCTATTACTTTCCCTTATAACCATGTTATATTATCTCTGCTTTTAAAGCTGATTGTGATACTTCATAAAATAGTTGTTACTGTACATTTCCCAGATGTCTACTTTATGTTTGCATCATTTTGTAAACGTCATGTTATTTTTTTAGGATGTTAGAAGGCTTAGAATTTTAGAAGCTGGCTGGATCTCCTAGGCTTCCGTAGCTGGCAACCATCGGCCCACTGTCAGAGCAGCGCAGGGGGGCCGATGGAGTCGGAGGGAGTCCTCTCCCTCTGCAAAGCCCGCACGTGCCGCAGTCAGCGCTGACTGTGGCACATGAAAGGGTTGATCTCCCGGCATCACCGCATACAGCGATGCCGGCGGATGCAGCTGGGCCCCTGCTGCTGATCGGGCGGGTGCAGCTCCTGCACCCATCCGGTTACATCATGTACGCAAGAAGCCGCATTCTCTCACGTACATATACGCGATTATGCGTGAAGGGGTTAAATGAGGAAATTGTCTTACATTTTGGATCAACTTGCAGGATACCAGGCTGAACTAGATAGACGGATGTCTTTTTTGGCCTAACAAACTGTGTATCTCTTTACATCACATTTTTTCTTAACCGCATACCTTGGTGTTTGTGTAAAAAAATTCATAAATTTAAAAAATACAAGGGCCCAGCTCAATCAATAAAGTGAGTGTACCTAAATTCTGCCACAAATTGAGCCAAACAGTAATCCAAAAGGGTGGCGTGTGTCAATGGGAAAGGGGGGGTGGCCCAAGATGCCACTTGCATGGTAAAATTGCACCACAATTCTGGGGCAAATTTCAGTTTCGCAGTAAGCCAGCCAATAGTTGGTACACAGCTGGGAAAAAAAAATATCTGTTGCCTTTCACCGCAACAACCTAGGTTCCCCTCTCTTTCTTCTATCTCACAGTTCCTACACTTTTTTCCCGGACATGCTTGACAAGGAAACAAGGCTTGGCGGAAAGTGGGCAGAGCTTCACAGGAAAGAGGTGTGGCCTATTTGGTTGAAACATTTGAGGTGTGGCCTGTTGGTTGAAACATTTGGGCACAGTTCTGGTGTAAAAATGTGTGTCAATGTAAATCAACCAATAGTTGAATTGTCTATCCTTGCACCTAATTTATTATCCAGATTGAGCCACTGTGATAAATCTGGTGCAGGTCTAGACAGCCTACCTAAGCTTACACCATCTCTACCATTAGGAAATGTGTCTTCTTGTGTTAAATAGTTACCTAGACAAGTCCAATGTATTAGGATTATATTGAAGTGTGGATCCAATGCAAGGTTATAAGGCCAACAACGCTGTATGTTCACCCTTGTTGAAATTCCTAAATTATTATGTTCTGCATCTCTGTGAGGACTTAGTTACATTTGATCAGGGCAGTTTTGCTCAAAAACTATATGACAAGTCTGCTTTTTCTGTCATGGCTTAATAAAGGAAGACAAAACTGAGGGACTTTATGTGGCTTCAAGAGCAAGAACTAACAAAAATATGCAGACCTATCTATGTATTTACTAAAGCCAGACACACATTAGCGAGTTGAATGCGAGAAACTAGCAGCGTGTCAGTGAGAGGTCCCCTTCTCTGCCAGCATCTGACAGAATTATACTGATTCTGTGTAACCCTAAAGTCTCATTCATTTATCCATTAGGAGATCCAGCACAGAGCAGCCTGCCGGATCCTCTACTTCACCATTCCCATTCACTGCAATGAGGTCTGGTGGTGAGCTGGCCGACAGCTGGCCTTTGCGCCAGATCAGGCAGCTGAATCTCCTAAACAGAAATGTGAACATGCCTTAAAGGGAATCTGTCAGCATCATATTACTATTTTTCTTTGTTCATGCATCCTAATAAAATCAAATACCTGAAATCCATATGCGTCCTTCGTTTTTATTTTCGTCCAGTAGTTTCTTTTAAAAAGAGCTTTTTCTGATATGCTAATTAAGGGTTAGGGAGCCCAGAGGGGCGTTCCTCCTGTAGCAAGTAGCCCAGGAACGCCCCCCTGATGTAATGTGCCCGCCGAAAATTTCAAATCCATAACTCCTCCATTGCCCTAAATCGCCTCCCACGGCGAGTCTAAAAGCTCCGCCCCCCCCCCGCGCCAGGTCCTGTCTCCTCTTCTCCTAAGGATGCGTCTCCCCGGCCGGCCGAAATCTGCTTAGCTACACTGCCACAATGCTGTGTAATGGGGCATGCCCATGGAAATATAGACACTGTATCCACACAGTAATTCATGCGCATTCGTTTATGTAGCTGATAATTTACTTATCACCATAGCTAAAAAAAAAAAAAAAAAAAGAGAGAAGATATATATATAAGAGAAAGTTGGACTGCACACCTAAATTATAGTGAAAACAATAAAAGCTTTATTCACCCATATGGTGGCAAAATTGCGACGTTTCGGCTCACATGAGCCTTCCAAAAACGTTTGAGGAAGGCTCATGTGAGCCGAAACGTCACAATTTTGCCACCATATGGGTGAATAAAGCTATATATATATATATATATATATATATATATATATATATATATATATCTATCTGCCGTTTCTAAGCTTGCTTATGGGGGTTTCAGTGTAGCCTACTGGATATGGCATATGCATTCTCCTTCTGGACTCGCTCCTCTCCATAGTCATCTGTATCGCCGTCCTCAGGACAGCGATACAGATGGATGCTGGGGGGCAGGGGAGAGGCGCCCCCCTTTCCCATTCCTCTGATATGCTGCAGGCACTAGGCCTGCAACCTATCAGAGGCTGGTGCAGGTGGCGCGATGACGTCATCGCGCCACCTGAGCTGTACAGTGTGGGACACAGGCCGGAAGAGGCCTGCATCGCTGCCAGCCTGATGGAGTTAAGTATATGAGTTTATTTTTTTTTTCTATGGTACAATACAGGAGAGGAGTACTATGGGGGCACTTGTTACTGGCACATGATTGGGGGGGGGGGGCACTTGTTACTGGCACATGATTGGGGGGCATCTATGGGGGGGGCATTTCTTACTGGCACATGATTGGCGGGCATCTAGGGGGGCACTTCTTACTGGCACAATATTGGGGGGCATCTAGGGGGCACTTCTTACTGGCACAATATTGGGGGGCATCTATGGGGCACTTCTTACTGGCACATTATTGAAGGGACTATGGGGATTTTATATGGGGGGCTCTGTATAGGGGTATTTTACACTGGGACACATTATGGTGGATACTATGGGGAAGGGGGAGAGGAGTACTATAGGGTCATCTACGGCAGGCACTAAGGAGGGGTATTTTATACTTGCAAATTATGGGGGACAATGAGGGCATCTACTGGGGCACTATATAGGGACATTTTATACTGGTACATTATAGGGGGCACTAGAATGAAGGGGGGAGCACTATGTGTGCACCATATAAGGGTATATTATACTGGCACATTATGGGGGCACTCTATGGACATAAGCTCAACTGGGGGCATTAAAAGAGGGTATTTTTTGCACTGACACACATAATGGGGCATTTTATGTCACATTTTAGGGAGAATTATTACTATTGGAGGGCTTTATGGTAGGCACTATGGGAGCACTATTACTTCTGGGGCACAGTGGGGACATGTTGGGGGCACTGTAGGAGCACTATTACTACCATATGTGCTCTAGTAATTTTTTGGCAGCAGGCAGGCTAGTTAGCAGTGCTTTACTATCAGGGGGGGTTCATGTACAGAGTCATAAACTACATAGCAACAAACAGCTCAACAATTAAAACAAGAGGAATGAGGGTCCTACTCACAAGAGCCTACAATCTATAAGGAGATAGGGATGAACAAAAGGTAAAAAAGGTATCATAGTTGCCAAGGAAAATTGTTCTACATGGAATTATCTTGTAGTCCCCCATTTTTCTTTGACACTCAAGTCGGCATACTTAGAGTTTGCACCTTTCATTTTATATACGTTGATTGGTGTGGGCCTTTAGGGGACAACAACCTATTTTCGACTTTATAAGATGCACTTTTTTCTCCCCAAAAGTTGGTGGACAGCTTTGATAAAGCGAATACCAGTGAGTGCTTCTATTATGGATGCGTCAAAATGAGTGTTCCATTTGCTCATTAGTATGCAGAAGCCATGGGGAGTGAAGTGCTGCCAGTACTTGCCTCTCTCTGGTCTTCTCCAGATGCCATGCTATACTTTCCTCACTGTTTACAGTGTCAGGATGTAGTGCACGCACTATGACTTGACAATGCATGCAGTCAAGTGACGAACAGAAGAACAGGAGGCGCAACTGCAGCAGAGACTGCCAGACCTGGAGAGTAGCAGTGAAGTAAGAAAGGTAAGTGAATTTATTTATCTCTGATTAGCATCTGATCTGAGGTCTGACACGGGGTGGGGCTCATATGAGCTCTGATTGGGGTCTGATCTAATATGGGGGTCTTATATAATATCAGTACAAATAATATTGGAGACTATATTTGGGTATTGTTTTTAAGTGCAGCTTGTCGTTAAATAAGATGGGTTTTGTCTCTCAAATCAAAACGAGAGCTTTGTCCACATTGAGAGTATACTGAAGGAAGTTACTTCAGTCTGCACGTGAGACGTTTTTATCCATTTCCAGTGTGGTTTAAATGCACTTTTGTGTAATTGTGCGGTCCTATTTTCTACTTGTTTTGATATAATATTGGGGTCTGATCTGATTCTTGACATGAGGGATGTCAAAATCTGATGTGGAGGTCTGAGGTTTGATATGGGGGTCTGATCTGAAGTCTGATGAAGATTGATGGTGCAGTTTGAAGGTATGATGAAGATTGCGGGGTCTGTTTTTTTTTTTTTTTCCTCCTCTAAAACCTAGATGTGCCTTATCAGATGTGTCTTATAAAGCAAAAAATACAGTACTAAATGAACTTTCTTTAGAGCAAACTGGATATTGATATTGTCATGCTCTATATCCTACAGTGAATATGATTTGTGCACCTCTTAAATCATTTGGTCGGGGATTTTGACATGCACATTGTCTTAATTCCTATCTAGATAATATAAGTTATGCATACTACTTGGCATTTTTTAAGTAATAACCTAATTACAGTACTTACTAATAAGAAAAATAGTTGGACAATGAGATGAATTAATGCAGCACTGAAAGAACATTGAATTTGAATTGTGTCAAGCTTTTTATATCGTGGAACATATTGTAACTAATATAGTAGCTCTTTACTTGATTATGTAACCATTTTAATTATATCTGCAGTACCTGTACTGAACACGCAGGAGTTATCAAGCTGGATCTGCTTTACTTGGTGGCTATGCTGGACATCAAGCATTAGTATTATATTATGTATTGGTCTGTGCTCCTACACATGTGTCAGGTGTTAGACTTGGCAACACGATGTTCTCTATTAACAGATCTGCTGGTGTTATATCAAAATGAGTGTTCCATTTGCTCAAACAGATTTTGTTGAATTCATCAGGTGCGTAAGTGCTACTAAGTACTAGGGTGGAATAAAATCAATGATTTCTTAAAAAAAAAAAAATCTAACATCTGATTTTTTTAAAATTTAAAATGGATTTTTTTTTTATTATTGTAAGATTATTGGGCAGTTTCTCTGCCTATAAGTTATTATCACAGATGCTTGCTTTACTTTTGCAGTTCTCAAAACCTAATTTGACTCAGCAGAGATAACATGCCTCTTCTTCACATCAAAAATGTTATAACATGAACAGAGTTGATAAAAAGACCTCAATCCTAACTTCTACAAACCTATGAATAAAGAATCAACTCCTTCAGTCCTTCAAAGGGCTTCTGTCACCCCCGATTTAGCAATTTTGAGTAGTGGACATTAGCTATTTGCTAATGTCCGCTGAGTTCATACATATTACTATTACCTCTGTCTGTGCTCTAAATTCTGTAAAAATCGCACTTTTATGTTATGCTAATTTCTTCACTACCAGCAAGTTGGGCGGTTACTTGCTGGTAGCCGCCGCATCCTCGGACTAGAAACACGCCCCCTCCTCCACTTGATAGACAAGGCCAGCGAGCGCTCTTCTCCTCCCGCTGGCCCTGTCTTCCCATGAAATCCGCCTGCGCCGTAGCGGTCTTCATTCGGCACAGGCGTTCTGAGTGAAGGAGCTGGCAAGTGCCCGTCCTTCACTCAGAACGCCTGCGCCGAATGAAGACCGTTACGGCGCAGGCGCGGGATTTCATGGGAAGACAGGGCCAGCGGGAGGAGAAGAGCGCTCGCTGGCCTTGTCTATCAAGTGGAAGAGGGGGCGTGTTTCTAGTCCGAGGATGCGGCGGCTACCAGCAAGTAACCGCCCAACTTGCTGGTAGTGAAGAAATTAGCATAACATAAAAGTGCGATTTTTACAGAATTTAGAGCACAGACAGAGGTAATAGTAATATGTATGAACTCAGCGGACATTAGCAAATAGCTAATGTCCACTACTCAAAATTGCTAAATCGGGGGTGACAGAAGCCCTTTCAAGTTTAAAGAAGTTCAGTGAATACAATAGAAACAATATTTTTTCTCCTTCCCAAGTACAACCGAAAAGTTGTCCAAATATGAATGATTAAAAATCCATCTCTACAAATCCAGAGTACATTTAAGGCTGCCACCTTTCGATCAGAAAGATCTTAATCATGGCATGTATGTTGCATGAGGACACCAGGTGTGTGTGTGTGTATATGTATGTATGTATATATATATATATATATATATATATATATATATACACACACACATATATAATATACCATATTTTCTGGCGTATAAGATGACTGGACATATAAGACAACCCCCTACTTTTCCTGTTAAAATATGGAGTTTGTGCTACAATCGCTGTATAAGACTACCCCTCTTCCAACGCACACCAAATAAAAATTGGGTGGGTCAGCTCTCCCTGCCTGCCCAGCCCTCCCTGTCGGGGGCTGCTTCAGGAGTGGCTGGCCGGGATGCAGCGCACGGTGGCTCAGCTAGAGGGTGCCTGTCCCTGAGGCTGGAGAAGGACAGCTTCTCCAGTCCGGCTCAGAAGTAAAGAGGATCTTTCACTGGTCCAACAATTGTTGGATAATGATATATATGTGTAGAGCGGCACCCAGGGATCTCCCTGCACTTACTATTATCCCTGGGCGCCGCTCCATTCACCCGCTGTGTCCCAATTACCGGTGCCTGGGCCTTATGCTAATTACAGCTAATCTCGCACCTGGGAGGAGACATCCTCTTCTGCCCTGGGCATCTCCTTCTCCCAGGTTGTAGCGCTGGACAATCGCAGCGCTCAGTTTACAGCCTGGGAGAAAAAAATCCCTGGGCACCGCTCTACACATACCGGTACATATCATTATCTAACAATCGTTAGACAATCCTCAAGTTTCAGCACGCTGTATACCGGCTTATAAGACAACACCCGGCTTATAAGACGACCCCCGACTTTTGAGAAGATTTTCATCTGTTAAAAAGTAGTCTTATATGCCAGAAAATATATGTTTTTGTGTACGTTAAACTGATGGGAAAAATGTGATGTGAACCCACCCTTACACATAATGGGCTGAGACACGATAGAAATGACTGTCTCAAATATCATGGGATCTAATACACTGGCACAATATCACACATGATAGACTTGGTGTATCTTAGGCCAAGTTCACACTAAAGTTATTTAATCAGTTGTTTTCATCACCAATGCCTACACAGAGATAAGGTACAATGGTAAGATCTGCACCTATTCTGTGCTTAGAGCTGCGCCTGGTTTTGGTTCACAATAACCGATTGAAATAACTGATCAAATAACTGAAGTGTGAACTTTGAATAAGCCTAGTATTTGTAAGGCTGTGCTGCCACTCACTGATACCGTGCAGCTTAGCTAGTTTTATATATATTGTGGGGGGTTAGCTCTGGTCTCGGGGATCATTCACACAAACTTCCTTCCGGACAACGGATTTTATGTCCAAACAGTGCATTTATTTGGCAGTCTTTTCAAACAAAACAACAGGTACAAAACAATAAACACTGGCCCGGCTAGGCTCTAACTAAACATATTTTTATCCCTCACTCACCTAGTGGGTACAGTTCACACCCTGTGAACTGATGCGGCTTTCTCCAGCCCAATGTCCCACAGCCTCCTGGCTGTTCAGAGCACTGTTCACACACAGTCTCAGTTCAATGTCCGTTGGGGAATTCAGGCTCACCAGTCCTCCTGACTGTGGCCCTGCGACCCTTCCAGGCATCGCTGTGTCCCCCAATTCCAGGCTATCGCTTAGCCCCGTGGCCCCTCAGCCAACTTGGCTGAGACCCCTCACACAGAGCCTCTGCCAAACTCTGTCTCCAAAACTCTCTCCAGAGTGGGACTCCACCCATGTCCAACAAGAGGATTAAATAGCATCCCTGGACATGGGCGTTGTCAAAAACCCCGGACTGGAGCATGGGGAACAGGCACCCACCCAGCACATTGCCTGTTCCCAGTAAAAGCCCGCCCTGGACTAGCTGGAGCCAGCTAAGCTAGATATCTTGGTGACCACCAACTAACTTAGTGGCCACCCATCTCTAGACTAGGGCCTTTACTTCACCAAGGCCGGGCCCCTTGGTGACACGCTCCTGGTGCAAACAACACCCCTTGTTATTCACATTGCCACTATATATATATATATATATATATATATATATATTACTACACAACCCCTGTTAAAATGTCAGGTTTCTGTGCTGTAAAAAAAATGAGACAAAGATAAATCATTTCAGAACTTTTTCCACCTTTTTTTCATGCTAAATAGGAGTCAGCATACACCTGCCATCATTTAAAGTGCCTCTGATTAACCCCAAATGAAGTTCAGTTGCTCTAGTTGGTCTTTCATGAAATGTTCTTAGTCGCATTCCCACAGCAAAAGCCATGGTCCACAAAGAGCTTCCAAAGCATCAGAGGGATCTCGTTGTTAAAAGGTATCAGTCAGGAGAAGGGTACAAAAAGAGTTTCCAAGTCATTAGATATACCATGGAACACAGTGAAGACAGTCATCATCAAGTAGAGAAAATATTGCACAACAGTGACATTACCAAGAAATGGACGTCCCTCCAAAATTGATGAAAAGATGAGACGAAAACTGGTCTGGGAGGCTACCAAGAGGCCTATAGCAACATTAAAGGAGCTGCAGGAATATCTGGCAAGTACCGGCTGTGTGGTACATGTGGCAACAAAGTGGCAAGACGAAAGCCTTTTCTTACGAAGAAAAACATCCAAGCCAGGCTACATTTTGCAAAAACACATCTGAAGTCTCCTAAAAGCATGTGGGAAAAGGTGTTATGTCTGATAAAACCAAGGTTGAACTTTTTGGCCATAATTCCAAAAGATATGTTTGGAGCAAAAAAAAAAAAAACACTGTACATGACCAACCATACCCACAGTGAAGCATGGTGGTGAAGCATGGTGGTGGCAGCATCATGCTTTGGGACTGTTTTTCTTCAGCTGGAACTGGGACCTTAGTTAAGATAGAGCAAATTATGAACCGTTCCAAATAGCAGTCAATACTGGCACAAAACCTGCAGGCTTCTGCTAGAAAGCTGAACATGAAGAGAAACTTCATCTTTTAGCATGACAACGACACAAAGCATACATCCAAATCAACAAAGGATTGCCTTCACCAGGAGAAGATTAAAGTTTTGAAATGGCCCAGCCAGAGCCCAAACCTGAATACGATTGTAAATCGGTGGGGTGATTTTGCAATCTAACAGATTTGGAGTGTTTTTGCAAAGAAGAGTGGGCAAATCTTGCAAAGTCAAAATGTGCCATGCCGATAGACTCCTACCCAAAAAGACTGAGTGCTGTAATAAAATCAAAAGGTGTTTCAACAAAACAATAGCTGATCTCAGGGAGACCAGCTACAAAAAACACCGCGGAGCCTCATTTAAGAGTCGCAACACAGCAATCCAAAGTGCAGAGCTCCCTGGGAAACCGTAATATGCTAAATAAATGTGGAGCCCCAGTGTTGGCTCCGCTGTGTTTTTTGTAGCTGGTCTCCCTGAGATCAGCTATTGTTTTGTTTGAGTAGTCTCCAAGGCATTGCTCCCGGTTAGCCAGAATCCTATTCCACACTGATGAGGGGCAACACCCTGAAACAGCTGTCTGTGGATGGATAACCGGCTTAGGTTTCCCCGTTACAGCCTTAATCCCTTAAAGGGAGTCTGTCACCAAAGTTGGACATAATAGACCGCTGACATAGCTTTGTAGCATCACTTTAGATGAATGAAACGGTACCTTTGTTGTCTTCTTCAGAGCTTCACCTGCTTCAAAAACGGACTTTTATTGATATGTAAATGAGGGCTCGCAAGTGCCCAGGGCGGAGTTAAGTTCTTTGGAGCCCAGGCTGCTCATCCTCTTTAGTTCTTATCCCCGCCCCTGTCTCTGTCTCTGCCCGCCCTTCTATTGCCTTTCTTCCTCCTCCTCTGGTAGCGAACTCCTGCGCCTGCGCTCAGCTTTGCCTCGGCGGGGCATGCGCACTGCGATGCCCACTGTGGGAACGGCATCAATGTAGCTACTGCGCATGTCCACCAGCTTACAGCTGGGTTTGCAGCGTCAGCCGGGGAATGCGCAGTAGCTACATTGATGCCGTTCCCACAGTGGGCATCGCAGTGCGCATGCCCCGCCGAGGCAAAGCTGAGCGCAGGCGCAGGAGTTCGCTACCAGAGGAGGAGGAAGAAAGGCAATAGAAGGGCGGGCAGAGACAGAGACAGGGGCGGGGATAAGAACTAAAGAGGCCGAGCAGCCTGGGCTCCAAAGAACTTAACTCCGCCCTGGGCACTTGCGAGCCCTCATTTACATATCAATAAAAGTCCGTTTTTGAAGCAGGTGAAGCTCTGAAGAAGACAACAAAGGTACCGTTTCATTCATCTAAAGTGATGCTACAAAGCTATGTCAGCGGTCTATTATGTCCAACTTTGGTGACAGACTCCCTTTAAGGAGCCAGCCTTATTTCACCTTAAGGACCCGGCCATTTTTTGCAAATCTGACCAGTGTCACTTTATGTGGTGATAACTTTAAAACGCGTTTACTTATCCAGGCCATTCTGAGATAGTTTTTTCGTCACATATTGTACTTCATGACAGTGGTAAAGTAGAGTCGAAAAATGTCCTTTTTATTTATAAAAAAAATACCAAATTTACCAAAAATTTTGGGACTGCCATTTCATTTTTTGGAGACGTTACAAGGCTTTGAAGTTTAGAAGCAAATCTTGAAATTTTTCAGAAATTTTAAAAAACCCACTTTTTAGGGACCAGTTCAGGTCTGAAGTCACTTTGTGAGGCTTACATAATAGAAACCACCCAAATTCTAGAAACTACACCCCTCAAGGTATTCAAAACTGATTTTACAAATGTCGTTAACCATTTAGGTTTTCCACAAGTGTTAATGGCAAATGGAGATAAAATTTCAGAATTTCGATTTTTTTTTTTGAAAATTTTCCACTTTAATCCAGTTTTTTTTCCAGTTTCAAAGCAAGGGTTAACAGCCAAACAAAACTCAATATTTATTGCCCTGATTCTGTAGTTTGCAGAAACACCCCATATGTGGTTGTAAACTGCTGTATGGCCAAACTGCAGGGCGTAGAAGGAAGGGAACGCCATATGGTTTTTGAAAGGCGGATTTTGCTGGACTGGTTTTCTGACACCATGTCCCATTTGAAGCTATTTTGGGACAGTTTTATTTTTTGTTATTTACATCGTTGATCTTACAGGTTAGATTGTGTGCTATTTCTATAAAGCAGGTTGTTATGGACCCGACGATACCAAATATGACTACTTTTTGGGTTTTTTTGTTTCAATTTTTTTTTTTGTTTTAGAAAGAAGGGGACGCCATATGTTTTTTGGAAGGCGGATTTTGCTGGACTGGGTTTTTGACACCATGTCCCATTTGAAGCTGTTTTGGGACGGTGTTTACGGACGAGACAATACCAAATATGACTACTTTTTGGGGTTTCTTGTTTCAGTTTTTCATAAAGCATTTTTTAGTGTCTCCACATTTTGAAAGCCATATTTTTAACTTTTAGGGCGACAGTCTTATGTAGGGGCTCATTTTTTGCTGGATGACATGACTGTTTGATTGGCACTATATGCACTTGGGGTGCATATGACATTTTAGTCGCGATGAGATGACGGTTTCATTGGCACCTTTTTTGAGTGCATATATGTTTTTGATCGCTTGCTATTACAATTTGTGTAATTCAGGTGACAAAAATGATTTTTTTGACATAGGTAAATACCGTAAAAAAAAAAAAAAAACTGAGGGGTTAGATCATGTGATATTTTGATAGAGCCGGTTTTTACGGAAGCGTTGATACCTAATATCCATCACCACAGAAAGAATACAAAGTTCCCTCCGTCCCATACCCAAGCAAGGAGAGCCACCCAGAGATGTCGTTTCCGGACTACTCAGTTTCAAAGACACAGCGGCTATTTTGCAAGCTTCTCGCAGTGCAAAGGAGTTCAGGAAGCGGTTAAAGAAGACAACATCACCAAAGTTTAAATGTGTATATTAAATCACCCCTTCTTCCATGCATGAATATACTAGAAGTCCTGCAGACTACCCCCGGCAACTTCTGACACATTAAGATTCATGAGTGCACCCGAGGACTAGATGTGGAAAGGCATAGTGAGGGTCCAGCTGCCCCTGTGCAATGGCCTACTACCGAGGCCACACAGGCATTACTGCTACCTATGCTGTGGCATTTACTATATGAGGTGGGGCCCAGCATATTTAGCAAAATACTTACATATCAGTCAATCACTGTTCAAAACTGTTTTTTCGTTCTTATTCTGTTGTACGTTTTCTCATTTGAGTTTACTGGGTTGGTACAAACGAAGCTTGGATTTTTCACCACACCTAGCCCAATACGGCTTCGGTGAATGTAACTACTTTCAATGTCAGAGGCCTTAATACGCCTCAAAAAAGGTCGCAGATTCTTACGCTCTTAAAGAAAGGCAGAAGTGACATACGCTTTCTGCAAGAGACGCATTTTAAAGAAGGCAAAATTCCTAAAATGTCCCACACAAAATACTCACAATGGTTCCATTGCCCATACCAATCAGCTGCGTTAGCATCGCAATCAGCAAACAAATACTTTTCACTCTCATAACAATACAACAAGATCATAAAGGCAGATTTCTCTTTATCAAAGGGAGGATTGGGCAAAGATTATCATCGCTTGCGGGTCTCTATGCTCCGAACAATCATCAACATAAATAGATAACATTGACCCTATCCAGATTTCAAGACTTTGCAGAGGGGATTAAAATAATAGGGGGACCTTAATGTCTCACTGAACCCTGTCTTCAATTCTTCATCAGGCGTTTCAACTAAATCCCATAAAACATTAGGGGTATACAAAAAATATTAAAAGACAACCACTTATTAGACTCCTGACGAACACTAAATGCCTCAAACAGAGACTATACGTTTTTCTCAGCAGTCCATCATACATATCAACAAATAGACTACATATTAATATCAGAAGCATACTAAGATATGCTACGCAACTCCACCATTGGCCCTATTACGGTTTCAGACCACGCCCCAGTAACCACCCTGCTCTCCTTCTCAAGTCTACCTACACGGGCATGGATGTGTCGTCTGAACGAAACCATATTAGACAAAAGATAAACTATCAGATATCTCATGCAAATTAACACAATACTTACCAGAAAACAAACCATCAGATACCTCACCAACAATAGTATGGGAAGCCCACAAGGCCTTCATACGAGGAAAACTTAAAGCACTTGGCTCCACACTTAAAAAGGAGAGAGACAGAAGAAACTCAATTCACTGCTAAGTCAAATAGCAACCATAGAATCCATCCTGAAAAAATCAAAAATGCAAATGGCCCAATACGCTAAATTCAAACAATACATGCATGGAGATAAAGGAAATAAACTAATGACATATTTGATTAAAAAACACAATGATACCCAATATGTCTCAACATGCTCAGGATCAATTGCTTCAACCACTAAGGATATAGCAGAAGAGTTTTGCTCTGTCTATAAAAAGTTATACAATCTTGACTCCTCCCATGACATCCCATCAGAAAAGACTTTAGAAACTAAAAAGAAAAAACGAATTGACAGGTTTTTAAACAATTTAAATCTCCCTAAACTGTCAGCAAATGAATGCTCACCACTATTAAAACACATTACATAAGAAGAGATTTTTGCCTTGCTGGGACCGGACGGTCTTCTAGCAGGGTATTATAAAAAACTACTACCCACATTAGCTCCTCAGATAACTAAATGGTGTAAAGCTTTAATTAGGGGAGAATCCCTGCCAAAGCAGGCGTTCGAGGCTACCATAACTATCATCCCTAAGGAAGGTAAAGATAGTAAAGACTGCAGTAATTACAGACCCATTTCATTACTCAACCTTAATATAAAAATTTGGGCCAAATTACTAGCAAATAGACTCAATACCCTCATCAATACGATTATTCATCAGCGGCAGACGGGCTTTGTCCTGGGTTGGGAGGGAAACTTTCAGTCATGTAGACTTATTAATGCAACTGTGTGGGTTAGGGAGAGGAGACAACCCCTGGTGTGTCCAAGTACTGATGCTAGAAAAAGCCTTTTTATAGGGTTGACTGACTTTACATGCAGCGTACGCTTAAAAGATTTGGAATACCTGACTCTTATTCAGGCAATTATGTCTCTTTATCAAACACCAGGTGCATGAGTAACATAGTAACATAGTATATAAGACCGAAAAAAGACATTTGTCCATCCAGTACGGCCTGTTTCCTACAAGTTGATCCAGAGGAAGGCAAAAAACCCCTGTGAGGCAGAAGCCAATTTTCCTCACTTAAGGGGAAAAAAAATTCCTTCCCGACTCCAATCAGGCAATCAGAATAACTCCCTGGATCAACGACCCCTCTCTAGTAGCTGTAGCCTGTAATATTATTACACTCCAGAAATAAATCCAGTCCCCTCTTGAATTCCTTTATTGTACTCACCATCACCACCTCCTCAGGCAGAGAGTTCCATAGTCTCACTGCTCTTACAGTGAAGAATCCTTTTCTATGTTTGTGTACAAACCTTCTTTCCTCCAGACGCAGAGGATGTCCCCTTGTCACAGTCACAGTCCTGGGGATAAATAGATGATGGGACAGATCTCTGTACTGACCCCTGATATATTTATACATAGTTATTAGATCTCCCCTCAGTCGTCTTTTTTCTAAAGTGAATAACCCTAATTTTGATAACCTTTCAGGGTACTGTACATCCCTCATTCCAGTTATTACTTTAGTTGCCCTCCTCTGAACCCTCTCCAGCTCTGCTATGTCTGTCTTGTTCACAGGAGCCCAGAACTGTACACAGTACTCCATGTGTGGTCTAACCAGTGATTTGTAAAGTGGTAGGACTATATTTTCATCATGGGCATCTATGCCCCTTTTGTGAGTAAGAGTGAATGGAACCCTATCTGGATCGTTTCATATCACTAATGGAACGCGTCAGGGGTGCCCTCTGTCTCCTTCCCTGTTCATATTGGTGATGGAGACTATTATAGGGATGTCTCGATTCCATTTTTTTAAGACCGAGTACGAGTAACGATACTTTTATTTAAGTACTCGCCAATACCAATTTTAACAATAAAATAAATAACACATTTATTTTGTGACCACTGACCAACCAAAAGTCCAAAAAACATAACATCCCCCAGCCTCTCATCAGACCCCCAGCATCTTCCTCCCATTAGTCCCCCTTTCCAGCCTCTCATCAGCCTCCCCAGCCTCTCATCAGCCCCCCCCCCCCCCGCCTCTCAGCAGCCCCCCCAGCCTTTCATAAGACCCCCAGCATCTTCCTCTCATTAACGCCCCCAGCCTCTCATTAGTCCCCCCCCCCAAGCCTCTCATCAGCCCCCCCCCTCATCCCCCCAGCCTCTCAGCAGCACCCCCCCACCAGCCTCTCAACAGCTGCCCCCCCAGCCTCTCAGCAGACCCCTAGCATCTTCCTCTCATTAGCCCCTGAGCCTCTTATCAGCCCCCCAGCCTCTCATTAAACCCCCCAGTCTCTCATTAGCCCCCCAGTCTCACCGTTTATTGCTCAGTCATACAACTTACCACCCAAATTAATTTTACCTCCTTTTCTTCTCACTAATAGAGCTTTTATTTGGTGGTATTTCATTGTTGCTGACTTTTTTTACTATTAATAAAAATTTAACGACATTTTTGCAAAAAAATGAAATTTTTCGCTTTATGTTGTAAACTTTTTTTTTTTAAAAACTACATTTCTATATAAATTGTTCTCTAAATTTATTATTCTACATGTCTTTGATAAAAAAAAAATCCAATAAGGGTATATTTATTGGTCTGGGTAAAAGTTATAGTGTTTACAAAGTATGGTGAATTTCATGTTTCTTGAGGTGCTAGAATGCCAGGATAGTATAAATACCCCCCAAATGACACCATTTTAGAAAGAAGACACCTCAAAGTATTCGCAGAGGGGCATGGTGAGTTCATGTATGATTTCATTTTTTTTCATAAGTTAGCGGAAAATGACACTTTCTGAGGGAAAAAAAAAATTATAAAGTTTCCATTTCTGCTAACTTCTGGCAAAAAAAAAAAAAATCTCCCACAGACTCACTATGCCCCTCAGTGAATACCTTTGGGTGTCTACTTTCCGAAATGGGGTCATTTGTGGGGTGTGTTTATTGTTCTGGCATTTTGGGCGGGGCTAAATTGTGAGCAGCCATGTAAAGCCTAAAGGTACTCGTTGGACTTTAAGCCCCTTTACGCACCTAGGCTGCAAAAAAATGGCACACGTGGTATCGCCGTACTCAGAAGTAAGGCAATATGTTTTAGGGTGTATTTTTACATATAATAGATCACTACAAAAATAGATATATAATTAGTACGTCTGACCTCAATAATATGTATCACTACCTGCAAAAGACATATATAAAAACACTAAATTTATTAGGAATATTGTCCCGTTGGACTAAAAGACAATTAAACCTCGAACAGGTAATACGGATCAGTATAGCCCCGGAACAAGTGAAACCAAATAAACTGGTTCCCGGTCCCTGATCAGTCTAAAGTGCAGTAACCTGAACTAGTCACTGGGCATACGGGATTAATGTATAGATCCCTCAAAGCGCCCTTATAGACTAGAGCACTAGCTCGATTGTTGTGGTACACGCTGTATAGATACAGAGTAACAGCCTCCCACACAAGCAGCACGCAAACCGCCACTGATCACCTCACTCAGCGAGGACACACCATCACAGACATGAGGCGTCAGAGCGGTGCAGACATGCGGCCACCTGTTTCAATTGACGCGCTCAACGCGTTTCCACAGGACTAGGATAATGTCCTGTATCCTCAGGAGCACCATGTAGTAAGTAGGTGAGTTAACAAGAGGAGCCAGACACCTTTTGCGTGTCACGGCACCGGCACTGTGACGGCCGTACGCGGCCGCCAGACTGCCGGGTTTAAAGCCCTAAGCCACACCCACTGGATATCAGCTGACCGGGCGGGAGGCGGGGCAGCCATCGAAGCAGGAAGGACCACCCACCGTGTCCCGCATCCCGTCCCCTCGATACAGGACTTGACATCCGAAGTAAAGGTGAGTATATAATGTACATGGGCATGAATCATCGCGGCAAAATCAAAAACCAATATCAGGCCGCAGGCACTGGGAAACACCAGGGGAAGCGTCACAGAGAAACGTAGCCAACTAGATCCTACTAGGGCAAAGTGTCTTAGTCAAGACCATAGCATAAGATTAAAGGATTAGGAGCATCACGGTTGTGTAATATCCTGCAACTTGACCGGTTTTCATATAAAGCAGGCATATGAGATAGACTCATTTAGACCCTGCGGCTGGACCGTTTGTAAATCGAACATCCATCTCGCCTCTTTCTGTAATAGGAGGCGATCAATATCACCACCCCGTGGAGATGGCCTCACCGTGTCAATGCCTTGCACAGTGAAGCACCTTCGTTCTCCATTATGGTGGTCATGCATATGTCTCGCCACCGGAGTGTCATTAGAGTCACGTATGTCCAAAAGATGCTCCCCTATGCGTCTCCTTAATTCCCTTTTCGTCTTACCGACATATTGGGTACCACATTGACAGGTGATCAAATAGATCACCCCTACTGTGGTGCAACGGATAAGTGAGCGGATCCGATATTGTTTCCCAGTAGAGTGACTGATAAAGAAGGAGCCCCTTCTCACCAGTCCACACATGAGACAGGACCCGCAAGGGAACGTGCCTTGCAAAGAGGTGTTCAACCAGGTGGTACTCATAGGTCGTGTGAACATGCTGTGGACCAGCTTATCCCGTAAGTTAGAACCACGTTTGAACGTGACAGATGGGCAATCTGGTGCCAACTGTCCAATATCCGGATCAGACTTTAGGATAGGCCAGTGACGCTTCAGTACCTCTTTTATCTGGATGTGTGCCCTGTCAAAAGTTGCAATGATCCTAGGAAAGGAGTTACAGTCCTCCCTGGCCTTGGGAACCAGAAGTTCCTCTCGTTTGGCAGATAACGCATGATGATACGCGTCACGTAACACTGTATTCGGGTATCCCCGATCAGTAAAACGGTCCCTCAGATCTGCTGCCACTACTTTGAAATCCCCGAGGTTGGAGCAATTTCTCCTTGCCCGCAAATATTGTCCCTTGGGGATACCTCGACGCAGGGCTAGTGGATGACCGCTTCCCCATTCAAGGAGACTGTTTGTCGCGGTCTCTTTTCTGTAGAGGCTCGTTTTGATATTACCCTCTTCAGGGCCGTTTCTGGGACCGGGCGGCCGCCCGGGGCGCTGCCCAAAGGAGTCAGAAGGGGGGCGCCGTCAGAGGCACTGCAGAAAGCGCCCTCTTCTTGCTGGGGGCCAGGGGCGGACTGGGCCGGGGGGCAATTGCCCCCCGGGCCCCTCTGTTGCCTCTGTAAACGGGCCCCTCTGTAGCGTTCATCTCCATAGTCATCTGTATCGCCGTCCTCAGGACGGCGATACAGATGGCTGTGCTGCGGCAGAGCAGGGAGAGGCGAATCCCCTCCCTGTTCCTCTGATAGGCTGCCAGCACTAGGCCGGCAGCCTATCAGAGGCTGGTGCAGGCGGCGCGATGACGTCATCGCGCCGCCGGAGCGGTACAGCAAGGGACACAGGCCAGAAGAGGCCTGCATCGCATCGCTGGAGGTAAGTATAACTGTTATTTGTATGTTTGTTTGTTTGTTTGTTTGTTTGTGTTTTTGGGGCTACTGGCACATAAGATAAGGGGGAATCTATTGGCACATAAGATAAAGGGGGAATCTACTGGCACATAAGATAAGGGGGAATCTAGTGGCACATAAGATAAGGGGGAATCTACTGGCACATAAGATAAAGGGGGAATCTACTGGCACATAAGATAAAGGGGGTAAATCTACTGGCACATAAGAAAGGGGGAATCTGCTGGCACATGAGATAAAGGGGGGATCTACTGGCACATAAGATAAAGGGGGAATCTACTGGCACATAAGATAAAGTGGGGAATCTACTGGCACATAAGATAAGGGGGAGGAATCTACTGGCACATAAGATAAAGGGGGGAGGGAGGAATCTACTGGCACATAAGATAAGGGGGGGGGGGAATCTACTTGCACATAACATAAAGGGGGGGGGGAATCTACTGGCACATAAGATAAGGGGGGGGGAATCTACTGGCACATAAGATAAGGGGGGGGGGAATCTACTGGCACATAAGATAAGGGGGGGGATTCTACTGGCACATGATAAGGTGAGGGGGGGGGGGATTCTACTGGCACATGATAAGGTGAGGGGGGGGATTCTACTGGCACATAAGGAGGGCGACTGGCACATAAGGAGGGCTACTGGAACATAAGGGGGTGCTACTGGCACATAAGGGGGGACTACTTGCACATAAGGGGGGACTACTTGCACATAAGGGGGCGCTACTGGCACATAAGGGGGTGCTACTGGCACATAAGGGGGTGCTACTGGCACATAAGAGGGGCTACTGGCACATAAGGGGGACGGCTACTGGCACATAAGGGGGGGGGGGGGCTATAAGCGATGTGAGTGGCCAGCATCTATCCTCTCCGCAATGCTCAGCCTCCTGTGACAGATCAGGAGAGCGGAGGTGTGGGGGCGGAGATAGCTGTCAATGCTGTCAAAGGAGGCTGCGCTCTCCTCCCGCAGCTCCCCGCCCAGCCTCTTGTGACAGCGAATCAGGAAGTAGAGGGGGGCTCAGTGGGCCTCTGGGTGTTACTTGCCCCCTGGGCCAAAAGTTGCCAGTCAGCCCCTGCTGGGGGCGCCGCGCCTCTGTGAGAATCCTGCCTGCGCTGTGCGCCCTTCCTCCCTCCGATTCCCCTGCAGCGCTCGCCGCTCCTACCAGTCAGCTGCTCTGCGGCTGGTACGTGCACGTGCTCACTGACGTCACGCGCCGCGCCTGCTACTAGTCGGCGTAGGCGTGACGTGCAGTGAGTGAGCGCTGCCGGCCGCACTGCAGCTCGACTGTTACCGCCCGCCTGGAGCCGTGCTGAGGGCCTGAAAGCCTAAGTTAAGGCAGGCCACAGCACAGAATCACAGATAGTAAGAGTCATAGGCATATTTAATTATGAGAAGCCTGGCCTGCTGTGCCAGGGTGTGTGGGGGACATGTAAATGATGGGGGCCGTGAAAGTGGGGGACATGTGATTAAATGGGGCCATGAAAGTGGGGTATGTGTAAATGGGGGCCCTGAAAGTGGGGGCATGTAAATGGGGCCCCCATTTACATGTCCCCCACTTTCATGGCCCCCATTTACATATCCCCCATTTTCATGTCCCCCATTATGGGGACATGTAAATGGGGGACAAGAAAATTATGCAGGCCATGAAAGTGGGGGACATAAAAATGGAGGCCACTGTGTGGGACATGAATATAATGGGGTAATATAACTAAGGGGTATTAGGTTACATTATTATACAGGGGTAATATAACTCAGGAGGCCTATCAGGGGACATTATACAGAGGTAGGCCCCATGCCTACGGCCGTGTATGGTCCTTGGAAACCCGGCCTGGCATTCTTCTGCCGGCCGGAGCGCACGGCGTCATTGGTTGCTATGACCCCGTGCGCTTCATGCTGCCGCAGGAATACGTACGGGTGTATTACTGTATTCCTGCGGCGGCATGAAGCGCACAGCGTCATAGCAACCAATAACGCTGTGCGCTCCGGCCGGCAGAAGAATGCCAGGCCTGCACACGACATTAATTTCAATGGGTCAGCAAAAAAAATCCTGATAGTTCATCCGTTTGTGTTCCGCGTCCGTTGTCCGTGTTTGCCTTGAGCAAAAAAAATAGTGCATGTGTCCTATTTTTTTACATTTGCGGACAAGAATAGGCATTTAATGCAGGGATCTGTGGAAAAAAAAAACGGATGTCGCATCCATTTTTTTGCAGACTCACAATTTGTGGACCCAAAAAATATTAGCATGTAGCCTAAGTGGTATCAGGGTACATTATTATACAGGGGTATATAACTCAAGAGGGCTATCAGGGGACATTATTCAGGGGTAATATAACTTAGATTACCTCTGTATAATGTCTGATAGGCCTCATGTGTTATATTACCCCTATATAATAATGTACCCTAATACCACTTAGTTATATTACCCAGCGGGGTAATATAACTAAGGGGTATCAGGGTACATTATTATACAGGGATAATATAACTCAGGACTAAGCCTATCAGGGAACATTATACAAGGGTAATAAAACTTTTATTACCCCCGTATAATGTTCCCTGATAGGCCTCCTTAGTTATATTACCCCTGTATACTAATGTATCCTGATACCACTTAGTTATATTACCCCTTGTTACCTCATGTACAGATTCCCGAGAGGAAGAACCAAAAACCATACTGCCCAGTGGACGGCGTGTTCTTAGACGTTACCCCTCAGCCGAAGTGGTGTCCGAGATCCTCAAGGTCCAAGCCAAGTAATTGTAAGTTTTCGTGTGGAGTATGTTAATGTTATACACATATAAACCAGAAATAAATGTGGCCTCAATGGGAGGAACTGCTCAAACCCCTGACACTATTGTGTGTCTTTTATTGGGGGAGCAGTTCCTCCGCATGTGGCTCGCACGAAACAGTGTCAGGGGTTGTAGCAGTTTCCCCCATTGAGGCCACGTTTATTTCCGTGATTTTTGTGTTTTATATGTATTGAATGTGCCATGCTTTACCTGGCAGCCTGTGTCACATGGTCTGTTATAGGCATAGCTTGCAGCCTTATCTGTCTCCCATTGCATTGCTGGTCCTACAATGCAGGTAAGTGGGAGCTGGGCTGTGACCGAATTTCGTCGCCTCTCAGACCCTGTTCACACACAATAGATAGCGTAGGGGGGGGGGGCCATGCCTTGCCATGAGCTGCCATGAGACTTTTAGCAGTTTAAGCTGTAATTTATTATTTTCTTTTGCTCTCAATAAATCTTGTGTTATGCAAAAATAAAATATATAGTGAGCTGGTTGCTACAGTACTCTTCGGATATGATTTTATCAAGCAGTTTTGATATGGGGGGGGGGGGGGGTTTAACACTCGCCCTGAGACAAATTTTACCTAGAAACTGCACTGACCCTCTTTATCCAAGAAATTTATTGTGTCTGCGTGTATCTCATGAGTAAACGAGAGGCCTAAATCATTTACATTAAGTTCAACAACAAAGGCCTCAAAAGCCTCACGCGAACCCCTCCAAAGAATCAACACGCCGTCGATGTACTTTATCCAGAGTAACACCGACGACGTGTGATGTTCAAGGCGCTCATCAAACACGATCTCCCTCTCCCACCAGCCCAGGTAGAGATTAGCGAACGTGGGGGCACATGGGCTCCCCATCACAACTCCCCTGAGCTGGTGGAAAAGGCGGCCGTCAAAGAGAAACACATTCCGTGTGAGTATAAAATCCAACAATCGCATGATGAGGCTATTATGGCGGTGACAATGGGCTCCCCTCTGCTGGAGAAACCCCTCCACAGCCCTACACCCCAAGTCAAGGGGAATAGAGCTGTAGAGGGCCTCAACATCAAGACTCGCCAACCACACTCCAGATTCGCATCTGATGCCGTCTAATCTCTGGAGGACATCCATGGTATCACGAGCGTAAGATGGTAGGGATGTCACAAATGGGCGTAGGATCTGATCCACATACTGACTGATATTTGCGGTCAGACTCCCCACACTAGAGACTATCGGGCGCCCCTTCAGCACTGGACCCTTTTTATGGACCTTCGGAAGGCCATAGAATGTGGCCACAATTGGAAATTTGGGCAACAGAAAATGTCGTTCAGATTTGCTAATCAGCCTATCAGTTAGAGCTCCATCCAAAATATTTTCAAGCTCACTCCTGAAAATTGGAGTAGGGTCAGAGGGCAAGCGCCTGTACGTAAGTTGGTCATTAAGGAGGTTTAGGCACATCTGCTGGTATTTTTCCACATCCATGATGACAATGTTCCCACCCTTATCCGCCGGTTTTATTATGATGTTAGAATCATTCACTAAACCGGTCAGTGCCACACGTTCATCCCTTGTCATATTGTCACTACCAATGGGAAGTTGTACCAATTTCTGTAGATCATTAATGACGAGGGTACGGAAGGTGTCTATCGGTGTGTTGTCACCCACGGGGGGAAACGCTTTAGAGGGGTTTTTTAGGGTGGTAAAGGGGCCTTCTCCCACACTTTCACCTCCCTCTTCTGACAACCCTGCCAGGAGCTGAACATCAGCCAATTGTTCAGGATCGATGCCCAGTTCTTGGCAGGTACGTCTATCATGGAGCATAAAGTATTTCCTCCATTTTAATTTGCGCACATAAAGTTCTAAGTCCCTAGGTTCTAGGTCCACAGCATGTTCACACGACCTATGAGTGCCACCTGGTTGAACACCCCTTTGCAAGGCACGTTCCCTTGCGGGTCCTGTCTCATGTGTGGACTGGTGAGAAGGGGCTCCTTCTTTATCAGTCACTCTACTGGGAAACAATATCGGATCCGCTCACTTATCCGTTGCACCACAGTAGGGGTGATCTATTTGATCACCTGTCAATGTGGTACCCAATATGTCGGTAAGACGAAAAGGGAATTAAGGAGACGCATAGGGGAGCATCTTTTGGACATACGTGACTCTAATGACACTCCGGTGGCGAGACATATGCATGACCACCATAATGGAGAACGAAGGTGCTTCACTGTGCAAGGCATTGACACGGTGAGGCCATCTCCACGGGGTGGTGATATTGATCGCCTCCTATTACAGAAAGAGGCGAGATGGATGTTCGATCTACAAACGGTCCAGCCGCAGGGTCTAAATGAGTCTATCTCATATGCCTGCTTTATATGAAAACCGGTCAAGTTGCAGGATATTACACAACTGTGATGCTCCTAATCCTTTAATCTTATGCTATGGTCTTTACTTAGACACTTTGCCCTAGTAGGATCTAGTTGGCTACGTTTCTCTGTGACGCTTCCCCTGGTGTTTCCCAGTGCCTGCGGCCTGATATTGGTTTTTGATTTTGCCGCGATGATTCATGCCCATGTACATTATATACTCACCTTTACTTCGGATGTCAAGTCCTGTATCGAGGGGACGGGATGCGGGACACGGTGGGTGGTCCTTCCTGCTTCGATGGCTGCCCCGCCTCCCGCCCGGTCAGCTGATATCCAGTGGGTGTGGCTTAGGGCTTTTAAACCCGGCAGTCTGGCGGCCGCGTACGGCCGTCACAGTGCCGGTGCCGTGACACGCAAAAGGTGTCTGGCTCCTCTTGTTAACTCACCTACTTACTACATGGTGCTCCTGAGGATACAGGACATTATCCTAGTCCTGTGGAAACGCGTTGAGCGCGTCAATTGAAACAGATGGCCGCATGTCTGCACCGCTCTGACGCCTCATGTCTGTGATGGTGTGTCCTCGCTGAGTGAGGTGATCAGTGGCGGTTTGCGTGCTGCTTGTGTGGGAGGCTGTTACTCTGTATCTATACAGCGTGTACCACAACAATCGAGTTAGTGCTCTAGTCTATAAGGGCGCTTTGAGGGATCTATACATTAACCCCGTATGCCCAGTGACTAGTTCAGGTTACTGCACTTTAGACGGATCAGGGACCGGGAACCAGTTTATTTGGTTTCACTTGTTCCGGGGCTATACTGATCCGTATTACCTGTTCGAGGTTTAATTGTCTTTTAGTCCCACGGGACAATATTCCTAATAAATTTAGTGTTTTTATATACGTCTTTTACAGAGATATTTCTCTCACCCAGCATGGGTATATGTAAAAATACACCCCAAAACACATTGCCCTACTTCTTCTGAGTACGGTGATACCACATGTGTGACACATTTTTGCAGCCTAAGGTGCGTAAAGGGGCCGGAAGTCCAACGAGTACCTTCAGGCTTTACAAGGTTGCTCACAAATTAGCCCCTTCCAAAATTCCAGCACAGTAAACACCCCACAAAATAAACCTATTTTGGAAAGTAGACACCCCAAGGTATTCACTGAGAGGCATAGTGAGTCTGTAGGAGTTTTTTTTTTTTTTTGCCAGAAGTTAGCAGAAATGGAAACTTTATTATTATTTTTTCATCAGAAAGTGTCATTTTCCGCTAACTTGTGAAAAAAATTAAATCATACATGAACTCACCATGCCCCTCCGCGAATACTTTGGGATGTCTTCTTTCTAAAATGGTGTCATTTGGTGAGTATTTATACTATCCTGGCATTCTAGCACCTCAAGAAACATGACAGGTGCTCAGAAAGTCAGAGCTGCTTCAAAATGCGGAAATTCACTTTTTTGTACCATAGTTTGTAAACGTTATAACTTTTGCGCAAACCAATAAATATAGCACAATAAATGTAGCACAATAAATTCTCACACAAACTTGTATAGAAAAGCCGTATTAGACTTACCGGTAATTCCGTTTCCTTGAATCCACCATGACGGCATACAGAGAGAGATGACCCTTGACCTCTATAGGGGCAGGAACACAGAGTTTAAAAAGCCACCACCCACTCACACCCTCAGCGTTTACAAATTACCAATGGGTGCATAAAACTTATAAAAAAAGGTTTTTTTTTTTTTTATATGTGAGTATTACTTCATACTCAATTTGAGAAAAAAACTCCAACAAAAAAGGGAGGGAATATACCAGCCGTCATGGTGGATTCAAGGAAACGGAATTACCGGTAAGTCTAATACGGCTTTTCCATTTCATCCACCATGACGGCATACAGAGAGCTACCAGATCACTAGATTTTGGGTGGGGCTGCAGCCTGTAAAATTTTACGGCCAAAGGATAAGTCTGCAGAAGCAGACACATCCATTCTGTAGTGCCTAATAAAAGTACTTGCATTGGCCCAGGTTGCTGCTTTGCAAATGTTTTCTATAGAAACTCCTGCTCTCTCAGCCCATGAGGATGCCATGGCACGCGTAGAGTGAGCCCTGATACTAGTAGGACATTCCCTGCCTGCTATCGAGTAACAACAGGAAATGGTGTCCTTTATCCAACGACCAATTGTAGCTTTGGACGCCTTTTTCCCTTATTCTGACCAGAAAATAAGATAAGGAGGTTATTATCCTTCCTAAACTTCTCAGAGACCTCTAGGTACTGGATTATGGAATCCCTTACATCTAGGAGCTGTGAACAACCCTCACAAGAACTAGCTGACTCGGGAGACAGAGATGGAAGAATAATCTCCTGTTCTCTATGGAAATCCGTAACTACCTTGGGTAAGAACCCCGGATCCAACCTAAGGACGACCCTATCTGGGTAAACAGAGAGATAAGGTTCGCGACATGAGAGAGCCTGGATCTCTCCCAGTCTCCTAGCCGTAGTAATGGCTATTAAGAAAGCCGTTTTAAGAGACAGATGTTTGAGAGAAATATTGGTAGTTGGAGCAAAAGGAGGCTTCGTTAATCCTGAAAGAACTAACCCTAGGTCCCATAGAGGAAACTTTGGTGAAAGAGAGGGTCTTAGCCTGGAGGCTGCCCTAATAAAGCGCCTAATCCACCTATGGTTGGCTATGTCTTGGTCATAGAAGGCTCCAAGCGCAGCAATTTGTACTTTTAATGTGCTAGGTCTAAGACCTATTTCAAGCCCCTCCTGTAGGAAGTCTAAGATCTTTTGCATACAGGGAGGAGAAGAATTCGGAGAGACGTCCCCAGGAAGGAGCAGAATCTTTTCCAAATCTTTAGATAAATTGCTGTGGTGACCTTCTTCCTGGCCAGTTTCAAGGTGTTTATCACCCTTTCAGAAAGGCCACTCCTTTTCAAGATCTCGCTCTCAGGATCCACACCGACAGACTTAGCACTTTGGGATTCTCGTAAAGAATCGGGCCCTGGTATAATAAGTTCTTTTGGGGAGGAATTATCCAGGGATCCTCTACCGCCATTGACCTCAGACTGGCGAACCAGCTCCTTTTCGGCCAGTATGGAACTACCAGAATCACCGTGACTGGGTCCCTTGAGATCTTCTGAAGGACCCTTGAAATCATCGGCCAGGGAGGAAACGCATAAGCTTTCTCCCAGGTCCAGGGAACTGAGAAAGCGTCCACTGCCCATGGGTTTCCCCTGGGATCTAGAGAACAGAAATTTGCCACCTTTGCGTTTGCTTTTGAAGCAAACAGATCTATTTGTGGGGTTCCCCATCTTTTGCAAATTTTCAGAAAAATGTCTTGATTTAGGGACCATTCTCCTGGATCCAAGGTTGTTCTGCTGAGATAGTCCGCTGCACCATTGTCTGTCCCCTTTATGTGGACCGCTGAGATTGATAAGACGTTTCCTTCTGCCCACTGAAAAATCTTCCGAGCGAGATCTCCCAGACTTGAGGATCTTGTGCCGCCTTGATGTCTTAAATATGCGACAGTTGTTGTGTTGTCCGAAAGGATCTTTAAGTTGGTTCCTCTGAAGGAAACTGATGAGTTTTTATTGCTTCCCAGACCGCCCGCAGTTCTCTGTAGTTTGATGATCTGCATGCGATGTCTCTTGGCCAGGTACCCTGGAGGTTTTCTGAGGCCACCTGAGCTCCCCAGCCCAGGCTGCTTGCGTCGGTTGTTATCGTGATTACTGGGTCTTTTACCCAAGTGACTCCTTTTAACAGATTTTTCCTGTTCTTCCACCAATTTAAACTTAACTTTACGTTGTATGGGATCTGAACTTTCTTGTCTAGAGAGCATTGTTTCTTGTCCCAGACCTGCAGAATCCAGGACTGCATCACCCTGGTATGTGCCTGTGCCCACGAGACTGCAGGGATACAGGAAGTTAGGGTTCCTAAGAGACTCATGGCTCTTCTGATTGAGCACTGTCTGTGAGATTGGAAGGATCCAATCTTTTCTCTGATTGAGTCTACTTTCTGTAGTGGAAGGGTGGTTGTTTGATTGACCGAGTCCAACATGAACCCCAGGAACCTTATGACTGTAGATGGCTCTAGATGGGATTTTTTGTATTTATTATCCATCCTAACCAAGTTAGGTGTTGAATGAATTCGCTGGTTAGAGCTGTCACCTCCGTCTCTGACCCGCCGACTATAAGGAAATCGTCTAAATACGGAAAAATTTTTATGCCCCTTAACCGAAGGGGGAGAGGGCCTCGACCATCAGCTTTGTGAAAACCCTTGGCGCAGACGATATGCCAAAGGGTAGAGCTGTAAACTGAAAATGTTCTATTAAACCTTTGTCGGATCTTAGTGCGAATCTGAGATATTTTCTGGAGTCTTGATGAATTGGGACGTGAAAGTAGGCGTCTTTTAGGTCGATAGTGGTCATGAAGGCTCCTTGTTCTATTAGGGGTGTAGTGGAAGATATCGATTCCATCTTGAATCTTCTGTAGGTAATGGTCTCGTTTAGTAACTTTAAGTTTATTATGGGACGAAAAGAGCCGTCGGGTTTTTACCAAAAACATACTTGAATAAAACCCCGTCCTTCTTCTGATAAAGGGACCTTCTGTACTACCCCTGCCTCCATTAGATCTACCACACCCCTCCAAATTTTTCCCGGACTCCCTGACTGTGGGAAGTTAGTTGAAATTTCTTTGGGGGTTGAGGAGAATTCGATCTTGTATCCTTCTTTGACTATGTTCACTGCCCACGGATTCTGAGTTGTTGACCTCCAAGCAGGCAGAAAACCCCTCAACCTTCCTCCAACTCTGGCGTCATTTTTTATCTGACCTGTTTTGGGGGCTAGTGAAGGTACCTCTTCCTCTTCCCCCTTTAGCATGGCTCCAGCGGCCAGATTTACCTTTTCCCCTATATGAACCCGACTGCGAGCTGAAGGGACGAAAGGGTTTTTCTTTGACTCCTCCGGAAACCCCTCTTCTTATCCGCTGCTTTCTCCAGGATAGTATCAAGGACCGGACCAAAAACATATTCCCCTGAGAAGGGAATAGAACACAGCTTAGATTTGGAGGTTCTATCCCCTCCCCAGGATTTCATCCACAGAGCACGTCTTGCCGAATTGGACAAGGCTGCTCCTTTTGCGGCGAATCTCACCGTCTCCGCCGAAGCATCTGCTAAAAAAGCTGTTGCAGATCTGAGTAACGGAAGGGAGTTAATCAATTCCTCTCTAGGTGCTCCATTTTTGATCTGTTCTTCTAACTCATTGAGCCATATATACATGGCTCTAGACACGGAGGTGGCCGCAATATTCGTTTTTATATCAAACATAGATGTTTCCCAACATCTTTTGAGGAGTGAGTCGGCCTTCCTTTCCATAGGATCTTTCAACTGTGAAGAATCCTCAAAGGGCAGGGAAGTTTTTTTAACCACCTTGGCCACCTGGATGTCGATTTTAGGAACATCATTAAATAGCTTAATCTCAGAGGGGTCAAATAGTAATCGGTTCTTGAATTCTCTGCACAAGCCTAATTTCTTTTCCGGATCGGCCCATTCGTCTAGAATCATTTCTCTGACATTTCCATTCACAGGAAACACCTTAGTTTTCCTGGTTCTGAGACCCCAAACATCTCATCTTGTACCGACTTTGGTTTAGGGACATCTTCAATGCCCATAGTGGATCTAACAGCAGAAAGAAGGTCATTCATATCTTCCGAAGAGAAAAAATATTTCCTCTCACTTTCCACAATTTCACCTTCAGACAGGGCTTCATTACTACCCTGAAAAGAAGTAGAGGCTCTTTCTTCCATGTCCTCCGCATCGGAGGAGGATGGAACAGAGGGTCTGGCCTTCTTTGCGGGCGGTCCAGAAGATTTGAGGGAAGCGATAGAGGATTTAATTTCATTCTGTATGAGAGACTTGACTTCCGATAGAAAGGAAGGCTGTTCCTCTTTGATTAAATCCGAAATACATGTTTTGCAAAGCTTCTTTTTGTAACTGTCTGGCAGTTTTTTTCCACAAGTGGCACATTTAATACTTTTACTTCTGACTCTGGGCTCTTTCACTCCCAGTAAGAGAGGAGCAACCAGAAGTCAGTAAACACAAAAGAAGCAGCAAAGATAACTTTCTACCTCCACCAGGAGGACATACTGTGAGGTGCCCCATAGGGACAGGAAAACGAGGGTGTGAGTGGGTGGTGGCTTTTTAAACTCTCTGTGTTCCTGCCCCTATAGAGGTCAAGGGTCATCTCTCTCTGTATGCCGTCATGGTGGATGAAATGGAAATGTAATTATATTTGAACAATTTTACCAGAAAAAGTTAAATATACCCTTTTTTTGAGAAAATTGCGGTCTTTTTTGATTAATATCAGAAAAACGAAAAATCTCAGCAGCAATCAAATACCACCAAAAGAAAGCTGTATTTGTGAGAAGAAAAGAAGGTAAGGTTCATTTGGGTGGTAGAGTTGTATGACGGAGCAATAAACTGTGAAAGTAGTGTAGTACAGAATTGTAAAAAGTGGTCTGGTCATTAAGGGGGGTTTAATACCCAAGTATGTGATACACTTTCTGGAAATAGATACTGGACAGTTAGGGATTTCTCGTCTAGACCCGAAATGCGTTGCCCCTAAATATAGTAGTTCGCATTTTCCAACATTTACCTTAAAACCACAGCTGCGTCCAAAGTCAGTTAGTGTGTCAAATATTTGATGTATGTCCCTGGAGGGACGCGCTAGATACATAATTATGTCGTTTGGAAAGAGTGAAATTTTCACTTCCCGTGAGCCTACCTTTATACCTTCAAAGACTCCCTACTGTTCTAAATATCTGGCTAATGGTTCTACTGCGATATTAAACAACAGTGGGGATAAGGGGGCACCCCTGCCTTGTCCCTTTCAAGAGTGGAAAGGGGTGTGATAACCCCGGTAGTACTATTTGTGCTCTGAATACATAGCTTTAACCTAGGTTCTAAATGCTCCCTTGATGTTCATTGCATCCAAGAGTCGGTCCAGCCATCCCCAATTCACATTATCGAATGCCTTCTAGGCATCTATTGTAAGGAGTGCAGGTGATTCTCCTAATTGTTGCTTCCTAGAGACATGGTCCAGGACAGTCAGCACCCTTCTCAAGGTTGAACACTGCCAACCTGCCTTTTACAAAGTCCACTTGGGATGGGCCTATCAGATCTGGTAATAGGTCTGCCAGTCTATGGAAAATAGCTTATGATTAACATTAATGAGGGAGATAGGTCTATAGGATGAGGGTAAAAGCAAATCCTTCCCCGATTTAGGTAGTAATCTTATATATGCTGAGTTATTAGTAAGTTTCGGGACATGACCTAATATCTTATTAAAGCCCTCCATTAACAGTTGCGCTAGGTCATCTTTCAAGAGTTTATAAAATTCACCCGTATAGTCATCCGGCCTCAGTGCTTTCCCTGACGGCATGTCTTTAATTGTCCTTGAAATTTCGTCCACTGATAATCGGCTTATTCAGGTTTAGGAGCTGACTCTCCTTGAGCTTCGGCATGTTAGATTGGTTAAGATATTGCATCAAGGATGGCTGGTTGACAGAGTCGGCAGAGTATAATTTTTGATAAGAGTCTCTAAAGATCTCTAAGACTATCTCGGGATCATTTTGACAGCTCCTTTGACAGTCTAGCAGTGTCTACAGACACTGGGCTTCTTGGTCCTTTGGATAACCGAGCTAACAACCTCCCTGACTTGTTCCCATATCTAAATAACTTTGCATCTTTCCGTGAACTATACATCCCCTCCCATCTAGTGTACCACAGTTCGTAATTTTTTTTTAGCAGTGATCCATTTTAGTCTAAGTTGGTCTGTGGGGGTATGGAGAAATTTAGTGTGTTTTCCGGAGGATGTCGGTTAACTCACCCACTTTTTTCTTAATCTTTGCTTTTAATGCATGAACATATGACATTATTTTGCCTCGCAGTACGTTTTTTTCAGTGTCCCAGAAAAGAATTGGATCCTCCCTATGTTGTGCATTGTCCTCAGTAAATTCCAGATGCCACCCTCTAAGCATGTCTTTAAAATGTATAATTTTCCCCTAGAAAAGCTGGATATCGCCATATAAAGCTATTTCCTTTCCTTATTTGCTCTTTTATGTCAAGTTGTACTGGGGCATGGTCTGAAATGACCATGTCTAGTATTCTAGGGTTATGGATCATAGTGTACATGGACGCAGAAACTAGAAGATAGTCGATACGAGACCATGAGTCATTAGGGGCTAAATAGAATGTATATTCACGTCCCTCAGGGTTAGCTATTCTCCATGTATCAATGAGGTCATTGTCTCGTGCCAACTGTATAAGAGCCTTTTCTCGGCCAGTTGGTAGCATTTTCATTGCTCTTCTCTGCTCTCCATTACCGTATTCATGCCACCCCCCAGTACAAGGTTGTGTAGTTGCAAAGTCCCTAAGAGGTGATTCAGAGCATCAAAGTAGTTTATATTATTGCTATTCGGACCATATACATTTATAAGGGCAATTTCTCCCACTGGGGAGTCTATGAGCGCTATCTGCCATCTGGCTGCGTCATCCGTCTCATGGTTCAGTATTTTATATTGTAAGTTTTTGTGAAATAAAATCTAGGTACCCCCTTTTTATTCACCGATTCAGACCCTTTAACTTTTCCTACCCACATCCTCTCCATGTGAGCAAAGTCTTCTGCTTTTAAGTGAGTTTCCTGGAGCAAGGCTATATCGGCCTTACACCTCTGCAAGTGTTTTAGGACCATGTGTCGTTTAGCAGGGGAACGAAGTCCCTTAATATTCCAAGTTATCACTCGCATATTATCTTCACCACATGGAGAGGATATGGCCAGTACAACCAAGTACGCATCCAGACAGTCATAACTACCCTCCCCGCCCAAAAACTATTGCATAACATAACAACTGGTAACCTCAGTATCTGAGGAAAGGGATTTAGGGGTCATTATATCAGACGACCTAAAGGTGGGCAGACAATGTCATAGAGCAGCAGGTAATGCCAGCAGAATGCTTGGGTGTATAGGGAGAGGCATTAACAGTAGAAAGAGGGAGGTGCTCGTGCTGCTCTACAGAGCACTAGTGAGACCTCATCTGGAGTATTGTGTGCAGTACTGGAGACCATATCTGCAGAAGGATATTGAAACTTTGGAGAGAGTTCAGAGAAGAGCTACTAAACTAGTACATGAATTGCAGGACAAAACTTACCAGGAAAGGTTAAAGGACCTTAACATGTATAGCTTGGAAGTAAGAAGAGACAGAGGGGATATGATAGAAACTTTTAAATACATAAAGGGAATCATCACGGTAAAAGAGGAGAGAATATTTAAAAGAAGAAAAACTGCTACAAGAGGACATAGTTTTAAATTAGAGGGGCAAAGGTTTAAAAGTAATATCAGGAAGAATTACTTTACTGAGAGTAGTGGACGCATGGAATAGCCTTCCTGCAGAAGTGGTAGCTGCAAATACAGTGAAGGAGTTTAAGCATGCATGGGATAGGCATAAGGCCATCCTTCATATAAGATAGGGCCTGGGGCTATCCATAGTATTCAGCATATTGGGCAGACTAGATGGGCCAAATGGTTCTTATCTGCCGACACATTCTATGTTTCTATGTAACAATTTCCAATAATAGTCACAACTCACAACTGCAAAAGACATCACGTTTCTGTGTGAACCTCTGAGTACTTTCTGTAGACTTCCCCTTTTTCCAGTATGGTCAGTCTAACTCTGTGTGTGAGCTCAGACATATGAAGACCCTAAGTGTCCCGTAGCCAACTCTGCTATCAGCAAAAATATCTGGGGTTAAAGAGAAAACCAAAAAAGAAACGTGCTGAACATATTAAACACAAGATTCGGTTGCATAGTCACCCCTTCAGCACGACTGTAGTTCCCGCGCTCCAGCAATCATGGCGGCGTGTGACGCAGTCAAATCTATAGTGTCCTCCTTTATCCTTGCTTTCTTCGGCAGGTTTCGGCCTTGTGGTCTCTGCGGGAGGTGTTGGAGGATAAGGTGGGTACGGGCCTCCTCTGCCATTGTAAATGTGGAGGTTGAGCCATCAGAGTTGAATATTTTGAGGATAGCTGGGTATAGGAGCGCAAATCTGGTATGTCTTTAAAATAGCTCTGAACAGATCCCTGAGAATTCCCTTCTTCTCTGGACATCCCCGGATTAGTCCCCGAATATTAAAACCTTCTGGCCTCGAATTTCCAGTGTGGAGCCTTGGCGCTTGTACTGGCGTAGAATCGCTGATTTATCAGTAAAGTCTAAATATTTTACTATGACTTGCCTTGGTCTTTGCTGTACGGCCGATGGCGCTTTTAGATTGCGGTCCACGCCAGGTCTCAAGTCCGGGCCTATGCGGTGTGCCCTTTCTACCTTGCATGTTGTTTCCAGGCCCAGGGCCTTTGGGATTTCAAGTTCGCATATTGCGATTAGATCTTGTGGTGGAATCGACTCTTTTAGCCCAAGGATACGCAGGTTGCTCCTGCGAGAGCAGTTCTCCAAATCGTCCACTTTCATCTTTAGGGCCGCTGATTCATGAACTGCTTTGTGCTTTGTCTTATTTTTAGTCCCCATGGTCAGGATGTAGCGATCCATATGTTCGCTCCTGTCTGGAGGTGAAGATTCTCCCGGATTTTGTCCGGTGTGCGTGGGTAAGATTGTCCACAGAGATCCGACTGCACGGAGCTGCGGTTAGCTGCGTCTCACCATGCTGGCGCCGGAAACAGAAGTCCAAATCCTAAACCTTTTTAATACATTTGGCACATTATCTAATTTGAAAATTAATTACTCCAAGTCTGTGGCTATGGGGGGTTTCCCTTTAGACCCTGACGTCCCACTTCCTTGAGACTTTTTTCCCTTTAGATGGGACCTTAATTCTTTACATTACCTAGGTATAGAACTCACTCAAGACCCTACTAAATTATATAGATTCATCTATACCCGACTCCTGAAGAAGATAAAAGATCAATTGCACTCTCTATCTTTGCCTTGGGTGTCCTGAATGGGACGGAAAAACCTCCTTCAAACATTTATCGTCCCAAAGTTGTTATACTTACTGCAAATGGTCCCCAACCACTTACCGCAGACATTTTTTTTTAGACACGCTAGATTTATACTCGCAACTTTTCTTTGGAGAGGCAAAAAAACGAGAATTGCATACACCAAACTAACAAAATCGCCCCCAAGGTGGTTTTGGACTACCCGATTTATTTTCTTATTATAAAGCTATACAATTAAAAAGATTGCTCCAACTTTGCATCCCTAAATACAGGACGCTTGGCTCAGATATTGAACTAGCACTCTTATCATAAACAATATGCAGGGCTCTGGGGCCTTGTTGGCCCCACAACAGCCCCAAAAGGCTTAACTAGGTATATTCTTAAACATCCGCTTTATCCATGCTAGCACTCCTCTGTTTTCAGACCCTCCGTACACTCTGCCGGCAGATTTAATTCCATACCTATTACAACCATCCATAACCCACACCCCTCAATTCTGGAAATCCCTAAAAGATATCTCATTTTCCTCTCTCATAAGAGACATTAGGTCAACAGACAGCATACCATCACTATGCTCCCAGCTCATTGCAGATAATAACTTCTTAAATAAACTGGAACTAAAACGCTCCTGTACAACTTTGGCCACCAAATACACTAGCACTTTAACTCCAACTTGGTTTGAAAAGCTTGCTTTGAATGACTCTTTACAGAGGCACAGTATTTCATTTTTGTACAAATCATTGGTGAACACTCCTGACATTGAAGTACCAGCATATATTAAAGAGTGGGAAAAAGATCTGGACGAAACTTTCACCCCACAAGAAATTAAACAAATCCATCAGAAGTCTCACAGTTTCTCAAAATGCATAGAAGTTATTCAGAATGGGGTTCTCAGATAACGAGACATGTTGGAGATGTAGAGATCAGAGAGGTACTCTAGGTCATGTCGGACTGTCCATTGATTTGTCCTTATTGGACACAAGTAGAACAAAAGGTTAATAAGATCAGTGGACGCACAATAAAAATCAACCCAAAATCAGTCTCGTTATGGTTGCCCTCAAAACAGTGGCAACCTGCTCCCTCAGATCTACCAACCATATTGGTTCAAGCTGCTAGATTATTAATTCCGCTACAATGGCTAAGTACTAGTCCCCCCACCTTAGAACAGTGTTATGCAAAAGTAGCCTAGATTTACAGTACTTGATGGAGGAACTGGTAGGATGGACAACCAGAACTCATACTAGATTTATGAAATTATGGGAACCTTGGAGAAAATTCTGCCACCCTCAGGAGACCTGAACCTAGGCAGGACACCCCAAGACATACCATAATACGCCCATATGAGAATTAGTCTCTAGTTACACGGAATCGATGCAATCCAACCCTAGGCAAATACTTTCCAATGGATTAAGTCACTTAAACGGCTTGAAAGCACCCAAGTCTAAGTTTTTCAATTGGTTTATGTTTACAGAATCTTATTTTGACCACCTGAATGAACTAGAATACAGATATGCTTGTTGTAATCTTTGATACGGACGTATCTCCGGATTGCTATCCCGATGTCCCTCTTTCCTTATTCATTCTCATACTATCATATCCCCCCCCCCTGTTCTGTTTGTCCCCTACTCTTCCCGCCACCTCACCCCCCCTCCTCCTTCTCTATCCTTACACTCTGCTTCTCAGAAAATGTGATGATATAGTGTATTTCAATTAATATCAGCATTTCAGTTAATATTAGTCAATGCTGTATGTTTCATTGATATTCTTTAATAAAAATAAATTTGTTAAAGAAAAAGAGAACCAAAATAAGAGTTTTGCAGGTTTTTGATACCTTTTAATGGCTAGCAAAAATAGAAGTAATGATGTTACATAGCGAGCTTTCGAGACATCAGCAGTCCCTTCATCAGGCGTACGATCAGGTAGTACGCCTTATGAAGGGACTGGTGATGTCTTGAAAGCACGCTATGAGACATCATTTCTTCTATTTTTGTTAGCCATTAAAAGGTATCAAACCTGCAAAAATCTTATTTTGTTTCTCTTGAAGGGTTTCTGCAATGTGCTAATGTCAGCTGAACCTAACTAGCCTATTCCTACTTGTATGTATGCCCCAGTAACTCCAGAAATCTAACTTTTATAATATGCTAATTATGCTAATTAGCCTCTAGGAGCAAGGGGGCGTTGCCCCTGCTCCTAGAAGCTCCGTTCTCCCACCTCTGGACACGCCCCGCTGCACTTGATTGACAGGGCCAGGCAGCCTTGGTCTGCTCCTGCCGGCCATGTCTGCCATGTATCTCTCGCCTGCGCCATCCCGTTCAGTATTTGACGTAGGCGCAGTGATTGAAGGACGAGGGTTAATTCTGATGACAGAAACCCTTTAATGAGAGACCTAAACTAGTTTTCTATTGGCACAGTACCAGACTTTTTCCTTTTTCTTTTGATAAAATTAAATAAAAGTGGTGACAGGGTCTGGGAATATACATACAAACACAGAAATGCAACAGCACTCTGCAGCCAGAGATAGAAGCTATCAGAGGTCATTAGCATAGAGGCAGGGCAGAGTGCTGTTGCATTTCTGTGTTTGTACATATACTTTGCCATAGCTGCGTGCACCTGCAGGGACGTGCTGACTGACCACCCCCCCCCCCTTGTGTTTCTGTTTAGTATATGTTGGAGGTGTGGCAGCCTTATTTTCAGTCGTGCACACCTGACTAGTTTGTCTGCCCTAGAGGCTGGTTTTAATCAGAGTAAGTATATAAACTGAACTTGCATTCATAGTACCTGCTAGTAACCATCTGGCTCCAGGATGAGTATATATATAGTGGGCTCAGCATGCATGTTGACACCTGCATCGCTGGATCTAATGGAGGCTGTTATGGCACGAAAGGGTTAATAAGCATGGTTGATCGGGCAGCAATGGCGTCAGATGCACTTGCTAGCAGACTATTTAGAGGGATTCTCTGAGGCCAGGAACCTCTTAACATTGCCAGACAGGGTGCAGGGATTAAAGAAAGCCTAAAGAAATATTCACTTTTCACCAGCACTCTAGTTTTAGTTCCCTTCTCCTCTGTTTCTGGCGTCCATTTGACCAGAAGTGTGACACACATCACCACTGCCAACCAATAAATGGTCTCAGCAGTGAAGTGTGCAGGCAAGGCGTGTCACACTTCCAATTGAGCAGGGAACATAAGTGGAAAATGATTAGCATATTTTTCACCTTATAAGGTGTGCTTTTGGTGGGTTTTGAACTAATGGTGGTCTGTGGATGACACTATTATTGGGGGGATCTGTGGATGATGCATTGCTATGGGGGGGGATCTGTGGATGATGCATTGCTATGGGGGGATCTGTGGATGATGCATTGTTATGGGGGATCTGTGGATGGCACTGCTATGGGGGATCTGTGGCTGGCACTGTTATGGGGGGCCTGTGGCTGACACTGTTATGGGGGGCCTGTGGCTGACACTGTTATGGGGGCCTGTGGCTGACACTGTTATGGGGGGCCTGTGGCTGACACTGTTATGGGGGTGGCCTGTGGCTGACACTGTTATGGGGGTGGCCTGTGGATGACACTGTTATGGGGGTGGCCTGTGGCTGACACTGTTATGGGGGTGGCCTGTGGCTGACACTGTTATGGGGGTGGCCTGTGGCTGACACTGTTATGGGGGGTGGCCTGTGGCTGACACTGTTATGGGGGGTGGCCTGTGGCTGACACTGTTATGGGGGGTCTGTGGCTGACACTGTTATGGGGGGTCTGTGGCTGGCACTGTTATGGGGTCTGTGGCTGACACTGTTATGGGAGTCTGTGGCTGACACTGTTATGGGGGGTCTGTGGCTGACACTGTTATGGGGGGTCTGTGGCTGACACTGTTATGGGGGTCTGTGGATGACATAAAAAGCATTTTATGCTATTTGTCATCCACAGATCCCCCCCTATAACAGTGTCATCCACAGATCCCCCTATAACAGTGTCATCCACAGATCCCCCTATAACAGTGTCATCCACAGATCCCCCCATAACAGCGTCAGCCACAGATCCCCCATAACAGCGTCAGCCACAGATCCCCATAACAGCGTCAGCCACAGATCCCCCCCATAACAGCGTCAGCCACAGATCCCACATAACAGCGTCAGCCACAGATCCCCCATAACAGCGTCAGCCACATAGTCCCTCATAACCGCGTCAGCCACAGATTCCCCCATAACAGCGTCAGCCACAGATTCCCCCATAACAGCGTCAGCCACAGATTCCCCCATAACAGCGTCAGCCACAGATTCCCCCATAACAGCGTCAGCCACAGATTCCCCCATAACAGCGTCAGCCACAGATTCCCCCATAACAGCGTCAGCCACAGATTCCCCCATAACAGCGTCAGCCACAGATCCCCTATAACAGCGTCAGCCACAGATCCCCCATAACAGCGTCAGCCACAGATGAATGTGGGGGCCGGCATCTAGGGTAGTTTTGTAATGGCAGCAGGGCCCAGTGCAGTCACTGCATTCTATTGCACCGGGCCCAGCTCACTGTACTAATCGTAGCCAATGTTGAACTATAATAATGTCCATAGTGTCCATTAATGATCACTTACGAATCTCCCTATCAAGCAGTAGGAGGCGGCAAGAGGCCGGGCGGGCAGGCACTGGCAGCGCAACTCAGTACGTCACGCGCTCGTGCCACCTGCTTCATTCATAAAGTGGGAGGAGCAGGCGCGTGACGTACTGAGTTAAACTACCAGTGCTCTTTCTCAGGCCCCCTCCCTCCCTTGTCACTCTCATTCCCCGCTCCCTTGTCACTCTCATTTCTCAGCCTCCCTGCCTTGTCACTCATTTTTCAGCCCCCCTCCCTTGTCACTCATTTCTCAGCCCCCTCCCTCCATTGTCACTCTCATTTCTAAGACCTTCCCTTCCTTGCTTGTCACTCTCATTTCTCAGCCCCCCTCGCTTGTCACTCATTTCTCAGAGCCCTCTCTCCCTTGTCACTCTCATTCCCCCCTCCCTTGTCACTCTCATTTCTCAGGCCCCCTCCCTCCCTTGTCACTCATTTCTCAGACCCTCCCTTGTCACTCTCATTTCTCAGACCCTCCCTTGTCACTCTCATTTCTCAGACCCCTCTCTCCCTTGTCACTCTCATTCCCCCCTCCCTTGTCACTCTCATTTCTCAGGCCCCCTCCCTCCCATGTCACTGTCATTTCTCAGGCCCCCTCCCTCCCTTGTCACTCTCATTCCCCCCTCCCTTGTCACTCTCATTTCTCAGGCCCCCTCCCTCCCATGTCACTGTCATTTCTCAGGCCCCCTCCCTCCCTTGTCACTGTCATTTCTCAGGCCCCCTCCCTCTCTTGTCACTGTCATTTCTCAGGCCCCCTCCCTCCCTTGTCACTCTCATTCCCCCCTCCCTTGTCACTCTCATTTCTCAGGCCCCCTCCCTCCCATGTCACTGTCATTTCTCAGGCCCCCTCCCTCCCTTGTCACTGTCATTTCTCAGGCCCCCTCCCTCCCTTGTCACTGTCATTTCTCAGGACCCCTCCCTCCCTTGTCACTGTCATTTCTCAGACCCCTCCCTTGTCACTGTCATTTCTCAGTCCCCCTCCCTTGTCATTTTCATTTTTCAGGCCTGCTCCCTCCCTTGTCACTCTTTCTCAGCCCCCCTCCGTTGTCTCTCAGCCCCCCTCCATTGTCACTCCCCCCCCTTCTCTCAGCGCCCCTCCCTCATCACCTTGTCACACTGCTCATTCATTACTCACCCCCTCCCCTAGTGTAGCGTGGCCGAGCTCTGTGAGGTCTGCGGTACAGGAGCATTTGTTTCCTGTACCCGGCCGACTGATAGAAAGCGCACAGTAAGTGAGCACTTCCTGTCAGTACGGCCGGGTACAGGATACAGGAAACAAAGGTTCCTGTACCACGGACCAGACAGAGCTCGGCCGCACTACACTGTCACCCCCTCTCTTCGTCCGCTGCAGCCCCCTCGCGTTTCTGCTGGGAGGGGTTGGCAGCACCCTGCCGAGCCGTGAGAAATACCCGGCGGGCCGGATCAGTTTCCTCGGCGGGCCGCAGTTTGAGGACCACTGCGTTAGGCAGCTCATGCACACGGCCGTTGCTTTGGTCTGCGTCTGAGACACATATTTTGCGGCTCGGGTGCGGACCCATTCACTTCAATGGGGCCGCAAAAGATGCGGACAGCACGTTCCGTGGACCCACAAAAAAAAAATAGAGAATGTCCTATTCTTGTCCTTTTTGAGGACAAGAATAGGCATCTCTATAATGGGCCTCCTGTTCTGTTCCACATATTGCAGAACGCACACGGACGCCATCCGTGTTTTGCAGATCCGCAAAACACACACAGTTGTGTGCATGAGGCCTAAGGGAGCATTGACATGAACATATTTTTCTACTGCGTCTGTTCCACGTCCGTTCCGCAATTTTGCGGAACGGATGCGGACCCATTCATTTCAATGGGGCTGCAAAAGATGCGGACAGCATATGTGCTGTCCGCATCCGTTGTTCCATTCCGTGGCCCCGCACAAAATATAGAGCATGTCCTATTCTTGTCCGCAACCACGGACAAGGTTAGGTATTCTCTATATAGCGCCAGCCATGTGCGGTCCACAAAATGAGGACGCACATGGCCGGTATCCGCGTTTTGCGGATACGCCATTTGCAGACTGCAAAACACACCATGGTCGTGTGAATGCTCCCTAATCCTATGAAACGTGATGTGGTCAAAGTAATGCCGGCTTTATCCACCCTTCTGCACCGTTAGCAATTCTTTTACTATTACATGGAAGGAGTTTTCTATGCTAACTAGCATAGTGATCTGCCTCCATTCATTCTGAAGCTCCATGTACGGTGACATCCCTGGACTGGAGGGGCGGGGCTTGAGGGGCGTGGCTTATCACGATCTTGGCCGGCCAAGTTTCCAACCTCTCTGCACAATTATATATGCTGCCAGCAGGGTTGTGGAATTCCAATCGCCCAACGCCCGGGACATGCAGTTCCGTCTCCAGAGAGTGAGTAATTGCAAGCCAAGATGGGAGAAGAGGAGTGAGAGACCCCACGGCCCCTTACAGATTAGCGTTCCTGACCTGCAAGTGCTGACTGGGGTCACAAAGCATTATACTGATTTATGATGCTATGTAACCCTTACAGTTCTGGAATGTGCTGGATAACACTGACAGCATTATCCAATACATTCCAGAACTGTAAGAGTTACATAGCATCATAAATCAGTATAATGCTATGTGACCCCAGTCAGTGCTTGCAGGTCATGTGGGAGCTCCGTTGACAGGCTCCGGGAGGAATGCTCATCTGCAAGGGGCCTAAGAGCCAGGGTGTCAGAAATAAAGGTTGTGCTGTCTGTCTTCTGAGGCTCTGGCCCTGCCTGCAATCTGCACTGCACATGGCACTTGATAAACTAGAACGTCTCCCTGTTGCCCCCATACAGTATAATGTCTCCTTGTGGCTGCCCCCATACAGTATAACATCTCCTGGTGGCTGGCCCCATACAGTATAACGTCTCCTGGTGGCTGGCCCCATACAGTATAACGTCACCTTGGGGCTGCCCCCAAACAGTATAACGTCACCTTGGGGCTGCCCCCATACAGTATAACGTCACCTTGGGGCTGCCCCCATACAGTATAACGTCACCTTGGGGCTGCCCCCATACAGTATAACGTCACCTTGGGGCTGCCCCCATACAGTATAACGTCTCCTTGGGGCTGCCCCCATACAGTATAACGTCTCCTTGGGGCTGCCCCCATACAGTATAACGTCTCCTTGGGGCTGCCCCCATACAGTATAACGTCTCCTTGGGGCTGCCCCCATACAGTATAACGTCTCCTTGGGGCTGCCCCCATACAGTATAACGTCTCCTTGGGGCTGCCCCCATACAGTATAATGTCTCCTTGGGGCTGCCCCCATACAGTATAACGTCTCCTTGGGGCTGCCCCCATACAGTATAACATCACCTTGGGGCTGCCCTAGTGCCCCATACAGTATAACGTCACCCTGTGGCTGCCCCCGCACAGTATAACGTCACCCTGTGGCTGCCCCCGAACAGTATAATGTCACCCCGTGGCCCCTACACAGCATAACGTCACCCTGTGGCCCCGCCCCCATACAGTATAACGTCACCCTGTGGCCTCCACCCCCATACAGTATAACGTCTCTCTCTGGCCCCCACCCCCATACAGTATAATGTCTCCCTGTGGCCCCCGTCCCCATACAGTATAACTTCTCCCTGTGGCCCCGCCCCCATACAGTATAACGTCTCCCTGTGGCCCCGCCCCCATACAGTATAACGTCTCCTTGTGGCCCCCGCTCCCATACAGCATAACGTCTCCTTGTGGCCCCCACCCCCATACAGTATAATGTCTCCTTGTGGCCCCCGCCCCCAGCCCCCATACAGTATAACGTTAGTATAAGTTCAGGACAAGTAGATGGTCATGAGGGACAAGTAGATTGAGCCCCCGCTTTAGTCCTTCGACAAGTAGTTTTTTTTTAAATTTCCACACCCCTGTGCCAGTGACGTCACCGGGCTCCCTCAGCAGCGGAAGAGGAGGCTTTTCTCCTCTACAAGGGACCCGTTACGTCACTGAACACAAGTAAACTTCCACTTCCGGCTCAGCATTTACTGGTGAAAATGGGGCTTCACAAATATGTTTAAAAGGTAGGACCTGCATGTTAATAATGTGTGTGTCAGTACCCTACTATTAGACAAAGGTCCCCAATCCCGGACAACCCCTTTAAATGGGCTGCCCGCTTTTTTTTATATTGGCGGGGGCCCAACTCCCAGCACCCCCGCCGATCAGCTGTTTGAAGAGAAAAAGCTCTATCTTTTCTTCATTATTTAACTGCTCGCTGTCGCAACTGCAGCGGTGGAAAGATGTAATTACAATGACACCATTTCATTCACTTCAATGGGGTGGCTCCTCCATATACACTTATATAGTTAATAAGGTTGAAAAAAAACTTAAGTCCATCAAGTTCAACCAAGGGATAGGTGGGGATGTGAATTCCAGAAGGAAGTGAGATTCCGATTTCTACACATTTTCATAATTTTGTTATTATTGTTATTTGCATTAATGTTATTTACCTTTAAAGGGAACCTGTCATCAACTTTATGCTGTCCATACTAATGGCAGCATAAAGTAGAGACAGGCGAGTTGATTTCAGTGGTCTGTCAGGGGCCTGGAAAATAGTCACGGCCACCTGAGAAGAGTCATGGTTATTCATAATCTCCTGCTGTCCCTGCCCACCTGCTGATGATTGACAGCCTTCTACCTAGTTTTCTCCCTTTCTGTCTAGGAGAGAACTGCCAATCATCAGCAGGTGGGCGTGGAGAGCAGGAGATTATGTATAACCATGACTCTTCTCAGGTAGATTTGACTCTTTTCCAGGCCTGAGTTGCAATGTTTTTGATGCTGGTTCTCAGCAACCATTTACTTTTAGCTCATGAGTGACACACCGCTGAAATCAGCATTTCTGACACTATTTTATGCTACCCTCAGTGAGGTCAACATAAAGTTGATGATGGGTTCCCTTTAAGAATTCATCTAAACCCTTTTAAAACTGTTCACTGTTCCTGTTGTGACCACGTCCAGAGGTAGCATATTCCACAGATTCACAGATCTTACAGTAAAGAAGCGTTGACACCTCCGGAGACTGAACTTTTTCTTCTCCAGTAGAGGCAGTGCCCCTTGTCTTTGAAGGCATTTTACATGGAACAGATTTTCACCGTATTTTTTGTATGGCCCATTTATATATTTGTATAGGTTAATCACGTCCCCCTTAGACGTCTCAAGACTAAATACATTTACCAAATGTAAACTATTACCAAATGTTTCTCAACCAGTAACATTTCCAACAAGCTCTGCATCATTAGAAATTACCAGATCCAACAGAGCATTGCCCCTAGTGGGATGATCTACAAACTGGCCCATAAAGTGGTCCTACAGCAAGTTGAGGAATCTTCTCCCTTTTGCAGTTGAGGCAGAACCATGACCCCAATAATTAACAGAGAATAGTTTAGAAGGATCTTTTGTAATAAACACCCCAAGATATTTAATCCGGTAGTCAGGCAATTGGAAGGGGGCAAGTTTTTTAAGCGTGGCAACCGTATGAGCAGGTATGGACACATTTAAAATCTCAGACTTTGAGAAATTAATTTTAAAGTTAGAGTTCCATCCGAAGGACTCAAAAATGTGTAGTATATGAGAAAAAGCTTGTGTGGGGTTTGTAACTATTAGTAAGAGGTCATCCGCGAACGCACCTGTTTTACGAGTATGTGAAGCTAACTTTAATCCGTGTATTGGGTGACTTTGTATAATTTTTTGTAGCAAAATCTCCATGGACAGAATAAATAAGGTTTGTGATAGGGGGAAGCTCTGCCAAGTCCCATTGGTGATAGAAAAAGCGGTAGCGATAAAGTGCCATTGATTCTCAATCTAGCAGACAGTTGGAAATAGAGCGAGACAATGGCCAAGATAACTGCCTCCGGGAAACCAAAATGCGACAGACCTGCCCTCATAATCCCAGTAAGATTAATGGTATGTTTTTTTGGGTGGCGTGATGTACAAGATTAATAAGCCTAGTGGTATTATGCTTTCCTTCCCTAGAAGGAACCAACCCCACTTGTTCTAGGGAAATTAATTTATGTAAAACAGGTTTAATCCTTTACACTAGTAGTTTTGCCCACTATTTAATATCTGCATTTAGGAGGGAAATTGGATGGTAGTTTCCACAGCAAGCAGTATCCTTCCCCTCTTTGGGCAACAGAGTGATATACAGTTGTGTTCAAAATTATTCAACCCCCAATGCTATAAAGGGTTTTAGGGAATTTAGTGTACATTTTTAATTGTGTTCAGAATGAAATCTTACAAGGACTTTTTAACAACTTGAAGACCACAGGTTTATACCCCCCTAGTGACCAGGCCCTTTTTTACAAATCCGCACTACACTACTTTCACCGTTTATTGCTCCGTCATACAACTTACCGCCCAAATGAATTTTACCTCCTTTTCTTCTCACTAATAGAGCTTTCATTTGGTGGTATTTCATTCTTGCTGACATTTTAACTTTTTTTCCTATTAATAAAAATGTAACGACATTTTTGCAAAAAAATGAAATTTTTCACTTTCTGTTGTAATTTAAAAAAAAAAAAAACTACATTTCTATATACATTTTTCACAAAATTTATTGTTCTACATGTCTTTGATAAAAAAAAATCCAATAAGTGTATATTTATTGGTTTGGGTAAAAGTTATAGCGTTTACAAACTATGGTGCAAAAAAGTGAATTTCGGCATTTTGAAGCAGCTCTGACTTTCTGAGCACCTGTCATGTTTCTTCAGGTGCTAGAATGTCAGGAAAGTATAAATACCCCCCAAATGACACCATTTTAGATAGAAGACACCCCAAAGTGTCCGGAGGGGCATGGTGAGTTCATGTACCATTTCATTTTTTTTCACAAGTTAGCGGAATATGACACTTTCTGAGGAAAAAAAAAATAATAATAAAGTTTCCATTTCTGCTAACTTCTGGCAAAAAAAAATAAAAAATCTCAGACGGACTCACTATGCCCCTCAGTGAATACCTTGGGGTGTCTACTTTCCGAAATGGGGTCATTTGTGGGGTGTGTTTACTGCTCTGGCATTTTGGGCGGGGCTAAATTGTGAGCAGAAATGTAAAACCTAAAGGTACTCGTTGGAATTTGGGCCCCTTTGCGCACCCAGGCTGCAAAAAAGTGTCACTTATGTGGTATCGCCTTACTCAGGAGAAGTAGGGCAATGTGTTTTGGGGTGTATTTTTACATATACCCATGCTGGGTGAGAGAAATATCTCTGTAAATTGTCAACTTTGTATAAATTTTTTTTTAAAAGTTGTCGTTTACAGCGATATTTCTCACACACAGTATGGGTATATATAAAAATACACCCCATAACACATTGCCCTACTTCTCCTGAGCACGGCGATACCACATGAGTGGCACTTTTTTGCAGCCTGGGTGCGCAAAGGGGCCCAAATTCCAACGAGTACCTTTAGGATTTCACAGGGCATTTTTACGCATTTGGATTCCAGAATTCTTCTCAGGCTTTAGAGACCCCTAAAATGCCAGGGCAGTAAAAATACCCCACAAGTGACCCCATTTTAGAAAGAAGATACCCCAAGGTATTTCGTGAGGGGTATGGTGAGTTCATGTAAAATTTTATTTTTTGTCACAAGTTAGTGGAATATGAGACTTTGTAAAAAAAAAAGAAAAAAAAAAGAAAAAAAAAAATATATATCAATTTCCGCTAACTTGTGCCAAAAAAAAAAAAATTCTGTGAACTCGCCATGCCCCTCACAGAATACCTTGGGGTGTCTTCTTTCCAAAATGGGGTCACATGTGGGGTATTTATACTGCCCTGGCATTTTAGGGGCCCTAAAGCGTGAGAATCCAAATGCGTAAAAATGCCCTGTGAAATCCTAAAGGTACTCATTGGTTTTAGGGCCCCTTTGCGCATCTTGGCTGCAAAAAAGTGTCACTCATGTGGTATCGCCGTACTCAGGAGAAGTAGGGCAATGAGTTTTGGGGTGCAATTTTACATATACCCATACTGTGTGTGAGAAATATCTCTGTAAATGACAACTTTAAAAAAAAAATTTATACAAAGTTGTCAATTTACAGAGATATTTCTCTCACCCAGCATGGGTATATGTAAAAATACACCCCAAAACTCATTGCCCTACTTCTCCTGAGTACGGCGATACCACATGTGTGCCACTTTTTTGCAGCCAAGATGCACAAAGGGGCCCTAATTCTAATGAGTACCTTTTAGGAGGGCATTTTTACGCATTTTTCTTCTCACGCTTTAGGGCCCCTAAAATGCTAGGGCAGTATAAATACCCCACATGTGACCCCATTTTGGAAAGAAGACACCCAAAGGTACTCCGTGAGGGGCATGGCGAGTTCACAGAAGATTTTTTTTTTGGCAAAAGTTAGCGGAAATTGATTTTTTATTGTTTTTTCTCACAAAGACTCCCTTTCCGATAACTTTTGACAAAAAGTTCAATTTTTCATGGACTCATTATGCCCCTCAGCGAATACCTTGGGGTGTCTTCTTTCCAAAATGGGGTCATTTGTGGGGTGTTTGTACGGTTCTAGCATTTTGGGCGGGGCTAAATTGTAAGCAGCCATGTAAAAGCTAAAGGTACTCGTTGGAATTTGGGCCCCTTTGCGCACCTAGGCTGCAAAAAAGTGTCACACATGTGGTATCGCCGTACTCAGGAGAAGTAGAGCAATGTGTTTTGGGGTGTAATTTTACATATACCCATGCTGGGTGAGAGAAATATCTCTGTAAATTTACAACTTTGTATAAAAAAATTTAAAAAGTTGTCGTTTACAGTGATATTTCTCACACAAAGTATGGGTATATATAAAAATACACCACAAAACACATTGCCCTACTTCTCCTGAGTACGGCGATACCACATATGTGACCCTTTTTTGCGGCCAAGATGCACAAAGGGGCCCTAAAACCAATGAGTACCTTTAGGATTTCACAGGGCATTTTTACGCATTTGGATTCTCACGCTTTAGGACCCCTAAAATGCCAGGGCAGTATAAATACCCCACATGTGACCCCATTTTGGAAAGAAGACACCCCAAGGTATTCCGTGAGGGGCATGGTGAGTTCACAGAAAAAAATAATTTTTGGCACAAGTTAGCGGAAATTGATATATATATATATATTTTTTTTTACAAAGTCTCATATTCCACTAACTTGTGACAAAAAATAAAATTTTGCATGAACTCGCCATACCCCTCACGGAATACCTTGGGGTGTCTTCTTTCTAAAATGGGGTCACATGTGAGGTTTTTGTACTGCCCTGGCATTTGAGGGTCTCCGCAATCATTACACGTATGGTCAGCATTAGGAGTTTTTGCGATTCTTGAGCATACGGGTAATGAGATTTTTTTTTTCCGTTCAGCCTCTGGGCTGAAAAAAAAAAAAAAATGAACGGCACAGATTTTTTCATTCGCATCGATCAATGTGGATGAAAAAATCTTTGCCAAAATCAGTGACTGCGGTTCGGTGGGCTGGGCGCTAGCTACCTAACAAGTAGCTAACTAACTGGCGGTGATAGGGGACCCTTATGGGTGATCAGGGGGGTGACATGGGTGATCAGGGGTTAATCAGTGATGAGGGGTGGGGTGGGGGTGTGTGTAGTGATTGGTGCACTTTACCTATGTTTCCTCTGGTGGTCCCAAACAAAGGGACCACCAGACGAGCAGACAGCAGGCATATCAGACGCTGTTTACAAAACAGCGTCTGATATGCGATTTAAATGCGATTTTTTTCCGCATCTACAGCCTGCCAGCGCATGATCAGCGCTGGCAGGCTGTAGTTTCAGTTGTCCCGGCTCCGATCACATGAACGCGCGTGCACGACACGCGCGCGTTCATGCGAAATCTCAGGTCTCACGAGATGACGCCGATGGGCGTGACTGAGACCTGAGAGAGCCGCCGCGCTGACGCCCATCGGCGTTAGCGTGGCGGCAAGTGGTTAAAGAACCAAATGCAACTAAAATGACATCAATTGTTTTTGTAATACAGTATTAAATGTTTTTTTTGTGATTTCTTCATTTGACACAATTATTCAACCCCTTAAAGACTACCACTCTTAAGAACAGAGGTTCATTCAAGTGTTTTCGATCAGGTATTGAAAACACCTGTGGATGTCAAGGAGCAGCAATCAAGCATAATAAGCACCAATTAGGCAGATTTAAAATGACTGTGATACTCAGTTCCTTCTAGACATTTACTGGTGTGTTTACAAACATGGTGAAGTCAAGAGAATGGTCCAGGAAGACAAGAGAAGAGGTGATTTCTCTTCACAGGAAGGGCAATGGCTATAAGAAGATTGCAAAGATGTTAAACATACCAAGAGACACCATAGGAAGCATCATTTGCAAATTCAAGGCAAAGAGCACTGTTGAAACGCTACCTGGTCGTGGCAGAAAGAAGATGCTGACTTCGACTGCTGTGTGCTACCTGAAGCGCAAAGTGTTGAAAAGTCCTCGTGTGACTGCTGAGGAACTGAAAAAAGATTTGTCAGATGCGGGTACTGAAGTTTCAGCTCAGACAATAAGGCGCACACTGCGTAATGAAGGCCTCCATGCCAGAACTCCCAGGCGCACCCCCTTGCTGTCTCCAAAGAATAAGAAGAGTCGACTGCAGTATGCCAAAAGTCATGTGGACAAACCACAAAAGTTTTGGGATAGTGTTCTGTGGACTAATGAAACAAAATTATAACTGTTTGGGCCCATGGATCAACGCTATGTTTGGAGGAGGAAGAACAAGGCCTATGAAGAAAAGAACACCTTGCCTACTGTGAAGCATGGCGGGGGGTCAATCATGCTTTGGGGCTGTTTTGCTTCTACAGGTACAGGGAAGCTTCAGCGTGTGCAAGGTACCATGAATTCTCTTCAGTACCAGGAGATATTGTATGAAAATATGATGCAGTCCGTCACAAACCTGAGGCTTGGGAGACGTTGGACCTTTCAACAGGACAATGATCCCAAGCATACCTCCAAGTCCACTAGAGCATGGTTGCAGATTAAAGGCTGGAACATTTAGAAGTGGCCATCACCAGTCACCAGACTTAATTCCGATTGAGAACCTCTGATAGGACTTAAAGAAAGCAGTTGCAGCGCGCAAGCCTAAGAATGTGACTGAACTGGAGGCTTTTGCCCATGAAGAATGGGCAAAGATACCCGTAGATTGCTGCAAGACACTTGTGTCAAGCTATGCTTTACGTTTAAAAGCTGTTATAACTGGAAAAGGATGTTGTACTAAGTACTAAGATTGAATGTCACTTGGGGGTTGAATAAAACTGATAATGATGTGAGCACAGAAAAGACATTTGTGGTTATTTCATTATAAATGTTATGTTATATTTGTCTGACTTACAAGTGCCTCTTTGATTTAATTGTAAACAAGATGACTGAAATGATCAAAATCAATGTCAAACTGGCCAAAACACTCAATTTCAGTGGGGGTTGAATAATTTTGAACACAACTATACATTTAGAAGCAGCACTGGATCCGCCAAAGTTATGTCTAGGCCTGCATAACTTTGACAGATGCACTACCAGTGCAGGGCTTTATTAACCCCTTAAGGACAGAGCTATATTTCACCTTAAGGATCAGACTGATTTTTGCAAATCTGACATGTGTCACTATATATGGTGATAAAACACTTTTAGTTATCCAGGCCATTCTGAGATTGTTTTCTCGTCACAAGTTGTACTTCATGACAGTGGTAAAATTGAGGGGGAAAAAATTCTATTTTTAATTTATAAAAAAAAAATAGCAAATTTAATAAAAATTTTGAAAAATTAGCAAATTTACACGTTAATTTCTCTACTTTTATAATAGATAGTAATACCTCCAAAAATTGTTATTACTTTACATTTCCCATATGTCTACTTATAGTTTGGATCATTTTGTGAATGCCATTTTATTTTTTGGGGACGTTAGAAGGCTTAGAAGTTTAAAAGCAAACCTTGAAATTTAGGAAAATTTCCAAAACCCACTTTTTAAGGGCCAGTTCAGACTGAAGTGTGAGGCTTACATAATAGAAACCACCCAAAAATTACCCCATTTTAGAAACTACACCGCTCAAGGTATTCAAAAATGATTTTAGAAACGTTGTTAACCCTTTAGGTGATCCACAAGAATTAATGGAAAATGGAGATGAAATTTCAGAATTTCACTTTTTTGGCAGATTTTCCATTTTAACCGCTACAGGACCGCCTAACGCAGGGATGCGTCCTGCGGGCGGCCCTGTAGCTCTGATACGACGCATCGGCGCGTCATCTCGCGAGAGGCGAGATTTCCTGTGAACGCGCGCGCGTGCGCGTTCACAGGGAAGCGCGGCACAGCAGTTCGGCTACAGCCTGCCAGCGATGATCCATCGCTGGCAGGCTGTAGATGCGAATAAAATCGCATCAAACTGCTATATCAGACGCTGTTTTATGAACAGCGTCTGATATAGCTGCTACCTGGTCCTCTGGTGGTCCCATTTACTGGGATCGACCACCAGAGGACCAGGTAACTACAATAAAGTTGCACCAAACACTACACTAACCCCCCACCCCCAGTCACTTATTAACCCCTTGATCACCCCATCTAGACCCCCTGATCACCCCCTGTCATTGATCACACCCCTTGTAAGGCTCCATTCAGACGTCCATATGTGTTTTGCGGATCCGTGGATTCACGGATCCGCGGATCCGATCCGCAGATCCTCAAAACACGGACACCGGCAATGTGTTTCCGCATTTTGCAGATCCGCACATTGCCAGAACTATATAGAAAATGCTTTTTCTTGTCCGCAATTGCGGACAAGAATAGGACATGTTCTATATTTTTGCGGAACGGAAGTGCAGACCCGAGCGCGGATCCGTAATTCCGGATCCGAGCGGGACAAAGTCTGTCCCCATAGAAATGAATGGGTCCGCAATTCCGTTCCGCAAACAGAATTTTGGACGTGTGAATGGGGCATAAGGGTCCCTTATCACCGCCAGTTAGCTACTTGTTAGGTAGCTAGCGCCCAGCCCACCGCACTCACTGATTTTGGCAGAGATTTTTTCATCCACATTGACCGATGCGAATGAAAAAATCTGTGCCGTTCATTTTTTTTTTTTTTTCAGCGCAGAGGCTGAACGGAAAAAAAAAATCTCATTACCCGTATGCTCAATATACGGAGAATCACAGAAACTCCTAATGCTGGCCATACGTGTAATGATTGCGGAGATCCTCAAATGCCAGGGCAGTACAAAAACCCCACATGTGACCCCATTTTAGAAAGAAGACACCCCAAGGTATTCCGTGAGGGGTATGGGGAGTTCATGTAAAATTTTATTTTTTGTCACAAGTTAGTGGATTATGAGACTGTAAAAAAAAAAAAACTATTTCCGCTAACTTGTGCCAAATTTTTTTTTTCTGTGAACTCGCCATACCCCTCACAGAATACCTTGGGGTGTCTTCTTTCCACAATGGGGTCACTTGTGGGGTTTTTATACTGCCCTGGCAATTTAGGGGTCCTAAAGCGTGAGAATCCAAATGCGTAAAAATGGCCTGTGAAATCCTGAAGGTACTCATTGGTTTTAGGGCCCCTTTGCGCATCTTGGCTGCAAAAAAGTGTCACTCATGTGGTATCGCCGTACTCAAGAGAAGTAGGACAATGTGTTTTGGGGTGTATTTTTATATATACCCCTGCTGGGTGTGAGAAATATCGCTGTAAACGACAACTTTTTAAATTTTTTTATTCAAAGTTGTCAATTTACAGAGATATTTCTCTCACCCAGCATGGGTATATGTAAAAATACACCCCAAAACACATCGCCCTACTTCTCCTGAGTACGGCGATACCACATGAGTGACATTTTGCAGCCAAGATGCGCAAAGGCCCAAATTCAATGAGTACCTTTTAGGAGGGCATTTTTACGCATTTTCTTCTCACACTTTAGGGCCCCTAAAATGCCAGGGCAGTATAAATACCCCACATGTGACCCCATTTTGGAAAGAAGACACCCCAAGGTATTCGCTGAGGGGCATAATGAGTCCATGAAAATTAAACTTTTGTCAAAAGTTAGCGGAAAGGAGACTTTGTGAGAAAAACAATAAAAATCAATTTCCACTAACTTGTGCCAAAAAAATCTTCTATGAACTCGCCATGCCCCTCATGGAATACCTTGGGGTGTCTTCTTTCCAAAATGGGGTCACATGTGGGTATTTATACTGCCCTGGCATTTTAGGGGCCCTAAAGCGTGAGAAGAAAAATGCGTAAAAATGCCCTCCTAAAAGGTACTCATTGAAATTTGGGCCCCTTTGCGCATCTTGGCTGCAAAAAGTGTCACTCATGTGGTATCGCCGTACTTAGGAGAAGTAGGGCAATGTGTTTTAGGGTGTATTTTTACATATACCCATACTGGGTGAGAGAAATATCTCTGTAAATTGACAACTTTGAATAAAAAAATTTAAAAGTTGTCGTTTACAGCGATATTTCTCACGCAGCATGGGTATATGTAAAATACACCCTAAACCACATTGCCCTACTTCTCCTGAGTACGGCGATACCACATGAGTGACACTTTTTGCAGCCTGGATGCGCAAAGGGGCCCTAAAACCAATGAGTACCTTTAGGATTTCACAGGCCATTTTTATGCATTTGGATTCTCACACTTTAGGGGCCCCTAAAATGCCAGGTGAGTATAAATACCCCACATGTGACCCCATTTTGGAAAGAAGACACCCCTAGGTATTCTGTGAGGGGCATGGTGAGTCCACAGAATTTTTATTTTTTGGCACAAGTCAGCGGAAATTGTTTTTTTTTTTTGTTTGTTTGTTTTTGTTTTTTTTTACAAAGTCTCATATTCCACTAACCTGTGCCAAAAAATAAAATTTTACATGAACTCACCATACCCCTCAAAGAATACCTTGGGGTGTCTTCTTTCCAAAATGGGGTCACTTGTGGGGTATTTATACTGCCCTGGCATTTTAGGGGCCCCTAAAGCGTGAGAAGTCTGGAATCCAAATGCGTAAAAATGCCCTGTGAAATCCTAAAGGTACTCATTGGTTTTAGGGCCCCTTTGCGCACCCAAGCTGCAAAAAAGTGGCACACATGTGGTATCGCCGTACTCAGGAGAAGTAGGGCAATGTGTTTTGGGGTGTATTTTTATATATACCCATACTTTGTGTGAAAAGAATCTCTGTAAACGACAACTTTTAAAAATTTTATACAAAGTTGACAATTTACAGAGATATTTCTCTCACTCAACATGGGTGTATGTAAAAATACACCCCAAAACACATTGCCCTACTTCTCCTGAGTACGGCGATACCATAAGTGACACTTTTTGCAGCCTGAGTGCAAAGGGCCCAAATTCCAACGAGTACCTTTAGGTTTTACATGGCGGCTCACAATTTAGCCCCGCCCAAAATGCCAGAACAGTAAACACACCCCACAAATGACCCCATTTCGGAAAGTAGACACCCCAAGGTATTCACTGAGGGGCATAGTGAGTCCGTCTGAGATTTTTTTTTTTTTTGCCAGAAGTTATCAGAAATTGAAACTTTTTTTTTTTTTCTCAGAAAGTGTCATTTTCCGCTAACTTGTGAAAAAAATGAAATGATACATGAACTCACCAAGCCCCTCCGCGAATACTTTGGGGTGTCTTCTTTCTAAAATGGTGTGATTTGGGGGTATTTATACTTTCCTGACATTCTAGCATCTGAAGAAACATGACAGGTGCTCAGAAAGTCAGAGCTGCTTCAAAATGCCGAAATTCACTTTTTGCACCATAGTTTGTAAACGCTATAACTTTTACCCAAACCAATAAATATACACTTATTGGATTTTTTATCAAAGACATGTAGAACAATAAATTTAGAGAAAAATTTATATAGAAATGTAGTTTTTTTTGAAAAATTTTACAACAGAAAGTGAAAAATGTCATTTTTTTGCAAAAATTTCGGTCATTTTTGATTAATAGCAAAAAAAGTAAAAATGTCAGCAGCAATGAAATACCACCAAATGAAAGCTCTATTAGTGAGAAGAAAAGGAGGTAAAATTCATTTGGGTGGTAAGTTGCATGACGGAGCAATAAACGGTGAAAGTAGTTAGTGCGGAATTGTAAAAAGTGGCCTGGTCATTAAGGGTGTTTAAGCTAGGGGGGCTGATGTGGTTAATCATTTTTTTCCGCTAACAAAGCAAGGGTTAACAGCTAAACAAAACTCATTTATTGCCCTGTGTGACAGTAGTCTGCGTCACTGGGAATGAGGGACAGACGCTGTGTGTGGGTCCCAGGATTCCCCTTGTGTTTGGGTCACCCTGCGCCCATTATTGGTGCAGGGTATATTAACCCCTTAAGGACACGGCCCTATTTCACCTTAAGCACCAGGCATTTTTTTAAAAATCTGAACAGTGTCACTTTTTCTTATCCAGGCCATTCGGAGACTGTTTTTTTGTCACATATTGTACTTCATGACAGTGGTAAAATGAAGTATAAAAATTTCATTTTTATTTATAAAAAAATTACCAAATTTACCAAAAATTTGGAAAAATGTCCAATTTTCCAAGTTTCAATTTCTCTACTTCTATAATACATAGTAATACCGCCAAAACATTGATTTATTTATTGATTTACATTCCCCATATGTCTGCTTCATGTATCGATCATTTTGGGAATGCCATTTCATTTTTTGGGGACGTTACAAGGCTTATAAGTTTAGAAGCAAATCTTGAAATTTTTCAGAAATTTTCAAAAAGCTCTTTTTAGGGACCAGTTCAGGTCTGAAGTCACTTTGTGAGGCTTACATAATAGGAACCACCCAAAAATGACCCCAATCTAGAAACTACACCCCTCAAGGTATTCAAAACTGATTTTTACAAACGTCATTAACCCTTTAGGTTTTCCACAAGAGTTCATGGCAAATGAAGACAAAATTTCAGAATTTCGTTTTTTTGGACAATTTTCCATTTTAATCAATTTTTTCCAGTAACAAAGCAAGGGTTAACAGCCAAACAAAACTTAATATTTATTGCCCCGATTTTATAGTTTGCACAAACACCCCATATGTGGTCGTAAACTGCTGTATGGCCAAATGGCAGGGAGCAGAAGGAAAGGAACGCCATTTGGTTTTTGGAAGGCGGATTTTGCTGGACTGGATTTTTGACACCATGTCCCATTTGAAGCCACCCGATGCACCCCTAGAGTAGAAACTCCATAAAAGTGACTCCATCTAAGAAACTACACCCCTTAAGGTATTCAAAACCAGTTTTACAAACTTTGTTAACCCTTTAGGTGTTCCACAAGATTTATTGGCAAATGGTGATGAAATTTCAGAATTTCTATTTTTTGTTACCTTGCCTCAAAAAAAGTGTAATATAGAGCAACCAAAAATCAATCATATTTACACTAAAATGGTACCAAGAAAAAGAATGACAAGGGGAGGGGGGAGAATAAAAAGAGGGGAAAGAGAATGACAAAGGAGGGGGAGAGAGAATGACAAGGGGGAAAAGTGAATGACAAGGGGAGAAAGAGAGAATGACAAGGGGGAAGAATGACAAGAGGGGAAAGGGAATGACAAGAGGGAGAAAGGGAATGACAAGGGGGAGGGAGTGTGAAGAATGACAAGGGGGTGAAGAATGACAAGAGGGGGGAGAGAATGACAAGGGGGGGGAGTGAAGAATGACAAGGGGGAAAGAGAATGACAAGGTGGGGGAGTGTGAATAATGACAAGAGGGGGGAGAGAATGACAAGAGGGGGAGAGAATGATAAGTGGGGGGAGGAGGAAGAATGACAAGGGGGGGGAGGAAGAATGACAAGTGGGGAGAGTGTGAAGAATGACAAGAGGGGGGAGAGAATGACAAGGGGGGGGGGAGAGAACTGGCGTTAGTTAAAGGGGTTCTGCAGTTTGTTACAACTGATGATCTACCCTCTGGATAGATCATCAGCATCTGATCGGCCGGGGTCTGACACCCGGGACCCCCGCCGATCAGCTGCTTGAGAAGGCAGCGGCGCTGCAGGAGTGCCTCGGCCTTCTCGCTGTTTACCGCAGGCGCAGTGACGTCACGACTAGTATCACTGGCCTTGGCAGGGTTAAGCTCTGTTCACTTGAATGAAGCTTAGCCCCACCCAGGCCAATGATAATAATCGTGACATCACTGCGAGAAAGCTGAGGCGCTACTGCCAGCGCCGCTGCCTTCTCAAACAGCTGATCGGCGGGGGTCCCGGGTGTCGGACTCCTGCCGATCAGTTTAAATAAACTGCAGAACCCCTTTAATATGGCAGATCATATGGGTGGGGCATTGTGATGTCACATGGGGGGGGGCGGCAAACTTTTATTTTGCCTAGGGCGGCAAAAATCCTTGCACCGGCCCTACCTGCAGCAGAAGGAAGCAGCAATTGTACGGATTAAAAGGAACAAATGGAAAAGTGAAAGCAGCAGCGGTCCGTGCAGATAACAGGTCGTTTCATTTTGGTCATACAAATGGAACTGTGAATGGAGACGAACAATGCTGGATTAAAACGGACAACATTAAAGGAATGGCTGGAAGCGAGAGGGCAGATAGCCAGCAATAAAACTAAGGCTTTGCTAATTGCCGAACTGAGGGAGGAAAACCAGGCACGCAGTATGGCTACAGAAACCAGAAAATAAGAGTTCGTCAGAGAGGTGAAACGCAGGCTAGCGTTTTATGGAGACAATCCCTCCATAGAGCTGGTACAGGCAACCATGAACCAGGTGGATGGCTTGATCACTGCAAGGGAGGAGAGAACCAACTCCGGATAGCAGAGCAGCGGGCATTGGAGAGACCGCCAACTATTACTCCGGTTCCAGAACCCAAAGTCAAGGTACCGCATGATGCGTATAAAAAATGTGTGGAAGCCGAGGATGAGATCAACGGCTTCCTGCAAGACTTTGAGCAGCAGTGCAGGCTACACCAGGTACCCCCAGCAGACTGGGTACGGATCCTCGCTGGTAAGCTCTCTGGCTGTGCAGCAGAGGCATATAGAGCTGTACCTGACGAGGAGATGGCAGACTATACCCGGGTGAAAGAGGTAATTTCGGCAAGATATGCCATCACCCCAGACGCATACAGGAGACGATTCAGGGACACTAAAAAACAGGAAAAAGACTCATACACAGAGTGGGCATGCCGCATGCAGAGGGCAGCTCTAGCCTGGCTACAAGCAAGCCAAACTTTTTCAGCAGAGGAAATTACCCAGCTGGTCTTGCTGGAACAATATTTCAATAGATTAAATCCAGAAGTGCAGGAGTGGGTAAGGGACCAGAAATCTACCACTCTATCTGACGCAGCTAGACAGGCGGATGAATACCAGGATGACTTCAGACCCAATCCCAGACCAATACACCCTAACCCTGGGCCACCAGCACTACAACGCACAGGGCTCCTACCTAGTATCCCAGCCAACAGATACCCTAATCGCAGCGCAATACAGTGCCATGCCTGCAAAAAGTTTGGGCATCGTCAGAGGGACTGTACCCAGAACCGAAACCAGGCTGCCTGAATCCGTCCAGGTCCACCTACAGTCAGACCAGTTCCAGTTACGCTGGCTACTACCCCAGCATCCTTCCAACACACTGTTCCCTTGTGCCATGAGTGTTGCCAACCGGGGCCTTTTAAAAATAACTGCCCAAACCGGAACAGAGGACGCTGGGAACGCAGCCCTCCATACCCAGCACGGGCAGCAGGCGTCTACTATCACACTGACAGGCAGCCACAATCTAGCCTTAGACCAATGCTCAGGCCCCGGGTCATCTACCCTGCACCCCAACCACCATAGAGAAAGGGGAACTCCTCCAACTCGCAGGCACCCAGATACCCGTCCCGCAGAGGGGTACAGTGTCACAGGTGCAAGCAGTTTGGGCACTATCGACGAGACTGTACCAAGAGCAGGAAGCAAGCTGCATGGATTTGACCAGGCTCACCCCCTCCAGCATGGACAACAGCACCCTATCAAGCAGAGGTTCCCCCAGTCGTACCCAAGTGCGAATACAACGGCGAGCAAATGGGTACCCTTCACGAAGTTGACCCAGTGCAAACCGCTACGGATAACCGACAACACCATCGCCAATCCATCAAGCTGAACGGAAAGCCAGTTCAAAGTCTCCAAGACATGAGAGGCACCCTCTTCTTGGTCAAGCGACACCTGGTTCCAGCTGCCGCCCAAACTGGGGGTTCAGTAGTTGTACGGATAGCAGGGGGAGCAGTACACCGGATACCCATTGCAAAAGTCCACTTGAATTTGGATGCCCGATCAGGTCTGATTGATGTGGTGTTGATGCAAGCGCTCCCCACCGACTTCTTACTGGGGGGGAAGCAATGTGACAAACTTATAAACTCTGTGGGACTGGTGAAACGGCTAACTCAGGCACAGACCGATTGGAGGTCTGCTACCTGGTTGGTCTACCTTTGGGGGGGGGGGGGGAGGTATGTGACAGTCGTCGGCGTCACTGGGAATGAGGGACAAACGTGTGGGTCCCAGGATTCCCCTTGGGTTTGGGTCACCCTGTGCCCATTATTGGTGCAGGGTATATTAAATGTATCGATTGTCTGTGCCTCTTCCCCTCCCCCCTTTTTCCTGTCCCATTGTTTCCCCAGCAGGGACACTGCCAGACCTGTGTAAACTAGCTGCCTTGTCCCTTCTCAGTCTCCCATCAGCAGTTGCTATTGCCTGACCCCCACCTTTCCTTGTATTATATTAATCTATGTACTCTATTGTATGTAAATAAGGCTATTGGGGGTTTTAAAACAATGTGTGCCATGCCTAGTAAAATCAGTTGACTTCCAAAACTGTGTGTCATCCAGTTACTGGGGGAATTGTCTCTTGGACATTGACCTGCTTCTTCAGATACAAGGGGATTTAAGCGGAGATATTGATTGTATGTCTTGGAGCTCCGCAACACCCTGATTCTGTAGTTTACAGAAACACCCCATATCTGGTCATAAACTGCTGTATGGCGACACGGCAGGGTGCAGAAGGAAAGGTGAACCATATGGTTTTTGGAAGACAGATTTTGCTGGACTGGTTTTTTGACACCATGTCCCATTTGAAGCCATCCTGATGCACCACTAGAGTAGAAACTCCAAAAAAGTGACCCCATTTAGGAAACTACACCCCTCAAGGTATTCAAAACTGATTTTACAAACTTTGTTAACCCTTTAGGTGCTCAACAAGAGTTAATGGCAATTATACTTCTAGTTTGGATCATTTCGTGAATGTCATTTTATTTTTTGGGGACTAGAAGGCCTAGAATGTTAAAAAGCAAATCTTGAAATTTTTTAAAAAAATTCCAAAACCCACTTTTTAAGTGCCATTTCAGGCCTGAAGTCATTTTGTGAGGCATACATAATAGAAACCACCCAAAACTTACCCCATTTTAGAAACTACACCCCTCAAAGTATTCAAAAATTATTTTAGAAACGTTGTTAACACTTTAGGTCAGGCACACTCAACCTGCGGCCCTCCAGCTGTTGTAAAACTACAACTCCCACAATGCCCTTCTGTAGGATGATAGCTGTAGGCTGTCAGGGAATGATGGGAGTTGTAGTTTTGCAACAGCTGGAGGGCCGCAGGTTGAGCATGCCTGCTTTAGGTGATCCACAAGAATTAATGGAAAATGGAGATGAAATTTCAGAATTTCAATTTTTTGGCAAATTTTCCATTTTAATAATTTTTTTCCAGTAATAAAGCAAGAGTTAACAGCCAAACAAAACTCAATATTTATTGCCCTGATTCTGTAGCTTACAGAAACATCCCATATGTGGTTGTAAGCTGCTGTACGGGCACACGGCAGGGCGCAGAAGGAATATGCGCCATATGGTTTTTGGAAGACTGATTTCGCTGGACTGGTTTTTTGACACCATGTCCCATTTGAAGCCTCCCTGATGCACCCCTAGAGTATAAACTCCCAAAAAGTGACCCCATTTTGGAAACTACAGGATAAGGTGGCAGTTTTTTGGGTACTATTTTAGGGTACATATAATTTTTGGTTGCTCTATATTACACTTTTTGTGAGGCAAGGTAACAAAAAATAGCTGTTTTCTTTGTTTCAAAAATATTATTGTGTAAAACTTTAAATAAATTTAAAAAAATATACATATTAGGTATCGCTGCTTCTGTAAAAACCTGCTATATAAAATGTCACATGACCTAACCCCTCAGGTGAACACCGTAAGAAAATAAAAACGGTGTCAAAGCCATTTTTTTATCACCTTACGTCACAAAAAGTGTAAATACCAAGCGATCAAAAAGTCATACGCACCCCAAAATAGTGCCAATCAAACCATCTTCTCATCCCGCAAAAAATGACTCTACCTAAGACAATCGCCCAGAAAATAAAAAATTATTTTTGTGTCTCCATAGTCTGAAAGCCATAGGTTTTTTTTCTGGGTGATTGTCTTCGGTAGGGGCTCATTTTTTGCAAGATGAGGTGACCGTTAGATTGGTACTATTTTGGGGGGCATACGCCTTTTTGATCGCTTGGTGTTGCACTTTTAGTGATCTGTTACAAAAAAAAAACATGTTTCTTTTAGGAGAGTTTTTATTTTATTTTTTTGACGGTGTTCACCTGAGGGTTTAGGTCATGTGATATTTTTATAGAGCCAGTTTATGTGATGTAAAGTGACAAAAAATGGCTTTTGACACCGTTTTTATATATCTTTTTGTGGTGTTTATCTGAGTGGTTAGTTCAGGTGGTATTTTTATAGTGCAGGTTCATACGGATGCGGCCATACCTAATATGTATACTTTTGTTTTATTAATTTAAGTTTTACACTAATATTTTTAAACACAAGCACAACACCTCTGGGTTCTATTAAATCAATTAAAAGAATCAAATCCATCATTATAAAATCACATAAATATGGTTGGTGGTACAAAAAACACAAAGGGATCGAAAACCCTCCCGGGAGAAAGTATAACTGCGGCTCATATAATATCAGAATTATATAATATATAATAGCAATAGTACTATCAATAGTACTAAGTGTAGGGCACTACAATCAACGATACATAAGTGTCGTAAAACTCAATAGTAGTTAATGTGTGATCACTGGGGCACATACAACCCTAGCAGCCCTATCAATGCTTGTTGTCAAAATGTAGGGCTCTACATACTACATTTCATAAACATTATCAAAACACAATAATGGTTAATAAAAGTTAACTAGAGCACATATACCCTACTAAAGGTGCAACATAGACAACAGGCCCCCAGTACAGTAATACCTGATATATCTGTTGCCGCCACGCCTCCCGGGACCGCAGCATAGAAGGGGTTAATCCGCCAGCATCGGCTACAGCAGGGGCCCAGCTACAAGGGACTGCCGGACCCCTGCAGTGATCGGGCGGGCGCAGCTCCTGCACCCGCCTGATCATCCCGTCGTGCATATACAACGGAATGCGTTCTGGCACAGCATCCCCCGCGTTACATGCACGGCATTTTGCGTTAAGGGGTTAATAAATGTGCCCCTATATTTATTTTAGTAGAAGAACGCAACACAACAAAATGTAAAAAAAAGGAAAGGGTGTGAAGACTTTCCAAATGTATTGCATTAGAAAGAGATCCTACCTGCCATAAGGTGTTTTTCTTTGGAGATTCATCTTCATTCTGATCATCCATAACAGAAGTAGTCTATTATAAAGAAATGAATATTACCCATTACATATCCCAAAAAAATCCTTCTACGCATTTTTCACATACAAAAGCAAAATGTTTCTGGCTGGAAGCCAATAGGTGTCTGCTTAACCTCTTCAAGACAATTTTCACCTTAAATGGTTTGTGCAAGAATGGGGGGAAGGGTCAAACAGCCATATGACGCAAAGGAAACCAGACACCACAAATTTTTTAAATTTTTTCACAATTTTCTGTAAATTTGGGATTTTTTGAGACAGACTGTAATAACTCACAAAACAGTTAACATTCACAATGGGAGACACGAACGTGGCGCAAAAAAGTCACAAATTATGGCACAGGCTATATGTACACCATGAATTGCAAAGTGTTGAAAAAAGGGGTGGGGTTTAGTGGAAGGGGCAGGGCTTTGTGCGGCCCAATGGATTTATACTAACTAGTTGCTATACTAACTAATAGCTGAAGTGTGCACCAACTCCTGGCTGAAATATGCCAGATTTGTTATGCGATACCTGCCTCTTAAAAAATTTGGCACATCTCATGCCAGTGCAGTGAGATCAAGACAGGCATATGGGTAAGTGTGATTTTATTTTTTTTTACAAAGTTTCCAAAACCAAATTTAAGGACCAATTTAGTTCTGAGTCACTTTGAGAGGCCTACCTAATAGAAATCACTCATAAATGACCATATTTTAGAAGTACACTGCTGAAATTATTCAAAACTGATCATGTGACCACCGGGGCGGAAGACTGCAGGAGCTGACCGTTCTTCCTAGAAAGCTCTGCAGAGAGGCTATACTATGCTTTATAGCAGTGATGGCGAAAATATGGCACAGGTGCCAGAGGTGGCACTCAGAGCCTTCATTGTGGGCACCCACACCCTGAAAAAAGTCTATGGTGTACCAATATGCCTTAAACTTTTCCTGCCATTCACCAGCATGGGGCGCACTATCAACAGCAAAGCTAGCGTATTAAATGTAGGCTATTAAGCTATTATACATAAATGATAAAGTACATTGAAGATATACTATATTGGACTGTAGTATTGCCATGTTGTCACTTTGTGATAAATAAGTGGGTTTTGGGTTGCATTTTGGGCACTCTGTCACTAAAAGGCTCACCATCACTGTTTTATAGCATCTGTGGGGGCTGTATTACCCCTTTAACTGAGGCTACTATGTCAGCCCCAGTTACAGAAGAAATCAGCAGTACAAAAAAAAAAAGGCATTGTTACGTGTCCCCCAAAGGTCCTGTATGACCTTATGGGGGACACAAAGCATTAAATAAAAAATGTGCTATAATTACGAGCGCACAGCCTGCCTACTACCAATTAGCTGCTAAATACTAGAAAATGGCGAGCTCTCAAAAATATTTAAGTTATCCACATCACCCCCCTTCTATCTTGCTGCTCCCATTTACCCATCCCACCCAACCACCCACCCATCCCCCTCTTGTGTTTTTTTGTTGTTTCTTGTTCAAGTTTTAGCACCATTGAATGTTTTAAATTATATTTCCTATTTCTAGACTTTCTAGGAAGGTTACAAAGATACGGTCTGGTAGGGATAGATAATTACTGGGGGTATATGAATAGGGGGACTTGATATGGGAACTTGAGCGGTTTCAGAGATATCGATAATACAGAGGACATCCTCTCACTTTGCATAACTGATGTGATATTGTATGATGTCAACTGTATAATTAAAGCTGTATTACTTCTACATTGCTGCATTGTCAGGCTTGTATTGTATTGTATAAAAATCAATAACCGTTTCAACATAATAGTTATCCACAAAAACGATATTAAACATAATATTCCTTATTTATGCAGTCACGGTCCCTTCAGAGTGCTGGATTGCGGAGCTCTTGCATATATAAGGCAACTTTAAGATAATATAAGGTGGTTAGATATAATCCTTTAAGTTTGACAAACAGTATAATATTTCATTCCTTTTTGTCATCTTGCTATTAAATATTTTTATTGAGAGCCATAATTTTTTTTTACTAAAAATAAAATGTTTTATAAAAACAAAGTTTAGAAAGATAATAGCCTTTCCCCTAATAAAGTCATTTCAAATTGTAAAAAATAGAAAATCACTGCATCCATAACAATGCATTCTGTAAAAATATCACATGATCTATCCCATCAGCTAAATGAAAACTGTCACCTCGCCTCCCCCAAAAAACATAAAAAAAACACATCAAATGATCAAAAAGCAGGGTGGATAAAAATCTGTGATTTTTTTTTTAAATAAAAAAAATCGGATTTTTTTTTATTTAAATCGGATTTTTTTTTATATAAAATGCTTTTTGAGGAAAATGTATTACCATCCAAAGGTTATTAAATCATGAAATAAAGATTCGTTTTTTAATTATGTAGAATAAGTCTGTATATGTTTATTTTTTTTTTTTTGGTAAATAAATTCCATTAATATATTTACAATGTCATGCTCTTCAAGTGGTTTTTGTAAGGTTATTGGACAGTTTCTCTGCCTACAAGATATTATCACAGATGCTTGGTTTACTTTTGCAGTTCTTAAAACTGAATTTGACTCAGCAGAGATCACAGGCCTCTTCTTCACAGCAAAAATGTTATAACCTGAACAGAGTTGAAAAAAGACCTTAATCCTAACTTCTACAAACCTATGAATAAAGAATTAATCCCTTCAGTGCTAAGTTTAAAAGGAACCTGGTCATCGGGATTTTTTGTACAGAGCTGAGGAAATGGGTTGCTAGATGGCCGCTAGAACATCCGCAATATCCAGTCCCCATAGCTCTCAGTGCTTTTATTGTGTAAAAATAACGATTTGATACATATGCAAATGAACCTGAGATGAGTCCTGTACGTGACTCATCTCAGGGACAGGACTCATCTCAGATTCATTTGCATATGTATCAAATCGTTTTTTTTACACAATAAAAGCACACAGAGCTATGGGGACTGGATATTGTGGATTTGCTAGCAGCCATCTAGCAACCCATGTCCTCAACTCTGTACAAAAAATCTCGGTGACAGGTTCCCTTTAAAGAAGTTCAGTGAATAGAAGAGAAACAATATTTTTTCTCTTTCCAAAGTACAACAGAAAAGTTGTCCAAATATGAATGATTAACCTATTAAACTGGGGATAAAAAAAAAAACTAATATGAAAAGTTGTTATTCTAAATAATTATAAATTATACCAGCAAAAATTAGTCTTTATGTAGAAAACTATGATTTAAATCAAGCTTTACTGACTAGTGATTTAAATCGCGATTTAAATCAGTTTGATTTAAATCAAATCCACTCTGTCAAAAAGTCTTACATACCCCAAAATGGTACCAATAAAAAATAGCCTGTCCTGCAAAGGGAAAGCCCTCAGACATTACCTTGGCAGAAGAATTTAAAAACAGAAATAAAAGTGATATTGTGCAAATATAGTAAAACATGAAATAAAAATATAAACTCGTTATCATAATTGTATCAACCTATCATATCACGGCATGGTGAACCCCATAAAAAATAAATATGAAAACACTGATAGAACTTGAGATAAAAAATTAGAAAGCCAAACATAGCGCAAAACGATGCCAATAAAAACTACAGCTTGTCTCGCAAAAAAATGAGCCTTCACACAGCTCAGTCAACAAAAAATAAAAAGTTATGACTCTTAAAAGATGATAATTACTTACCGGTAATTGGATTTTCCATTTAGCCTCCACAACGGCACTGAGCAGGAGGATGACCCGCCTCCCAGGGACAGGAAACAACGTGGAGAACAAACCTTTAAAAGCCTCCTCCCCTTTACCTTCTAAGTATCCGAGAACTCAAGATGATGCTGAGAACTTTATTTTGATTCCTTCATCAAAACAAGAAATGAGACAAGACAAAAGAACAAATGCACAAATAATGCAAAATCTATATATGCACCAATTAGGGTGGGAAAAATCCCAGTGCCGTTGAGGAGGCTAAACGGAAAATCCAATTACCGGTAAGTAATTATCATCTTTTCCATACGCCTCCCCAGCGGCACTGAGCAGGAGGACTAGCAGAGAAATAACTAGCCCCCTAGGGAGGGACCATGGCAGAAAGAACTTTGCGACCGAAGGATAAGTCCCTGTTTGAGATTACATCCAGTCTGTAATGACGGAAGAACGTATTTGGATTGGACCAAGTAGCGGCCTGGCAGATCTGGTTTAGCGAGGCTGAGGCACATTCGGCCCAGGAGGTGGAGACCGCTCTTGTTGAATGGGCTCTTAACTGAAGAGGTGGAGACTGGTTCTTTTCCTTGTATGCTCTGGAGATAGCCATTTTGATCCAGCGAGCGATGGTAATTTTAGAAGCTGCCTGGCCTTTGTTACTTCCAGCAAACTGTACAAATAAACGGTTTGTCTTCCTAAATGGTTTTGTGACTTTAAGGTAGGCGAGAATGCATCTTCTAACATCAAGATTATGAAACTTAACTTCCTGATCTGTCTTGCCCTGTGGACAGAATGTGGGAAGAGATATTTCCTGGTCACAATGAAACCTGGTGAATACTTTTGGCAAAAATGAAGGTTCATGTCGAAGAATAATTTTGTCGTCTAAAATCCTAAGATACGGTGGACGGCAAGAAAGGGCCTGAATCTCGCCTATTCTTCTAGCGGATGTTACGGCTATAAGAAAAGCTGCTTTTTGAGAGAGAAGACCTAGGGGTATATCGGAGATAGGCTCAAACGGAGGACCTGTCAAGACTGAGAGCACTAAATTTAGGTCCCAGGGGGGAACCGTAGACCTGACTGTAGGTCTGAGTCTGGAAGCCCCTTTAAAAAAAGTACTGACCCGAAGGCCTTCGTCCAGGCCCTTTTGTAGGAACTCCAGGATGATTCTTAAATCCATTTTCTTGGAAGGATCCCAGGGGGCCTGGGAAAAATGAAGAAAGGCATTCCACATTCTCTGATAGATCTTAGAGGTGACCGGTTTACGACTGTTAAGAATAGTGTGTATTACCGTGTCCGAAAGACCCTTAGCTCTTAGGATGTCGCGCTCAGTCTCCAAGCCGTTAGTCTCAGTTGATGGACCTTTGGGTGATGTACTGGACCCTGGATCAGTAGGTTCGGGATCTGGGGCAGTTCCCAACTGTTTCCTCTTGACATTTTTAGTAGTAGCGGAAACCAAGTCCTCTTTGGCCATGAGGATGCCATCAGGATTGCCTCGCACTTGTCCTCCGCAATCTTTGTCAGAGTCTTTGCTATCAGGGCAAACGGGGGAAAAGCATATAATAGGCCCTTTGGCCATGGCCCCGAAAAGGCATCCACTCTTAGAGGGTTGTCTTGGTATGAGAGAGAGTAGAACTTCTCTGTCTGTGCATTCTTCTTTGAAGCAAAAAGATCTAGAACTGGAACTCCCCACTTCCTGGTCAGTTCTAAGAAAATCAACCTGTTTAGGGCCCATTCCCCTGATTTCAGGGGACTTCTGCTTAGAAAATCGGCCAGAATGTTCTCTTTCCCTTTTACATGGGTTGCGGATATAGAAGCTATCTGATTTTGAGCCAAAGAGAATATTTGGGATGCTGTCTGACTCAGAATCTTGCTCCTCGTACCCCCTTGTTTGTTTAGATAGGCCACAGTTGTACTGTTGTCTGATAGGATCTTTACATCCTTGTGATGAATTAAAGACTGGAAGGCTTTTAAGGCCTGAAAAACTGCCAGGAGTTCTTTCACATTTGACGAGAGGGGACGTGATAAGGGTCCCTATCTCCCCTGAACCATCTGGCCCCCACAGTGGGCCCCCCAACCTATTCCGCTTGCATCGGTCGTTATTACCAGTGTCTCTGACGGTCTCCACTCGACACCCTGGACCAGATTTTCTCTTCTTATCCACCAATTTAAGGAGAGTTTTACCTGAAGGGGAAGACAGATTCTCTTGTCTAGAGAGAAAAGACACTTGTTCCAAGATGAAAGGAGGAACGCCTGTAATGGTCTGCTGTGAAACTGAGCCCATTTTACCGCCGGGATACATGAGGTCTTTAAACCTAGAATGATCATGATCTGTCTGTAAGTAACTATACGGGACCGACTGAAGAGAAGGAATCTGGAGATTAGATCTTTTATTTTGGATTCTGGAAGGAAAGAGGTCATTTTTTCCGAGTCCAACAGTATGCCCAGGAAAATCTTCTTTTGGGCCGGTACAAGATTAGATTTTTTCAGATTTATCTTCCAGCCCAGAGAGGAGAGTGTATCTGTTACAAGCAGGATGTTTTCCCGTAGAATCTCTGGTGACTGGGCCGACAAAAGGAAATCGTCTAAATACGGGATGAAGACCACTTCCTTTTGATAATAATGGGCTGAGACTTCTGCCATTATTTTTGTAAAAATCCGGGGGGCTGAGGCCAGACCGAACGGCAGAACCCGGAACTGAAGATGGATTAGCTGGTCCTGAAAAAAAATAAAAAAAAAAATCGCAAAATGGGAATATGATAGTAGGCATCTGCCAGGTCTATAGATGCCATGAAACAACCTTGGGACAACAGACTCATTGTGGATTTGATGGTCTCCATCTTGAACTTTTTGTATGTAAGATGCTTGTTTAGGTCTTTTAGATTTATGATGGCCCTTTGTGAACCATTGGGTTTTTTTTACTAGGAAAATTGAAGAATAAAAACCTTCTTTTATCTGATCTGGAGGAACCGGAATGACTGCCTGTTTTTCTAACAAGATCTGAATCTGGGACTCCAGAAGCATCTGGTTGGACATGTTCAGTTTCTGATTTACAAAGAATCTTCTTGGTGGGGCGGAAGAAAATTCTATTTTGTATCCTGATTTTATTATGTCTGTAATTTTTCCCCAATCCGGGAGGAATTTTTGAAGTCTTCCGCCCACCGGACTTCTGGCGTCATTGAGAAGTTTGTTTTGTTGACTTGTCTGGATTCAATAGGAACCCCCTACCTCTACCTTTTGTAGACTGCCAGGGGCCTGAACTTTCTTTTCTCTTCGGGTCAGGTCTGGACTTTATGAGGACGAAAGGACCGACAATTCTGGAAAAACCTCTGCTCGGATGGGAACCCTTTCTTTCGATCAGATGCCTTCTCCAGAATATCGTCCAGAACTGATCCGAAAAGTCTGTCTCCTTCGCATGGGATACTACAAAGTTTGTTCTTAGAAGTGTTATCTCCTGACCAGGAGCAAAGCCAGATAGATCTTCTGGCTGCATTGGAAAGGGCTGCAGATCTTGCAGATAACTTGACCAAGTCCACTGAAGCGTCCGCAAGAAAATTTGTGGCCTGTTTTAATACCGGCAGAGAAGCTAGAATGTCTTCATATGGGGTGCCAGCCAGCAAATGTTCCTCCAATTTGGACAACCATAACGCCAGAGTTCTGGCCGTACAGGTTGCTGAAATACTGGGCCTAAACATAGAAGTGCAGGTGTCCCAAGACTTTTTAAGTATAGATTCACACTTTTTGTCCATGGGGTCTCTGAGTAATCCTATGTCCTCAAATGGTAAGGAGGATTTTTTAGAAATCCTTGCCACGGGTGCGTCTACCCGAGGGGTTCTATCCTAGTGTGCAGTATCAGATTCACTGAAGGGGTATTTTCTCTTAAAGACTCTGGAGACACCTGATTTTTTCTCTGGGTCTTTCCATTCTTCTGAGATTAATTTTTTTATGTTCTCATGAACCAGAAACACCCTTCTTCTCCTGTCGGCCAATCCCCTGAACATCTGGTCCTGGATGAAATGTGGCTCTTTAGCCTGTTCTATGTTCATCGTGGCCCTAATAGTTTTGAGAAGGGAGTCCATGTCTTCAATGGAACATAATGGCTTGCCCGAGTCTGAAGAGTCTGAAGAGTCTGAATCAGAAGAAACTTCGCCCTCATCAGAGTCTAAAGTAAAGTCCTGGGAATGCTCAACCAGGGGTTTAGCAGTAGAGGTGGAAGGGGCTGCCATGGAGGGGGCTAAAGGTAGCGTAGATATTTTTGAATCTACTGCTGAGCTGACTTCTTCTTTGATGATGGCCCTCTGGCCATCCAAAAAAGATGGAGTCTCCTCTGCCATGACTTTTTCCAGACATTTAGGACACAGCGGCTTTTTGTGATGGCTTGCTAATTATTTTTTACAGATGTCACACTTCTTTTTGACTGAAGGTTCCCCCGTTCTGCTGGATTTACTCTAAAATCACATAAAATATGTAAAAAGAAGGTTACTAGATGCCGAGTTCTAGTAGGTCACAAAAAGGGGAACCTTCACCTGGGAAAAAACCCCGTGCACAGCAGGGAAGAGGTGTAGTGTATACATATAAAAATATATGCCAAGAGGAGATCTCCCATGGAGGAGGCTTACCGGGCTGGGGGCCTTGAGGGGCTCTGTGGACGTCTCCGATGGAGTAGACATGGCTCCTTGTTCCCCGGCTGTTTGCACGCCACACAGAAAAAAAGCGGGGACCATTTTTAATACTACTTCCGGGTCACGTTGTCCCGCGCGCACGCTGACGTCAGCCCGCGCACACCCACGTGACCCCTATCGCGAGACTACGGCCCGGAAGTCTCGCAGGTCCCGGCCGCCTCTCCGCTGCTCCCGGAGGGAGCCGAAAGCCCGGGGTTGCCTGGGATGCCGCAGGGCTTACACCCGGATGCCAGAAGGGCCCTTCTTCTTGCCCCGCGACCCGGCGCCCCGCTACAGCCCTCCTAACTGCCGTTAGGGACCTCCAGGTGAGAGAACAAAGCCTCTCAGGCTGCGCGCAAATTAATAAACGGTGCAGAGCAGGGGGATCCCTGCTCCGTTCTCCTCTTCGTCCCGAGGGACAGGAAACAACTGGAGAAGGTAAAGGGGAGGAGGCTTTTAAAGGTTTGTTCTCCACGTTGTTTCCTGTCCCTGGGAGGGGGGTCATCCTCCTGCTCAGTGCCGTTGGGGAGGTGTATGGAAAAAACCATTTAAGCAAATTCCATGTTAAAAAATCCAGATGCTGCTCTTTCCATTCTGAGCCCTAACGTGTCGCCAAACAGCAGTTAACAACCCCAAATGGGGCATATTCAGGAGAAAATGGGTAGCAAATTATGGGGTGATATTCTAATATCATACATTGTAAAAAAAAAAAAAAAAAAAAAAAGTTTGGGCCTAAAGCACCATTTCTAAATCAAATCTAATTTTTCTTTCTCACAGCCAAGTGAAAAATCTGCAAACAATGACTTGTTCTGCAAATTTCACCTCCATTTTTTTTACATTCTTGTGGAACACCTAAAGGCTTAAAGCAGGGATGCACAACCTGCGGCCCGGGGGCCACATGCGGCCCTCGATACCATTCTGTGCGGCCCACAAACATCTGGTAAAAGACATGTAGGTCTATGTCTTATGGCTTCTTACATGTATCTTTCATGTATTCTCCTATTAGATGGGAGTCCTAGAACTGTAACTAGACATTTATAGTATATACTGTATGTTCAATATGCCAAAACTACAGTATTTCAGTTGGTAATACCTCTAAGTTTTATTTTCGGCCCTTGGAATTAGTTCAGGCTGACAGTGTGGCCCTCAGCTAGAAAAGGTTGTGCACCCCTGGCTTAAAGGGAGTCTTTCACCCCAAACCCTATTTTTCAGCACTCACATCTTCCTGTGCTAAATTGCCCCCCCCCCCCCCCATTAAAAAGCTTCTTACCCCATTGCAGTACCGCTTACCTATCTTCACAAAATCACTTTTATTGCAGCTGTCAATCACAGCTGAAGGTGCCCAGGGGCGGCGTCATAACGTCCGGAGCCCAGGCCGCGCGCTCATCTTCCTAACTGTCCACGCCCCCTTTTACCCAGACGGCCCGCCCAGTGTCTTCTGCTTGTCCTCCTCCTCAAGTGGCCAAATCCCGCGCATGCGCCGAGGATCCGTCAGTCCGCTCTGAACAGCCCTCCGATGCAGCGCTTGCAGGAGTATCGCTGTACGGGCCAGCGCCTGCGCACAGGATAGCCCAATGCTTGTGCCAGTAATCGGGAAACCAGTGCGCAGGCGCGGACTGCCGGGTCCTTGGTGCAGGCACAGGATTTGGCCACTTGAGGAGGAGGACAAGCAGAAGACACTGGGCAGGCTGTCTGGGTGAAAATAGGCGTGGACAGTTAGGAAGAGGAGCGTGCGGCCTGGGCTCCGGCCGTTATGACGCCACCCCTGGGCACCTTCAGCTGTGATTGACAGCTGCAATAAAAGTGATTTTATGAAGATAGGTAAGCGGTACAGCAATGGGATAAGAGGTTTTTTAATGGAGGGGCAATTTAGCACAGGAAGATGTGAGTGCTGAAAAATGGGGTTTGGGGGGGTGAAAGACTCCCTTTAAAGGGACACTGACAGGCCCAATAAGCATTTTTAGATATATATAGGCAGACATAGGTCTTCTAATGTGTATTTCAAACATACAGTTGTGTTCAAAATTATTCAACCCCCAATGCTGTAAAGGGTTTTAGGGAATTTAGTGTACATTTGTAATTGTGTTCAGAATGAAATCTTACAAGGACTTTTTAAAGAACCAAATGCAACTAAAATGACCAATTGTTTTTGTAATACAGTATTAAATGTTTTTTTTGTGATTTCTTCATTGACACAATTATTCAACCCCTTAAAGACTACCACTCTTAAGAACAGAGGTTCATTCAAGTGTTTTCGATCAGGTATTGAAAACACCTGTGGATGTCAAGGAGCAGCAATCAAGCATAATAAGCACCAATTAGGCAGATTTAAAATGACTGTGATATTCAGCTCCTTCTAGACATTTACTGGTGTGTTTAAAAACATGGTGAAGTCAAGAGAATGGTCCAGGAAGACAAGAGAAGAGGTGATTTCTCTTCACAGGAAGGGCAATGGCTATAAGAAGATTGCAAAGATGTTAAACATACCAAGAGACACCATAGGAAGCATCATTTGCAAATTCAAGGCAAAGGGCACTGTTGAAACGCTACCTGGTCGTGGCAGAAAGAAGATGCTGACTTCGACTGCTGTGTGCTACCTAAAGCGCAAAGTGTTGAAAAGTCCCCGTGTGACTGCTGAGGAACTGAAAAAAGATTTGTCAGATGCGGGTACTGAAGTTTCAGCTCAGACAATAAGGCGCACACTGCGTAATGAAGGCCTCCATGCCAGAACTCCCAGGCGCACCCCCTTGCTGTCTCCAAAGAATAAGAAGAGTCGACTGCAGTATGCCAAAAGTCATGTGGACAAACCACAAAAGTTTTGGGATAGTGTTTTGTGGACTGATGAAACAAAATTATAACTGTTTGGGCCCATGGATCAACGCTATGTTTGGAGGAGGAAGAACAAGGCCTATGAAGAAAAGAACACCTTGCCTACCGTCAAGCATGGCGGGGGGTCAATCATGCTTTGGGGCTGTTTTGCTTCTACAGGTACAGGGAAGCTTCAGCATATGCAAGGTACCATGAATTCTCTTCAGTACCAGGAGATATTGGATGAAAATATGATGCAGTCCGTCACAAACCTGAGGCTTGGGAGACGTTCGACCTTTCAACAGGACAATGATCCCAAGCATACCTCCAAGTCCACTAGAGCATGGTTGCAGATTAAAGGCTGGAACACTTTGAAGTGGCAATCGCAGTCACCAGACTTAAATCCGATTGAGAACCTCTGGTGGGACTTAAAGAAAGCAGTTGCAGCGAGCACGCCTAAGAATGTGACTGAACTGGAGGCTTTTGCCCATGAAGAATGGACGAAGATACCCGTAGATCGCTGCAAGACACTTGTGTCAAGCTATGCTTCACGTTTAAAAGCTGTTATAACTGGAAAAGGATGTTGTACTAAGTACTAAGATTAAATGTCACTTGGGGGTTGAATAAAACTGATAATGATGTGAGCACAGAAAAGACATTTGTGGTTATTTCATTATAAATGTTATGTTATATTTGTCTGACTTACAAGTGCCTCTTTGATTTAATTGTAAACAAGATGACTGAAATGATCAAAATCAATGTCAAACTGGCCAAAACACTCAATTTCAGTGGGGGTTGAATAATTTTGAACACAACTGTATAAGTATACCCCCTGTCCACCTTACAAACTCAGTAAAATCATCTTTTATATCCTCAGTGAATGACTTGTCTTTGATCAAAGAGCATAGGCCCACTTACCGCGACAAGGTTGCCTCTACAAGTGGGGACCTACTCTAACTCTTGGCTCTGGGCCCCACCACCCTACCAACACAGCACTGAGACACCAATGGCAGACACGCAGTACTGCACCATGTGAACAGAGTGCAAAGAGTTCACCCAGTCACAACCCTCAGGAAATCCTGTGTCCCATTACATTCAGTGAGGCGCCCAGCGAAGTGAATAATAAGCGTCAGTTGGGGCATGGCTGGGCACAAGTGGAGGACAAACGCCACCCCTTGGGCACAAAGGCAAGTCATTCACTGAGGATCTAAAAGACTTTAACTGGGCTTAAATAGCCCAACACCCAACACGGGGAGCTCAACAGATTGCACACCGGACCCCTGCCCACACCATGCACCAGTATCAAGAATCTTCCCTGCATGGGCAGACGGCAGCTTCTAGCACTCTGGACAGCTGAGTATTCTCCACCCCTCAACCTCCTGCTTAGTACCTTTGCCTGTTGCCTCTGTTAACCCCATTACATGGGGACTGCACAAAGCCCTGCTTTTCCTGAGCACTGCTGCCCTACCACTGTCTCCCTTCTAAACTGTCCCAATTCTATGAACAGCAATAAACTCCTTCACTCCTGTATGGTGCTGCGCATTGTCCCCAAGACACTGTAAACCATAAAGCATTAGGAATAGGATACATAGTTGTGTGTATTCATATACATTATTGGGCGGGTAGGATTATATATTGAGAGTGTGGGTTTTCATAGTGCTTGATAGTGTGTACAGTAATAGATTATACATATATATATATATATATATATATATATATATATATATATATATACACACACACACACACACATACATATACACACACACACACACACACACACTAGCAGAAGGACCCGGCTTCACACGGGTATATTTCATCTATTTCTTTTAATGTTTCAGTGTGCCATTAAATATCAAGAGTATCCCCCATAACAGTGACCTCTACAGCACCCGCCCCTTTAACAGTGAACTCCACAGTCCCCCACCCCTTAACACTGACCCCCCCCCCCACAGTGCCCTGCCACTTTAAAATGGGACATCCACAGCAGCCCATCCCCTTAACTTTGACCTTCACAGCAGCCCGCCCCTCTAACAGTGAGTTTCACAGTATCCCACTCCCTTGACAGTGACCTCCTCAGGGGCCTGCCCCCATAACAGTGACCTCCAGAGTACCCCGCTGCCTTAACAGTGACCTTCACAGTGTCCGCCCCTTAAACAGTGACCTCCACAGCGCTCTGCCCCTTTAATGCTAGGGCTACATGACGACATGTGTCGCGCTACATTTTGTTTCAATTTTTATAATGAAAGGCTATAGTGTCGCACTGCGACATGTGTGATACTGTCTGCTGAGCTGTGTATCTAATCCTATCCTGTGTGATACTATCTGCTAAACTGTGTATATAATCCTATCCTGTGTGATACTGCATGCTCAGCTGTGTATCTAATCCTATCCTGTGTGATACTGTCTGCTGAGCTGTGTATCTAATCCTATCATGTGCGACACTGTCTTCTGTGTATCCAAGTCTATTGTGTGATACTGTCTGCTGAGCTGTGTAACAGTCGCAGCATGTCACATGTCGCAGTGCAACACCATAGACTATCATTATAAAAATTGTTGCGCAATACATGTCATCGTGTAGCCCTAGCCTAAAGCTGACCTACAGCAGTGAAAAAAAATGGCTGGGTTTTTATGGAAACCTGGAGTAAAACTGTGTGTATGTGTAGACTAAGAGCCTACAGCTGATAAGGGTCATGTGACCGTGTTTATGGCAGTTGGAATTTAAAGAGAAAGACCTGTAGGCCTGTATTGGCTAATAAAGGACATTTTTGGGAATATCTCAGGAATAGTGTTGAGCGAACTTGTGTTTCAAGTTCTGCGTCCAAAGTTCGGGTTATTGAAGAATCCCCGTATAGATTCCGCTACCACGGACCATAACGGAATTTTGAATCCATACGGGTATTCTTCGATAACCCGATCTTTCGTTTAAAACAAGTTCGCTCAACACTACTCAGGAACGGCACGTCCAGTCCAGTCGTTTGGTCGCGCATAAAGAACAGACAGACGTCAAGACAGACAAACTCAATTTTACATATACAAGATAGATAGATATATATATATATATATATATATATATATATATATATATATACATATACACATACATGCAGCACCGAAAGACCAAATGATGAAAATACGTACGGGTACTAGGTCCAGGGGTGTAGGCTTACCCTTTTTTATTTGGAACTGGGAGTGCTGTCTATATATATATATATATATATATATATATATATATATACACACACACACACACACACACACACATTGTGGCAGTGGAGCTGCTAGAGGGCCATTAAAATGGTGTATCTTAGGGCTCATGTACAGGACCGTATGCATTTTGCGCTCCATAAAAAAACGGATCCGCAAAAGATACAGATGACATCAGTGTGCATTCCGTATTTTGCAGACCGGAACAGCTTGCCCCTAATAGAACAGTACTATCCTTGTCCGTAATGCAGACAACAATAGGACATGTTCTATTTTTTGCAGAACGGAAATACCGAAACGCAATGCACACGGGGTAACTGTCGCTTTTTTTTTTTTGCGTTCCCATTAAAATGAAAAGTTCCACATACAGTTCGCAAAAAACAAAACAAAAAACGGACCGGAAACAGAAAGAAAATATGTTTGTGTGCATGAGAGCTTACCCAGAGCAAGCTGGGTGAGAAGAAAGGCTGGAAAATAGGTTTTTCACACTGTCTGCAGCAGCTAGGCTGGTTATTAAGCTAATTAGCAAGCAGCTGAGGAGCTCAGGTAAATGAGGGTTGAGCTCCTCAATCAGGGTTCCCAGTCTGAGGAAGAAGCAGGCTGCGCCCAGGCCTGTGGGAGCTAGGACCTTCTAACCCTGTGTGGGGTAAGCACGGTGTGGTTATTTGTAGAGCTGGGTGGTAGACCCAGATACTGATACAGAGGGAAAATTACTGTGTAGTCAGTGGCCAGACAGCTGAGGATTTAGGTTTATAATTTATGTTTGGTCTGCTGTAAAAGTGACAAAGCTAATGGATAGTTTGCACCCAAATCTGCAGGGTTGGAGTGGCTACTTGAGGTATGCCACTAACCGTCTAAGCGGAGAAGACGGCGATCCTGGAGAGCTAAGTGACCCTGAGTTGTCACTATATATATATATATATATATATATATATATATATATATATATATATAATTTGGACACTGACACAAATTTTGCTTTTATTATCTGTTTACTAAAACATATTCAAGTTATCTATACTAATAAAATCCCTATGTGCGTGATGTCCGTGCGTGTGTGCCGATTTGTAAAGTGCGCATGCGCGGCGCACAGACCAATCGGTGGACACTACATGGGCGGCATTGTTTTGCAATGGCAGCAGGGCCCGATGCAGTCACTGTATTCTATTGCACCGGGCCCCGCTCAGAGTAGTAATACTATGAATAACTGTAATAATAATAACGATCTTCACTCCTTCACTTACTAAACGGTGAGGTAGGAAGCCGGGCGGGCGGTCACTGGCAGCATAACTCACTGAGTGACGCCGACTTCATGAATGAAGCAGGCGGCACAGGCACATAAGGTAGTAAGTTAGGCTGCCAGTGCCTGCCCGCCGGCCTCCTGCCTCACCATTTAGTAAGTGAAGGAAAGAAGATCGTTATTATTACAGTTATTCATAGTATTACTACTCTGAGCGGGGCCCGATGCAATAGAATACAGTGACTGCACCGGGCCCTGCTCCATTACATTCACACTAAACAGCGACACTGTTATGGGGGATCTGTTGATGACACATAGCATAAGATCCTATGTGTCATCCACAGATTCCCCGCTAACATCGCCAGCCACAGATTCCCCGCTAACATCGCCAGCCACAGATTCCCCGCTAACATCGCCAGCCACAGATTCCCCGCTAACATCGCCAGCCACAGATCCCCCGCTAACATCGCCAGCCACAGATCCCCCGCTAACATCGCCAGCCACAGATCCCCCGCTAACAGTGCCAACCACAGATCCCCCCCTAACAGTGCCCCCCCCCCCCCATAACAGTGCCAGGGCATAATGTCTAGTAGTTATATAATGGACAAAGTCCAGACTTTTAGATTTCAATTGCGGGTATGCACATTAAAATTGGATGAAGGGTTTAGAAGTTTCAGCTCCTTTACATGTGGCACCCTGTTTTTAAAGGGACCAAAAGTAATCAGACAATTGACTCAAAGGCTGTTTCATGGGCAGGTATGGGCAATTCCTTCATTATTTCATTCTCAATTAAGCACATAAAAGGCCTGGAGTTGATTTGAATTTGCAATTTGATTTGCATTTTGAAGAATTTGCTGAGAAGTAAACATGTGGTCAAAGGAGGTGAAACAAGCCATCCTTCATCTGCTAAAACAGAAAGAAAACAACATTGCTTACCGGTAATCGTTTTTCTCGAAACCCATGACGGCTCCCTATGCGACTCAGGACCTCCCATCTGGACAGGAAACCTGAGAAGATAAAATGAACACACCCCCACCAAGCACCAGTGGAAGAAATAAAATGTTCTTCGGAGAGACCAGGGATACATATATACAGGAACATTCAAATTATATATATCCATATTTTGTCATATAGACATTATATTTTGTTTTTTTTTTGGGGGGGGAAGGGAATTTTAGAGGGTGCCGTCATGGGTTTCGAGAAAAACGATTACCGGTAAGCAATGTTGTTTTCCCCTCACCCATGACGGCACCCTATGCAAGACAGACTATAAACTGGAACCTAGGGAGGGACTACAGCCTGAAGAACCTTCTTCCTGAAGAATGCATCAGAGTGAAGCTGCAGTCTATAATGTTTAAGGAAGGTATGTAGAGAACTACAGATGGCTGGTCTACAAATTTGAGCTAAAGAAACATCTGCTCTTTCCGCCCAGGAAGCAGAGACCGCTCTAGTAGGGTGGGCCCCAAATCCTGACGGAGGAGGAAGCCCCAAGGAAACATAAGCTTTAACTATGGCCTTCTTTACCCATCTTGCAATGACCGCAGAAGACACTTTGCGCCCCTTGTTTTTGCCTAGGAACTGGACCAGGAGATTTTCATCCAGTCTCCAGTGGCATCTAAATAGGCCAGCAGGCACCTTCTAACATCTAGGAAGTGGAATTTCTGTTCATAACTGTTGGAAGGATTAGGCAAAAAGGATGGCAATACAATATCTTGTCTCCTGTGGAAATCTGAGACTACTTTGGGTAGAAAGGTTGGAAGGGGTCTGATGACTACTTGGTTTTCCTGAAGAGAAGTATAAGGAGGATAAGCCGAAAAGGCTTGGGTTTCTGGGATCCTTCTAGCAGAGGTGATGACTAAAAGGAAGGCCATCTTTATGGACAGGACTTCTATTGGGATCTCGGACAGAGGTTCAAAAGGCTCTTGGGCAAGTGCTGTCAATACCATGTTTAGATCCCACGGAGGGAAAGGGGCCTTAGGGAAAGATGGAGTCTAGCAGCTGCAGATAGAAAACGCTTAACCAAAGGGTGGACAGCTAGTTGGTAGTCAAAAAAGTAGCTGAAAGCCACCACCTGAACTTTTAAAGTGGAGGCCTTAAGCCCCTTATCTAAACCTGCTTGTGAATGGACTGGATCCCAAAAAGGAAGAGAAGATCTTCCACACTCTGTTATACTTTCTGGCTGTTGTTACCTTCCTGCTACCTAACAAGATAGAAACCACTTTGTCGGATAGGCCTCTTCCTAACCAGATTTTCCTGTCAACTTCCAAACAGCTAATTGGACAATCTCTGGGTTGGGATGTAGGACGGGACCCTGGGAGAGAAGGTCCTTCCTTGGAGGAATGATCCAAGGAGCATCCCTGGTTAGGCTTATCAGGGCTGAATACCACACTCTCTTTGCCACCTTGGAGCTACTAATATGATGGAAGCTCCTTCCCGCTGTACTTTCCTCAGGACTTGGGGGATTAGGGAAAAAGGAGGGAAAGCGTACCCGAACTCCTGATTCCAGTCCTGTGCTAGACCGTCTATTGCTGTAGGGTTCTCTGAATAATTGAGGGAAAAGAATCTTTCCACCTTCCTGTTCTTCCGCGAAGCAAAGAGGTCTATTGTTGGAAGCCCAAACTTTGTCAGAATCTGAGAAAGTTTCCGCGTTCAGACTCCACTCTCCTTGACTGAGCTTGACTCGACTTAGGAAGTCGACTAGAACATTCTCTTTTCCCTTTAGATGGATCGCGGATAGAAAAACGCTTTTCTTTTCCGCTATTTGAAAAATCTCCTGGCAGAGGGCGAGAAGGGCGCTACTCTTGTTCTGCCCTGATGATTTATATAAGCCACTGTTGTTGAGTTGTCTGAGTAGAAGACAACTTTTCTGTGCGAGATCTCTGGAATCGCAACTTTTAGGGCGATCCCCACTGCTTTGAGTTCTTTGAAGTTTGAAGTGCATTTTCTGGTTTTTAAATCCCATCTTCCTCGCCAGTATCTTCCTTCGGAGTGTGCACCCCAGCCCCAGGGACTGGCGTCCGTAATCATCATAATGGGATCTGGAAAGGAGCAAGGCATTCCTTCTGAAAGGTTTCTTTGGGATGTCCACCAGCAGAAGGGATGATCTTGATCTGGACGGAAAGATGAAACTTTTTGTTCAGTATTTGTGGAAGTCCATTCCAAGCTTGCAGTATGTCCGCCTGTAGTAGTCTTGTGTGAATCTGTGCAAAGGGTACAGCCGGAATTGTAGCAGTCAAATGTCCCAGTACTATCATTGCTTGTCTGAATGAACACCAGAAGGAACGAAACAGAGCCCAGACGTGCTCTATGGTGGACGACACCTTTTTCTGTGGAAGGATTGTCTTCTGGGACCTAGAGTCTAACCGCATTCCTAGAAAGGTGCAACTCTGAGATGGAGTTAGACAAGATTTTTCTTGATTTCTCTTCCACCCAAAGTCGTTTAACAGGGAGCACACTAGGACCAGATCCTTTTGTAATTGGTCCCTTGTGTGGGAAATGAACAAGTCGTCGTCCAGATATGGTATTAAAACTATCCTGGACAGTCTGAGAAAGGCCACCATCTCTGCCACTACCGTTGTGAAAATTCTTGGGGCCTGTGAGACACCGAAGGAGAGTTCCCTGTATTGTAGATGCAGCAGCTGACCCTGCACATAAACCGCAGTTCTTAAATTTTTTGGGGAGGAAGCATAAATTGGGATATGATAATAAGCATCCTATAGATCTATGCTTGCCATCCAGCAGTCCTTGAATAACAGATCTAAGGTCGTCTTTATTGTTTCCATGCGAAACCTTTTGTATTTTAGGAACCTGTTCAGTTTTTTTTTCAAGTTCAGTATCCATATAAAAGGATCCATTGGGTTTGTTGACTAAAAATAGAGGGGAGTAGAACCCTTTGCCTTCCTCCTTTTTGGGTACCTGTCAGACCACTCCCTTGTCCATCAATAAAAGGACTTCCGTTTCTAGAGCTTTTGACTTCTGAAAGTCCCTGGGAAGGGGAGTGCAAGTGAAAAAATCCTGAGGATAGGAAATGAACTCCAAGCGGAATCCCTTCCCTATCCCAGAACCAACTTGTTCTGAGTAATCCTTGTCCAAGCCGGAAGAAAAGAAAAGAAGACAGTCTTCCCCCAACCTGGTGTCTGGCGTCATTGCTGCTTCTCTTTAGATCTATTATCCTGGGTCTTAAAGAGGAATCCTCCTGACTTTCTTTGAAATCTGTTTCTCTCTTTTTTGTCGTATGGTCTGTCCCTCTGTCTCCTAAATCCCTGCTGGGGTTTACGAAAAAAAAGGAATTCCTCTGCTGATGTAGGAAAACCCTTTTTACTTGTCCGAGGTCTTCTCTAGGATCTCGTCCAGACAGGTTCCAAAAAGTCTGTTGCCTTCACATGGAAAGGAGCGGAGTCTAGCCTTTGAGCCTTGATCCCCTTTCCATGATTTAAGCCATATCGCTTCTAGCTGCATTAGTTATGGCAGAGGATTTAGCAGCAAAGCGAATAACATCGGTAGATGCGTCTGTTAGAAAATACTGCCACTTTAGAAAAGGAAGGTATGGATGCTAGGATTTCATCCCTAGATTTCTTTTCTTTTAGGTGAATTTCTAGCTGGTCCAACCAAAGACGGAGAGACCTAGATACCCAGGAAGCTGCGATAGCTGGTCTGAGACATGTGGCTGCTGTTTCCCAAGCACGTTTTAAATAAATATCGTCCTTTTTATCTAGTGGATCGGATAGGCAACCTAGGTCGTCAAAGGGGAGTGCTGCTTTTGGCTACTTTGGCGACCGGGGCGTCCACAGTAGGAGCTTTATCTCAATTGTGGACACGTCTTCATCATATGGGTATTTCCTTTTTACGGAGGTGGGAATGAAGAATTTCCTGTCAGGGTTTTTTAATTAAGGCTTGTAAATTTTGGTGTATGGTGAAGACTCAGTTTCTTTGGGCCTAAAGCTTGAAAAGCTTGGTCCGCAACAGATCTAGTTTGCTTGATATCCTCCAGCTGCATAGTAGATCTTACAGCTTTCAGTAAAGGTTGCGTATCCTCAGGAGGAAAAACCGGAATTAGACTTACCGGTAATTCAGTTTCCATGAAATCACCATGACGGCCACACAGGAGATTGACCCATGACCTCTGTGGGGGCAGGAACAGAGAAGAGGTTAAATTGCCCCTCCCACCACCACACCTCAGTGTTTCCAAGATAATCGGTGCCAGAAAAAGCTAACTAAAGAATAATCCTCCTTTAGCATTACTTCATACTAGGAGATCAAAATAGTAAACAAAAAAAGGGAGGGAATATATGGGCCGTCATGGTGATTTCATGGAAACTGAATTACCGGTAAGTCTAATTCCGGTTTTCCCATATCATCACCATGACGGCCACACAGGAGAGTTATAAAATCATAATGATGGGGGGCGACTGCCTGAAGAACTTTCTGACCAAAGGAAACGTCAGAAGCTCTAGATAAGTCCAGGCGGTAGTGTTTCACAAAAGTATGGATATTGGACCAGGAGGCCGCTCTACAGATATCTTCGAGAGAAGCCCCTGCTCTTTCCGCATAGGTAGTGGAGACAGCTCTGGTGGAGTGTGCCCGAATGTTTAATGGAGGATCCCGATCTTTATTCTTGTAACATATTTTAATGGTATCTTTTATCCATCTTGCGATCGAAGATTTTGAGACCTTGGACCCTCTGTTCTTTCCGAAGAACTGGATGAGCAGGCTGTCTGATTTTCTGAATTCTCTAGTAGTCTCCAGATACCTAAGAACTATACGTTTCACATCCAGAGAATGGAATCTCACTTCTTCCTGAGTTGTCGGATTGCTGAAAAAGGATGGGAGGACAATCTCCTGGCCTCTATTCTTGTCTGAAGCTACTTTAGGTAAGAAACCTGGATCCAGCTTCAGAATGATCCTATCTTCAAAGATAGACAGATATGGTTCGCGAATAGATAGAGCCTGTATTTCTCCTAATCTCTTGGCCGATGTTATTGCTATAAGAAAAGCAGTCTTGAGAGAAAGTAATTTAATAGAACAGTCCTCTAATGGCTCGAAAGGTGGACCTGTAAGACCATCTAGGACAAGGTTTAGGTCCCATGTAGGTAAACGTGATCTTAAAGTTGGTCTAATACTGTGGGCGGCTTTCACAAAACGCCTGATCCAGCGGTGATCTGCCAGGTTGGTGTCAAACTGTGCACTTAATGCAGAGATCTGAACTTTAAGAGTAGACGGGGATAAGCCTAGTTCAAGTCCATTCTGGAGAAAATCTAGAATTTTTTGGATGTTGGGTTCTCTCAGGTTCGGATCTTTCTCGCCTGACCAGGAGCAGAATCTTTTCCAGATTTTTAAATATATTGCTGACGTCACTTTCTTCCTAGAGCATCTAAGAGTGGATATCACCCTGTCTGATAAACCCTGGAATCTCAAGATGGAGATTTCAGGATCCAGGCTGTAAGCTTCAAGAAGTTTGGATGTGGATGTAGTAGAGGGCCCTGGAAAAGAATGTCCTCCCTGAGAGGTAGTCTCATTGGTTCGTCTATTGCTAACCTCTGTAACGGAGCGAACCAACTCCTTTTGGGCCAAAAGGGGGTAATTAGTATCACCGTGGTATTCCCCTGTAGGATCTTCTGGATGACCCTCGGGATCAGAGGCATTGTAGGAAAAGCGTATGCTAGTTCCCAATGCCATTCTAGAGATAGTGCGTCTATTCTCCAAGGACAATCTTCCGCGTTCAGGGAGCAGAATGTTTCTAGTTTTTAATTCTTTCTGGTTGCAAAAAGATCAATTGAGGGGAGACCCCATCTCTGTATTATTAGATCGAAAATCTCGGGATTCAGAGTCCATTCCGTGTGATCCACCTTCTGCCTGCTTAGGAAGTCTGCTTCTATATTTAGGACCCCCTTCAGGTGCATCGCAGAGATTGATTTGAGATGGTTTTCTGCAAAGGAGAAAATATCCTCTGCAACTGTCTGAAGCTTCCTTGATCGGGTACCCCCCTGATGCTTCAAGTAGGCAACCACTATGGTGTTGTCTGAATAAATTTTTACGTGGCATTTTTTCATTAGTTGCCTGGCTGAAGACAGAGCTTCCTTCACTGCGCATAGCTCCCTGAAGTTTGACGACTGAATGGATACTTGATGCTTCCAGGATCCCTGGAAGTATTCCCGGCCGACCTTTGCTCCCCAACCCGTCTTGCTGGCGTCTGTAATGACCGTTATTACCGGTTCCTTGATCCAAGGGACACCCGGGAAAGATTCTGTTCCTTCGTCCACCAGGACAGGGAGGTCTTTACTGATGTCGGGATACGAAGCCTGTGTTCTAGAGATCCTGCTCTCTTGTTCCACCGGTACAACATCCAATTTTGCATTAAACGACAATGAGCCTGGGCCCACTCGACTGACTGAATGCAGGAGGTCAGCAGACCTAGTAAGCTCATCGTCTCTCTTACCGACGATTCCTGTCGTGACTGAAAGAGTCTCACCTTCTTCATGATGGACTGAATCTTGGTTCGGGGTAAGGAGGTCGTCTGTGAAAGAGAGTCCAGCGTTACTCCCAGGAACTCTACTGATGTGGATGGTATCAATCTTGACTTTGGTCTGTTTATTATCCATCCTAGATTCGACAGACGGAATAAAAATATTTCTAGATCTTGAAGCAGAAGATCCTTTGAATCTGCTATGATCAGGAAGTCGTCCAGGTACGGGATAATATTTAGACCCTCCTGTCTGAGAGGAGCTATCATTTCTGTTATTAATTTCGTGAAGAGCCTTGGAGCGGCAGAGATTCCGAACGGTAGTGCTCTGAATTGGAAATGAAGAATCTGATTGTGATGGTCCGGTATTGCGAATCTCAGGTACCTCTGGAAGTCCTGATGAATAGGGACGTGCAGGTATGCATCCTTTAGATGCACTGAGCTCATGAATGCCCCGTGCTTTATCAGGGGTATTATGGACCTCAAGGACTCCATCTTGAACTTCCTGTAGAGGATAAATTTGTTTAACTTTTTCAAATTTATGATCGTACGGAAGTCTCCTTCCTTCTTTCTCACTAGGAATAAGGTGGAATAGTAACCCTGTCCTTCCTGAGATCTGGGAACTGGTACCACTGCTCCTTTGTTCAATAATTCTCGGACTCCCTGAAGAATATTTTTGTTGGAAGAAATGGAAGACGTTCTTGTCAGAACAAATCTGGGAGGGGGAAGGGAGGTAAATTCGATCCTATACCCTGACCGAATGATTTCCAAGGCCCATGGATTTTTTGTTATACGTTCCCATGAGCTCAGAAAATCCTCCAGTCTCCCCCCTACAATGGCGTCACTGTTTATCTCTTGTCTAGGGGTTGTATCCCTTAAATGATTCTCCAATTCCCCTAGCCACAAATGCATAGATCTGGCTACAGATGTAGCCGTTATATTGTTCTTGATATTAAACATGGAAGCCTCCCACGATCTTCGCAGGAGGGAGTCAGCCTTTCGCTCCATAGCATCTTTTAATTGAGCGGCGTCTTCAAAGGGTATAGCAGTCTTCCTGTTTACTTTAGCGACTTGCACATCAATTTTGGGGGTCCCCTCAAATAACTTAGATTGAGCCGGGTCGAATACTAATCGATTTTTAAATTCTTTAGAGATGCCCAGTCTCTTTTCAGGTTCAGCCCATTCCTCCAGAATCATTTCTTTTATATTTTCATTAATGGGGAACACTTTAGATTTTTTTATTCTAAGACCCCCAAACATCTCGTCTTGAATAGAGAGGGATCTAGGGGCCTCCTCTATCCCCATAGTAGCTCGGACTGCCTTTAGCAGAGCCCCCATCTCTTCAGACGAGAAGTAGAATTTTTTGCTGTTCTCACAAATCTCCCCCTCAGAAAAAGAGGACTCCTCCTCCCACTGAACAGACGTGGAAGCCCTGTCGTCTAACTCTTCTGAATCTGAAGAAGAGATAATTCTCTGTCGAGGGCGTTTATGGGGGGGTTGACCCACCGCTACAGGGGGCGCCGCTCTGGCCGCTTTTAGCTCCTCCTGGACTACCGTTCTTATGTTATCCATAAGGGAGTGCTGTTCCTGACGTAAGAAATCTTTAATACATTCTTTACATAACTTCTTTTCATATCCCTCAGGCAATCTTTTTGCGCAGGAAATACATCTAGGCGGTTTTTTACTTTCTTTTGAGTCTCTTTGGCCTGAAAGGATATGAAATAGAAGTGTCAGGACCCAGTAGAAATTCAGAAAAACCAAGGGGAGCCCCAGTGGGCTACTTACAGAAGGCAGAGTAGGAGCTTCAGTCTCCATAGAAGTTTGTGCGTCAGGTCCAGACATCATGCAGCCAGAACACAGCCAAACAAGGAGAAGGGGTAAACCATACCGTACTTACAGACCTCAGATCAGTCGTCCCGTGGCTGTCCCGCTTTTATACAAACTTCTCTGCCCTCTGCACTTACTTCCTGGTCGCGTCACGTGACCGGACCCGGAAATGACGTCACTGACGTCGGCGCGAGCGCGCGCGCTGGCCGCTGCACAGCCCGACCCACAGGGGAGGGGAGGAAGAGGACGCGCCCGGGAGCAGGCTCCGGACTAGCCAGAGCGAGTCCTCCCGATACCCCACAGCCCAGCATAAGCACACGGCCGCCGGCGGACTGGGGGAGCTCAAGGAGCATCAGGTATGCCAGGAGACCGTCCACGGACCCTCCTGGCGACGAAATCTTAAAAATAATAAAGTTGCAGGGACACAAATCCCCTCTTCATCTCCCTGCCGGTCGCAGGGAGACTCTTCTCTGACCCCTGGCCACAGTGGGGAAAGGAACACTGAGGTGTGGTGGTGGGAGGGGCAATTTAACCTCTTCTCTGTTCCTGCCCCCACAGAGGTCATGGGTCAATCTCCTGTGTGGCCGTCATGGTGATGATATGGGAAAAAGGATCTCCCTGAATATTCATCTTCAGAAGAATCAGAGTCGCTAGAGAACAACTGTCCTGATTCTTTATCTTCATTATCAGAAGAGTCAACATCTAAACTTTCATATTCCGGGGATTTATACGGGGACCTGGGACGGCCTTTACTGAACGCTTTAAGAGAAGCTTTGACTTCTGACCTAATTAGAGACTTCATTGACCTGGTCAAACTCTGGGACTCTTCCGCCACAAGCTCATCTATGCATGCTGAACACAGCGGCTTAAAATATTAAGCAGCTAGGGCCGTTTTACATCCTGCACACTTCTTATGTTTGGTCTTGCTAGAGGATTTTTTAGGTGGCTTTGAGGCCTACAAACAATCAAAATAATACCCCATTAGTAAGGAAAAGATCGTTCTTACCAGTAGCGTAGAAATTTTCCTTCCCCACTCCTTAGGACTGGTACCGGGCTTGCGGGCCCTTAAGGATTCCAGGGGTTCAGCGCGTCCGTCTGAGAGTTCCGTAATACTGTAACAAAGCTGGAATCCTCTTCAGCACAATCACTGTGTGCCATTCCGCTGGCTGCCTGCCGCTGCATTTGTATTTTAAAAGGACACGCCTCAGTTGTACTTCCGGTCCCGCAGCCCGGGAGGAGGCCCCCACCCCCTCCGCTGACAACATCCGGATGAGTCACGCTGAATACGGCCGCGCGCATGCCGAGTGCACGCGGACGCCATATTGGATTCTGGCAGCGGCCCTCACCCCAGCTCAAGAGTGGGGAGCCGCCTGAACACTGCCACGGCGGCTCCCCGCAGGATTCGGACAGTAGCACAGGATGAGGCAGACATATGGGAAGCGGCTTCCGGCAGGGCCACAGACCTACCGCTCCCCTGGGAAAGGTCCCCTACGGTAAACAGGCCCCGGACCCAACACAGCGGCAGGGTGCTTAAATCTGGTGAGGTTAGTCTTCCACAGCGGATCCCCACTGCACATGCTTCTCAGGAACTCCCATCCGGAAGACAGGAAACCTGAACTGGTGCTTGCTCGGGGTGTTTTCATTTCATCTTCTCAGGTTTCCTGTCCAGATGGGAGGTCCTGAGTCGCATAGGGTGCAGTCATGGAAAAAAAAAAACATCCGAAAAATTGCTACACTATTAGGGGTGGCAAAATCTAAAGTTTGGTACATCATGAGAAAAGAAAGCAAGCACAGGTGACCTCAACTAGGGTTGTTTCAAGTATCGAAGTTTCAATATCCAATCAATACTTTTAGCCCGGTATCAATACGATACCGGGATTTGCCTTTTATTGATATTAGGCTGTGCTACTGCACAGCCTAGTATCAGAGAATGTGGCCACGCAGCTCTCATTGCGGCAATCTTCCATCAGCAGCACGGGGAGGAGGAAGCAGTCTCTCCCTCCCCCTGTGCTGGCGCTGCCAATGAGGAGAGACGGGGGGAGGAGGAGGAGGAGGGGGGGGGTCGCACTGCGCCCCCAATGACTAGTAACATTTCATATACAAATGCAGGCAGCAGGAACACATTGCCGGCACCCTGCCTGTGACAGAGCGCTGCGATTCGCGGCAATTAACCCCACAGGGGCGGCACCAGAGGGTGTTAACTGCCGCTGATTGTAGCGCCCTGTCACAGGCAAGGTGTCGGCAATGTGTTTCTTCTGCCTGCATTTGTATATTAAATGTTACTCATCATTGATGGCCAGTGCGCTGTCCCCAGTATTAAAGACATTGGTGGCCAGTGCATCTGTACGGAGCTGGAGCGATGGGCAAACATGATATGGCACTGTTTCAAACAGCAAAGCCCCACAGCTAATGACCACGACTGGCAATAATGTCGATCGCGGTCATTAAAGCCTTTAGATGCTGTGATCAAGTGAGATCAAGGCATCTAAAGGGTAAAGCCCAGAAGCTCTGTGGCGAACGAGGATGCCGGTAATTGAAGAGACCCAGGGTATTGAAGCTGTAATTCTTAACATAAGAAATTCTGTACAAATAATGAGTCTAAAAAAAAAACTGATTGTTCGGAATTTAAAAAAAAAAAAAAAATAATTATATATATATATATATATATATATATATATATATATATATATATATATATATATATAATCTCAAATATGAGCTTAAAATTAATAAAGTAAAATTAAAACAAAAATATATATAAAAAAATATAAAAGTTTAAATCACCCCCCTTTCCTTAATATAAAAAATACATAAATAAAAGAATATATACACATCACGGGTATTGCCGAAAACGCCCATACTATTAAAATATAAAAATATTTTCCCAATACTGCGAATGGCCAAATGGAAAAAAGGGTCAAAATGGCCAATTTGCCATTTTTTTCAAATCGCTTCTCTTACCCAAACAAATGTAACAAAATGTGATCATAAAGTCACACAAACATCAAAATAGTATCAATAAAAACTACAGATTGTCCCGCAAAAAGTAAGCTCCCACACAGCTCAGTAGATAGAACTATAAAAAAAAAAAAGTTATGGCGAACAAGTGATGCAAAAAAAAAAAAAGTTTAAATGTATTTTTACACTATTTAGACATAAAAACCTATACATATCTGGTATCGTTGTAATCATACTGACCCAGAGAATGAAGGGCACCGGACAGTTTTGGCGCAAATGGAACGCCGTGGGAACAAAACCCGTAAAACAGTCCATGAATTGCGTTTTTTTTTTTATTCCACCCCATTTGTATTTTATTTTCCCGCTTCCCATACATTGTATGCCATATTAAATGGTGGCATTAGAAAGTGCAACTTGTCCTGCAAAAAATAAGCCCTAGTACAGCTATCTGAACAGAAAAATAAAAGTTATGGCTCAAGGAAAATAGGGGAGAAAAATGAAAATGCAAAAATCTCCGGTTTCCTAGGGGTTAAATATAGACATACACTATTTATGCTCACTGACCAGCACTGTCAGTGAGCTTTCATCCTGCATTCCCAGTGTGCTGACTAATAAACCAGTTGCCAGGAGCGATGCCTGACCGAAAGGTAAGTGCTCAATACATGCAGTGCAGGGAGAAGCAGTTATACAGTATATAGGGACATTTCTACTGTATAACAGCTTCCCCGTCTTCCTGCACTGCCTTGTAGTGAGCGCTTACTGCTCGGTCAGACATCGCTCCCTATGGCTGGTTCATTAGTCAGCACGCTGGGTGTGCAGGGAAAGTGAGCATAAACATTAGGGTATAAGTCTATATTTAATAAGAGGGGGAAATGTATATTTAATTTATATCCATCAGGCTCCTGTGGCTACCAGGCTGTGATGGAGCAGGGCAGACAGAGGTCTGAAGGCTTCCAGCACAGCCCTTCTCCTTAGTCAGCACTAGAGATGAGCGAACTTTAAAAAAAAGTTCGGCGTTCGGGTTGTGGTAACTCGCGCATCCCGTTATGGATTCCACTATCGCGGCATATGGAATCCATAAGGGGCAGCTTCCACCAACCCCAACTGTCGAACAGCCGAAGGACCTGGGGTGATGTCACAGTCATGTGATCAGTGCAGGGGGCGTGGCTCAGCACGGGATCGAGTCAGCACAGTACTATGCTGATGGAAGACTGATGTCCCTTAGCAACACTCATTTGAAAGAGTGCTGCTAAGGGACATTTCAGCCCAAGCTTTCTAGCATAAACGTTTTCCCTAAATAAAGTATATTACAAAAATGTTCACAGTCACGGTCCCTACACATTAGCAAAAATAAATACATTATATATATATATATATATATATATATATATATATATATATTAAAATGGCAGTTACACTTTAAATTATTTTGATTAGTTGTCCTGGCATTGCAAATAGTGCAGTCTCACTCGGGTTCTTGGGAAGTTTAAGGCCCCTTTCACATGGGCGTGATTTCCGCGCGGGTGCAATGCGTGAGGTGAACGCATTGCACCCGCACTGAATCTGGACCCATTTAATTCTATGGGGCTATGCACATGAGCGGTGATTTTCAAGCATCACTTTTGCGTTGCGTGAAAATCGCAGCATGCTCTATATTTTGCGTTTTTCACGCAACGCAGGTCCCATAGAAGTGAATGGGGCTGCGGGAAAATCGCAAGCATCCGCAATCAAGTGATGCAGTGCGATTTTCCCGCATGGTTGCTAAGAGACGGGACCCGATCTTTATTATTTTCCCTTATAACATGGTTATAAGGGAAAAAATAGCATTCTCAATAAAGAATGCTTTGTAAAATGTGGATTAAGGGGTTAAAAATATAAAACTTAACTCACCTTAGCCACTTGATCGCGTAGTTGCCGATCTCTTCTGTCTTCTTCAAGCATTCGCAGCCATCTAAAGGACCTGTGGTGACGTCACATCACATGGTCCATCACCATGGTGATGGACCATGTGATGAACTCAGTGACCGCATCACAGGTCCTTTAGACGGCAGCTAATGAATGAAAAAGAGATCGCAACTTACGCGATCAAGTGGCTAAGATAAGTTAAGGTGTTTTTTTTTTTTAACCTTTTAAGGACACAGGGCGTACAGGTACGCCCTAATGTCCGAGTCCTTAAGGACACAGGGTGTACATGTACGCCCTGTGTTTAAACTGCTACTGCACCCGATGTGGGCGCGGTAGCAACATGGTTCCTGCTGATGTAGATCAGCAGGAACCATGTTCTAATGCCGAGGGGGGTCATGTGACCCCCCCGTATCGGCGATCGCTGCAAACCGCAGGTCAATTCAGACCTGTGGTTTGCAGCGGTTTTAGCGATCTCTGATCCCCGCGGTCTGTGACCGCGGGGATCAGAGAGTTAATTGCCCCAAAGATAATCATTTTAACCCCCCCTGCAGCCCTCAATCTTGTTATGGCTGTGGGGGTGCAGGGGGGGTGGTTGCGGCGGCGGGAGGCTCCCTTGTAATAATTCCCTGGTGTCTAGTGGTTCTATCAGAGTGCCAGCAAACGGTATGGAAGGTGTTAACAGGGAGGGAGCTCCCTCCCTCTCCCATCGGGGGGCTGCTGTGCCTATGCAGCCCCCCCCCCCCCAGGATGAGATCGCAGAGGGAGGGAGCTCCCCTCCCTCCCCATCCATCACCCACTACTCTCTAATGGCAGTGGGTGATGGTTACCATGGCAGCAAGACGCTTTCAGAAGCGTCCTGCTTGCCATGGTATAGTAACTCTGGTCAGACTAATGCTAAAGGAAGAAGTCTGACCAGACTGTGAAAAGTAAAAAATACAGTGCAGTACACTATATAGTGTACTGTACTGTATTATACTGACATCAGATCCACTGGATCTACAAGAACCAAGTGGGTCTGGGTCCAAAAAAAATGTAAAAAAGTGAAAAAAAGTAAAAATAAAAAAAAAACAAATCACTGAATAAAAAGTAAAAAAATAAAATACACTACACATATAAGGTATCGCCGCGTCCGTAAAAAACAGCTCTATAAAAATATCACATGACTGAACCCCTCACGTGAACGCCATAAAAGAAAACCCCAAAAATGGTGTAAATAAGCCATTTTTTGGCACCTTACATCACTAAAAGTGTAATACAAAGCGATCAAAAAGGCGTATGCCTCCTAAAATAGTACCAATCTAACCGCCATCTCATCCCGCAAAAAATGAGCCCCTTCATAAAACAATTGCCCAAAAAATAAAAAAAACTATGCCTCTCAGACTAAAACATGATTTTTTTTGTTTCAAAAATGCTTTTCAGTGTTAAATGTAAAAAAATTAAAAAAAAGTAGACATATTGGGTATCTCCACGTCTGTAAGAATCTGCTCTATAAAAATATCACATGACCTAACCCCTCAAGTAAACACTGTAAAAAAATAAAAATAAAAACTTTGTCAAAAAGCCATTTTTTTGTCACCTTACATCACAAAAAGTGTAATAGCAAGCGATCAAAACGTCATATGACCCCCAAATAGTGCCAATCTAACCGCCACCTCATCCCACAAAAATTATACCCAACCTGAGACAATCGCCTAAAAACTGAAAAAAATATGGCTCTCAGACTATGGAGACACTAAAACATGTTTTTTTGTTTCAAAAAGGATATTATTGTGTAAAACCAAAATAAATAAAAAAAGTATACATATTGGGTATCGTCACGTTCAGTAACGACCTGCTCTATAAAAATATAACATGACCTAACCCCTCAGGTGAACGCCGTAAACATAAAAAATAAAACGTTGTAAAAAAGTCATTTTTTGTCACCTTACATCACAAAAAGTGTAATAGCAAGTGATCAAAAAGTCATATGCACCCCAAGATAGTACCATTCAAACCGCCATCTCATCCCACAAAAAATGAGCCCCTACATAGGACAATTGCCAAAAAAAAAAAAACTATGGCTTTCAGAATGTGGAGACACTAAAAAATCATTTTTTCAAAAATGCTTTATTATGTAAAACTGAAACAAAACCCCCAAAAAGTAGACATATTTGGTATTGTCGCATCCGTAACAACCTGCTCTATAGAAATAGCACACAATCTAACCTGTCAGTTCAACGATGTAAATAACAAAAAATACAAAACTGTCCCAAAACAGCTATTTTTTGCAAATTATCCATTTTAATCCATTTTTCCAGTAACAAAGCAAGGGTTAACAGCCAAACAAAACTCAATATTTATTGCCCTGATTCTGTAGTTTGCAGAAACACCCCATATGTGGTCGTAAACTGCTGTATGGCCAAACGGCAGGGCGTAGAAGGAAGGAACGCCATATGGTTTTTGGAAGGCGGATTTTGCTGGACTGGTTTTTGACACCATGTGCCATTTGAAGCCCCCTGATGCACCCCTACAGTAGAAACTCCAAAAAAGTGACCCCATTTTGGAAACTACGGGATAAGGTGTCAGTTTTGTTGAGTACTATTTTAGGGTAAATATGATTTTGGTACCTCTATATTACACTTTTTTTGAGGCAAGGTAACAAAAATTGAAATTCTGAAATTTCATCTCCATTTGCCAATAACTCTTGTGGAACACCTAAAGGGTTAACAAAGTTTGTAAAACTGGTTTTGAATACCTTCAGGGGTGTAGTTTCTTAGATGGAGTCACTTTTATGGGTTTCTATTCTAGGGGTGCATCAGGGGGCTTCAAATGGGACATGGTGTCAAAAATCCAGTGCAGCAAAATCCGCCTTCCAAAAACCATATGGCGTTCCTTTCCTTCTGCGCCCTGCAGTTTGGCCATACAGTAGTTTAGGACCACATATGGGGTGTTTCTGAAAACTACAGAAGCGGGGCAATAAATATTGAGTTTTGTTTGGCTGTTAACCCTTGCTTTGTTACTGGAAAAAATGGATTAAAATGGAAAATTTTCCCAAAAATCGAAATTCTGAAATTTTATCTCCATTTGCCATTAACTCTTGTGGAAAACCTAAAGGGTTAATGACGTTTGTAAAATCAGTTTTGAGTACCTTCAGGGGTGTAGTTTCTAGAATGGGGTCATTTTTGGGTGGTTTCTATTATGTAAGCCTCGCAAAGTGACTTCAGACCTGAACTGGTCCCTAAAAAGTGGGTTTTTGAAAATTTCTGAAAAATGTCAAGATTTGCTTCTAAACTTCTAAGCCTTGTAATGTCCCAAAAAAATGAAATGGCATTCCAAAAATGATCGATACATGAAGTAGACATATGGAGAATGTAAATCAATAACTTTTTTTGGCAGTATTACTATGTATTCTAGAAGTAGAGAAATTAAAACTTGGAAAATAGCAAATTTTCAAAATTTTTGGTAAATTTGGTATTTTTTAATAAATAAAAATGAAATTTTTCAACTTTATTTTACCACTGTCATGAAGTAAAATATGTGACGAAAAAACAATCTCAGAATGGCTTGGATAAGTAAAAGCGTTTTAAAGTTATCATCACATAAAGTGACACTGGTCAGATTTAGAAAAAATGGCCTGGTCCTTAAGGTGAAATAGGGCCGTGTCCTTAAGGGGTTAACCCCTCCATCCACATTTTACTAAGCATTCTGTATTGAGAATGCTATTATTTTCCCTTATAACCATGTTATAAGGGAAAATAATAAAATCTACAGAATACTCAACCCAAAACCGGACTTCAGTAATGAAGTCCGGGTTCGGGTCTGGATACCAAACATGCCGATTTTTCACACGCGCTTGCAAAACGCATTACAAAAGTTTGCACGCGTGCGGAAAAATTGCGCATTTTCCTGCAACGCACCAGCCTCTTATCCAGGCGTCAAACGTGACGCCCGTGTGAAAGAGGCCTAAGACTTGAGAAAAATTACTATGAAAGCGGGAATGCGCAAGGATGAAGTGTTGAATGCGAAGAGTTGGCTTGAGTTTGAAAAGGATTGATTAGTTAAGAAAGAATGGTTATGTGGAACTTATGAAACCATGAATCAGTGTGTTCAAAATTGTTGAGAACACTAATCATACTGAAAGTGTTATACGTAAACCAAGGTGCCACTGGTAGACAAGGATATGGATGAGGAGCATAAATAGGTAGCATTGATGCATGTTACAAATACTCCACAAGAGCAGCCTCCCCCATACCCTGCCCAGGGTAAAGTGGAAAAACAAGGGCCCTTGACCCACACTAACTACAGCTGGAATTGTACCAATCCAGTGTGTGAAGGAGTAAATAGAATATATAAATCTGTGCATTCACAGTGTATACACAGTCCACCAGCCTATCTCATCCTTGGCCTTCAGCACCTCAGGCAGCCTGCAATGACTTGCTTGGGCCTACCCTTTACTCCAGGTTTCACTAGTCCCAGTTGAAGCTAATAGGGGACACCCAGAAATGACAACATCTTGGTACAAGCCCTGGTCAAAATCTGAGCAAATGAACATGGCCAGCAAATTACTTGATCCCCAGCGAAACCCTGGAGCTTTCATAATCAAGTTAAAAACCATCAAAGTTACCTACTGTATATGGCAGGACTCTGGCAGCAGCAGGGGAGTCTTTGGCAACCAAAATAACTGATGTAGATGTTGTTTCTGGGGACTTGTACATTACAGCCCTGGATGCTTTACTTGCGGATGAAAATCAGAGGCCCCTTATGTTCTTGAATGACATCAGACAGAATATAAATGAGTCTGCTCATGAATTTCATACTTATTTACAGAGCAGGTTCCTTGATATGAGTTATAATGACAAGATATAAGACCTCTCTTAGAACTGCCTTCGCCCTAGGTCTCTGGCCATTTCTGAGGGAACGGTTTCTTATTACCCGCCCCGAAGTATATGAGCAGGGAGGGACCTAAAGAGCATCTGTCAGCAGATTTTTATCTATGAAACTGGCTAACCTGTTACTTGTGGTCTCGGCCAGGGATCAGTACCCTTCGGCACTCCAGCTGCCGTGAAACTACAACTCCCAGCATGCAAACATGCTCAGCTGTTCTAACTTCAATAGAAGTGAATGAAGCATTCCAGAAGTCGTCATCTCAGAACAGCTGGAGTGCCGGAGGTTGCTGATCCCTGCTCTAGGCAGTTGAAGTTCGCCTTAGTCTTGATCACCTTCATCCCCTTATCTCTCTTCTCCGTTGTCTAGTCTCTGGAATATCGGCAGGACAAGGTTAAAGGGCAACGGTCATCAGATTTGTAACTATGAAACTGGCTAACCTACTACATGTACGTCTGGCAGCTGAAGGCATCTGTATTGGCCCCATGTTCATATGTGCTCTGATTGCTAAGAAAAGTGAAGTTTTAATATATGCAATTAATCCTCTAAGAGCAACGAGGAGTTGCCATTAAACCTAGAGGCTCTGCTCTCTCTGCAACACCATCTGTAATTTAATTGACAGGACCAGGCACTGAAATCATCATAAGGGTGTATGGAGAGTGCAGTGGTTGCAGAGAGTGGTGTAATGGCAATACCCCCATTGCTCCTGGAGGCTCATTTTCATTTATTAAACCATTGCTTTCAGCAGTACAGCACATACTGTATAAACATGGGACCAATACAAATGCCTGCAGCTGCCGAGCGCACATACAACAGGTAAGTCAGTTTCATAGGTACAAATCTGGTGACTGATGCCCTTCAACCTTGTAATGACGATACTACTGGTACTAGACAACAGGGAGAAAGACAGAAAGGAGATAAAGCCAAACAAGACTAAGGCCTTATTCACACGTCTGTAGTGTTTTGCGGATCCGCAAAACACCTTACCACCAGCCCTATAAATATGCCTATACTTGTCTGCAATAGAACATGCTCTATATTTTTGCGGAGCCGCCGTCCGGAAGATCGGCGGCGCGCTCCGCGGATGCGGAGAGCACAGTGTGTGCTCTCCGCATTCATCACGTCCCCATTCAAAATAAATGGGTCCGCACCCGTTACGCAAATTTGCGGAATGGGTGCGGACGTAGATTGCGGACGTGTGAATTAGGCCTAAGTTACTTAAGTTCTCTACTGGGGAACATCTCTCTCCAAATGGATTTAGAAAAAGTTACATATGCAGACCCAAGAACTTAACACTGCTGCTTTAATTGTGGTCCAGAAGGCCATTTTGCCAGCAGGTGTTGTAAGGCCCAGCCACAGCACAATCATTGCAGCAGTCAAAGCCCTCTTCCCAATAGGAAGCAGACAATCCAGTGTCTACACTCGTCCCATTTATGGCCAATGTCTGTCATAATACCCCCAGTCCAAACATTAATGTCAAGCTCATATTGCCAAGTGGCATCAAACTCCTGTGCTTTGTGGACAATGGTGCAGCCCGTATAATACGACGAAAACTTCAGCTAACTTTTCAATTACTTACTAATGAAGAGCTGATAGGGACAGCTATGTCATTATAACCCAGAATACTGAGCCAAACTAAACCAATAAATGTTGGAATAAAGTTCTAACCCAAGTCCTGGTCTAAATTGCCAAGTAAACCTATTAGGGGCAGCCATGGAAGGTACAATCCAGTACATACCAGATGGTGTCACTCTTTCCATGCCACTCTCTGAGGAGAATCTGCAGACACTCTGGGCCTTCTTGCTTTCCACTCCACCGCCAACCAGTGATCACATGCTTTAAACAGATGTACCTGCCAGGATCCCTTCACAATTCTAGGAACACAGTAAGGACATCAGAAAGATCACCCTACCCCCAGTGACAATTACATTTAAACCCAGTAATGTCTTACCCCAGGAAGAATCAGTATCCTCCAAGTCTGGCCCAAAGTGAAGGTCTGCAAAAACAGATTACTCAGTACATTCAGATGGGCATAATCAGGGAGTGCAAATCAGCCAGTAATACTCCTCTCTACCCAATATTACAAAAAGAAGACAGACATACAGGATTGTGGTGCATGATTTAACGCCAATAAATACAATCAATCACTGCTAGACAACTCTTGTGAAAATCCCCCACCCTGTTGAGCACACTACCACCCAGTGCAAAACATTTCACGGTCATTGATTTAGCAAATGACTTTTTTTTCCCCGTCTCCTTGTACATGGACAGTCATCAATTGCCTTTGGCTTTGCTGACTACACACATGCCTTTGCCTTGTTTTGCCATTGAGTCGGTGGCCACGCAATGGGAGTGTTGACCCAAAATCATGAGGGCAGACAGAGGCCTTTGGAATACTACTCTACTCACCTTGACCCAGTCATTCGAGAAGCCCACTCCTGCATTAGGGCTGTCATTGTCCAAGACCACCCTCTTGTGCCTATGCTCCCCCATTCAGTAGGGATGTCCCGATACCGATACTAGTATCGGTATCGGGACCGATACCGGCATTTTCACGAGTACTTGTACTCGTAAAAATGCCGCCGATACCGGAAGTTCCGGTTCGGCAGCGGCTATATTCTGTTTCATTAACCCTAACTTACTGTGCCCGTGATTACTAACTATTAGTGCGCAGTCCCTCCATGCTCCTGCCGCGCGCCTTCTGTAATCATAAAGTGGGCGGAGGCGGGCAGGCAGGACATGAGGCGCATGGAGGAATCGGGCAGCAGGCTCTCAGTTCCTCCATGCGCCTCATGTCCGCCTGCCCGCTCCGCCCACTTTATGATTACAGAAGGCGCGCGGGCAGGAGCATGGAGGCACTGCGCATTGTAGTTAGTAATCACGGGCACAGTAAGTTAGGGGTAATGAAACAGAATATAGCCGCTGCGGGCCGGTGTATGAGTCAAGCTGCACCGGCCCCCGCAAGTGTAATCTGGATGACACTAATGGGGGATCTGTGGATGACATGTATATAGCATAAGATGCTATATATGTGTCATCCACATACCTAACAGTGTCATCCACAGATCCCCATTACAGCCTCATCCACAGATCCCCCCATAACAGTGATGTCCACAGGTCCCCCATAACAGTGATGTCCACAGGTCCCCCTTCCCCCATAACGGTGGCGTCCACAGGTCCCCCATAGCGGTGGCGTCCACAGGTCCCCCATAACGGTGGCGTCCACAGGTCCCCCCATAACGGTGACGTCCACAGGTCCCCCATAACGGTGGCGTCCACAGGTCCCCCATAGCGGTGGCGTCCACAGGTCCCCCCATAACGGTGGCGTCCACAGGTCCCCCATAACGGTGGCGTCCACAGGTCCCCCATAACGGTGGCGTCCACAGGTCCCCCATAACGGTGGACGTCCACAGGTCCCCCATAACGGTGGCGTCCACAGGTCCCCCATAACGGTGGCGTCCACAGGTCCCCCATAACGGTGCCATCCACAGATTCCCCCATAACGGTGCCATCCACAGATTCCCCCCATAACGGTGCCATCCACAGATCCCCCATAACGGTGCCATTCACAGATCCCCCATAACGGTGCGTCATCCACAGATCCCCCATAACAGTGCGTCATCCACAGATCCCCCCCCCATAACGGTGACATCCACAGATCCTCCACAACAGTGTGTCCTCCACAGATCCCCCAAAAACAGATCCCCCTGGAGGCACATTGGTTTGAAAACGCTATTATATTACCATTTATTAATTTATTAACACTTGTACAAAGGAAAAGAAAAGCAGTTATTCATAGCAACCAAATTCCAGCTTTAATTATTTTCATTGCTATCAGTAACTGCGGCGCTGTTTATACGAGGTATCGGTAATTGGTATCGGCGAGTACTTAAATAAAAGTATCGGTACTCGTACTCGGTCTTTAAAAAAATGGTATCGGGACATCCCTACCATTCAGTCAACCAAACCCTGTACAAGCACCTGTCAGCAGCAGGCCTCACCAAATACAAAGTCTCTCTGCTAACTTCCTCTAACATTTCCATCAAAGATATTGTTTTGAACCCTGCAACACTCCTGCTACAAGGTTCAAAGAGGAAGACATGTCAATTGATGACAACTCCATGTATAACCGTTTAGAAAGTGATGAAGAAATGACCATGGCCAATATCAACAATACCAACAACCACTCCCTTCTGGACGATAAGCATAGGAAGCAGAAATAATGGGGCTTGCTGATGCGTGTATGGTTTTTATTACTACAATTTTTGGGAATATATGATTTTTTTGATCATTCAATATTAAACTTTATGGGGCGAGGTGACCCAAAAAATTGGTTGTTTTGGAACAATTTTTTTTTTATGGCATTTACCTGAGGGGGTAGGTCATGTGATATTTTTATAGAGCAGGTAGTTACAGACGTAGCAATACCTAATATGTATACTTTTGTTTATTTAAATTTTACACAATAAAAGCATTTCTGAAACAAACAAAAAATCATGTTTTAGTGTCCCATTTTCTGAACCATATGTTATTATTTCTTGGCAGATTGTCTTATGTAGGGTCTCATTTTTTGCAGGATGAGGTAACGGTTTGATTGGTCCTATTTTGGGGTATATATGACTTTTTGATTGCTTGGTATTTTTTTTTTTATGGTGTTTATCTGTCGGGGTAGATTATGTGATATATTTATAGAGCTGGTAGTTACAGACGCGGCGATACCTAATATTTGTGGTTTTTCTTTTATTTTCTATATTTTATTATAACATTAGGGGCGTTTGAAATTAATTTTTATTAAAAACTTAATTTGCTTTTTTTTGTCCCACTCTGGGACTTTTTGGGTTAGATCACCTCTGCAATTCATTACAATACATCTGTACTGTAATGCATTGCCTGTTAGTGTATTACACAGTGCAACAGTTTGCCTAGGAGACCAAGTGAAGGGCTGGATCTTCTAGACGTCCGTAGAAGGCCGGTCCCAATGCATCTGCAAGGCATCTGGCTGCCTTCTCACCCATCAGGTCCCCGTCACCGCAGGGCAGGGAACCAATCGAAACCCAGACTGACCACAAACACCTTCACAGTGTCAGCATGCCCGCCCGATCAGCATGACGTAGTACGTCAAATTGCGGGAAGTCAGTTCCCGCTATAACATACTATAAGATCATATTTCAGGAAGGGGTTAAGAATGCTAAGTTGGTTCTGAGAAACCCCAAACAGTTGCTGTCATCAATGTTCAAACACACACCAAACAGACCATCCACTGAGGGAAAAGGAAACAGACCAGCTAATGAGGTGGCTAATGCGTTACCACTTCTCACAACTCTTCCAGTAAATCTCATAAGTGGAAGGAGAGGAGGTAGTTTTGTCTGTCTTAAGTGTTTATAGAAAACACTCGAGTCTGAACAAGCAGATGGATTGCAAGGAATAATGACATCTGAAAGCGTGGTAAGAAAACATGCTTGCCAAGATCTCTGTAACCAATGATTGTTCAGCTACCCCCCCACGGAATTGTTGTATGACACAAACCATTTATTTCGACAAGGATAATACGAGAAATTGTAATACATCTTTTCAGAAAAAATGTTCAGCCATGTCTTTTCATCAGTATTTTTTTTTTTACTGTCTGCAGGTCTGTGAAAAAAATCATGGAGACATGCATTACTTTGGTCCGTGTTGCGAACTAAACCCACCCATTGAAGTCTATGGGTCCGGAAAAATCATGGACACAACATGGATGGTATCCGTCTTTGTTCCGTTTTTCACTGACCACTGATACATGTTTGTGAAAACTCTCTAACTCTAACTTAGGGGGGGGGGTAACTAATTCAAACACCCCAGAAACCAGAACAGAGTGAGAAGTAAAGGTGAAAAGTCATGGGGTTGACTAAGGATTGTTGCCAGTATCTGTCCACAGTATTTAGCGTTTACAATCAGTAAGTAACAAACAGTAGATATTATTAGGACTAAACTACCATCATGAATTTACAACAAAAACACCATTCTAAAACAAATTACTTTCAAGCAATTATCATGCAACTTTCTACAAAGCAGTTCTTGAGAACATGCCACATGAGGCAAAAATGCCTCAACATGCTCTACAAGTGTCAAATTAAAACACACACAAAATTATATATTATATAAAAACATGCAAAATAAATTTACTGTTCAGGCCACCAAGTCAAGACAAAAAGTGATGAGTAGTGCACAAGACAAAGCATACAGATAACAGTACAACAAGAAAGAAGAAAGGCACCTGGAGACATCTGACACTGGGCATGCTCTGCAGGCATCTCAGTGCGCACATGCTCTCTACCAGGTTGGAGCAGCCTAGCCACAAAGACCTTGGCACAGAACACTGCAGGGTGACAAAAAGGAAGGAGAAAAGCTGTTAGATGCCACAAATTATTGCTATATATCTATGTAAAAATGGACGAGCAATGCATGCCTTTAAACGCAAATAAAAAAGGGATGTAATACTAATACTATATATTAAAATTCTGCCATTACTATAAAATCCCTGGCATTATGTTTATGCTTTAGTATTAACCAATAGACCTGACAGAACAACAGATGTGCAGGTTGGGAAACACCTGGGAAATAGTGACCATAAAGTAATAACCTTCCAATTGTCATTCAAAAGAGTGTTTCTTCAGGGAGGAACAAAGATACAAAACTTCAAAAAAGCTAAATTTAGCCAACTAAGAGGCCATAGGCCTAACTAACTGGGACAAAGTCCTCAACAATTAAAATACAGCCACAAAATGGGAGATTTTTAAAAGCATCCTAAAATATAATTGTGAGAGGTAATACCGAATAAAAGGTTAAGGAACAAGAAAAAAAAAAAAACAATGTAGATAAATAGAGTTGTAAAGAAAGCAATAAATGACAAAAGAAAGCATTTAAATCACTAAAACAGGAGGGGAGCGAGGAAGCATTGAAAAACTATAAGGAAAAAAATTGAATATTTAAAAGCCAAATAAAAGCAGCCAAACTAGAGACAGAGAGATTAATTACCAAATAGAGTAAAACTAACCCTACAATGTTCTTTAATTATATAAATGGTAAAAAGTATAAATCTGAAGGTGTCAGCCCTTTACAGAGTAATGAGGGGGGAGTTGCAGAGAGCAATGAGAAGAAAGCAAAGCTATTAAATATTTTTTTTCTCCACTGTATTCACTGATGAAAATAAACGGTCAGATGAAATGCAGAATATAAAAGTAAATTCCCCATTAAAAGACCCAGAAAGAAGTACAGCGGTGTCTTAAAAAGATTAAAATAGACAAATCGCCAGGACCGGATGGCATACACTTCTGTATCCTAAGAGAATTAAGTAATGTCATAGCCAGACCCTTATTTTTGATATTTAAGGACTCTATAATGACAGGGGATGTTCCACAGGATTGGCGCATAACATCGTGGGTAAACTGTTTGAAGGTTTTCTAAGAGATGCTATCTAGGAGTACCTCAAAGAAAATAAGCAGATAACGCCATACCAGCATGGCTGTATGAGGGATAGGTCATGTCAAACTAATTTAAATCAATTTGTATGAGGAGGTAAGTTCTAGACTTGACAGCGGCGAATCATTGGATGTCGTATATATCTGGACTTCTCCAAAGCATTTGACACTGTACCACATAAAAGGTTAGTATATAAAATAAGAATGCTTGGACTGGGGGAAAATGTCTGTATGTGGGCAAGTAACTGGCTCAGTGATAGAAAACAGAGGGTGGTTATTAACAGTACACACTCAGATTGGGTCACGGTTACTAGTGGGGTACCACAGGGGTCAGTATTGGGCCCTATTCTCTTCAATATATTTATTAATGATTGTTCTGTTTCAGTATCTTGCATTGTGTATTGGTATGCTCCTCTCTTTCCTCCCCCTCTGTTTCAGCTTCTACTTGGTTCAGTCTACCCACTTCCTGTTTTCCCTGTCATGCATTGCTGTTTGTGTGTGCTATAATTCTGAGGAGAATCTTAGGAAAATCTGAGGAGAATCTGTGTAGTATCTCATCTTCTTATCAAGGAGATTATTAGAGTCATAATTCTTTTACCATCTGAATTCCGTGCATATCTTGTAATACAATCTCCGCATTAAAGACTACTTGATTAACTCCTGGGTGTCTGATGCGTAAACTAAGTGGAGAATGTCTGATTCAACAAGTCACCTCACAGATGCGTGATTGTATAAGGCCCCTTTCACACGGGCGAGTTTTCCGCGCGGGTGCAATGCGTGAGGAGGACGCATTGCACCTGCACTGAATCCTGACCCATTCATTTCAATGGGTCTGTGTACATGAGCGTTTTTTTTCACGCATAACTTGTGCGTTGCGTGAAAATCGCAGCATGTTCTATATTCTGCGTTTCTCACGCAGCCCTAGTCCCATAGAAGTGAATGGGGTTGCGTGAAAAACGCATTGCATCCGCAAGCAAGTGCGGGTGCGTTGCGTTTTTCACTGATGGTTGCTAGGAGATGTTGTTTGTAAACCTTCAGTTTTTTATCACGCGCGTGAAAAACGCATCAAAACGCATTGCACCCGCGCGGAAAAAACTGAAGAAATTAACGCAATCGCAGGCAAAACTGAATGGCTTTGCCTGTGAAATCGCACAGTTTTCACTGAACGCATCCGCAACGCATCCGGACCTAATCCGGACACGCTCGTGTGAACCCAGCCTAAGGCTGACATTTCGAAACGCCACAGTAAAAGAATTGTCTTAGTACTCTCCTTCTCCCACTAAGAAAAGAATATTCTCCTCCTCCAAGTAATAGCCATCATCATTATCTCCCATTATGCTCAAGTGGAGGGTAATATCTTATACTGCTCAGTACTGCATTCACTAGGATCGCAGAAGCTTCTAGCAATTCCAGTTTCATACAGGCTAGGAACTGTATTCAGACTGTTTTCTGAGGTAAATATTGTCTGCCTGCTGCAAGCTATTAAAGCGAACCTGTCAGCAGATTTTCACAAATTAAACCATTTACAGTACCTTATAGTTCATGCTGAGTAAGTCTCCAAACTTCTTTTTCATGGATTTCTGGGCCTTATATGTATGAAAAATTCACTTTATAAAATCCTGGTCTCCTGCGTCACAAGTCAAGTGAGAAGTCAAGGAGGCAGACCCTCCTTGACTCCCCGATGTGCCTCCCCCGTCCAAACCCCGCCTCTCATCCCCATAATTGACAGCACTCCTCCTGCCCGGGACCGCGCTGGTCTCGGCGGCGCATGCGCCGTCTACCTTCCTAGCAGCGCGATCCCGAGCCTCGCGCTGAGTAAAGCGCGATCCCTTAGCATTAACGCGCTTGCGCAGTTCCCCTCTCGCCGGCCGGTCTTATGCACATATCGTGCACGCGCCCCGTTCCTCTGCCTCTGCCTTGTCCACGTGAAAACTGCTGGTCCCGGGCAGGAGGAGTGCTGTCAATTATGGGGATGAGAGGCGGGGTTTGGACGGGGGAGGCACATCGGCGAGTCAAGGAGGGTCTGCCTCCTTGACTTCTCACTTGACTTGTGACGCAGGAGACCAGGATTTTATAAAGTGAATTTTTCATACATATAAGGCCCAGAAATCCATGAAAAAGACATTTGGAGACTTACTCAGCATGAACTATAAGGTACTGTAAATGGTTTAATTAGTGAAAATCTGCTGACAGGTTCGCTTTAAAAGACTAAACCACCACTAGAGTTCGCTGTTGTGTTACAGATGGAAATGCAGGACACAGCTAGAAGGATTTCTAAGCCCTCATTACAAATGAAGGAGGCACGCCTAACAAAATTTTAATATACAATAATTTAACTATTTTGTGGGAAAAGACTGAACAATGTATGGATGCAGCACATGGTTCAGGCTATAACAAAGATGAATTAAAGGCCATGTGTACAAAATTGAATAAAAGCTATGATAGTTATAATAGACTGTCTGAAAAATATTCTTCTCTGTTATCAAGTCTCAACTCAGAGGAATTCATCCTAGAATTAAAGACCCACACTGCACTTAATGATGAAAGATATAGCAGATTTATGACAGTCAAGTCAATGCTAGAGGACAAGATATCACAACAATATGAAACTGCGTCCCGCCATTCTAACCTTTCAACGCTAAGGTCTCGCTCAAAGCACTCTTCGCTGAGTACCTCATTGGTGTTGACACGTGCAAAAGCGGAAGCAGCGAAGGTACAAGCTCACTGCCATATAAAGGAAGCAGCCATTAAGGCACAAGTCGCAGAGACACAAGCCCTATCTCAAGCTAATCAAGCAGCTATACAGGCTCAGGCGCAAGCGACCAAAGCCAAAGCCGAGTTGGAGGTCCTTCAGAAGGAAAGGGAAGAAGCAGCAGCCATGGCTGAACTCCGAGTTCTTGAAGAAGCTGCTGAAGAAGAAGAAGCCTATCATTCTATGTCCAAGATATCTAATGACTCAGAAGGCCGTACCCTGCAATTCGTCCTATATCAAAGCAAAGTCAATGCATTTGCACCAGAAGATTTGGGCTCTTCACGCCAGCCTGCTGAACTCATGCAGATAGAAAAAGAGGCAGCTGATAACCATATAGTTGAGCCCAGTCCAGTGGACATTTCTCTTTCTTTCAAGCCTCTGGCACCTTACACAGTATTTCAGGCGCCATTAGAGACCAAGCCACTTCAAGCTCATCAAATCACATTAAAACCTCCTGAGACTAGTTACATAGCAACCAAGACGCTGGCGCCAAGATTACCAGATGTGAAGCCTTAATTTACGCTCAATCCAGCTGCCACTCCATTCCATCTTCCAACCCCCAAACATAGGGTATCAGATGGTGCCAACAACACCAGCGAGGGAGAAGTTCCCATCGCCATGATGCAGGAAATAAATAACGCATCAGAAATCGCTAAGTACCTCACTCTCAGGGACCTCATCAGTACTAGCCTTACGAACTTTGATGATCGCCCAGACAACAATAGAAGTTGGAAGGCCACCTTCAAGACAACAGTTCAAACCCTTGGTGTACCGCCTATGCAAGAACTTGATTTACTAATTAGGTGGCTAGGTCCATGGTCGTCAAACTGTGTCATAAGACTCAAAACCGTTCATATCTACGAACCAGTCAAAGGCCTTCGTCTCGCATGGGAAAGATTAGAGCAGACATACGGCGGGTAGTAAGTAGTTGAACGAGCCTTATTTAAACGACTATACGACTTTCCTGGATTATCCAATACAGACCGCCAAGGGTTCCAGGAATTAAGCGTTCTTCTTGAGTTTGAAATTGTGAAGGGAGACCTGCAGCTACCAGGTCTCAGCTTTCTTGATACCTCCCATGGTGTGGGCCTGATCATGGAGAAATTACCCCTCAATATTCAAGAACAATGGGCAACAACAGGTTCAAAATACAAGGAGCAACATCGTGTTCCCTTTCCACCATTTTCATTCTTCTGTAAGTTCATCAAGGACTTAGCTCGAGCTAAAAACGATCCGAGCTTCAACACCTTGGGAACCAACATCTTTGGCTCTACTAAACAGAGACACGAGACTTTCAATCCCAGAGAGGGGGTCCCTAAAGGTCTAATTTCAGTAAAAAAAGACAGGGGTTGTGCCCACTACTAACAATGGAAATGAAAGCCCCAAGGAACCCGATCATCATTGCCCTATCCATGATAAACCACATCCTTTAAGGAAATGCCGTGTCTTTATAGCAAAGCCCTTTGAGGAACGTAAGGAGTTCCTAAGGAGTCATAATATCTGCTTCAGATGCTGTGCATCCACTGAGCACTTCGCCAGAGACTGTAAGGTCCAGTCAAGTGTTCTGAATGTAATAGTGATCTACACATGTCCGCTGTTCACCCGGGACCAATCAGGCGGAACCTAGAACCAGTTAACTGGCACAAGCCCCATTCCGATCAAGGCGGGGAGAGTGCCGACCGACCAACCACAACCGTCACGCCCAGATGCACAAAGGTATGTGGAGAAGGACTTGTGTGTGGTAAGTCTTGTTCTAAGATTTGCCTCGTGGATGTGTTTCCTACTGCACAACCAGAGAAGACCATAAGAATGTATGCTATTCTAGATGACCAAAGTAATCATTCCCTAGCTAGCCCTAAGTTCTTTGATCCGTTTGATCAGGATAGAGGGAGAGACTACACCCTACACCCCCCAAGAACATGCTCTGGTCTTGTGACAACCTCAGGAAGAAGAGCTAATGGTTTCACCGTAAAGCCCATCAAAGGACATAAGAAACTCTCTCTTCCAACCCTTATTGAGTGTGACAAATTGCCGGACACAAGGGATGAGATTCCCAGACCTGAAGCCGCACAGCATCACCCTCATCTCAAGAACATAGCCAGAGAGATTCCTCCCATTGATAACCATGCCGAGATCTTACTCTTGCTAGGTAGAGACATTCTTGAGGCTCATAAGGTCCTTGAACTTCGCAATGGCCCTTTCAATGCGCCATATGCCCAGAAACTTACAGTGGGTTGGATTATCGTGGGGGATGGATGTCTGGACAGAACCCGCAGACCCTGCCAAGTACACTCCTTCAGAAGTGAAGTATTAATAGGGCGGCGAACTTCTTACTTCAGACAGTGTCCTAACCACTACTATGTGCAAGATATGCCTTGTCCAAATATTCTAAAAACATCAGAAAGCAGCTTAAATCCCAAGGAGTCAGCTGCAGAAGAATGTTCCTGGACAGAAGGGCAGCTTGTAGAAAGGCCTTCAGGATTTCAATTGGAGCCCTCTTCAAGCCCTTCCCAGCTTTGCAGTCCTCACACAGTTTATCATAATGAATCCTATATCATCACTGACAACAAGCCTTCTGATTCATGTAGTTCTGATGAGATACAGCAGAAACTTGAGCCTTCCAGTCTACTGTTTGACAAGGAGTTTAATTCTGTAAAAGAAGTATCTTCTGAATGTTCTATAAAGGAGGTTCCTTCAACAGAGGAAGAGTTAATTTCAGATACCTTGCAAGAACCTTCAGTTCCATCTGCAGTTGTTGATTGCACTCAAGAGAGTCACAGTTCTTCCCAGTCTTCAACGGATGAGCACCTTCATATTGCTCAGCCTTTTCTGAAAACCACAGGGAAAAGTTCACCGCCAATGTCCATGACAAATACTGCATGTCACCAACCCAAGTCCGTACGTACAAAGACAGATCCCATTTCAGAAGTGAAAAGCAGACATGAGCATTTGCATTCACGATTCATAGACAAAGCAATCTACATGTAAATCAGCCTCACAAAATAAGCGCTCTCGCTCTAAATCGGTGACACAGACAGAGAAGTCACATTCTAAATCTTTGGTAAGATCAAGGAGAACCAAGTCTTGCTCAGCTTCTAATGAAAGCAACAGACAATCTCCTGTAGTAAAAAAGAAGAAATCCACATCTGGGGTGCATAAAAGATCACCCAAGAATAAATAAAAAAATTTAGGAAATATTCCTGTGCCATCTGGCATTTTCAAAGAGCACAACCTTTATAAGATTCGGTGGAAGCAGGAAAAACATCTCGCCAGTCAGTTCTGGGAAAAGTGGAGAAGAAAGTACCTCTGCCTCTTGCTAGAATGCAGAAGGTGGCAAGAACCAAGGCCCAATATAAAGGAAGGAGATTTTGTTCTGTTAAGAGACAAACAAGTTAATGGTCTCGACTGGCCTACTGGACTTATTACTAAAGTCGTTTCCAGTTCGGATGGAAAGAACTTCCATGTTGAGATTCCTTCTACCAGAGATGCTCATCATCTTCTAGGACTGTTTCCAGTACCAGCTTTATGGTCTGAACTGAAGACATATCCTTTTTTGGTTTGAATAAATGTTCATTGCATGTTTCCTTTTCAGGTTTATGGACATTATTCATCTGTCTATTAATCAGGTTTATGGACATTATTTATTGTTATTTATACAATTCCATTGTATGCATATAAATAGTGGTATCTACCGATACCAGATGGGGACTGTTCTGTTTCAGTATCTTCCATTGTGTATTGGTATGCTCCTCTCTTTCCTCCCCCCTCTGTTTCAGCTTCTACTTGGTTCAAGTCTACCCACGTCCTGTTTTCCCTGTCATGCATTGCTGTTTGTGTGTGCTGTAATTCTCAGGAGAATCTGAGAAAATTTGAAGAGAATCTGTGTAGTATCTCCTCTTCTTATCAAGGAGATTATTAGAGGCATAATTCTTTTACCATTTGGATTCCCTGCATATCTTGTAATACAATCTCCGGGTTAAAGACTACTTGATTAACTCCTGGGTGTCTGATGCGTAAACTGTAAGTGGAGAATGTCTGATTCAACAAGTCACCTCACAGATGCGTGATTGTATAAGGCTGACATTTCGAAACGCCACAATGATCTTGTAGAAGACTTGCACAGCAAAATATCAATTTTTGCAGATGACATTAAACTCTGTAAGTAATTAACATGAAAGAGGACGGTATACGGCTGCAGATAGATCTGGATAGATTGGAGGCTTAGGTAGAGAAGTGGCAGATTAACTTTACCACTGACAAATGTAAGGTTATGCACATGAGAAGGAATAATACAAGTCAGCAGTACATTCTAAATGGCAAAACACTGGGTAACAGACATGGAAAAGGACCTAGGAATTTTGGTGAACCGCAAACTAAGCTGTACAAACTAGTGTCAGGCAGCTGCTGCCAAGGCCTATAAGATAATAATTGCATCAAAAGGGGCATATATGGCCATTATGAGAACATAGTCCTGCCACCTCAAATCACTAGTCAGACCACACATGGAGTACTCTGTACAGTTCTGGGCTCCTGTGAACAAGGCAGACATAGCAGAGCTGGAGAGGGTTCAGAGGAGGGCAACTAAAGTAATTAACAGGAATGGGGCAACAACAGTGCCCTGAAAGATGATCAAAATTAGTGTTATTCACTTTAGAAAAAAGACGACTGAGGGAAAATCTAATAACTATGTATAAATATATCAGGGGTCAGTACAGAGATCTCTCCCATCATCTATTTATCCCCAGGACTGTGACGTGGGGACATCCTCTGTGTTTGGAGGAAAGAAGGTTTGTACACAAACATAGACGAGGATTCTTTACGGTAAGAGCAGCGAAACTATGGAACACTCTGCCTGTAGGGGTGGTGATGGTGAGTTCACTAAAAGAGTTCAAGAGGGGCCTGGATGAATTTCTGGAGTGCAATATTATTACAGGCTATAGCAGGCATCCTCAAACTGCGGCCCTCCAGCTGTTGTAAAACTACAACTCCCACAATGCCCTGCTGTAGGCTGATACCTGTAGGTTGTTCGGACATGCTGGGAGTTTTAGTTTTTCAACAGCTGGAGAGCCACAGTTTGAGGATGCCTGGGCTATAGCTACTAGAGATGGGTTGTTGATCCAGGGAGTTATTCTGATTGCTTGATTGGAGCCGGGAAATAATTCTTTACCCCTAAAGTGAGGAAAATTGTCTTCCATCTCACAGTTTTTTTTTTTGCCTTCCTCTGGATCAACTTGCAGGATAACAGGCTGAACTGGATGGGCAGATGTCTTTTCAGCCTTATAAACTATGTTACTACATGCAGCCAAATGGCATAAAAATGAGTCACTTGACAAAAAAAAAAAAATGGCGGAGTGATACTCATGAGAGTGAGGTATTTATGAGGTGAGCGCTCCCTCATACTCCTTCTGCACTTCAGGCCCGAGACATGCATACACAGAAGCCCGTCAGTCACAGAGGTGGGAAGAGCACTCTTCTTATGACTACAGCAAAAATAACTACCGTAAGTCCACTGTATTCTTTCTCCCCTGCCAGTCTCTGTCCACCTGGCTTCAGCAATAGCTGGAATTTCATATACAGACATAACATGTGACTGCTGCAGCAGTGATATACTCACAACAGATACACGGGCAAAACCAGCAAAAGCAGCTCTCACCTGTCGTGACTAGCAAAGAAGCACGGATGCAGTCTGGACTGGACTGTGGAACTTCAAATGAGAAAACAGGAAAATCCAGCTTCTTAAAAGTTGCAAATTTATTCCATCAGGTTAAAATCTTCGGATACAGGAATAGACTCAACGAACAACGCGTTTCAGACCTTAAGAAACATTACGGTCCTTACTCATGAACACCATTGAACTTAATGTGACCCTGTATATACCATGTGTCCTCCAATCGGCCGACTGGAGCCAGTCACATGGTTCACAGGTGTCAACCTCAGTTCAATTAGTTGAGTGGAGAAAAAACCACCACCATCCAGGAAGGAAAATTTAACCCTTACTGGTAATGACATACACAAACACCACAGTAGAAAATATCAATAATAAAAACATCTAAACATCTTAGCAAAGGAGTGGTTTTCAGTACTGTAGAATTAAATCATATTTTTGTTAAGACCATCAGGTATGCAGGTATTTAATTCATGTATCCAAAAGATTCACGACTAAAAGCTTTTCTTATGGTCCCCGCCCCTGCTTGGTAGAAAAACTCTCTCCACTCCTTGGACAGTGAGGCAAGATACATCTCCATGATGCACAATTGCAAAATGGAGACTGGCTGCGGATACATTTCGTGTTTTATAATGTGGTATGTCCGAGATATGTTTGCGGATTCTCACTTTGATCGCATTACTTGTACAGCCCACATACTGTAAGTTGCAGGCTGTACATGTAATTAAATATACAGCGTACGTGGTGTTACAATTAAGGTAACACTTCAGATCAAATGTCAGTTGTCTAGAAGTGGAGAAAAAAGTTTAACTTGTCACCATATGTTTACAACAAATGCATTGTTTGTGCCCACATTTATAGTTACCCTTTTGACTGAGCCAAGTGGGTTTCATTTTTGGGGTATTCCTATATAGGCTAGGGCTTAGCATTTGAACCAGGGTTGGGGCCCTTTTTGCTATACACCTAACTCCTTCATTCATTATTGATTCCCTGCTTCAGCCTCTGATTATTCAAATCCCAGGTTTCATTAGGGACAGCAGGAGAGTTTTGCAAACCTTTTCTGATTTTGGGTGGCAAGATGGCTTTATTTGGATTACGGCCGATGTGGCCTCTTTATATACCAACTTACCACACCAGCAGGCTGTCACGGCCCTTCGATGGTTCCTGCAAACGTATAGTATTAAACGTATGTACTGCAGTGGATTTTCTGCTAAAGCACAATTTTTTTATGTTTAGTGATGAGTACTATTCAGGGCTGTGGAGTCGGAGTCGAGGAGTCGGAGGCAATTTTGGGTACCTGGAGTCGGAAAAAAATGGACCGACTCCGACTCCTACTAGATTTAAATTGGAATAAAAAAAAATTGGAATAAAAAAAAAGCAAGTTTAAATGTCCCAATTCAGATAAAGTTATAATTAATTACTTCTCTACTGTAAGAATAAAGGCCAATGCATGCAGTGCGTCACGTTACCGCTAAACAAAGACGTTAAGTGACCGTGAAGAAGCAAGCTTTTCATATGCTTTACTATGCAGTTGGAGGGACACTGACAGGCTGATTTACCGGCTAAAGATATATCTGCTGGTATTCATCAGAGGATTAGGAATACAACTAGACGACTGTTACCCCCAGTTGAGGTTTACTTGTGTTTAAAAAAGTTGTAATCAATATGCAAATTCTCTACCTTTGTGCCCAAGGGGGCAGGCGCACATGTAGAGTACTGGCAGCACTAGACAGGACTAGGTAGCGAGTAGGAAGAGAGAAAGCTGGCACAGCCTCAGCATAGCCAGACGAGGCTGCTGCCAGCACTCTACACGTGCGCCTGCGCAGGAATTCAGCGTTCAGCTAGCCTGAAAAAAAAAGGCCAGTGCAGTGAATAATAACGAGGGGAACAGCGCTGGGAAGCTGTACTTCGGGCGGGGCTGGGCACAAAGCCGCAGGAGACGCTGCCCCATTGGGCACAAAGATAGTGAATTTGCATACAGATTAAAATGTTTTTTAAACATAAGTACAGCTTAACTGGGGGTAACATTAGTATAGTTTTATTCCTAATTCTCTGATGAATACCAGTATATATATATCTTTAGCTGGAAAATTAGCCTGTCAGTGTCCCTTTAAGGAGCGGCAATACTTCCACTTTCCATTGTCTTGTGGTCTGCTGTTACAGGGAACCCATGGTTATCCTAGCCTCTCACTGATAACTGATTAAGGACTGGAGACACTTGTATAAGTGAAGGGAATGGATAGTCAATAGTTCAAGACTGAAGCTGTAAACCATTTGAAAAACTGCTATCATTCAGCTAAGGCTATAAAACATGTAAACTCAGATTGTTATCTTAAATTTTAAACATGACTATGGGATTCTACTAGGAAAATCATGTTTTAAAATAAATGCCCCTTCCCCTGCCCCTTCCTGGATCCTCCCAGTGCTCTATCTTCAGCAGAAGATCAGCACACAAAGGAAAAGGCAACAGCTTCTGCTCAACTACCTCTCTGTGCTAGAGGAGATTAGAAGAACTTGGTGGAACAGCTTCGTATTTGCATATTAAATACAGAGGAGTCGGAGTCGAGGAGTCGGAAGTTTCAAAATCTGAGGAGTCTGAGTCGGAAAATTTATCTACCGACTCCACAGCCCTGGTACTATTTACAGGTTTCCGGAGTGTCAATGGGAGCGGAATTCTCCCCATCTATAGCCAACATATATATGGCCTGGTGGGAAAAGGATTTTTTGTTCAGTGATAATAATCCGTTTGCAGGATCCATCGAATGGTATGGAAGATATATTGATGACCTGTTGCTGGTGTGGTCTGGTGACGTATCATCCATCTCCACCTTTGATCAGTATCTAAACTCATGTTATGGGTCCCTCTCCTTCACTATACATTGGGAGCCGGAATCCATCTGCTTTCTAGATTTGAAGTTGACAGGGGATAATATTCGAGAATGTGTACTTACATCCTCATACAGAAAGGACACTGCAGGTGACACCATACTTTTAGCGACATCATGTCATCCACCGCATGTGGTTCGTAATATCCCCAGAGGGGAAATCATCAGAGCGAGAAGAAATTGCTCTGATGATGATTCCTTTCTTAGGGAAGCAAATGGCATATGTTATAGGCTCATCCGGAGACAATATTCAAGGGGGTCAATCAAACAGGCAATAACACAAGTACATTCCATGGATAGAAATTCTCTGGTTTTCCCTAGAAATTAGAATAAAAGGGAATGTGGTAAAGATAAAATAAAATAAAGCAAAAAGGGCCCCAACCCTGGGTCAAATGCTAAGCCCTAGCCTATATAGGAATACCCCAAAAATGAAACCCACTTGGCTCAGTCAAAAGGGTAACTATAAATGTGTGCACAAACAATGCATTTGTTGTAAACATATGGTGACAAGTAAAACTTTTTTCTCCACTTCTAGACAACTGACATTTGATCTGAAGTGTTACCTTAATTGTAACACCACGTACGCTGTATATTTAATTACATGTACAGCCTGCAACTTACAGTATGTGGGCTGTACAAGTAATGCGATCAAAGTGAGAATCCGCAAACATATCTCGGACATACCACATTATAAAACACGAAATGTATCCGCAGCCAGTCTCCATTTTGCAATTGTGCATCATGGAGATGTATCTTGCCTCACTGTCCAAGGAGTGGAGAGAGTTTTTCTACCAAGCAGGGGGGGGGCCACAAGAAAAAGCTTTAGTCATGAATCTTTTTGGATACATGAATTAAATACCTGCATACCTGATGGTCTTAACAAAAAATATGATTTAATTCTACAGTACTGAAAACCACTCCTTTTGCTAAGATATTTAGATGTTTTTATTATTGATATTTTCTACTGTGGTGTTTGTGTATGTCATTACCAGTAAGGGTTAAATTTTCCTTCCTGGATGGTGGTGGTTTTTTCTCCACTCAACTAATTGAACTGAGGTTGACACCTGTGAACCATAATGTTTAGTAAGGACCGTAATGTAAGGACCGTAATGTTTCTTAAGGTCTGAAACACGTTGTTCGTTGAGTCTATTCCTGTATCCGAAGATTTTAACCTGATGGAAAAAATTTGCAACTTTTAAGAAGCTGGATTTTCCTGTTTTCTCATTTGAACTCACAACAGATATTACTGCTCTGGCCAGAAACTGTTCACCCAGCACCAGAGGTAATAAGCCATCATAACGTGACCATGCAGCCAGTTTCTGGCTACAGAGGTGAGACCAGTGGGGGACCTAGGAAGGGTTAGTACAGGAATAGTGGAAGAGTGCTAAAGTATTACTGCTTTTGCTATTTTATAACGTTGCAAGCCATTTGTAAAAGGTCTTGTGTGTTTGGGCAACAAACTTAAAAAGAATCAGGCAACAGGTTTATGCTGCACCAGAGTCAGGTCCACATACTTGTTAAGATGCTGTACTTTTCATAAAATAATAGCTGAAGAAAAAACAAATATTATTATTATTATTATTATTATTATTATTATTATTAATAATAATATCCTTTATGGTATAATTCCTCATCCCCATTACAGAAAAGGAAAGGTATATCCATCATATTTATTGAAGTCCCAGAGTAAAAAGTAAAAAAAAAAGCGTTTTTCATTAAAGTAAAAATAAAAATAAATTCCCAATATAAAAACACACAAAAAAAAAAAAAAAGAAGAAATAGTACCAAAGAGTTACCTCATCCTGCAAAAAATGAGCCCCTACATAAATCAATCGGGCAAAAAGAGTATGGAGACACTAAAACATGATTTTTTGTTTCAAGTCACATTTCATATTGTCACGTCCGTAACAACCCGCTGTATAAAAATAGCACATGATCTAACCTGTCAGATGAACATTGTAAATAAAAAAAAATGGTGCCAAAACAGTGTAATATAGAGCAACCAAAAATCATGTACCCAAAAATAGTACCAACAAAATTGCCATCTTATCCCGTAGTTTTCAAAATGGGGTCACTTATTTGAAGTTTCTTCTCTAGGGGTGCATCAGGGGGGTCTTCAAATGTGACATGGCAACTTAAAATTATCCAGTGACATCTGCCCTCCAAAAACCACATGGCGCTCCTTTCCTTCTGCTCAATGCCGTGTGCCCATACAGCAGTTTACAAATCACAAATGGGGTGTTTCTGTAAACTACAGAATCAGGGTAATAAATATTGAGTTTTCTTTGGCTGTTAACCCTTGCTTTATTAGCGGAAAAAAATGGATTATAATGGAAAATCTGCCAAAAAAGTGAAATTCTGACATTTCATCTACATTTTCCTTTAATTCTTGTGGAACACCTAAAGGGTTAACAAAGTTTGTAAAATCAGTTTTGAATACCTTGAAGTGTGTAGTTTCTAAAATGGGGACATTTATGGGTGGTTTTATTATGTAAACCCCACAAAGTCACTTTAGACCCGAGCTAGTCCTTAAAAAGTGGATTTGCTTCTAAACTTCTAAGCCTTCTAACGTCCCTAAAAAATAAAAAAGCATTCACAAAATAATCCAAACAGAAAGTAGACATATGGGAAATGTAAAGCAATAACTATTATATGAGGTATCGCTATCGGTTTTAAAACCAGAGAATTTGAAATTTAGAAAGATGTGAATTTTTCCACTTTTTTTGTAAATTTTTTATTTATTTTTTTTAAACAAAAATTAAAAATATTAACTAAAATGTTCCACTATCATGAAGTTCAATATATCGAGAAAACAATTCAGAATGGCTTGGATAAGTAAAAGCATTGCAAAGTTATTACCACAAAGTCAAATTTCCCAAAAAAACGCCTGGTCCTTAAGGTGAAAAATGGCAGGGTCCTGAAGGGGTTAAATATGTTAAGTTGTTGCAATTATTTACACAAGGAACTCATTTTAGGTGGTAACTTCAATGTGCCTTTAGACCCGGGATTGGATACTGTGAAAGGCAACCCCAATATTTCCTAAAGAAACCTCAGGACAATTAAAAAACGGCCTCTTAACTTCCAGCTAATTGATATCTGGAGAAACCAACACCACAATTCTTATTCAAAATTAGATTAAATCATTGTTATACATAGCGAAATTTCTGCAGTGAGTAAATCCAATTAAGATTTGTTTCATTTCTCAGACTATGCCCCCTGGATTGTCTCTAGGGCCAAAGTCAAAATGTAAAATTAAATGCCATAATGAGGAAAAAAAATTAACTACTGTTTGAAAAAATTGTTTTGAGGTCAATAGGGCCCATAGAATAGGAAGGTCCCCTCCCCCGGGAACAAGACCTAGGCCAATAATTTTCAACCTACTATCGGTCAGGGATAAGGAGGAGATATTGTGCAGGTCAAGGAAGAGGGGCAATTTGGAGTATAAAGGTGATACAATAATGTTATTCCCCGACTATGCAAGAGAAACAGTAAAAGCTAGAAGTCAATTTATTGCTTAAAAAAGATCCTGCGCGCAGAATTTTACGTATTCAATGACATTTCCGGCCAAGTTAAGGATAGAGTGGGAAAATAAAACTTGGTTTTTGGACACTTCAGAGGCGGCTGGGGAATGGCTTAAAAGGCAAAACAACGTGATGATGATTTAGGGGCGCCAGGATCGGGTCGGGAGGGGGTAATGCCAAGTTAGAGAGCCAGGGCTTTAAGCCATTCTGGGTCATTTAGTCAGGGGTGGGGGTGGGTTCCTTGCTTGTTTTTTTTTTTTTTTCTCCTTTCCTTTTCCTCTCTTTTTCGCTCTTCCCTTCTCTCCTCCCCCCCCCCCCCCTCTCTCCCTCCTTCCCGGCTAGTGATGCAGCCAAATATTTATAATTATCGAATATGAGAATAATCCGTAATAATTCTGATGTTACGGACTCTATACTGACAGGGAATGTTCCACAGGATTGGCGCATAGCAAATGTGGTACCAATATTCAAAAGGGGTCCAAAAACAGAGCCTAGAAATTATAGGCCGGTAAGTTTAACATCTATTGTTGGTAAACTGTTTGAAGTGTTTCTAAGAGATGCTATTTTGGAGTATCTCAATGAAAATAAGCCATATCAGCATGGCTTCATGAGGGATCGGTCATCCCAAACAAATTTAATCAGCTTCTATGAGGAGGTAAGTTCTAGACTTGACAGCGGTGAATCAATGCATGTCATATATCTGGACTTCTCCAAAGCATTTGACACTGTACCTCAGAAAAGGTTAGTATATAAAATGAGGATACTCGGACTGGCAGAAAATGTCGATATGTGGGTAAGTAACTGGCTGAGTGACAGAAAACAGAGGGTGGTTATTAACGGTAGATACTCAGATTGGGTCACTGTAACTAGTGGGGTATCTCAGGGGTCAGTATTGGGCCCTATTCTCTTCAATATATTTATTAATGATCTTGTAGAAGGCTTGCATAGTAAAATATAAATTTTTGCAGATGACACTAAACTGTGTAAAGTAATTAACACTGAAGAGGACAGTTTTCTGCTACAGAGGGATCTGGATAGATTGGAGGCGTGGGCAGAGAAATGGCAGATGAGGTTTAACACTGACAAATGTAAAGTTATGCACATGAGAAGGAATAGTGCAAGTCACCCGTACATATTAAATGGTAAAACACTCGGTAACACTGACATGGAAAAGGATCTAGGAATTTTAATAAACAGCAAATTAAGCTGCACAAACCAGTGTCAGGCAGCTACTGCCAAGGCCAATAAGATAATGGGTTGCATCAAAAGGGGCATAGATGCCAGTGATGAGAACATAGTCCTACCACTTTACAAATCACTAGTCAGACCACACATGGAGTACTGTGTACAGTTCTGGGCTCCTGTGAACAAGGCAGACATAGCAGAGCTGGAGAGGGTTCAGAGGAGGGCAACTAAAGTAATAACTGGAATGAGGGATCTACAGTACCCTCAAAGGTTATCAAAATTAGGGTTATTCACTTTAGAAAAAAGACGACTGAGGGGAGATCTAATAACTACAGTTGTGTTGAAAATTATCAACCCCCAATGCTGTAAAGGGTTTTAGGGAATTTAGTGTACATTTGTAATTGTGTTCAGAATGAAATCTTACAAGGACTTTTTAAAGAACCAAATGCAACTAAAATGATATCAATTGTTTTTGTAATACAGTATTAAATGTTTTTTTTTTGTGATTTCTTCATTGACACAATTATTCAACACCTTTAAGACTACCACTCTTAAGAACAGAGGTTCATTCAAGTGTTTTCGATCAGGTATTGAAAACACCTGTGGATGTCAAGGAGCAGCAATCAAGCATAATAAGCACCAATTACGCAGATTTAAAATGACTGTGATACTCAGCTCCTTCTAGACATTTACTGGTGTGTTCACAAACATGGTGAAGTCAAGAGAAGGGTCCAGGAAGACAAGAGAAGAGGTGATTTCTCTTCACAGGAAGGGCAATGGCTATAAGAAGATTGCAAAGATGTTAAACATACCAAGAGACACCATAGGAAGCATCATTCGCAAATTCAAGGCAAAGGGCACTGTTGAAACGCTACCTGGTCGTGGCAGAAAGAAGATGCTGACTTCGACTGCTGTGTGCTACCTGAAGCGCAAAGTGGAGAAAGTCCCCGTGTGACTGTTGAGGAACTGAAAAAAGATTTGTCAGATGCGGGTACTGAAGTTTCAGCTAAGACTGCGTAATGAAGGCCTCCATGCCAGAACTCCCAGGCGCACCCCCTTGCTGTCTCCAAAGAATAAGAAGAGTCGACTGCAGTATGCCAAAAGTCATGTGGACAAACCACAAAAGTTTTGGGATAGTGTTCTGTGGACTAATGAAACAAAATTAGAACTGTTTGGGCCCATGGATCAACGCTATGTTTGGAGGAGGAAGAACAAGGCCTATGAAGAAAAGAACACCTTGCCTACTGTGAAGCATGGCGGGGGGGTCAATCATGCTTTGGGGCTGTTTTGCTTCTACAGGTACAGGGAAGCTTCAGCGTGTGCAAGGTACCATGAATTCTCTTCAGTACCAGGAGATATTGGATGAAAATATGATGCAGTCCGTCACAAACCTGAGGCTTGGGAGACGTTCGACCTTTCAACAGGACAATGATCCCAAGCATACCTCCAAGTCCACTAGAGCATGGTTGCAGATTAAAGGCTGAAACATTTTGAAGTGGCCATCGCAGTCATCAGACTTAAATCCGATTGAGAACCTCTGGTGGGACTTAAAGAAATCAGTTGCAGCGCGCAAGCCTAAGAATGTGACTGAACTGGAGGCTTTTGCCCATGAAGAATGGGCGAAGATACCCGTAGATTGCTGCAAGACACTTGTGTCAAGCTATGCTTCATGTTTAAAAGCTGTTATAACTGGAAAAGGATGTTGTACTAAGTACTAAGATTGAATGTCACTTGGGGGTTGAATAAAACTGATAATGATGTGAGCACAGAAAAGACATTTGTGATTATTTCATTATAAATGTTATGTTATATTTGTCTGACTTACAAGTGCCTCTTTGATTTAATTGTAAACAAGATGACTGAAATGATCAAAATCAATGTCAAACTGGCCAAAACACTCAATTTCAGTGGGGGTTGATTAATTTTGAACACAACTGTATGTATAAATATATCAGGGGTCAGTACAGAGATCTGTCCCATCATTTATTTATCCCCAGGACTGTGACGAGTGGACATCTGCGTCTGGAGGAAAGAAGGTTTGTACACAAACAAAGAAAAGGAATCTTCACTGTAAGAGCAGTGAGACTATGGAACGCTCTGCCTGAGGAGGTGGTGATGGTGAGTACAATAAAGGAATTCAAGAGGGGACTGGATTTATTTCTGGAGTGTAATAATATTACAGGTTACAGCTACTAGACAGGGGTCGTTGATCCAGGGAGTTATTCTGATTGGAGTCGGGAAGCAATTTTTTTCCCCTTAAGTGGGGAAAACTGGATTCTGCCTCACAGGGGTTTTTTGCCTTCCTCTGTAGGAACTTGTAGGAAACAGGCCGAACTGTATGGACAAATGTCTTTTTTCGGTCTTATATACTATGTTACTAATATTAGAGGTTTGAGTAAAGGTGTTAAGAGAATCACAGTTTTTGATGCAATACAAATATCTCTTCCTGTGATAGTTTGTCTACAAGAAACCCATCTGACAAATGAAACGGGGGGGGGGGATTAACTAGACCATGGGTGCAACAGGCCTTCCACTCAGTCTACTCATCATACGCAAGAGGAGTGAGCATATTAATACATATTGGTAGGGAAAGCTTGGATAGTGGCCAACATCTATATTCCTCCACCTTTTAAGACAGATGTCCTAGTCAAGATCCATGATCAGGCGCTTAAATGGGGAGACAAAGCACTTTTAATCACAGGTGATTTTAATCATGTAATGGATGGGAAATTAGATGTGTAGAATAGGAACTATTCAAAATTATAGCACTGGATCAAAATTAAAAAGCATCACGGAAGAATTTGATATTTGGATTGATATTTGGAGAGAAAGGCACCCAAAATTAAAAAAATATTTTTTTTTTCGAAAACGCACAAGTGTTTGTCACGTATTAATTTAGTACTTACTAATTATAAGGGGTCATCTAAAATACAAGGCGATTAAATATGGTCACCGAGGGATTTCAGATCACAATTTAATTGTCACCAACATAAAAAAAAAAAACGATAAAAATAGAGGGAGAAAAATAAACATAGGCTGGATTAATATAATGGGGATACACGATAAAGTCCTGCAAGAGATAAAGGAATACTTCAATTTTAACGAAGGTTCAGCAGGGATCAAAGTGGTGTGGGAGGTGGCAAAGGCTTACATACGAGGGATTTTTATAAAATATACAGCAATATTTAAGAAGGGAATAAGGAAGGAAATGTATATATTAGAACAGGAGGTTGGGAAATATGAAGAAAAATATACTGAAAACCCCACGGAGCAAAACTATAAAGTATGGTTAGAAAAACAAATAAAAAATTAAAGATGATCCGTTTATGGCAGAACAAAAAAAATAAATTATGTTAGGGACAACTATATATACCCGGGAAAAAGTTGGCAGCGTTGTTAGCAGCCCAGAGGGAAAAAAAATTTTATTCATTGTTTATTGGATAAATGGGGCCATGTAATTGTTGATTAGTCTGCTAAATTAAATCTGATAAAGGAATACTTTGAGGATATATATAGTAGCAAGATCAATAAAAATTTGGCCAAAATACGAAAATTTCTGGATAAAACCACGATAAGCTCGTTGACATCAGACCAGAGGAAAAATCTGGAAAGCCCCATAAGTGTAGCGGAAGTAGAAACAATTTTGGCAAAGATCAATAAAAATAAGGCTCCAGGGACAGACTGTTTCCCGTTGGAAATATATGCACAATATAAAGAAATATTAATACCCAAACTGCTTGATGTCTGGACTGCCTCAAAGGAATCTGGGAGGCTTCCAGACTCCTTACGGGAAGCCTTAGTTACACTTATCCTAAAGCCTGAAAAAAAAAAAACATGCCTACTAGACTCATACAGCCCCATTTCATTAATTAATACTGACAATAAAATACTAGCTAAGATCTTGGCAGATAGACTCAAGCAGGTAATCACGACACTCGTACATGAGGATCAATCGGGATTAATCCCAGGTAAAATGACAACTGATAATATAATGAGACTATTCGTAAATACCCAGTTTAAGCCTACTAATAGCGGGGAACGTATGATAGTTGCAATTGACGCCTCAAAAGCATTTGACACCATTGAGTGGCCTTTTTTGATATCGACACGAGAGAAAATGGGTTTTGGCGATAACTTTGTTTCATGGGTCTAGTTACTATATACGGATGCTACTGCAAGGGTAGTGATGAATGGGGAATACTCAGATAGTATACAGATTAATAGAGTGGTCCGACAAGGTTGTCCCCTATCTCCTATGCTATTCGCCTTAGCTATGGAGCCTCTGGCCAATATGATCAGGCAGGATAAAGAAATAGTGGGGTTCCGGTTTGGCGCTCACGAAGAAATAATTGCCTTATATGCAGATGACATTATGCTGTTTGTGGGTATGCATGAATCTCTAACCAGAATACTTCAGATATTTGATAAATATGGTAAGTACGCTGGACTCAATATAAATTGGTCCAAATCCCCTTGTATCCCAATTGACCCTCTAAACGACTTTGTACCAGGTCCTCTGGAAATAAAAAATGTGCAAGAACTGGTTAAATATCTGGGGATCCTGATAACACCCAATCCTAAAGACTATGTCCAATTGAATATTGTACCCCTATTAAAAATAAAAGAAAAAAATAGACATCTGGAGAAAAAAAACTCCATATCTCAATGGCAGCCCGTATCTCACTAGTAAAAATGTGCTTATTACCTTCGTTTAATTACATTCTGTGGAATGCGGCAACAATAATAATAAAAAAAAATGTTTAAACTAATAGGCAGTTTATTAGCGGACCTGATTTGGAGAGGGAAAAAACCTAGAATTAGAGCAGAAATGTTGAAAATTCATGAGACGGAAGGAGGATTATCGGTCCCGGATATGGAACTCTACTCCATTTCGGGTCACATTAAAAATCTCATAACCTGGAGCAACTCACAAGGATATAGGACTTTAATTGCTGCTGTAGATAAAAGGATGGGTGGCTGCAGTGTGTTTCAAATAATAGAGGCTAAGACCTTAACGCTACAGCAGCCCAATAAGATACCCATTATGGAATTGATGGTCAAAGCATGGAAAGAAGCCAGAGAACTATGGTGAAATGATAAATTTCATATGGATACCCTTTTATGGGACAATTTTTATTTAGCTGAGTTAAACACTATTGAACAGAAAATCTGGCGCAAATATGGGATATTCAAACTGGGCCAGGTATGGAAAAATGGGGACATAATTCCATATCAAGAGTTGAAAAATGAATATGGTTTGGGTAATAAAGACCTGGGGATATATTATAGGGGTAGGTAAAGGGACACAGATTACTGCTTTTTCTCAATCATTAGTTAATATCACTAGATTAACAGCAGGGAAGAAATTGATATCTAAAATATACGAGAGCCTGCTAAAAAAAAAAAAAAAAAAAAAGCAGTTAAATGTCTAATGTACAAATGGTCTGAGGTCCTACCAACACAAAATCGGGAATTATGGGAAATGGTCATTCGGGCAAAAAATAAGATCTCAAAGAATTTCTCCTTTAGAATTACTCAATTCTATTAATGAAATATTATAAAGCTAAAGAATTTAGCTGTCGGAAATGTGGAGAGAAAGGAGCAGACGATGTCCATGTACTTTGGACGTGCACTACTATCCAAGACTATTGGGAGAAGGTGATTAAGCAAATAGAGCAGTACCACTCCTTTAAAGTCCCCAGAAATCTTGAGATATGTATTCTTGACGCTATGAATAAAATAGATAATCCCCAACAGCGAGAAATAGCGACCAAATTACTATTTCAAGCTAGGAAAAACATCATTTGATTCTGGGGAGATAGAGTGGTACCCACGGTTGTGAACTGGATGAACTCTAATAGAGGATCACTTGCTATGGAGGAGTTTCATCTAGGTTCTCAAGAGAAAAAAAACTTTGCTTTGCTCAAATATGGCATAAATGGCTGATCTAGGAAATGGCCGGAGGGGGGATGGATGTTGGGAGGGGGAGAGAGAGATTTGAAAGGGAGAGGAAAAGTTTTTTTTTTGTTTTCTTTCCCCTACCAGGGGAAGTCCAGCAACAAGCATGGCGGGAGAATAGGATACAAACAAATTAAATGTACTGTATGAAATAATAAATGTGCATATGGATGTATCGGGTTTTGGGGGGGGGGGGGGAGGAGAAAAAGGAATTTATTGTGATATGAAAAAATATGTAACTTTATAACTTTAATAAAGAAATATAAAAAAATAAATGTTTTAAAGTAAACCTTAATGGCAGTCCATGTAAACCAGTAGTTTGGGAAGCATGTAGCAACAATAACAACATTACATAAGGCTGTAATTAGAGTGATTATTTTTCTCTCTCTGAATTCTTGCTTCTATTTGAATCATAAGGCAATCAGTGACCTTTTACACAAAATACAAAAATTGGAGTGTATACATAAAGTCTTGCTTTGCGGAAAAACAGAAGCTGAGCTTATTTTAAGAGCCACTCTGAAATCTCTCATAAACGAGCAAAAATATTTGTTCAGCTCCAGATTTTAAAATTAGACGCAACCTAAACTAGAAAAATCCTAGCAAGCTTGATTTGCAAAGCAAGGTCATTCATATCCAAAATCAAGTCTGACACCTATAACGAAGCCACCACTTCCAAAGATACAGCTAAGGGGACTTTAACACTAGCGTTTTTCTTTTCCAGCATAGAGTTCCGTCGTCGGGGCTCTATGCCGGAAAAAAACTGATCAGTATTATCCCCATGCATTCTGAATGGAGAGAAATCCGTTTAGTATGTAGCATGCTGCGGTATTATCTCAGTCTAAAATTCCGGAACACAAGACGGAATGCCGGATCCGGCATTAATTCCCATTGACTTGTATTAGTGCCGGATCCGGCATTACAAATACCGCAACGACGTATCCGTCCTTCCGGTCTGCACATGCGCAAACCTTTAAAACTGTGTGAAAAAAAAAAAAAAAAAACAAGACCTATCCGTCTCTCCGTCTGAAAACGGAGAGGTGGATCCGCACTTGCAATGCATGAGACGGAGCCGCATCCGTATCCGTCTCAAAATGCTTTCAGTTGTCATGCGGTATGACGGATCCGGCGGGTAGTTCCGGCGACGGAACTACCTGCCAGATCCTCACACCGCAAGTGTGAAAGTAGCATAATTCATTTAAAGAGTTGTATGCTAAGCTTTTTAACTTAAATTTCCCAGACATAGATGAAATAAAATTTCTCTTAAAGTGTAACTGACATAAATTTTTTTTTGCTAATGTGTAGGGCAAGTAATATGTAACATTTTTGTAATATACTTGAATTAGGCTTAACGTTTATTTTTGGTAGAAAATAGGAGCTAAAATGTCCCTTAGCAGCACTCACTGAAATGAGCGTTGCTAAGGGCCAACTGTCTCCTATTAGCAAAGGAGAGACTGGCTGTTTGGGAGTTGCAGTTCTGCCCCTGATAGGCACAGGAGTCTTAGGAGATAAAATGACATCCATATTCCCCCTTTCAATGAAATATAATGCTTTTCTACAAACACTGACCTGCTTTTGGAGCACTTTTAGTGAACTTTCCCCCAGCCGGAAGTTGAAGCGCCTGTAGATCATGTGATATATTTATAGAGCCAGCTGTGAAAAATCCGTGACGGACGCGGCAATATCAAATATGTCTATTTTATTTATTTTTTTCTATTTTTAACTTTTTTTTTATTACTACTTAATTGGGGAAATTTTTTCTTTTACATGTGAAACTTATATTTTTATTTTACACTTTGCATCCCCCATAAGGTCATACAAGACTTCTGAGGACATTTAAAGTAATTTTTTTTTTCCACTATTGATTTCTCCTTTAACTGGGGCTGACATAGTAGCCCCAGTTACAGGGGAAATACAGCCCCTAGAGAGGCTGTACAGCAGAGTACAAAGCTGTACAGCCTCAGTGCAGGGCTGATCGAGGTCACATGACCACCAGGCCAGGAAGTGCATATGTATACAGCAATCTAGAAGGCAGGGACAAATGGAAACTGTCCCTGCCTCTTCTCCCTGGGGTGCCCTGCTGACACTGACAGCGGGCCCCTGACACAGCAGCTGCACGATTAGCGTGCAGCTGCGATCTCTGAATGGACGTTTCATAACGTCCATTCATAGATAAACAACCACTACTCGGCCGTTTACAGTCAACGGGCAGATGGGAAGTGGTTAAATTAAGTTCTTCATCAATTTAGCATAGCAGACCCCTTTATAGATAAAACAATGTTTTTTTATATATGTCCCTCTGCAAGGGTTAGGGTCAATGGAATACTTTCAAACCCCTTCACAATATCAAACAGTACTAGAAAGTAGAAAGGGGTGCCCCTTATCCCCTCCTTCACTTTGTAGTCTATGGAACCCTTCCTAACGAAATAGAATAAATAGTATTGAACCAAATGTAAATCACAAACATCTTTTCTTTTTTTCATTGTTTGAGTATTGCATCATGCCCAATACAATAGAGGTTTGATCCATCTTCTACCTCTCTCCTGTATATGTTCTATTATTTTCATTGAAGATAAAGGGGGGATTTGTGCCATCATGGTGAACGTGGAAACAGAATTACCAGTTAGACTAATTCCGATTTTCCATTTCACCATAATGGCATATAACTGGAGACCTAACAGATAACCAATCTTTAAGGGGGGGGGGGGGCTATAGCTCGTAACACTTTCCATCCGAAGGACAGGTCTGATGTCAAAGATGGATCAAGTCTATAATGTTTTACAAAGGTGTGCATACTGGACCAGGTCGCAGCTCTGCAGATCTGTTCCAAAGATGCACCCGCTTTTTCAGCGTAAAAGGAAGACACTACTCTAGTGGAATGGGCTTTGACATTTACTGGGCAAGCTAGACCCTGGATAACATAACAGTTATAGATAGTCTGTCTAATCCATCTAGCAATGGATGCTTTGGATACCATTCTACCTTTGTTTTTTCCTGCAAAATTGGGCTAAAAGGTTGTCCACCAGACTAAATTCTTTGGTAATTTCTAGGTAATGGAGTACTGTTCTTCTTACATTTAAAGAATTAAATTCCTTTTCTCTATCATTTTTGGGGTTACTGAAAAAAAGAGGGTAAAATTATTTCCCGATTTCTACGGAAATCTGTTTCACCACCTTGGGTAAGAACCCTGGGTCCAGTTTTAGAATTATCCTGTCATTTAAGACTTTGAGAGAAGGTTCATGGATTGCGAGGGCGTGAATTTCACATAGCCTTCTTGCATTAGAGATGGCATTTAGAAAAGCAGTCTTGTAAGAGAAAGACTTAACTGTTGTCTAATGGTTCAAAGGGATTTTTTGTAAGGCCCGTAAGGACAATTTTTGGGTCCCAAGAAGGGACACGAGGCCTAATGAAAGGTCTTAATCTAGAGGTTGCCATGACAAGCCTTTTTATCCATCTGTGTAAAAAAATGTACTAAGTGCTGAAATCTGGACTTTTAAAAGTACAGGGGTCTAAGAACCAGGTCTAGACCCTGCTGAAGAAATTATAGAATTTTTTGTATCTTTGTTTTTGAATGGCTCGGAGTTGCTTCACCGGACCAGGAACAGAATTTTTTCCAGATCTTCATATAAAATGCTGATGTAGTTCTCTTTCTGCTAGATCTTAGCATTGACATTACTTTATCTGAAAGTCCCTGTCGTTTTAGAATGTCGGACTCAGAATCCATGCAATCAATTTGAATAGCTCCGGATGGGGATGAGTATTTGGACCCTGTAGTAGAATATCCTTTCTGTTGGAAGATTCCATGGTTCGTGTAAGGATAGCCTTTTGAGCAGGGAGAACCAACTCCTCTTTGGCCAAAATGGAGTTATTAATATGAGTGTCGATTTTCCCTGAAGGGCCTTTTGAATTACCATACCCCAGAACCCAATTCCATTGTTTGGGAGAATGCATCTACTGCCCAGGGTCTGTCCCTGGTAGAAAGGAGCGAGTTTTTCAAAAATTCTATACAACGGTTCGCTGAATTTTTCGGGAAAAATTTGATTCGATCCGAATAGATTCGCATTGAATCATGTTCAAAAACGGCTATTTCCTGGCTGCTGAGAGCCTTTATAGTGGTGTAGAACACTGTGCCTCAGTAACACGCATAGGGAGTCTACTTTCGTAGTGAAATACTGCAAGTCCATATGACATGGAGATGACAGGCTTCGCTCTTAAAATCACTGCATACTTCACTTATTTGGGGCGGTCACTGGGCCAAAACTGACTAAATAACTCAAGTATCAACTCAGCCTTATAGGTAGATGTTACCATCAAGAAGAAGAGCACTCTTTTTACACCCTCGTCAGCTGATTCCACATAAATGTCTACAGAACCTGTTCTATTAAAAACACTTATACAAGTAGAGCCCCCCTGACAGAGTGGAGAGGGTGTCAGCAGAAAGTTTGTGTTGATGTCACCGAATATTTTGGCCTTCCTCTAAACCGTCAGAACAATAACCCACAAAAACCGGTATCCCGTCTGTGAAGCATACACCTTCACTCGGTCAGCATTTGCTCAATAATCCATCAGTATTGCTAAAGGCAGTGGATCTAAAACAAAGATGACACATGAATGGAATATTTGCATGTCTTGCTACACAGACAGGATCCGTTGTCTGTCTCGTTTTTCCTACCTTCTGACAGATTCGAAGAAGTGTCAAATAAATTATGGCAGCCAGGCCGAAAGCCACAATAGTGGACCAGTCATAAAGTGGGGAGGGTGGGAACAGCAGGAGAAGTCCACAGAGCTGCACAATGAGAGTCTGGAGGTGGCAGCAGCATGAGTAGGCCACAGAGTGGCACAATGACAGTCTTTAGGTAGCAGCAGTATGAGTAGGCCACAGAGTTGCACAATGACAGTCTGGAGATGGCGGCAGCAACAGGAGGCCACAGAGTGGCAAGTTGGCATACTGTGGAGGTGGGTGGCAATTCCAGTACCCGCTGAAGATGGTGGGTGAAAGAAGGAGCAATTGGAATCAGATGTGTGGCATCAGGCGGGTAACAGCATCAGAATAGCAGCTGAGGCAGCTAGCCAGAAGACACCGGTCTCTTGTCAAATTGTTGGTGGGGCACCATGGTCTGATGTAGGGAATCGACAGATTATCGGATTTACTGATATTATTGGCAGATATTCAGGATTTTCAAAGTTATTGGTATTGGCATCTACCCTGCCGATATACCGATAACGAATCGCAAACATGGATTGCGCTGCTGTCAGTGCGATCCATGTATGCTCAGCAACACAAGGGAGAAGGAAGCAGTGTCTCTTTCCCCCCTGTGCTGCCACCAATGAGCGGAGAGAGAAGAGGAGGGGCTGTGGCCAATGCACCACCAATGAGGTTAACTCACTTATTCATTCAAATACAGGAGGCGGGTTTATCATGTAGCCACACCCGACCTCTATGAGAGGTAGCTGCGATCCGCGGCAGTTAACCCCTGCCGCACCTCTAAGGTTTACTGCCGCGGATAGCAGCTACCTCTCAGAGGTCGGGTGCGGCTGTATATGAATTAATGGGTGACTTAATTGGTGGCGCAGTGTGCCCCTCCCCCCCCCCTACCCACAGTATTAAAAATATTGGTGGTGCAGTGCACCCCCCACCCATATTCAAATCATTTGTGGCAGTGGCCACAGGGTCCCCTCTCCCCTCCTTCCCATTGGTGGCTGTGGCAGCTTCTGATCGGAGCCCCAGCAGTGTAAGCCTGCTCAAAGCACAAGGCAGCAGGGAGTGTGTGAAGTCCTATTCACCCTAATAGAGCTCTTTTAGGGTGAATAAGACAAGGGATTAAAAGATCCCAGGTTCTAACCCCCTAAAGGGATAGTTATTAAATATAAAAAAAAAAAAAAAGTGACAAAAAACACCAAAATATTAAGTATAAATATTTAATCTAATCTATATAAATGGCGTCTCTTCATTTAACAGCATATTTGTGTAGTCATTTTTTTATGAAAATGCACAGAATATCGGTATAAATTATCTGCTATCGGCCTGACAGTTCACAGATTATCGGTATCGGCTCTAAAAAAATCAGTATCGGTCGATCCCTAGTCTGATGCATTGTGCAGTGTGAGAAACGTAAATACAAAATTTCAACAGAACATAATTCAGTCCATACCGCAAAAAGGACTTTCCCACATATAACTGCAGCGCTGAACGCTGAATATACGCATCTTGATTTTTGTAGAGAAATACGCCACTAAAGGCTTTACCGAATATAACCAACAGTGAACACTGAATATATTTATTTTTCTACTGACATATGTCAATAAAGGTTTTTTAAGATATAAATGCAGCAGCAAATGGCGAATGTATATTTATTTTTCTACTGATATACATCACTAAAGGTTTTTCAAGATATAAGTGCAGGAGCGAATGGCGAATGTATATTTCTTTTTCTAATGATATACGTCAATAAAGGTCTTTCTACATATAAGTGCACCAGCGATTGGCGAATGTATATTTCTTTTTCTACTGCAATACGCCAGTAAAGGCTTTACTAGATATAACAGCAACTGTAAACCGAGAATATATTTTTCTTGTGAAATACGCCCCTATACACTTTCACCAGAAATAACTGCAGAAGTGACCCGAGAATATATATTTCTTGTTGGACAAATAGTCCACTATAGGCTTTCACCAGAAATAACAGCAACAGTGTAGTGTGTATATATTTATCTTTTTTACTGAAATATGCCCCTATACGCTTTCACCAGAATTAAGTGCAGAAGTGACCTGAGAATATATATTTCTTGTTTGTCCTGAAATAGGCCACTATACGCTTTTACCAGAAATAACTGCTACAGTGCGTATGTGTATATATATATATATATATATTATTTTTTTTTTTTTTACTGTAATAGGCCCCTATACTGGTCACCAGAAATAACTGTAGAAGTGACCCGAGAATATATATTTCTTGTTTAACGGAAAAAGGCCACTATACACTTTAACCAGAAAACAATTAAAGAGTGAAGTGCGAATATATTTTTCTTGTAGTACTGAAATACGAACCTATACGCTTTCAACAGAAATAACTGCAACAGTGAAATGCGTATATATTTTTCTTTTTTGCCTGAAAGAGGCCCCTATACGCTTTCAACAGAAATCACTGCAACAGTGCAGTGCGTTTAAATGTTTCGTGTATTACTGAAATACCGCCCTATACTCTTTCACCAGAAATGACTGCAAATGATTTTACGCAAATAACAAAAGTGACATGCGTATATATTTATCTTTTTCCCCAGATAAAAGCCACTAAAGGCTTTTCAACATAGCACTTGCACCCTAATAACTAATTGCTGGAATGACAGAGCTGTATTATAAGACTATCTGGATCCCCAAGTAATGTTTTCCTGCACTTTTAAATCGCTTTTTTTCACAATGAGGATTTTTCTATGCCTCTCCCTCGCATCTGCACACATCTCTCCCTGCCTGTGAAATGATTCCTCTCACTATCCTTTCCCTTCACTTGTAGATTGCTGTTTATCACAATGAGTGTTTTCCAATGACTCTCCCTAGCATCTGCACACGTCTCTCCCTGTGAATTGATTCCTCTCACTATGCTTTCCCTGCACTAGTAAATCGCGTCTCTCTCTTTTTTTTTTTTTTAACAATTAGTTTTTCTTTCACTCTCCCTAGCGTCTGCATACACGTCTGTCCCTGAACAAAGTACGATTGTGAATTTCTTAATCTAAGATGGCCGCTATATTTATAGGGCTGTGACATCACCGGGCTGGCTGCCGATTGGCTGCATGCATGGCATTATGGGTCATCCCGCCTTCCCAGAGTTCCTTACCCCATGTCCTCACATGTGTTGCCGCCATTTTAATCGCCATTGAAGCCATGTTAGGAAAAATTACGATTCGTTAGCACGAATTGTAAGGAAATTCGCATTCGTTGCAAATCGAATTACTCCTGAAATTATAAACGAATTCCACTTCCTCAGCTTCGATTCGCTCATCTCTAGTCCCTGGGGTTTAGCGAGCAGATTTTTTGAGTTTTTGCATTTTCTCTTGAAGAGAACTGAAGAAGATCCCCATCTGCTCTCTATCATTTCAAATAATTCTGTATTCAGGGCCCATTCTCCTCGATCTATCTTCACAGTTTTTTCTACCCAGGAGAATATTATCTTTTATATGAAAGATCTATACTTTTTTTGGACCTTGTTCCTCCTTGATGTTTGAGATATGACACTGTTGTTATGTTGTCTGATAGGACTCTGATGACACTCTTAAGGTCTCCCATACTGCCCAAAGTTCTCAGTAATTTGATGATTGATTGGTTATATTTGATGGCCAAACACCTTGGTAGAACCCGTCTTCTACCTTTGCTCCCCAGCCTGACTTGCTTGCATTCATTTGGATCTGTATAGTTGGTTTTTTTGCCATACAACTCCCTTCCTAAGGTTCAATGGTTTTGTTCAACAGAAAAGGGATATTTTCACATGTTGTGGAATGGACGTTTTCCGATCCAGAGACTTTTGAGGCCTTTCTCAGTCTTGAATAACTTGAGGGGTGTAGTTTCTAAAATGGGGTTATTTATGGGTGGTTTCTACTATGAAAGTCCCACAAAGTGACTCCATAACTGAACTGGTCCTTTGTTAAAGAAATACCCAGCTTTCCTGTAACTTCCATTTTACAGAGTGACTTTCTGTGTTTAATTTCTGTGTGCACTACAAGAAGATGACTGTGACGGAACGCCTGCCACCCCGACTGGGTGCCTCCGTCAAACGATGCGCCTAGTGCTTGCCAAGGACCATCAGCACTGCACTCGACACCAGAACCACCTTAAACCCCACGAACCGCCTCAGCTAAGTTTGGGTTTTCGCCGTACCTCTCCTTAGTCCAGAGAGCGAAACAGGAACAAGAAAAGCCCTCACAAGAGCTAGGGAATATACTCTGGAGAGTATAATGAATATAGCAATCCCCACAGTGTAGTTCTCCAATCCCCCAAACATGAGCCCAGACTTCATGAAGGGTAGAACAGGACACTTTAATGACAGCCAGCACTCACAATTTATACAGATCCAAAGGCCAGAGGCACACCCCCTCTGCCTGGGATACAGTTAACTCAGACAATGGACTAACTTAATATACATACACAGTTCAGGTGGTCTAACATTATAACGCAATCAAACAGACCCACCCCCAGTGTCTCAATGATGAATAGGAAGAGAGGAGACATGTGATGGGATTATCTCCTGAGTGTATCGTGGGGTGATCCACTCCTCTACCCTGGAGTCAGCTACTTAATCCCATCACTAGCACAACAGAACAAAGGGACAAATGAACCAACACCTTCCTTGTGAGCCTCAGTGCAGAGTTAACCCTTCATGTATTGCTGGGTTCACCCCTGCACCTTCAATGGACAAGAGGAACGATATGGCCTATAAAGTCCACACATAAATCAGGGCTCACTGTTCCTTGTAACCCCAAGAGGTCTGAGGGGGTCTCCATGGTTCTGGGTCCATAGTCCATAGGAAGGAGGCTAGCTCTCAGACTTCTCCAGCAGCCCCAGTGATGGTTCAGTCCATCACAATGACAATGTGTAAGCTAAAACTATAGAAGTTAGCAGTGGGTGCTGAAATGAGAAGTTCTGTACCTGCCAAGTAGCCAGTATGCATTTCTTGCTGAAAAGTACAAGTCTCAGCAATTAACCCTTTAGTAGATTATTTGTGTACCAATCAGAAATCATTGTTGGAATATTTGTGAACCAATCATGTCAATACTTTATTTATACCCATTCCAAGGGTGTAACCTCTTGGAATGAGAGCCTAGGACACTCCCAATTTGGGAACATGGCAGAGTTTTAACCTGTATGCTGGCTTCTGTCATTTTCTTCTGTCAACGTTATTCACCTGGAACACGTGGCTCGATCATCACGTGACTGACCCTAGGTCTGCCACAACATTATCTGGTGGAGAATGCGGGCATCACAATAAGGCCTCTTTCACACGGGCGTCATGTTTGACGCCCGGATAAGAGGCGGGTGCGTTGCGGGAATATGCGCGATGTGCAAACATTTGTAATGCGTTTTGCACGCACGTGAGAAAAATTGCCATGTTTGGTACCCAACCCGAACTTCATCGCTGAAGTCCGGTTTCGGGTCTTCTGGAGAATTTATTATTTTCCCTTATAACATGGTTATAAGGGGAAATAATAGCATTCTTAATAAAGAATGCATAGTAAAATGAAGTGGAAGGGGTTAAAAATAATAAAAGTTAACTTACCTATGCTATCTTGGAGTATCTCAATGAAAATAAGCAAATAACGCCATATCAGCATGGCTTCATGAGTGATCGGTCATGCCAAACAAATTTAATCAGCTTCTATGAGGAGGTAAGTTCTAGACTTGACAGCGGTGAATCAATGGATGTCGTATATCTGGACTTCTCCAAAGCATTTGACACCGTACCTCATAAAAGGTTAGTATATAAAATGAGGATGCTCGGACTGGGAGAAAATGTCTGTATGTGGGTAAGTAACTGGCTGAGTGACAGAAAACAGAGGGTGGTTATTAACGGTAGATACTCAGATTGGGTCACTGTAACTAGTGGGGTACCTCAGGGGTCAGTATTGGGCCCTATTCTCTTCAATATATTTATTAATGATCTTGTAGAAGGCCTGCACAGTAATATATCTATTTTTGCAGATGACACTAAACTGTGTAAAGTAATTAACACTGAAGAGGACAGTTTTCTGCTACAGAGGGATCTGGATAGATTGGAGGCTTGGGCAGAAAAATGGCAGATGAGGTTTAACACTGACAAATGTAAAGTTATGCACATGGGAAGGAATAATGCAAGTCACCCGTACATATTAAATGGTAAAACACTCGGTAACACTGACATGGAAAAGGATCTAGGAATTTTAATAAACAGCAAATTAAGCTGCAAAAACCAGTGTCAGGCAGCTACTGCAAAGGCCAATAAGATAATGGGTTGCATCAAAGGGGCATAGACGCCTGTGATGAGAACATAGTCCTACCACTTTACAAATCACTGGTTAGACCACACATGGAGTACTGTGTACAGTTCTGGGCTCCTGTGAACAAGACAGACATAGCAGAGCTGGAGAGGGTTCAGAGGAGGGCAACTAAAGTAATAACTGGAATGAGGGATCTACAGTACCCTGAAAGGTTATCAAAATTAGGGTTATTCACTTTAGAAAAAGACGACTGAGGGGAGATCTAATAACTATGTATAAATATATCAGGGGTCAGTACAGAGATCTGTCCCATCATCTATTTATCCCCAGGACTGTGACTGTGACAAGGGGACATCCTCATGCGTCTGGAGGAAAGAAGGTTTGTACACAAACATAGAAGAGGATTCTTCACTGTAAGAGCAGTGAGACTATGGAACTCTCTGCCTGAGGAGGTGGTGATGGTGAGTACAATAAAGGAATTCAAGAGGGGACTGGATTTATTTCTGGAGTGTAATAATATTACAGGCTATAGCTACTAGAGAGGGGTCGTTGATCCAGGGAGTTATTCTGATTGCCTGATTGGAGTCGGGAAGGAATTTTTTTTTCCCCTTAAGTGAGGAAAATTGGCTTCTGCCTCACAGGGGTTTTTTGCCTTCCTCTGGATCAACTTGTAGGAAACAGGCCGAACTGGATGGACAAATGTCTTTTTTCGGTCTTATATACTATGTTACTATGTTACTATGTTACCTTAGCCACTTGATCGCGTAGTTGCGATCTGTCCTCTCTTTCCCTGCATCAGCTAAGAACTAAAGGACCTGTGATGACGTCACATCACATGGTCCAATCACATGGTCCATCAGCATGGTAAGATGGACCATGTGATTGGACCATGTAATGTGATGTCATCACAGGTCCTTTAGTTCTAAGCTGATACAGGGAAAGAGGACAGATCGCAACTACGCGATCAAGTGGCTAAGGTAAGTTAACTTATTATTTTTAACCCCTTCCACTTCATTTTACTATGCATTCTTTATTAAGAATGCTATTATTTCCCCTTATAACCATGTTATAAGGGAAAATAATAAAGATGTGGTCCCGTTGCTAAGCAACCATGCGGGAAAAATCGCACTGCATCCGCACTTGCTTGAGCCCCATTCACTTCTATAGGGCCTGCGTTGCGTGAAAAACGCACAATATAGAGCATGCTGCGATTTTCACGCAACGCAGAAGTGATGAGTGAAAATCACCGCTCATGTGCACAGCCCCATAGAAATTAATGGCTCCGGATTCAGTGTGGGTGCAATGCGTCCTCCTCACGCATTGCACCAGCGTGGAAAACTCGCCCGTGTGAAAGGGGTCTAACTCTCCTAGCTGCGGACAGGGAGACCAGGACCCAGGAAGACCGCGGTAAGTAACCCATTGTGTTACTGCCTGTCTCCTGAGCTCTAATCGCCGTTCTGCAGTATGGTGTGTGAACGTGGTGCCTGTACCATGTTCTTGGCTTTAATTCCCCTATATGTGCAAACTGTCTCTAGGCGTATGAATGCACGAATGTGCGAGTGGCTGAGATAAGCTAAATCTAGGAAGGGTCTCACCCTGCTCCCCCTGAGAAAAGCAGAAAGTCTAGAGCTCGCTGACAGGCTTGTCCAGTCCCCGTCTCTGGAGGGTCTGGTTCTGGAGGAGAAAAGGTTGACGGAGCTATCTTAGAGGAGGATCTGAGAAGTAGCAGTGTATAAAGCTGTCCAGTAAGATTGGATAGGGGCCCTGCAGTTCCTTGTTGGTACCTGAAAAGGCGCCAGGGGGTCAGGGGTTGTTCCAATTTTATGTCATGTGTGATTTCACATGTACCGAGTGCCTGCTGATATAGTATAAGTTAGAATTACTGCATTACTGCTAACTCCTGTGCTGCATATTGTATAAGTGCTTGGATATTAGGATACCAGTTTGAATTGACTGGTTGCAGTTATAATAATTTGCATAGCAGTGTCTGTGTGCTTCCTGTACCGTAGAAAGAACGTAAAGGGGTTTCCAGCATGTAACCCCAGAGAGGACGTGTGAGTTACTCTACGGTAGGGCTGCATGATATGGGAATTTTGTGCGATTGCGATTAGGGCCCTAAAAATTG